>BEDZ01000004.1:0-600000 GCA_002335625.1 Cutaneotrichosporon cyanovorans | reverse complement strand
CGAGTTGCCAATAAGCACTGGGGCGAGTAAGACAGCGCCCTTGTCGGAGCGGGAGATGATGTTCCTTGTGAGTGGGGAGGCCCGAGGGTTGTGCTGATTGGTAGTCGCAGGAGACTTTGTTGAGGTGAGTTGTGGTGGGGTTGGGTGTGGGATGGTGTTGGGCGCGAGAGGGGTCGAGCATATGGCTGAACAGGGTCAGAAGCTGAGAAGGGTCTAGCATTAGCAGGAGGGGGTTTGATTTCAACTTGGCTCTCTGACTGGATCTGGGTTTGGAGCTGGGCAGGGAGATCTGAGTAGACCGGTGCTCAGAGCTGTTTGAGCAGCAAAGCTGAATCGAGCTGCGAACCTACAGAGCTTGCAACTGCGGCAATGTTTTGCTGGGGTCCAAGGCTTGAGGCTGCGCGTACTTAGAACTGAGCAGAGCTCAAAGCTAAGCAGGCTTGAGATTCCGGTCCCGCTCGAGCTGAGCAGGGGTTGGGCGGAGCAGGGCTCAGAAGAGAGCACAGTCTGGAGCCTGGCGGGTCAGTGCTGAGCGCGGCTTGGAGGCGGGCAGGATACAGCACTGTCTGGGTTCGACGCTGAGTGTGGTCTGGCTGAGCAGGCTCACAGCTGAGCAGGGCTGCGTCAAGGAGTAAGCTAGGAGAGTTGGCAGGGCTGAGATCAACTCAGACTCGAAGCTGAGCAGGTGTAATGAGTCCAAAAGGAGCCGTGTCATAGTTGAGCGCGGTTCATACTCGAGCAGTGTTGTAGCGAGCGTGATGTGAAGTCGAGAGGCTGACAACAGATTCTTGCGGGGTACGCAAAATGACTACATGGCGCTGATGGCTGATGGCAGCGGCGAAGACCATGTCTGCGACAATAAGCAGGCTAGAGGCCGCGATCGTGTGGCGGCGAGAACAGCGGCTGGAGGATGTGGACCAGCTGGAGAAGGAGACGAGGGCGGAGGTGAGTGTGGCGCGTGTGTGTGGCGGGTATGCGTGCGGGCGGGGATGAAGACGGGGGAGCGGGGAGAGGTCGAGATTGGGGATGAGGCAGATGGCAGCCAGGAGTAGTCACAAGAGGGCGAGCAGCAGCGCGCGACAGTTGCACATGACTGCAGGCCACTCAACACGCGTACGTTGTGACAATTTCGAATGTGGGAAGCAGTTCTCTGCTCTCTGCTTTGGAAATTTAGATTGAGCAGCGGGTATCACAGGGACAGCTGTGGTCATAAAGGAGATGAGCACTCTTTCGATGGTATTAGGAGGCATACCCGGTTGCTGTAAGATGCGTCGAACGCTGACCTCAGTCCAAGATGGGCAAACACTTCATCCTCGGATTCACAGACGAGGGCCAGCCGATCATGTATTTCTTCCCCAATAGGAACAGTATGCCGCTGGAGGAGAGGAATATCAAGCACTCGGTGAGTAGAGTACTACCTCGGGCGTGACAGTCAGCTGGCCCGAGGCTTAGGAAGCTGCCTGGGCGTTGATCCTCTGGCAACATCAGGCGACGGCTTAATTCCTGTCCTGATGGGAGTACGTTAATGCCGGGTCATTGAGTTGGACACCACAGCTCAGCCACTGCCACTGGTGGATCATTGCGGCTACTGAGCCGATGTGTTGCTGAGGCACTACCTCTGCTAGGCCAGTGCCACTCCCGTGCCACTTCCACCATGACCCCTTACTTCCACTGCTGGGCCAGTGATGTGCCAGCCCTTGGTGCCGCCGTCTTTCCTGCTTGACTGCATCCACCGGTCTGGGTCATACCGTGAGAGATAGCGCTAACAGCAGTTGTTCATCCTGGAACGAGCACAGGACCTCATGTGTGGAGGAGTGACGTGAGTACCGCAGACATATCGCGACACGCGCCATTTTCCAGATCGCAGCCTTCTTGCACTAGCTTGCGCTACGACTCGACGCACATGCTCATCCGCACAGCGGACGCTTGCATCGCCACATCGGTACAGGCAGTTCCTGCGCACCGGCTAGTAAACGATGTTGACTGATACGAGCATGCTTTGGGCATCCTCGTTGTGCTGTCTGCAAGTGCTAGCAATACATGACTGCTAGCCCTATTTGATTGGACCTACCGGTCCCATGGCCGCGCTTACCAGCACGGTCCGACCGCCTGCTCAACTGCATTGCATGCATTGCAGACTGTCGGCAACTCGAGCTCATTGTGTGCTTGCCTAGCAAGTTTGCAACACTCCTCGTGGCCTGCGTTGTCAATTGGCACTGTCTAGGTTGAGGAATTGTGGGGTTAACTTCATCCAGCACGGCTCCCTTCAGGCTGACGCACCTCCCTCCCCCGCCTGCCCGGCTCGAGCACTGACAGCAGCCAAATCACCTGCTTCCTCAACCTCGCAGGCAAGCGCAAAGGCCCACCGACCTCCGTCGCAACAGCACGAGAAGGCCTCTGGTCCCTCGGCGAGTTCTACCCCGAGTTCCTGGGCCGCGCCGTCGTGACCGACATGCCGTGGTATGTGCGCGCGTTCGTGACGATGATGTGGCCGTTCGTGGACCCGCAGACAAAGTCGAAAGTGCACATGTGCTCGGGGCAGGAAGCGGTCAAGCAGGGGATGGTTGATGAGTCGATGCTGCTCGACGACTGCGGGGGTGGTTTGCACGTAAGTACGAGCTGTGGACTGAGTCAGGCTGGTCACTCGGGCTCAAAGTCAACCATGCGGAATCGTGTTGGATCAGTTCGGCTGACACCAGTGCCCGTACGACTTTGACAGCTATTGGCCGCAATTCATGGGATTGTGTAGGGAACGGAGGGAAGAGCACCTGCGGCAATGGCGAGCGCTGGACGGGCCCCCGGTTGGCAGGGAGGAGCGGCTGTTCAAGGCGATTCCGAATGCGAA
The DNA here is from genome assembly GCA_002335625.1 of Cutaneotrichosporon cyanovorans. Classification (NCBI taxonomy): domain Eukaryota; kingdom Fungi; phylum Basidiomycota; class Tremellomycetes; order Trichosporonales; family Trichosporonaceae; genus Cutaneotrichosporon; species Cutaneotrichosporon cyanovorans. Next base: position 597,155 of record BEDZ01000004.1, on the reverse strand, counting down.
AGCGCAGTAGGGGAGGGTGCATATGAGTGTTGATGGTGGAGAGTGAGCGGCAGAGAGAAACGGAAGTTCCAAGTGGTTTCGTAGGTGGATGGAGGGCGTGCATGAGGAGTGGTAAGACTACAATCTGAGTGAGGATAAACCATGATGGACGTATGGACGTGCGTGAGGAGCCGGGGCGTAGAGGCTGATCAGACAATGAGTAGATGATAGATTGCAGCTAGACACATGCATTGAACTGCAGTTGGCCGACCGTCGGTGTATCAACGAGCCGACTACCGGTATGTCTTCCTTACTATCATGGCAGTGTGACGTACCAGTAGTGGGCAGTCAAGCTCTCTCTCACATCTCTGTGATTCCCATTGTTCCAGCTTCAGGTGTGTTTGATAACCCGTGGAAGCTGATTCCCACTGTTCCCAGCTTCAGGTGTGTTTGATAATTCGTGGAAGCCAGAAAACCAGACGTCTTCGACATGTGAGTCTTCACTTTTGAGTTTGAAGTAAGCTTTCGCTGAATTGACCAGGGAGATGAGGCTTGGGTCTGCAAGTGCAACGGCACTTGGCGATTGTGAGAGGACATTTAGAATTAGGTGGGCACTCAGATACTGTATGATGATTCGATGTGCCACACTTGTAGACCTTGCAGGGAGCATCTCCATCGTCAGTTCTGTCTTCATCCTGCATTGCTCATCTTCCACGTCTGTCCCGGCATGTGTGCTGCTGCATTCGTGGTCGCTACCATCGCCAGTTTGCACGCATGCTCGCCATTCGGCGACAGCAAACCCGACAGCAACAACAGAACGAGCTCCACTGGGTGTCATTCAGTGGCAGCGATAAGATCTGCCACCTGTCATCGATGAATGCATGCACCCAACTCTGGGTGCTTATCCGGGATCGCGGTGTACTGCAAATCCGCGGAATTACAGCAAACCCGTTCTTATCCTAGGCAGTGGTATCAACTACGCGTCTTCATGATAGATCTCACCCCAGTAGTGACCGATACTGACCGTTGTCGGACGACAAGCCCCAGACTCTCCGTCGATCAGGCAACCGAGCAGCGGGCAACTAGTCATTTCAACCTCGGTACCCGCAATTATGGAAGTGAGCGAGTAACTAGCTCGTTTTAGTCCATTGTGGGGCCGTTGTCGATATGTGCTACAGCAAGCCAAGTAGCTGCTAGTCAGAGTAGGGGGATGACGAGAGCCAGTGTGGCAATGGTGGATCATGTGGAACCCGGTACTGTGGATGTGGACGTGGATGTGGATGTGGATGTAGCGATGTTCCGAAGTTCACCCTCGTCACTAGGAAGTGTTCATCCAGCATCCAGCCCACGTCGGTGGACTGAACCTAAGCAGCAAGACGAGCTACGTGTGCATCGTGGACAATGCTCGCAGCAAGGACGCACCTAGCCCACCGGTGGAATGACATCCCGTTTGTGATTCATCGTTGCGAGCGACTTGTAGATTGTCCACTGCCTCCACAATTGCTCGTTACGACAGAGTGGGCAAAAATGCTGTACAGAGCTTGTTGCAACGACCTCACAGTGAGTGCCATTGACTATCAGGACTACGGTGGGCAACTGCGTCATGACCCCACACCCCGATCGCGATCTACCACCTGCACATCAGATGCCATATGCTCAGGTGTCAGCGAAAAGCTGGAATGTCAAGTGCTAGCGTCGCTCGACCGGACCTTGGCGCCCCCGGCCCTGCATCCAGCTGGCTCGGGAGCGCGTAGCACGAAGAACACGCGATCTGGGAGCAGAGTCGGAAATAGCACTCATGATCTGGACGAAGCGATACGGTTGCGCGCAGATCTGGGAGGCGGGGGGTGGGTCTGCGCAGACAAACGTCTACGGCTGAACTGTACCACACGGTGGCCGACCCACCCTTACTCGCAGCATCATCGCAGATCGCAGGCTACAACACCGACGGCAGTCACATAACCTCGGCACTGAACGGGTGAATGGCATGTGACCGAATGTCCCAATTTAACACCACGTTAGACCTGGAATTGGCTGCCAAGACATCCGCGATGGGCTACAACGGTGCTACTCGCTTCCTTGCTCCCATGGAATAGAGGACATCGCAATTCGGTCTTGGGACCTTTGTATTCAGTTTCAGCGACGCGTTCGAACGTAGACGAGCCTGCAGCGAGGTCACCAGAGTGCCCACCCACCCTTGCCTTGGTGCGAGACGGGATTTCCAAGGATAACGATCAGAGTTGAGGGGGGTACCAGACGATAGCTTGAACTGCTCTAGCGGCCGCCGCCGCCATGACCATTCCCGTGGGGCCTCGTGCGGAAATCAGCTGAACAGGTACCCCCCACGCGCCTCGGTGACCTGTGGAAAGATCAACCCCGCTAGTCCAGCCTGGGTTTACGATAACGACTGGCCAGAGCCGGGTGGAGGTGGCGCGGAAGTGCAGCTTCCGCGCGCGGGAGGCGAGAGACGCGGCTGTTGTAGCCTAGTGTTGCCTGCTGTTACCGCGGCGACATCGCGCACCACAACACCGGCTCTCGCGAGAGTAGCTCCAGCTCATGTAGTCGAGATGCAGTGATATATCGAGTGTGCGTCCTCGGTAGAGTTGTTCTCACCCAGATTCGATTTCTTTCAGTCGATCGTAGCTGTCATACCCCGCCAGTCCCAGTCCAGTTCCATCACCCGACATGACCCTCTCCTCTGAGCGACGCTCGTCGCTTGACAAGGTCGACATCGCCCACATCGAGGATGAGAAGCTTCACCACATCGCCCACGACAAGCCCGCGACCCTCACTGACCCCAGCCTGGAGGGGCAGGAGGAGTGGCACCACGACATCGACCGGGGATTTGACCCGAAATTGGTCAAGAAGACCATGCGCAAGGCAGACTTGCGGCTCATCCCAATCCTCTCGGCCATGTACTGCATCTCCCTCATCGACCGCACCAACCTCTCCCTTGCGCGCCAGGCCAACAACCTTGCCATGAACACGTTCCTCAAGCTGTCCGTGGGCCAGCGGTACAGCATCTGCGCTGTCACATTTTTCATCCCGTACATCATCCTGGAAATGCCCGTGAGTGTGGCTCTGCCTCGATGTCCGAACCAACACTGACCTTCCAGTCCCAGATCGGCCTCCGCAAGTTCGGAGCACGGATCTGGCTTGGAACAAGTGTCATCCTCTGGGGTTTGGTCATGCTCGCCATGGGCTTCGTGAAGACTTGGAACCAACTCGCCGCCTGCCGTGCGATGCTCGGCATCTTCGAGGCAACTCTCTTCCCCGGCGCCGCCTACCTTATCGCCTGCTGGTACCCGCGCAAGGACATGGCCGTGCGCAACTCTGCGTTCTACGTCATGTCCATCGTTGTTTCGGGCCTCTCCGCCACGCTCGGGTACGGTCTTTCCACCCTCCACGGCAAGCGGAACCTCATGGGCGTGAGTTCGCGGTCGTCCTCCAGGCGTCCAGCACTTCAGAGAGCGCTAACAAAGCAGTGGCAATGGCTGTTTATAATCGAAGGCGTCTTGACCTGCCGTAAGTAATGCGGAAATCTCTGCTTTTCCTGTCTTTGAAGGCAAGAGAAGAAGAGATGTCGAGTGTTTGAGTTGTGTTGACATGAACAGTGATCGGTTTCTGCGGTTACTTCTTGATCACCGATTTCCCCGATAAGGCCAAGTTCCTCACCCCGGCCGAGCGCGAGATCATCCTCACCCGCATCGAGCGCGACCGCGCAGACTCGAAGCCTGACCCGATGACATGGAAAAAGTTCATGGTGTACCTCGTCGACATTCGTCTTTGGATCTACGCCTACATGTTCGGCTCGACGACGATTGGCTCGTGAGTCTGACCTTTCTGATCGTTAGCTCCACCCACTGACCCCCAGCTACTCCCTCGCCTACTTCCTCCCCCGTATCCTCCAGTCGATGGGCTTCACCAACATCGAGGCGCAGCTCCTCGTCGCCCCGCCTTACGTCTGGGTTATCATCCCCGCTCTGTCGACTGCTTTCTTGGCCGACAAGGTGCGCGGCATGCGAGCCATCGCCATCGTCTTCAACTCCTCCTGCCTCATCGCCGGCACGTGCATGTACTCCCTGCTGCCCGTTTCGATGAAGGCTGCTCGCTACGCCGGCATCTTCCTGGCCGTCGGCGGCTGCAACTCCAACGTCCCCCTCATCCTCTCGTGGGCGCAGACCTCGATCCGCTCGCAGTCCAAGCGTGGCTTCACGGCGGCTCTTATCGTCGCCTGGGGAGGTATCGGCGGTATTCTGGCTTCGGTTGCGTTCCAGGACAAGGAGGCCAAGAAGGGCTACCCGTCGGGTGTGTACACGACCATCGGCATGAACGCCGCGACTATCGTCTTCGCCCTCGCCTTCTCCTTTTACTTCAGGTGGCAGAACCGTAAGGCAGACCGTGGCCAGGTGGTTCTCGAGGATGATGTCAACTTCCGTTACCAGTACTAGATGGGCATCAAGGCAGTAAGGGCTAGCAGTTATAAGTTGTAATATTGTTGGGCGGCGATGTATACTTCGAAATTAGTTGCAGCAGGAGCTCCACTTTCGCGTTGCGATCTGCACTGCATTGCTGCTGTTGTACAGCAGATGATCATCGATGGATCACCAAAATCAACTAAAAGACAACAAAGGACACGATAAAATCATCGAAAAATCTCGACCGAAACAGTGCCACATGCCACCCCCGCATGTCGCGACGCGCCTCAACGCGCCCACCCCGCGGCCCCACTTTGCCCCGTCCTCACTTCCAACATCGATCTTACTCCTTTGACCACGAGCAACGACGAGCACACTGGGTACAACAGGACACCCATTGCTGTCATCTTCAGAGGCCGCCTTTGGAGGTGCTCAGCACGCCGACGAACGACTGCCGGACAGTTCGAAGTTGGTCTCTCGCTGCCATCTCCCCGCGGCATGCCGTAAGGTTACCGGCGTGCCTTACGTTGGCATTCCCGTATCGTCTTCAACTACAACTCGTGGGCTTGAGGATCCATCCTGCTACTCATCACTTGTTATTGTATCTCCCTGCTCGTTGTCTCTCGCTCCTTACCCGCCACTCGTTATTGTCAATCCTTACGCTGTTCAGAAGCGCCGGCCGCTTCGTGAAACAGTGACGTTAAACTACGACGCCAAGCTCGGGCCATCAGACACAACTCCATCCGCACATCGCTCTGGTAGCGATTCCATACACCCTTCTGCCTTCAAATACCAATCAAGCAGCATTGGCCATGTCGGACCCCAACCGCTTCACCATATCCGACTACGTCGACGTGATCAACTACGACGGGATGGGCCGTACAGCACCGTCGAATGCGGAGGCAGGACCGAGTCGCGTTCACCGCGCGCTGCCAAAGGTGCCCAAGGCTGCGCCTCCAGAGCTCCTGCTTGGACCAGGGCCCAGGCCGCATCCTGTATGTTGGACTTTTCGGGGCGCAGCTGACCAACAGGCATCACCTTCTGAGGCAACAGCGCCCGTTCTAGTTTCGTCCTCGTCCACTGGCTCGTATGGAGTGAGCTATCCGCCAAGAACCTACGGAGGTTATACTCGACAGCAAGATTCTCGACAGCAGGACTACTTCTCGCCCCATCCGAGCTCGTCTGGTATGCTGTCACCTGGTGACGGCTCGATGCCGCTATCGCCTCATTCAGACGTCTTGTCACCAGGGTCCGACCTATACTCGCCCCACAGCGGCATCAGTGGGATGAGCGAGAGCGAGAAATACAACGAGCCTGAGCCGCGGCAGAGCATAGAAGTAGTACCACGGCCGACGAAACAAGCAACAACTTGGGAGCGCCTGTTTCCCAAGTCGTGGTCTTGTCGGCTGCTCATCATCGTTGTGTTTGTGGAAGCTGTTGTGGATATCGCGATCCAGGCAAATCTGCTCTGGCGCTACGATAGGGAACAGCAGTGGTCGGCTCTCGGTGGCGACTGGGTCGAGCAGCGACGCCTGCCGTACTTTGTTGGCATCTTTACTGCGGCACAGTGAGTTTCGCTCGATGAACATGGCTAACAGTAGCATCGTGCAGTTCGCCCTGACAGTATACGCAGTGTACACGCGCAACATGATCCTGGTCTTCGGCTTGGCCATCTTTAATGCCTTGCTTCTGATCTATGCCAGCTTCCAGGTGAGTAGCCGCTTTCGAGTCTAAGGCCGTAGCTTGCCGCAACACGCACTGACACCAGATCGGCGAAATCACCAACGTTATCGGTAGCGCCGTAGACCTCGACACGCACAAGATCTTCACACTGCCGACTAAAATTCTCTCCGGTCTCGTCATCGGCATCATCGCCGCAGCACAGATCGCCATTGTCCTTCTCTCCTGGAACGTATGGAAGGAGTTTGGCTGGGGTATCTACCGCTTCCTCGGTGCCGACCTTTACATCCGGCGCTACTACATCCAGTACCAGATCTTCGAGTGCATCGTGTGCTTCTCGTTTTTCTTCTTCGCCGGCTTCGGTGTGCAAGTGGGTTTATTGCAGCTCTCTTTTTGCTGACATCAGTTCATCGGGATGGTCCTCAACAAAGACGACCCAGAGTTCATCCTCACGATTGTCATGCTTCCGGTCAGCCTGGTGTGGTTGGTCTTTGGCCTCATAGCTGCACGTCGTGAGATTGTCTGGCTCATGGTGAGTACTGCATCTGCATCTGCGTCTCAAAGCATCCATACCTAACTCCAGGCCATCTTCACTGTCGGTCTCCTCGGCGGGATCGCATACTTCATCTTCAAGTTCATCCGCATCTTCACCTTCGCAGACCGGTACGAGGGCGTGCAGAAGAGTCTGGGTGTATTCTGCATGCTCAGTCTGGTCATGATCGTCCTGTGTCTAGTGTACGGGTGTATCGTGTGGCGCAACTTCGGCAAGGGGCTGAAGCAGGCCGTCGACGAGGGGAAGAAGAAGGGACGGAGACACAGGGGGGATGATCACGCTGAGCTGGAGCAGGTGTCGTCCTCTGCGGGTCTGAAGCAGTCATATCGGGTATCTATTGACTAGTCAACGTTGTCGATTACATGTATACTTTACGGGGTTGTGCAGGATTTGATGAAAACCGATCACTGCCAATAAAGCAACGCGTACAAAGTGTGACTACTATGGAGATTCGATACCGAAGCCGCTGTCTACAAGAGTCGCGGCACACTAATGAAGTTTGACTATGACATACTACACAGTAATGAGGAAGGAGCTCGAGTCATGATACGAATGTAGCATAGTCACGATACGAGTGTAGCATCAACGTACAAGGTACTGATGTCGACAGTCTATGCCTACAGATTACGCCTCGGCGAGTGGCCAAAGGACGACTCGGAGAAATTATATGTCGACCACGAACCAGTAGACGCATGCGTCTGATACTCCCTGTCCGTCTCAAGGATCGTCGACAGGAGGCTCGCGTTGTGAGGCGAAGGGTAGTTGTTCTCAAAGATGTAGTTGAGCGACGCCTCGGGATGCGCGTTGGCTTCAGTGTCACCAAACGAGCTTGAAGTGTCGGACGGATCAGACGTAGGCGACACGCTCAGGCTCTCCTCAGAGCCGAGGTTGTACAGCGCCTCCTTCTTCGGCGGGGACGGGCGCTCAGGAGTGGACTGAGCCGACCTCTTTGGATCCGGCGACCGCCTCAGCGTCGATCGATAGCCCGAACGCGACTTCTTCGGCGTGCCCCTAGGCGACTTTGTGGCCGGCGACGATTGAGGCGCACTCCGCAGCTCGGCCGTCATGTCGGATGATATGGACGTATCGTCGATGTGCACAAAGTCTGGGCCGAGGTGGTTCGACGTCACTCTGATGCGCTTGGCCGACGTGTCGAGGAGGTGGCTGGTGCCCGACGTTCGGCGAGGGGAGGGCGAGGGCGATGGAGGAGCTGGGGGTCGGGGTGTGACCGAGTTGGGGGTCGGAACTGTCTCCAAGCCCGTACCCGGGGTGCAGAAGTTGTCCGTGTTTGAGCTGCTAGATCCACTGGGCAGGTGGGGGCTGTGGAAGAGGTCCACCACGGATCTGGGCTGGGATGAGGCTTTGACTGTCTCGCAGCGAAGCGAAGGTACGGACACAGTGGCGTCGGACCTCTTGGTGTCCAGCTGAGCTTCTAGCCGTGCAGTGACGGCCTGGGAGATTTTCAGGAGACTGGAGAGGCTTCGCAGAGTGCCGGGCAGGGTGCTTAGGTCGCTTTTCAGCTGGTCGAGGTCGGGTGATTCGGTTCGGCGGGACGAAGCGGAGCGTGCGGACGACGGCCGAGATACATGTACTGCAAGCGACGAGCTCGGGGAGGTCGAGCGCGTCATATCCAGGCCGTACTCGGTGTGAGAACAAGACATAGATGTCAAGCTCGACTTGCTTGCAGCCTGAGCAAGGGCATGTTGCTCCTTGGCCCATCTGTCAGCCCTCAGAGTCGGGCTACTGCGGTGTGTGGCACGAGCTTGACGCTCTAAGAGCGAGTGCTGGGTGAAGTCACTGGGCCTAGGAGTCCTATATCATAAGCTCGTCTCTGCCTCATTGCGCACCTCTCGTAGCCCGAGCTGCTCGATTTACGGCTATCGGGTTCACGAACGAGGGGGCTGATGTTCGTAGCGGAGCGCCTTGTGGGACTGTCCTCACCATCTGTCTCGGGTGTGGCTGCGAGCTTGTCTAGCGACCTCCTCTGACCTGGGCTGCGAGGCAGGCTACCTGGCGTTGCAGCAAAGTCCTCCTCCAGGTCCAGAATTGCCTCCTGCGACCAACTGCATGTTAGCAACAGTCTGTCTGCTTATGATCACATTGAGTGGCATGTAGACACTCCAGATGAGGCTCCGACAGACGACTTGCGATCATATGTGACTGATTGGGCACAGCTTGTTGGCTGACTCGGCCTGTAGATCAGCAAGTTCGACGATCAATGACGATGTGCTCACCGGAGATTGTGCTGCTTGTCAGGCTCCGTGCTCGACAATCGCGAGCGACCTAGCAATACAGGGTACTTGCTTGTGCCATTCGTAGAGGGCACAAGGCGACTGGGTTCACTCTGCACATCTGCTGTGGTTGACAATGAAGTATCAGGACTAGGTCCTTTAAATGACACTGAAGGCACCTTTTGCAGATCGTTGGAGCTGCTCGACTTCGAACTGCCGTGTCAGAATATCACATTGATCATGGCGAGGACTCACATGCTTGGAGTCGAGCTCACAATATGATCAAGCTGGAGGGCGGCAGGCTGAGATGCGGGAGAGACAACACGAGACACATTGCTTGCTGCCTTCGACCTCCACTGAGACGGAAGACAAGGCCGCTGAGGTGCACTGACGCGTCGCGGAGGGCGAGGAGGGGGAGCACCTGTTGCCAGGTCGGTACGATCAGCAGGAGGAAGGTCCTTGGTCCGACTACTGGGGCCCGACCACGTCGCACGAGATGCCAGATCCTTGTGCGAGTTTGCAGCAGCCTCTCCCGCACCGGTATGCTGCTCAACGCCCAGCAGATCATTGAGCTTCGCTTTGGTCTTGTCCTCCTGCTTGTTTGCTCCTGCGGAGACCTGAGGGACAGCATTCTGGGTAGCGCTATCCACCTTCCTCGATTGAGCTGTTCTCGGATGGGTAATGTTGCTCGACTCCGTTGTCAGAGTTGGTCGGCGATCAGCATGAGGCGGCGACACCCAGCTCGCCTGCAATTGACTTCCCACATTCCACACAGGCTGCACAGGAGCTGCAGAGAACTCGGTGTACACAAAAGACGAATATGGCGCAGCTAGAGGATCGAAGGAAGTGGCGGGATGATTGCCGAGTGGCCACTGCAATGGCACGAGCAGACCTGGGATTGTGATCGCCTCGCCATCGCTCGTGGGGCGGAAGGTGAAGAGGAAGGGACCAAGGCGTGTCTCCTGGCTGTGTGGAATGTCCTGGCGAGGAGTCGACATGTCCAAGGCGCTTGTTGACAGTTGAGGAAGGTGCAGTCCGCGACGACCTCTTGCCGCAGGAAGTGTCAAGAAGAGTAAACAGCTGTATATGTCACACGATGCAGGTGCTGCGAGAACAGTCAGAGGGGCTGTACAGTGAAGAGGCAATGGTGAGGGAGACAAGCAATGTGGATGATGGTGATGAGGAAGAAAGAAGAGGAAGGAAGTCGCGCCACTCCCTGGTTGCGGAGGAAGGTGGCACCTTGCCCGTTCCTGCACTTTGTGCTATCCGTCAGTGGTACTGAATCGAAGGTCCTCCCATCTCGTCCCACTATCCGATCCGTGCATAGTCAATAGCCCTGTCCTGTACAGTCATACTCATAGCAATCCCACACCCGTTGGTCTACTCCATCACCGTGATAGAAGCACTAGGAAGAGGCGCCTTGCTGAACAGATGCTGGTCCGTGTACTGTCCTGTCAGCTAGCGTCGGGATTCAATGCTCACGTCAGAGTACCACCAGATGCCAACACCGATGACTGTGCCCAAGCCTCCAATAACAACAATGATGCCCAGAATGATGATAGCGAGCATCCCCCACGGCACGTCATTCTCCCTCGAGAGCTCCTCCAGCTTTGCCTTGTGCTCGAGAACCTCCTTCTCCGTCGCGTTCTCGGGCTTGATGACGCCACGCCTACGGAGGTCCTCCATGAACCTCGCCTTGCGTTCCAGCGCGATCTTTTGTTGCTCCTTGTTCACCAGCTGCATGTAGAACTTGGAGCGCGCGTCTGTGGACCTGGGGTCGATGCCAGTGACCGCCTTGCCTCCTTCGTTCTTGATGATGATGAAGGAGGGGTAGTGGTGCTCGCACCATTGCTCGATGCGGGCAAGGGCAATGGAGAACTTGAGCAGGTTGGGCTCATCCTTGGGGATCTTGGCGTGGATGGCACGCGCGTGGTCGCGGAAAATGATAGCCACGTCGCGGGGGTTGGTGCTCTTGAGAATGAGCTTGAGGGCCTGGCCCTTGCGGATCTTGACATTCTGCTCAAAAATTAGGGGGTTCATGAAGCACGCCTCGAGAGTGGCGATAGCCATCGCGGCTGGGATAGCGACAAAGTTGAAGACACTCTGGTTCTTCAGCAGGGTGAGGTAATCGAGCGCGTCGGTGGCGTGGCGGAGGGCATCGAGGACCATCTCGTTGGCAGCCCACTGTGCTTCCCTCCGGCGTGCGGGGTCAACAAGCTCCTTCATGTTGCTGAATCCGTACTTGCCCCAGATGGCTCGTGGCCAGAAGCCCCGCCCCTCGTCGACATCCTCCTTGATGTCGCGGTAGATGTTGGTCTTCTGCAGCAGCAAGCCCATAGAGTTGGACAGTGTCAGCTGATCAGCAAGGAATGACCGCTCCTTCCCAGACGACGCGAAGAGGCCAGACAAGCCTTCGCCAACGAGGCCGGCGACGTAGTGGCAGTAGAGGTCGTAGTCGGCAATGGTGTTGATCTCAGCGACGGGCACCTCGGGGGTTGCCAGAGCTGCGTAGTCGGCCATGCCCTTGCCCATCTTGCGTGTGATGTCGGCGATCACAACCTGGTACTTCTCGTCGAGCAGCGAGAACTCCTTCTGGATCACGTGGAACTCGACGAGCACGACACGGTCCTTCTCGTTGGGTCCGGAGCCGTCGAACGTCCATCCCGGCTCGTACAGCTTGCGGTGGAACTCGCGCAGCAGCGGCAGCTTGATCGAGTTGGGGATGGTCATGTCGTCCTCTACTGTGTCGAGCGCACGCAGGATGAGGTAGAACAGGCAGATCTGGGGTCAGCCTGCACAATCCACAAGCCCTGCTTCGCCCTGCCTCCAGTCACTCACCACACGCGCCAGCTCCCCCTCCAGCTCCCTGATCACCATAGCAAACGACCGACTCGTCAAGTCGAGAAACTCCCAACACCGGCGCATCGACTCGCGATCATATCCGGTGTGCGCAAAGTCCTGCGGGTCTGTGATGTCACGGACGTCCCTCCAGAGCTTGTAGTTGACCATCGCCCGGAGCTCGGTCTGGGGTTAGCACTGAGACAGCCAGAAGGCAGATCGTCGCCTGCTACACACCGGGTGGGTGACGGCTGCGTGTCAGCATGCTCTATCTCGCAGGCCACGACTCACCCAGCTTGAGGATCTCTGCGGCGCCCATGTTGATGATATCTAGGTCGTGAGGTCGGGCTCGTTGTTTATCCCAGTGCTGCTTTTGCGCTTCTCTTCTCGAATCCGATCTCTATGTCTTCACTGCCTGTTCTTGACGATGGGTTCGATGTGCTCGATGCGTTCGACGTGTTTGATGCGATTCCTCGTCGATAACAACCTCGTTATCCTACGCTTGGACCGTACGACCTCCCCGTGATGCTGGCGATCTGGCGATTAGACCGAGAACCGACCGCATCACGATGGCAACGCGTGGGTAATCAGGCTGGGGTGATAACGGGGGCAAATGATAACGTGGCTGCCACGAACGGAGATATTCCTGCTAGTGAGCATTCAACCTGTCTATCAAGCATTAACTTCTGCTCCGTATACTCACAGCAACCATGTCCTCGTCCCCAGCAGGAGAGCCAGTCGCCGAGGACAACGTGCGGGTGGAGGAGGAGACGATGGAGGTCGAGGCTGCTGCACCGGAGGAGACAGTCGAGGCGGATGGGGCTGAGGATGATGGTGCCGAGGCCGAGGGCAACAACAACGTCGAGGACACGGCCGAGAGCCCCAGTGCTGCTCCAGAGGCGAATGACAGCGACTCAAGAGCGAACGAGGACGCATACGTTCCCGCCACAGAGACCACAGAGGCCAGGATACCCTCCTTCAAAAAGCGAGGGGGCAGCGGCAGCGGCAATGCGTCTGGCGATGCTGGCGAGGAGGACGACAACATTGATGACGACGAGGCAGCAGCGGAGCGCAGGCGCAACAGGAAGAAGAAGAAGCGCGAGCAGCGCCGTGCAGAGGCGGCAGCAGAGGCCGAGGAGCAGGAGGACCAGCCCATCGATGAGGCGACGGCGAGGCGATTGGCGATCGAGGAGCGCATCGAGGCGATTGGCAAGAAGCAGCGCACGCACAGGCGGAAGAAGAAGGACGGCGAGGGTGTGGACGTGGGTGTGGGGTGTGGTGCTGGGCTGACGGCTAGATTGTCGACTCGTACCATGATGAGTTCTGCATAGGGCTGCACAACCGCATGATTGCTGCGGCTGATCGGGATCAGAATGCCAACATGAACAAGCTGCCTGCGACGAGCAAGCTGGCGATGCTGGATGAGGTGTACCGGTCGTTGCAAAAGTGGGTCTTTCTTGGCTATGGAGGAGTATGCTGACACCACAGTACCACCTTGTGGTCGTCTATCATTGACAATGACGTGCTCAAGGCCGTCAAGAGGTGGCTGGAGCCTCTGCCGGACAAGTCGCTGCCGGCTGTGGGCATCCAGAATGCCATCTTTGAGGTCCTGCCAAAGGTGAGTCAGATCACCGACATCAGAGGATCATGATCCTTACTGCTCTGTTCATTCTCGTTGTTCGCACGCTGACCTCCAGATGGACCTCGACACGGCCACCATCCGCGAGGCCGGCCTCGGACCCATCGTCCTGTTCTACACCAAGACCAAGCGCGTCTCCCCCGCAATCAGCCGTCAAGCAGATGCGCTTGTTCAGGCCTGGTCTCGCCCCATCATCAAGCGGCCAGCGGACTACAGGAGCAAGCACATTTCCAGCGTCGACCAGCTCGAGGTGCAGGGTGGTGAGGAGGTCGAGGACGAGAACGTGTACGACGAGGAGGGTGAGACGCCCCGCGCTCGTCCCAGCAAGGCAAGCAAGCCCCGCCGCTTCGACGTGCGCAAGGCGTTGGCTGAGAACGAGGGGAGGAGGGGTGCCCGACCACTCATCGCGAGTGTAAGTGATCCAACGTCAGCTAGTAAAGCGTCCACTGACCCCAGGCCGTGCAATACACTGTCGCACCAGAATCACGCACCCAGCACCAGCAGGAGGACATCCAGCACGTCACGCGTATCCAGATGGACAACAAGAAGTTCAACCGGTTTGCGCGCCAGCTCAAGACTGGTGCAAGGCGGTAGCATGGCTTGTGGCTTGTGTGGAGGCTGTGCGTGGTAGTCACTCTGGGGTGGTCAGGTGGGGAGAGTTGGGAGGTGTGCTTGTGTTGTATACTATGCATAGATCGCTGCAACGTACAGTAGCATCTCATCGCCAACACTGAGTAGCTCGTAGTCATGCTCTGCCCCATGCCCATCAACATACTCGCAATGCAATGCTCCTGGCGCTGCTCGTCACGGAGTAATCCCATCGGCAGCCTCGTTTATCCGCATCATCGGCCAAGAGACAATCGCATGATCGGCAACGTCAAGGCACAGTCGGGACAGCCAAATACCCGTCACCTGCGTTCTGTCATCAGCCGTCTCCTGTCGTGTGTTTGTTGTATACACACTTCCATCGCCATGTCCTACACATACGAGTATGTGCATGGGCTGTTCGAGCTCTCAGACTGGGAGGAGGATGTGAGTGGGGGTGTCTGGAGGGTGGGCTCCACATTAGCTTGAGGCGGCTTGGCGGGTCGCATGAGCGGAGCTGGTGTGATGGCATATAGAGATATGGACACTGACGACAGATCGAGAGGAGCTTTGGGCTCGTTGGTGACTGGAATGGCTTTGCGAAGCGCATAGAGGGTGCGTGGTCTGGTGGGTGAGCAGCGCTGATGTCGCAGAGATGAAGGCTGGGGCCGCACCGAACGAGCAGATCAAGGTGCTGTACACTGCGCGACATGGGGAGGCGGAGCACAATGTGTTAGCGAAGAAGCACGGGCTGCCAGATAACGATGAGGTGGGTGCTGTGCTGCCGAAGTCTACGCCTTGTGCTGACGCTGCTCTTCCCTCTGGCTGCTCATGCTGCTGTGCTTGCACTGACATCACTACAACTGTCGATGGCCCTCGCCCACACGACGACACATATGCCTTCGCTATCACGACTCTGGTACCACGGCTCCTGACACTACGGCTCTCTGTTATGATCCACGCTTGCTTGGTCGGATGAACATATTACCCGGCACTCCCATTCCTTCAACCCCACTGCAACTCATGTTTCTTCACGCAGGTCCACATCCTCTATCCCCTGGTAGACCCAGCCCTCACACCCAACGGCCGCGACCAGGCAATCCGATTAAACACCATATTCCAGCGCGAGGCATCCAGGGGCATGCCACTGCCCACACGGTGGTTCGTGAGCCCCATGCGGAGGCCAGGGGAGACGTGCGGGCTGGAGTGGGGGTGGCTGTTTGGCAACGATGCGTCGAGGGTCGAGGGCGGAAACGAGCAGTCGAGTGGGAATGGGAGTATCGACAAGGCAGCAGTGGAGATGAGCTGGGGTGTTCCGGGCGAGTGTGTCGAGGTGAGTCGGGGTTGGGAGTGGGGGGGGGGAGGGGGTTCTCAGGTCTGGAAGTTTGTGCCACTGACCCCAGGAACTCCGCGAACACCTACACGTCCACCAGTGCGACCGGCGGCTCCCAGTGAGCCAGCAGCGCACCCTTTTCCCCTCTTTCACATACCCGGATACCATGTCAGATGAGGACACTGTGTGGCGGCCGACAGGGAGGGAGACGGAGGAGCAGATGGTGGCACGAGCAGCGAGGGGGTTGAGGATCATGATGGACCAGTGCCGGGGGGATACTTGTGAGTGTGCGACTATCCCACAGTGCTGCTAGCCCCGTATCATATAGCTGAGGGGTGGTTCGTGCTAACTCTAGACGTCTCGATCACATCACATTCTGGATTCCTGAGAGCACTGTACAAGAACCTGGGCGTCCCGGCACGGCGGTTGGTGACGGGGGAGATGAACGTGCTGGTCGTGCGAGTGAGGTCGGAGTAGGCGTGTAGATCTAGTTGTATTACTATGCCATAAACGACTACAAGACAAGCGCTCTGAACTCTCATCTTGTCAACATCCGTTCTCCTGGTAATCTTAGAAAACCACCAAACCTTGCCACGTCGTCGAGTGAGTAGCCGGACGCCGACACGTCGGTCACCGTCCAGGTCAATCGTCCGCCTGCCAGCCAGGTCCTGCTCGATGGTCATCTCGTTGATGATGGCTGGAACCGAGTCTACTCCCATATCAGTCGTCTGTGCAGATTGAGATGCAGAAGACATGCGTACATGCAGTCAACACAAAAGTGAATACAGGTGTGAACACAAGAGTGACAAGTCACCCAAGGATCTCGCGTAAACACGAACCCGTGTCGGAACCAAAAGTGTTTCATGTTCCCAACTGATCACACCTGGATGGAAAGGGGACGCGACTGATCACGGACTCGATTTCTGATCATCAGTCGACTTTGCATTTCTCACTACCTGACGACCTCTCGACGATCTCGACGCAACAGCGGCACGTGTCTAGTCGCTGGACGTACTCGAGTACTCGACACTCTATCGAAAACACGGGAGGAGGACACAGACAACCCTGCCATCGTCGCCCCCTCAGTGACTCACCACCAATTCGTGTGCCACCCTCCTCCCAGATCGACCTTACCTCTTGAAGCTTTGCCATGCCCCTGGGGATCAAGGTCCCAGGCGCGCACCGGCGCGTGAAGAGCTTTTCGGCGTCGGACGACTCTGGCTCGCGCTCGATGCCCGCGTCGCCCGTGATCGTGGTGAACGACGCCGCGCCGCCACCGAGCATCCTGCGCTCGCCGCGGAGTTCGACGATGGCAATCGACCATGTCAACTCGTCGTCCCACTTGAGTCGGCTGAGCATCGGCGACAAGATGCCCCGCTCAGACACAGTCGACAGCCGGTGGACCATCGACGGGCGGGACGACACGCCGACGTCGTCGACGCTTGCGTCTCCGTCTCCGAGCAACATGGCAGGATCACCACGGACACCGACGTCGCGCTCTGACAGTGCAAACTCGAGTGTCACGGGGATGTGCCCGTTGCCAGAGAGCACGACGAGCAACAACTTCCCCTTCTTCTCGATGACGCTCAGCTCGACGAGCACGCTGTCGTTCATCGCGCTGCCGGTGTCGCTGCGGCCGTTTGTGATCGAGGCGGTGCGCAAGGCGTGGCACAGGGGGATCAGGAGTATGGACCAGGTGGACTACAACCCGGACCTGATGAAGTTCCACAAGGCGAAGGGGTGCGACGGGGGCGTGTGGGAGATCACGATGAAGGATAACTGCTGGATACCGAAGAGCGAGGACAAGGTTAGGTGAGTGCGTCAACGGGTGTGCTTAATGCCTGCTCTATAGAGTGCTGCACAGCCATTGGTATGGAAACAAGGGGATCACTCTGAGAGCATGAGTGCAGATCTGGAGGCCAGTTCTGTGTGACCTGATCACTAGTCCCTGCCTCTGCTTTGATGTGAGGCGTGACGACGGCACATCACTGGGATCAGCAGGAATTGGCGTTTGCTGTCCATGAACGTACAGCCTCTGCGCGTGCTGTGTCTGCCACTGCACTCGCACAGTGCTGAATGCAGTGGCAGACACTGCAACAAGCAGGTGCTGATACCAATCATGGCAGCAGGAAGGGTGTGGTGCGGGTATATATGTCGTCGCGACGCGTAGCACTGCGACTGCGACTGCGGTTCTCTGCGGCCCGTACAGCAATGGGGCTCAGAAGCTAGTTTTCGAAGCTTCAGCTGTGCGTAGTTGAGCGTGCTCGGGCAGCTGTCACTTGTGGCAACGAACGAGTAAAGTATGCTTGGACGACTGCCGGGAACTGAGCGAGTCCAGTATGCTTGTTGCGACTGCCAGCGGCAATGCACGCAGCTGCTGCGCCATGACAGGCTTGTTATGGCTGCTGCTGCATCTGGGATGCAAATGTCTATCGCATGCGTCGCAGCTACCACTTCTGCTGTGTGATGGTCATGACAATATCCCAGTATTGCCCGCTGCTGCCGCAGTGGCAGACTTCACTCTCAGCTGTCGCGAAGACACTGTCTGTGATCATCTGGCGCTACTGGCAGGTGTGCACCATACACCACAGCCGGCACAGCACCTGTCGATACTCACTGCATACGCTGTGGTGCCATTGTCGGCGCACTCGATGCAGCGGACACGACTAACGGCAGCTCCAAACGCATCATTCTGAACCTCCTCACTGTCTTCGCCCGCAACGGCTACGAGATGACTTCCAGCTACCGCATGAGTGCAAAAGGTGGGTTTGATACCTAACTCGGCGCTGATCATAGACTCTGGAAAAGACACCCTCATCTTCTCTCATTGCGACCCAGATCCCGATCCCATATTCTTCGCTGTGGCATTCTACTCCAGCGACCGGGTGTGGATCATCGATGCGGAGGCAGACGTGGGACAGGCACTAGAGGATGGGATCAAGGCGAACTGGCCGGATGGGATTCGCGATGCGCGTGTGAGGGAGCGGCATTGTCGCGAGCTGCGATTGCGGGGTAGTCCATGTAAGTGGCTCAAGCAGCGAATGCGAGGTCCGTAGGGAAAATTCAGCTGACAGCAGGGACCGCACACTCGCATATGGCCCTCATCTCCGCCCGGTGTATACACATCACCATCATGAAGCATGTCACCCATATTGCAAGCGGTAGGTGCTCATCGCACTCTCGTGCTGACCCCAGGCGGCTACAGCTTTTACGGCTCTGTGAGCATGGCCGACCTCGACGCCAACGAGCTGCCCGTCTCGTTCTACCGCAAAACTGGTATTGGAAACGGAACATGGGGCACTAGGCCCCACATGCCACCACCGACACCCATCAACGAGGCTGCGGCGAGGTCGATGTCCATCGGGAGGTAGCGGGGAGGGGCGCGAGATGTGGTGCGAGATGCGAGACCCCCGTAGAAGGTCATCGCAAGTCCGAGAGACACCAGTTGTACAGCTATGCATGTGTTGCGAACAAAGCAAAGCCACAGGGACGGCGCCGGCGGGCAATGGACGCCACTGGGCATGTGGTGGTGGGATGTCCTCAGTATATCCTCCGATCGGCACGTCACAGTATCGCTGTCTAAAAGAGTATGAAGAGAGCACAGAGACGGACACCTACAGCATGCATGTCAGCACTGGCAACACAACAACACCAGTAGTCATTTCATGTATGCTATGCATCTCCTCGTCTATGAGCTCGCTGTCGCTGTCACCGGCGACTTGCAAGTCACCGTTGGTAGTCGCCGGGCCGTCCGGGCCGGAGATAGACTCGGGACATGCCAGGAGAGTGAGCGTCACGCGGTATATAGCGGCAACCCTCCGAGCAACCCCCAGGGATGCTCTCTACTCTTCACAACGAACGCTCTTCAGTCACAATGTCCGCCCCGCTGAACAACAAGGCCAAGGGATACGCCGTCACGGACCCCAAGGACTACCTCAACTTTCAGGTCAAGGAGTACGAGCTCGAGCCGCTCGAGGATGACCGTGTGACCGTCGCTGTCGAGTGCTGTGGTGTGTGCGGGTCGGACCACCACACCATCTCGGGCGGCTGGGGGCCTTGGGAGACCAAGTTTGTCGTCACTGGCCACGAGGTGATTGGCAAGGTCGTCGAGGTCGGCAGCAAGGTCAAGGAGTTCAAGGTCGGGCAGCGTGTTGGTGTTGGTGCGCAGGTTGGCAGCTGTGGCGAGTGCAAGTGGTGCAAGAATGACAATGGTGAGTGAGCGCATGAGTGAGCGCAGCAGCGCAGCTGCTGTGCGAACGGCGATAGTCCTGTGCCAGGCTTGGTGGGGTCGTTCAGTCACACTGATGGCAGAAAACTACTGCCCCACCCCTGTCCACGGGTACAACACCCTCTGGCCAGACGGAAAGGACCACCAGGGCGGCTACTCGACCCACATCCGTGCCCAGGAGCTCTTTGTCTTCCCCATCCCCGACTCCCTCCCCTCGGTTGAGGCCGCGTCCATGCTCTGCGGTGGCCTGACTGTCTTCTCCCCGCTGGTCCGCAACGGCGTCACCAAGGGCTCCAAGGTCGGTGTTGTCGGCCTCGGTGGCCTGGGCCACTACGCCGTGCTCTTCGGCAAGGCCCTCGGTGCCGAAGTGACTGTCTTCTCTCGCTCCGATGCCAAGAAGGAGGACGCGCTCAAGATGGGCGCCGACCACTACCAGGCGACCACCCCCGGCTTCGAGAAGGAGCACTTCCGCGAGTTCGACGTCATCATCTGCACGTCCAGCTCGAGCAAGCTGCCCATCGACGAGTTCCTGTCCTGCCTCGACGTCGGCAAGCGCCTCGTGTTCGTCGGCATGCCCGAGGAGGGCCTCAACAACATCACCTCGCAGTCGATGTCGGGCAACGGCGTGTCGCTTGGCTCGAGCCACATCGGCTGCAAGAGCGAGGCTATCCGCATGCTCCAGATCGCTGCCGACCAGAAGGTCAAGCCCTGGATCAACGTCATGCCCATGAAGGATGCGGCCAAGGCCATCAAGGCGGTCGAGGATGGCACTGTGCGCTACCGCTCGATCCTGACCCAGGACCTGGTGTAAAAGTCGGCATAGCAGTCAGATGTAGCCTTGATGTAAACGGTACTCTTGATGTAGGCGGTGTTATGTGGCCGTTCGAAAAGCAGCGAAGAGGGGGCAGGCGCGTTATATGCGCTTGAAGGCGGATCTATGAGTGCAAGAACGTCCTTGCACGCCCAATGGTGCCATTCTTATACTCGATGTCGACTGCTCGGGTCCTCTGGTGATGTCCAACATGAACATGACAGCGACGGGAGCAAATCGCGCACTGTATGACGCGCCTCACTTTCATTAGGGTTGGGCAAAACACTCATGTCCACCAGCACGCGACTGTGATCTGTAGCAGAGAGTTGACGGCAACAACGACAGTGTCGAGCGCAGCGCGCGACCAGAACACGACTCACGGCGACTGGGACACTCGCCATGGCGGACGTGCAGGCGGGGCCGTCGCAGGGGAGTCGAAGTCGGAATCCGTTCGCGCGGGCGACGGTGGAGCAGGTCGTGTCGCGCAGGCGACTGTTGCCGACCGTGGTCAGCCCGGCTCGTCAAGCGCCAGCCCAAGCTGCCTTTGGCAAGCAGAGTGGGGCTGAGGCGGCATCACCTGCGGCTGAGGCTTTGGGCGACGATGTGAAGCCAGCCCAAGTTGGCGGCACCCCGGCGCGTCCGGAGGCCACCCCGGGGACGAAGAGCAGGACAGCATGGCGCATGCTCTGGCGTGGGGGTTTGGAGGTCGGTCCTGACGGCTGGAGGTTGGATGGTGAGTGAGAAAGGGCAGAAGAATTGCTGAGATCAGGTATCACATTCTTTGCCCAACTGGCATTGCAGCAGAGCACGCCGAGCCACATCACGCCGACACCACCGCCGTCCTCCCCGGCGATGCAGACTGACGCGGACTTGTGTCTCTCCCTCGAGTCGTTGAGGGGTCGCAAGTTCCTGTCCGTTCGAGGTGTTGAGGCTCTGAAGGAGGACGACAAGCTGGAGGGCGACGAGGGTGGGGTGAACATGTGAGTGGGCGTCTGGGCGACTGCACAGTGCGACAGGTCTACTCTATCTCTCTATGGCGAAGTAGCACTGACACCAGGTCCATAGCCAACCCCCTCATAGCGGCCTTCTTCACCGGCGTCCTCTGCCGCGACCCCAAGCTCAGCTCCAGTGGCCGAACACTCTCCGCTGTAGTCATAGGCCTCGGCGACGAAGGGGACCGCGACACAGTACTAGTCTACGGCCAGCTGCTGTCCCAGGGCCACGACACACCCACCCTCCGATTACATGTTGGCCGCAGAGCCCGCCCACCGCCAAGCGAGAAGAAGGTCCGCCCAGGCGAGCCACTGCCTCGTGCGCCCCTCCTGTTTCCTGACAAGCCTCCGCGGCCCCCAGTAGCGAGATCACTCTCACGGTCTACATCGACGGCGTCCCTGTTCGCACCGCAGGTCAAGCGGCGGCGGACAGAGGATGAGGGCGTGGACGAGCGGCGAAGGGGCAAAGTGGCAGACGACGAGGATATCTTCGGGTACAGGAGGTCGGCGTCGCTGGCACCCTCGAGTCGATCAGCGCGAGCTGGGTCACTGGCGCCGTCGAACAGGTCAACGCGGGCACCATCGGCAGCCCCGTCGAACAGGTCAACCAGAGCGCCGTCAGCAGCCCCGTCGCTGCTCAGTGTGCCTGATGATGAGCCGCGGAAGAAGGTGCCGAAGCAGGTGCTGGACAACAAGGCTGTGAGTGTGCCTCCATACTTCACTGGAGACTATGTGACTCCCGGGACGCAGCTGACTCCCAGACGGTGCGGAAACAGGCCTTACAAGCACTGGAGAGCAGGGGCTGTCCTCGAGAACATGAGCAGTTCAAGGACGTGTTCAGTACGACTATACGGGGTGTCTACTTTGCTTTCGTGAGTTGGGATGTGGGAACGCGCTGACTTTAGCGTGATGACATGGAGGCCGGGCCGCTGGACAAGGGCCGAATGCTGGACATTGTCAACCGACACTTGGACATGTACCTGCATGTATCTGTGGCTGCCGAGCAGTCAACGAATACAGACTCGGTGCCACAAACAGATATGATGGGAGAGGCAGCAGCGACAAGCCTAGACACTGTCTCACCCTCGGCCATTAGTGTGCAGGGGCACACAACGAACGAGACGGCCAGCGCAAAACCAATAGCAGCGACCGAGACTGTCGTACAATCAGCCACAACGACGATTGAGACACGCTCCATGTCGACGACGACAGAAGCAGGAATCGAAGCAACAGTGAAGCAGGAGATCGTAGCAACAGTGACGGAAGAAATGGAAGCAACATGAAAGCTGCTTAGCTTCGATATCACAGTTGGAAACCTGCGTGGCCGAGCCCGGAGCCATCACAACCCACTGAGTCGCAACCACATCGTCATCGAACTCGCCAATAACCTCAAGAACCCTACCAGAGACCCAGCATACAACCCACCTGTACCTGTAGCATACTCGCATAGTAATACATGCATACACACACACTACACTCACACCTCCTCCCACCAGTTCCCTCCCGAGCTCTGCTGCACAGCCGGCGGCGGACCTCTCCGTTTCGGCTGGTTCTCCACTTTCTTCCCATACCGCTTCACAACGATACTCAGACCACTGGAAATACCCTTCTGTCCCCCACCGGGGAACCCACTAACCTGCCGCTTTCCCTTGCCCCGCCCGTCTGCCTCCTCGTCCTCGTCGCCGCTCTCGACGCGTTTCCGCTTCCCGCTGATGGCCGTCTTGGCGCGGTACGCCTCCATGACTTTGCGGAGGGAGGCCTCCCATGGCCCCTTGTGAAGGCGGTAGAGGGCCATTGTTGCGCGGGCGTCGGTGATCTGGTGTCAGCGGGTGTCGAGGCAGGGGCATGTGCGTCGGGTGTAGGTAACGGCAGGGATGGATTGACTTACGGAGCTATGCCTTCCTTCTTGGATCTTGAGGCCGAGCTCGAGCTCTGCTAGCTTCTTTAATCCTGGCCGTTTGGTCTTGGCGGCTTCGCGTAGTTGCTTGCACTTTTGGGTGTCGCGGACAAAGGGGGCGGGGTGGGAGAGGAGGAGGGCCTGAGGTCAGCCCAGGCAGGATTCATGTAGCACAGCACTCAAGTTCGGAGACAGTGTCTGCCGCAACACTGGTGCCACAAGCAACACTCACCTTCAGATCATTGTCAATCGCATGCCCAATCAGGATTTTCCCCTCGACCAACTTCGAGATCTGCTTCTGCACCTCGTCGAACTGCGGCGCGTTGGTGATATCAGACTCGCGCACACCCGACACCCATGTCCGGTAGTCCGTCACCCTCTCTCTCGGCTGCACAAACGTGTCCAGCACCACATGGCCATGGAAGTTGACGATAGATACTCGGGCGAGCGCACTCTCTGCGCCCATGTGTCCTAATCCGACCATCTCGCAGTCGATCGCGAGGTATGTCCCGGGTCTGGCGTCAGAGCCACAACACCGCCTCACTTACGCTCGCTTGGCCTCATTGAGCACCAGATTCCCCGCAACCATCTGCCGCAGCTCCTCCAGCTGCCTACTTTGCTTCTCGGGTGGCAGAATGAGGAAGACAACCTCGTCGGCGACTTTGGTCGCGGTCGACGGGCCGGCTGTGCTCGCGCTGGACGTGACCGCCTCCTCTGGCTCAGCGGAGCATCGTGTCCTTGCGTCGGGGTTGGACGACCAGTACCGTGCTACGCCTCCGTTCTGCCGTTGCTTTCTCTTTTCCTGCTTCCTGGATTTGCTTGCCTTTTGCTCTGCTGGCAGTTGCTGAGGTCAGAGTGATCGCGCGGAAATGACTGCCGCACAGACTCTAACGCACCTTCTTGAGAGCCTCCCAGTTGCTGCTCGGTCCAGCCTGCTGTCAGTAGCTTACTCTGGGGCTATGTAGTGCTCACCTTGACCTCTTTACTCATGGCAACTACAGCTGTGTACGCGTACGCGTGTTGATGGGGTCGCGACGAGATGACAGCAGATGGCAGTGACTACCACAGCCGCCGATCTCAAAATCAACAGCGGCCAAGGAGATGCGGTGAACTCCGCGTCGTCACGACGAAATGAATGTCAACAATCTTCATCGGCTCCATGGTAAAATTCAAGCATGCTGAAGCAACGTATCTCCACACCGATCACCGATGTACTACCTGCATAAGTAAAGAAAAAGGTCATGCATCGCGCGGTCGAGAAAGTTGTTGATCTATAGATGCCTGAAAGGTCGGCTGCTCAGCAGACTGGGGGAGCGATCGACGCCCGGCGATGTCCGACACCCATGCGATGATGCCAGGTAGCGATCCTCATGACTGACCACTTCGACCTCGACGCTACCCATCACCCTCCCTGCGATGTCGTCGAACCAGCCGCTTCTCCCGCAGGCGTCATCGGACGACGGCGAGCTCGCGCCGCGCTCGAAGCGCCTGACGACGCTCTTTGTGCCCCTTGTGCTGGTCCTGGCTACGATCGGCGTCCTGCTGTTCGGCGAGAGGGAGCCGAAGGACCCGCTCAAGAAGGCCAACTACTGGCTCAAGACGTGAGCAATTGTATCGACGAAGCTGACAGTAGTACGCCAGTGATTGATGGGCACATCGACCTGCCGATCCTCATGCGGGAGCTGTATGGCAACGACATCAGGAAGGTTGACCTTAACAAGGCGACTGTGGGTGTGCAATTGGCGCCGCGCTAATGGCCAGGTGGGACATGTGGACATCCCGCGCATCCGTGATGGTCACCTTGGTGGCTTCTTCTGGTCGGTGTATACCGACTGCCATGAGAAGGAGGATGGGCCGGACTTCCTGAACCCGAGCCACCATGTTCGGGGTGAGTCCTGGCATTGCTGCATGGCAGGCAAGGCAAATGCTGACTCTTCAGACACGCTTGAACAGATCGACGTAGCTCGCAACCTCATGAGCGCGTACTCGGACACATTCGAGTTTGTCACCACCTCTCAGCAGGCTCTTGATGCCATCAGCGCGGGCAAGGTCGCGTCGTTCATGGGCATCGAGGGAGCACATCAGCTTGGCAACTCCTTGGGGGGTAGGTCGTGAAGGGGTGATCGGGGCGCTGACCCCAGTGCTCAGGCAGTACTACAACCTCGGCGTACGCTACGCTACCCTCACACACAGCTGCAACAATGCGTTTGCAGACTCTGGTGGCTACGAAACCGCGCCGAAGGCAAAGTGGCATGGCCTCTCACCGTTCGGCCATGATCTGATCAAGGAGATGAACCGCTTGGGAATGCTTATTGACGTCTCGCACGTGTCCGAGGAGACTGCTGAGCAGGCCATGTGAGTAGAGGAGGGACATTGAGGAGCGTGGCTGACCTTAGCACGCTGAGCAAGGCACCGGTCATCTTCTCGCACTCAAACGCGCGCCACTTTCACAACATATCTCGTAACGCGCCAGACTATGTCCTCGAGAAAATCGGCCAGGGCAAGGGGAAGAACAACGGCGTTGTGATGGTCAACTTCTTCCCTCTGTTCGTGTCGTCCAACCCCGACGATGTGTCGGTCAAGGACATTGCCAACCAGATCGAGTACATTGCCAAGAAGACGAGCAGGCAGAAGTGAGTAGCCAGAGTGGAGAATCATACTGACGGCAGCGTGGGCATCGGCTCCGACTTTGACGGCATAGACAGGGTCCCCAAAGGGCTGGAGGATGTGTCCAAGTATCCTCACCTGGTGAGCCTAAATTGTAAGGTACATACATCTCACTGACCACAGTTCGCCGAACTCATCAGACGTGGCTGGAGCAAGTACGACATCGGACAGCTCGCCGGAGGCAACCTTCTGCGCGTCCTCGGTGATGCTGAGAAGGTCGCCCGCAGGCTGCAGCACCGTCTCGGACCCAGCATGGCGCACTACTCGAAGCGCACGGACCTGGGTCGGGGGTGGCCGGAGGGGCTGGTGGATGAGCAGGCCGAAGGAGTAGAGGCCTGAAAGAGCTGCTGCTCTGAAACTTCCAGCTCCTCTGCCCACCAGCAATTCTAGTGATCTTGTACACGATCTATGCCATCTTGCGTTGTTCTCAGCCCTCTTAGATATCTACTGCAGTGTTGTCGCCGCTGTTGTGGACACAACTGCTCGGAGTATGCCCGAGACACACCGCTACCGCTCGACATAGCCGACTGATACCGCCTCCGTGTTTTGACACGTGTTTTTCCCGCTGATACGGTCTTTCACCGTCCACCCCCATGATGCCAGTCGCCCTCAACGCTCTGCTCTCCATCCATTCCTCGCCGCATCCAACAACGTCGCGCACAGCACAGGCAGCACACGTACATGTTCTGCTAGCAGCGGTTACTGAAGACTGCTCTTCTAGTGTTGAAAGATCTCCTTTTCCTTTCCTATCGCTAGCGCGTTTGTCCTCTCTTGCATCACTGGCCGACCACCTCCACCACCACAGCCAAACTTGCGTATTCGACTACAATGTCCAACCCTCCCAGCTCAGGCTCGGGATCGGGGGCCTGGGCGAACCGCGAGCAGCCGGGGTACAGGCCCTTGAACGTCCGCGATGCTCTGAGCTACCTTGACCAGGTCAAGGTGAGTTTGGTTGCCTATCTGCCCGACCTCCACCCGAGATTCGCGCCAGTGCTGACCCGCGCAGATCCAGTTCGCAGACCAGCCAGAGGTGTACAACCGCTTTCTGGATGTCATGAAGGAGTTCAAGGGCCAGGTGTGAGTAGCTGTGGAGCTCTGTCGCGCTTCTGGTGCTGGATGGCTGATATGTTAGCATCGACACGCCGGGTGTCATCGACCGCGTGTCCACGCTGTTCCGCGGCCACCCGTCTCTGATCCAAGGCTTCAACACCTTTCTGCCACCGGGATACCGCATCGAGTGTTATGGGCCCGAGGGCGATGTGCAAGGCATGATCACGGTCACTACTCCGACCGGTACGGTGAGCCAGGTGCCTGGCGCGCCGGGGGGTTTGCAGGCCGCTATCGATCAGCGCGAGCGTGAGATGGCCCACGCCCAGCAGCCTGCCGAGCCTGGAGCAGCCGGATCGCCGTACGCGCAGCCGTCTGCGGCTGCTGCCCATGCTTCGGCGTACGCCCCGCCTCGACCTGCTGCCTCTGCTCAACCTGCTCAGCCACCCCAGCGCACGGCTGCCCCACCAGGGCCAGTGAGCATGCCACCCCAGCACCCCATCCCTGCCTCGGGCCCATCCACGCCTGGCGCCGCGCCGTACGGCGGACAGCACCAGGGCGGTGGCGGCGCGGCTGCTGCTGCTGCTGCCAATAACGGCCCACGCACCCCGATACTGGAGTTCAACCACGCCATCTCGTTTGTCAACAAAATCAAGAATCGCTTCAACTCGGAGCCGGAGACGTACAAGAATTTCCTGGAGATCCTCCAGACCTACCAGCGTGACCAGAAGATCGAGGAGGTGAGTCAGAGTGGGCGCTCGGTGCTGACTTGTGCCAGGTGTATGAGCAAGTTATAGAGCTATTCAAGAACGCGCCCGATCTCCTTGCTGAGTTCAAGCAGTTCCTGCCTGAGAGTGGTGGTGGAGGCTTTGGCTTTGGCAACTTTGTGCAGGCCGCAGCAGGCAACGCGCCCGCTCCTACCAACAAGCGCACCAAGGACCCCAAGGACGGACCGGCGGCCAAGAAGCGCCGCCAGGACAAGGCAGCTGCTCAGAGGGTAGGTTCTGATCAGCAGCAATGTGCTGACCTGTCAGAAGAAGGCGGAGAGCCCCGAGGCCGAGGAGCCTGCTGTCGTCGCGTCAACGCAGCAGACGCTCGCGTCGCAGGAGGAGGTCGCATTCTTCGACAAGGTGAAGAAGTACATCGACGACAAGGTCACGTACCACGAGTTCCTCAAGCTCATCAACCTCTTCACCCAGGACATCATCAGCGGCAAGGTCCTTCTCGAGCGTGCGCAAAACTTCATCGGCGATGCGGGCGAGATCTGGACCACGTTCAAGAAGATGGTGGGCGCCGACGACACGGGCAACATTGGCCACGCTACCCATGCTCAGAGCGGCTTCGGCTTTGGCGGCATGATCAACATCGACAACGCAATGTCTGAGAACACTCCCATGCTTGAGCGCTTCAAGCCCGACTACGGCCTGCCGAAGGTCAGGGCATACGGCCCCAGCTACCGCAAGCTGCCGTCGACTGAGATCAACCTCAACTGCACTGGCCGTGACGCCATGTGCTGGGAGGTGCTGAACGATGAGTGGGTGTCGCACCCCACTTGGGCTGCCGAGGACGCTGCGCCCTTCCTGGCGCACCGCAAGAACGCATTCGAAGAGGCGCTGCACAAGTCCGAGGAGGAGCGCCACGAGTACGACTTCCACATCGAGGCCAACCTCCGCACCATTGCACTGCTCGAGCCCCTCAACAACAAGATCCAGAACATGGACCCCGAGGAGCGTGCCCACTTCAACCTCAAGGCTGGCTTGGGTGGCCACAGCCGCTCCATCTATCAGCGTATTCTAAAGAAGGTTTATGGCAAGGAGCTCGGCCCCGACATCATCCGTGCGCTGCACGACAACCCTGTGGTCGCATTGCCCATCGTCCTTGAACGCCTCAAGGCGAAGGACGAGGAGTGGAAGAAGGCGCAGCGCGAGTGGAACCGCGTGTGGCGCGAGCAGGACGCCAAGAACTTCTACAAGGCATTGGACCACCAGGGCGTCGTCTTCAAGTCGTCAGACAAGAAGACGCTCGCGCCGAAGAGCCTCATTGCCGAGATCGAGGCGAAGCGCAGGGAGCAGGTCAACACGCGCAACGCCGTCATGCGCCGTCCGTCGAGCTCGCGGGTGCAGTTCTCCTTCGAGTTTAAGGACATCGATGTGCTCAAGGACGCGCTCAAGCTGGTCTTCGGCTACCTCGACCGCCTGACGACCATCAACGCCCAAGACAAGGAGCGCATCGAGCTCCAGCTCCGCGAGTTTGTCCCCCTCTTCTTCGGCTTCGACAAGAATGAGTTCGACGCCGACTTTGGAGACCCCGACCTTACCGACGAAGACTCCGTTGCCGAGTCGGACGGCGATGTCAGCATGGCTGATGATGATGACGGAGGCAAGAAGAAGAAGGCTCAGCCGTCTCTGCGGAAGCAGCTGCTCAAGGCTGGCTTCGGTGATGGCCGCAAGCGCGAGGGCACCAACACGCCCATGGATGACACTGAGACTGCCGACGGCACAGATGCCGAGGACGTGGTCGAGGGTGACATGGCCGACCAGACATGGATGCAGATCGACACCGAGGCCCCTACGCCTGATGTAAATGACGAGACGCAGCCGCAGCCCAAGCCTATACGCCTGCTCAACTTCTTCTGCAACAACCACTTCTACATCCTCATGCGTCTCCTGCAGGTGCTGTACTCGCGTCTCCTCGCTTGCAAGGAGTATGCGGCGGAGCTGGCGCTGAAGAAAAAGCAGCCTATCAACCCTGTGGCTATCAAGCTTGGCCTCGCTGAGCCTGCCACCCAGAACTTTGGCGTCGAGGACGGCGAGAACCCCGCCAGGCACTACTACGACCACTTGCTTGCGCTCGCTGAGCGTCTCTTCGACACCGAGATCGACGCACCGACATTCGAGGAGACCCTCCGCCTCATGTTCGGCAACAAGGCGTACATCATGTTCACGGTTGACCGCGTCATCGGCTCGATCGTCAAGCAGACGCAGCAGATCGTCAGCGACTCGAAGAGCCAGGAGCTGATTAAGCTGCTCAAGCGTGACCGGAGCGTGGACCGCACAACGAACCGCCAGCAGATGGCATACCGCAACATGGCTGATGCGGTCGTCGGCCCTGATGAGAACATTTACCGCTTCGAATACGTGAGTGACCTCACAAGAGTCTCTACTGATGCCAGATCCCACTCAGCAACGCCGTCCACGTGCAGCTCATGTACCGCGAGGACAAGAGCGTCGCGGACCCGCAATCAACCGAGGCTAGCTGGCGGATGTACATCGACAGCTATGTGCTTACACATGCGACCGAGGGTCTTCCACACCGCGTGGAGCCGCCATTCCTTGCCCGTTCGCTCCGCAACCAGCCTAAGGGCCTTACCTTCTCGTCGTTCAAGTACGAGACGCGTGCGGACCTGCAGCTGCGCATCGCGCTGGGCAACTACCGCATTTTCTACCAGCCCGAGACTGAGGACTACTACCACACCTTTGTGTCGCCTCAAGATGCGGAGGAGAGCGATCTGCTAGAGGCGAAGGCACTGGAGGGCGCGAAGAAGCGCGTCGACGAGTGGGCCGACTCAATCGTCAACAAGCCCGCAGAGGAGGCAGCGGACGAGGATGAGGTCATGGCCGATGAGGAGGAGGGTGCCCCTGCTGAGACAGCGGCAGAGGCAGAGGCTACTGCGCCACAAGAGGCCGAGGCAACTGAGCCCGCAGCTGAGGAGGCACATGAGGAGCCGGCCGCTGAGCCCGAGCCAGAGGCAGAGGCAGAGGCACCAAAGGCAGATGAAGCTCCGGCACATGAGCCAGCAACAGGGGCTAGTACTGGAGCAGAGGCCGCGCCGGCTGAGGAGTCGGCAGCACCAATAGCGACTGATGCGCCGAAAGACGCGCCCGCAGATGCCGCCGAGTCCAAGCCCGAGGCGGGGGAGGTGAAGGAGGCCGCGCCGGAAGCATCAACTGCAGATGAGGCTCCGGCTCAGGCTCAGGCTGAGTCGACGCCGGCTGAGCCGACGACCGCTGCCGCTGAGGGCGAGGCTGAGCCAGCACAACCAGCAGAAGCAGCAAAGGCCGCTTCCCCTGTGCCCACACCTTCCGAGCCCGCCCAGTAGAGCATGGCCCTGTTGTACTATACACTTAGTCTGATATACCCGTCCCGTCATCATATAGGATATGTATGGCATGTTTGGAACGAGAGTACAGCTCCGGAAGACACCCATCTGTTAGTGGAATGTGTGAGTAGTCAGACGTTCACGTCCAGCCGGCACAACAGGCTATGCCGCAGGTCGGGAGGCACGTGTTCGACGTATGTCGTGGTACTAAGTCAAAAGGCGAGATGCTAGCATGCGATACAAGTACAAGAAAAGGTTTTCCAACCAGGTGAAACGGGACAGCAATGTGCAGAGGAAGAACCGCTCCGCGGCTACGCCTTGGCCTTCTTCTTGATGCCGAGAAGCTTCTGCATATCCTGGCGCTTTCGCTTCACTTGAGGTGGCTTCGGCGCCACAACATCCGGCACCTTGCCCTTCGCAGCGAGCAGTGCCGCAACACTAGGCTCCCCGGCGACGGTCGGCGCAGCGCGCTTGACCGTCAATGCAGGTGCTGGTGACTTCGACGGTGCTGATGCGCCGTTCGCTGCTCCATCTGCGTGTCCGTTTTCGCCATTCGCACCATCTGCGCCGTTCTCGCCCTCATCCACTGCTCCTACCTCCCCTCCCAACCCCTTCAGAGGCGGCGCCTGCCCCACTTTGGCAAAGTACATCTTCACGAGAGCATCGTCCTCCTCCTCCTCCTGCTTGCGCCTGCGCTCCGCCTCGGCGTCCTCTCGCGCCTTGTGCAGCTGCTCGAGCAGGGACTCAGGGTCGTCGGCTCGCTTGCTGGTCTCCAGACGGGCGTTTCGTTGCCTCAGGTCCGCGAGTTCATCCATCACTTCCATCTCGCGCCGTGACTGCTCCTGCGACTTCTCTAGCTCCGCCATGGCATCGCGCGTCGCCTTGTCGTTCCCCTCCGAGTCGTACTCCTCATCCTCCTCTGCGCCAGGAAGTGCACCTGCCCTGCCTCCTGGATCTGTCTCGGCCCAGTTCTCAAAGTTGCGGGTTGCACCATGCTCGGCTACGAAGTCGCCGTTGCGCGGGTCGGTCTTGAACGTGATCTCGGAGGAGCATACTGGGCATTTCTGGGGTTAGCAAACACAGGTTCTGACCTCCAGACCCAGTGATTGATTGGGCCAGCCCATATACGCTGGAATACCAAAAAGCAGATTGAGCTCCTGGGTCACTCTTACTCACAATGTAGAAACGGAACACCTTCAGTGTCAGATACTCCTCGCCCACAGCCGTCTCCTTGCGCGCGTTGAACTTCTTCCCCTTGTAGATGTACTCTCCGCACTTGGTACATCGCATCGAGAACGGCGCCATGAGACGAATCGTGATCTGACCGCCCGCATCCTTCTTGTTTGTGCGCTTGCGTTTGATCTTCGACGGATCGAAGTCCGGCGGGAAGTATTTCTGGTGTTAGCGGGTCTGGCAAAGGAGAGCAAAGGGCGAAGCGTGGTCTGCCGCTCTTTTCTCTTTATGCGATCTCGTACTCACGTTCAATACCTTGCGCTCCGACATGGTGGCGACGCCAGCTCGAGAGCGTGATGAGATAAGTATAGGATGTAGAAGAGCGTTGCGAACACAGCTGGTCGAAGTTGAAACAACTCTTGGGTGGCAAGGCGCATCGGCAATGCACAATGCATCCGTTGTCAGACTGGGGGACTTGCAGTCGTCCTGTTCAAGTCAAAGTTAGGCAACAAGAAAAGGACGACAGGCGACAGGCCGGGCGCCATCAGCGAATTTGACGCAGGTCAGTGTCAGCACACGTTGTAGAGTGGACGTGCAATGCATTGCAGTGACTACTATACAAAGGCCCCCTTGGTGTCCGGAAACACAGACGGCAGAGTACAAGGCGTTGCGCCATGGTATATACGCAGCAGGACCATTTTCTCTCTCTCTATTGCCGCGAGCGGCTGAGGGTCTCGCCAGAGTTGAGGACTTGACACCTATCGCTGGACAGGTGGGAAAGCTCAACTCTACGAGAGGACTGCTTTGGATGGATTGGGATTGGCGCCCAAGAGCGCCAGGGAGATTCTACTATCACAAACATTGGAGAAACCAGAGAACCCAGGTAGGGAGAAGGGGTGTTGTTGTGTCGGAGCGCAGCGCAGCGCAGATCACATGATCTGCTGCTGCTGCGTCCCAAAGTTCTCACGCGCACGGCGGAAGAGGTGGTAGATGTCGTCGTCGGCACGGACGAACTGCTGCTCCCAGAAGCCGTAGGCGGGGTGCTCGAGCAGCTCGACAAAAGTGACGATGAGACCCCACGGGTGGGGCTTGGACACGATGACGCGCTCGAGGAGCACACGCGCGATGCGCTCGGGAATCGGCGAGTCAGTCGACACCTTGAAGAGGTAGAGCATGAGCGACGCGAAGAAGAGCGTGTGCGCGGACGGGAAGCGCAGCTGGTCGGCCACGACCGAAAGGAAGAGGTACTGGCCCTCGGCGTCGAGCGAGTACGCGAGGTTCGCGAGGAGGGGCACAGCGGGGTCCTTGGGGTCGAACTCGGCGACACCGGACTGCATGTAGTGGCGGTGCACGGCCGAGGTGCCGAGGTAGAACACGGTCGCGTGGAGGAGCGTGTGGTTCCACACCGTCGTGGTGGTGCCGTCGGCATTGTGCTTCTGCACCGCGATGCGGTTCTTGAGCTCCTGGACAATCACGCGGCCAGCGGGCGACCCGGTGTGGATGTAGTTGTCGATCGCGCCCTTGACGTTGCCGGTGTTGAGCGCGCTGACGTGGTCGGAGCGCACGCGCGGGAACGACTGCATGTCCGGGATGAGCTCGTCCAGGCGCTTGTACCAGTCGGGCAGGGGCGCGTCGGCGGACGGGAAAGCCGCGAGGATGATGTTGCGCAGCTGGACGCAGTGGGCCGGGATCGCGGTCGAGAGCGTGTGGTAGTACTCGACCAGGAAGCCCGGGAAGTCGTGCATGAGCACGATGAGGATGCGCAGCGTGGCGCGGTACAGGCTGCGGGCTGCGGGGCCGAGGTCGCGCTCGTCGGCCGCGATGAACGGCGCCATGAAGCGCAGCAGCCACATGATGCAGCGGTGGTAGTCAGCCCAGCCCTCCTGGCGGGGAGCGGTGAGCAGCTTGGCCATGAAGAGGCGGTGCGAGACGACCGACATCCAGCCGAACGCGAAGCGCGGCGCGTAAGTCGGCTGCACGATGCCGAGGACATTCGCGATGCTCTTGAGGCAGCCAAGCGCCGTCTCGGGCAGGCTCGCCTCGATGGACGCAATCTCCGCCAGCATGCTGGTGAAGAAGCGCGCCCAGGGGCGCTGGTCGAACGGCTCGTCCTGGTTGATCTGCGCGCGCACGAGGCTATATGACATGATGGTGACAATCTTGTTAAAGTAGTACACCGTGCGCGTGACGCTGCCGGGGCCGCTCTTGTCGCCGTAGTTCTTGACGATGAGGATGATGAGCTTGGCGAGCGAATCAGTGCCGAACCATTGGCCCGGCTCAGACTTTAGGTCGCACTCGACAGCAGCCTTGATGGCGGTGGTGTAGAACGCAGTCGACACGTCCTCGCCACTTAGGATGTTGTCGTTCTGCAGCCACGTGATGTACGGCACGAACGAGACCTCTGGCGAGTTGGGGTTGTCAGTGAAGAGACGCACCCACTCGAAAAAGTAGTGCTGCAGGCGCTCCTGGACGCTGGGGTCGAGCGACGCCGCCTTGCTTTCGCGCACGGGCTCGCCGCGCAGGTCGTCGATGAGCTGGTCCGCGGCGGGGGTGGACTGGCCGTGCTCCTGCGCCTTGAGGAGCTGCGCAATGCACAGCGTGAACCCGTTGCGGTTGACGAAGGGGTGCTCGCTGAGCGAGCAGCTGCGGATGAGCTGAGCAGTAAAGTTGACCAGCTCGGGTGCATAGCCGCGCGCCATCTGCTTGGCGAGCTGCGCGTCGAGCTCGGGCACGCGGATGAACTGGGCGCGGATAAGCACAACCGTGACAGGCACGTTGTACTTGCGCGGGTCCTCGGCGTAGATGAGCCACAATTTGACCTCGCGCTC
The DNA here is from genome assembly GCA_002335625.1 of Cutaneotrichosporon cyanovorans. Lineage (NCBI taxonomy): Eukaryota > Fungi > Basidiomycota > Tremellomycetes > Trichosporonales > Trichosporonaceae > Cutaneotrichosporon > Cutaneotrichosporon cyanovorans. The sequence continues at coordinate 562,157 of BEDZ01000004.1, read as the reverse complement.
GACCTTGTGCGCGTGGAGGCACAGCTGCTGCAGGAGCGCGACGTACAGCTCGCGGCCGAGCGGCGACTCGGTCTTGTACAGCAGCTGCACAATCTTCTGCGCGATGACGAGCGTGGTCGCCTCCCGCTGCATCGACGACTGGGCGAGGACGAGGATCGTGCGGCTGAGGTTGCGGAGGTCGTGGTCGGGCTCGAGCTGGGCCAGCGACGTCGCGGGTGTGTGCTGGATGAGCTTCTCGACTTCGGCGATGATCTCCTGGAACTTGTCAAGCGTCGTCTGGGGCGGGAGCACGGCCGAGTCGTGGGGGGGCTCAGCGAGCTCGCGCAGGGCCGCCGGCGACTGGCCCCGACGGAGGTCGGGTGGGCCACCAAGAGGCCCATCGGAGGCGAGCGCAAAGTCGCGGTATCCTGCAGGGGGGAGATACTCGCCTGACCCGTTGATCTGTGCAGCAGCAGCAACAGCGGGAGGAGGCTGGGGAAAGGCACGCGCCTGCTCTGCAAAGTCGTCGTACACGCGCAGCTGGGCGGCACTGAGGCCACCCTGCCTGAGGCGCAGGGGGTCGGGGAGAGCCGAGTGCGAGATGGCAACGCCGAACGACGCGCCGTCCCAGAATGGCTGCTGGTTGCGCGAGTCGCGGTGGGCCTTGCGAGCAGCAAACTGGGGCTGGAGGTTGACGTCGATGTCGCGAGTCGCCTTCTCCATTGCGGCCTTGCGAATCACATCGCACGCGACATCGAGGTTCTCGTTGACGACGCCGGCGATTACAGCGTCGGGGACGTTCTCCTCGGTGAAGCCGTTCTGGCCGACGAGCGCACGAATGTGCGACATGAGACTGGTGCGCAGCGGCTCCTTGCACGTCACGAGCGCGAGGCTGCCAGCAAGGTTCTGCACCATGAGGTGGGCAGCCTTGCGCATCTTCATCGAGTCGCCCTCGGTGCCAAAGTCCTTCTGCACGAGGTCGCGCGACGAGATGCCAGCAATAGTGACCGAGCGCTCGACCACGGGCGACACAATCTCGCGGATCGCCCGCTCGATCGAGTGGAACACGATGCGCTTGAACGTCGGCGCCTGGAGCACGCCAAGGTCCGAGTTGAAGTGCAGGAACTCGGGGAGCTGCGCGATAAGGTCGTTGACGTTTGCGAGGAACTGCTCGTGTGCAGCCTGGGCAGCCTGCTCGCTCTGCATAGCCTGCAGGCGCGAGAACGGGTCGTCGATCGCCTGCTCGGCCGCCGCGAAACCGCGCCCAGCAGCGCCGCCGTTGACAACGTCATTCTGCGCCAGCTGGCGCTGCAGCTCCAGCTCGAGGCGATTGGGCTGGTTCGCCTGCGGCTGGGGAGGGGGCGTGTGCGTGCGCAGGATGTTGGACGGCTCGACCGACTCGAGCTGAATCTCAAGCTTGCTGAAGAGCACCTCGATTTCAAACTTCATGTTCAGCTTGAGATCGCCAAAGTGGTACAGCTCGACGAGGACGCCGATGATGGCGTTGAACCACGGGTTCGGGCGGTGGAACACCTTGGAGCCCTTGCACGCCACCATGAGATTGCACACGAACGGTATTGCGACAATGAGGCGCTTGTTGTCGTACCCCTGGATGAGGAGGTCCTTGACCGACAGCTCGCGGAAGCGGATGGGCAGCATGCGCGCGAGGGTGATGCGGCCGAGCCACAGGGCGACAGTCTTGAGCGTCGTGCGGTCGGACGAGGAGCTGAGTGTCGACTCTGCGTTGAGGAGGTCACGCGCCTTGCGGTACGTCTCCCAGAGCACGTGGCGCTCAAGGAGGGGCGAGTTGAGCAGGTCCAGGAGCTGGATGTACAGGTCGTGGCGGTTGGCCTCGAGACTCACACGCACGTCGATAAAGTAGTGCGCAAACCAGCGAGACCACTTGGGCTCGAAGAGCTTGACGAGGTCCTGCGACTTGGCCTCGTAGTTGCTCGGCGCGACGTTGTTGATGATGAACATGATCGCGTCGCGCGTCTTTGGGTCGGGCTCGGTGAACGCGTCGTCGCCCTCCTCGATAAGGACAGGCAGCTTGAGCGCCGGGAACGCGAGCTTGATGCCACCCTGCTGGTCGAGCTCCTCACGCTCGTTCAGGGCTGCGTGGATGTCGTTGATGAGCGCAGGGTGTGACTCGTGCAGTGCCGGGATCTCAAGCAAAGAACGGCACAAGCCAGGGAAGTCGACGAGCGAGCCACGCAGGACGCTCAGCGCGCTCACGCCAAACTGGTACTGCGAGTCCTGGGGCGGCGTCTTGCACGCGTCGAGCACGTAGCGAGTTGCAACAAACGCGGGGATGTCCTTGACGAGACGGGTGTCGATGATCGCACCAAAGAGGATGCCTGTCATTGTGAGCTCGCGGTGGGGGTACGTCTTGATGAACTTGTACTCGTCAAAGAGCGAGTGGAGCGCAGCCGCAAACAGCTCCTGCTCGCGCGAGTCGTCCGACTTTGCGTAGCGCTTGAGCTCGTCGATGACGTTGTCGAGGGTCAGATCGTCCTCCTCGTTGTACATGCGGCGGTACATCTCGTCCACCTGCGTGCTGATGGACTTGCCGTACGTGGCGACAGTGAACCCCTGCTCCTCCTTGGACCCAGGGCGGAGGTTCAGCAGGCGGGGGTGGAGGATGAGGATGTCTGTGCGCAGTGTTTTGAAGCGCACAATGTCCTCACGCTCGAGGTTCTCAGCATTACGAATGACGCGAATGAAGATCGAGTACGCCTCGTCGGACAGCGTGAACATCAGCGGAGGCACAGACTCGGGCTGGTGCTGGTGGTCGATCTCGAGGCGGATCTTGTGCTCGACAAAGTCGAACATTGCCTGGAGGAAGTCGTGGCCCTTGACTGCCACGCTGTCGGCAAGCCAGTTCTCGAGATTGAAGTACTCCTGGCTGGACGCGAGCGACGCGACGTCGAGCGCAAAGTGGAGGTTGTCGCTCGCGAGGAACTTGTCGAGGATCTGGAGATCCCACGCAACCTCGACCACCTTGCCGAGGTTGTTCTCGTCCTCGGCGTAGAACTCGGTGAGCACGTCCATCAGGCTGTTGGGGCACAGTTCCCACAGCTGCTGGAACACGAGCGCAGCGGAGGCGAGCGCGCTAGGAGGGTTGATGAGGTACACTTCCAGGATCTTGGTGTACATCGTGATGATGGGGTCGGGAAGGGGCTTGGGCAGCTTCTCGAGGGCGATGAGGACGAGCTCAGGCGCGAGGCTGGCAGCGCGCTCGAGCAGCTCGGTTGCGCGGCGGCCAATCTCAACACGCTGCTCGCGGTCGGCGACATTCTCCTCGTCGGCCATACGAGTCGCTTTCACGAGCACCTGGATCAGACCCAGGGTATTCCACATGCCTGCTGCTTGCACCTCCTTGGCCTGCTGCTTCACTGCCTTGCTGACTGGCGCATCAGCAGGGTACGGCTCGACGATGCGCGTCATGGCATCGAGGGCGGGCGCGCTCGCGTGCGTGTACAGTGGGAGGCGGTCAGGCGCGAGCCCCGAGAGGTTGCGCAGGACATACAGGAGGGACGAGAGGTTCGTCCAGGTGTCCTCTGCTGGCGAGGCAGGGAGGAGGCCAGCAAGGGGGGGCACGGGGGCTTGAGGGGGTATGAGGAGGAGGTTGGCTGCAAGCATCAGAGCCGAAGGGTGAGCCAGAGGCGACTGGGGCTGGTCGAATGACTTGACTACCTCGACCCAGGGGATCTGGGTCGTGGCACACAGACCACTGACAACGCCATGGAAGTCGACACGGCGGCCCTCCTGCATACCGCGGCAGAGGCTGTGGAGGGTGTGGATGACGTTCGAGAGAACGACCGACTCCTTGGGGTCCTCGAGGATGTACGGACCCCACCAGCGGCCGATCACGGCCTCTACGGTCCCCTCGTCCTGAGTCAGGGTGTCGCCGAGCTCAAATAGGATGTCCTCGAGTGGGATGGCTCCAGGCTCGCCTGGCGCGCCTCCAGGCGACAAAGCGGAGAGCGTCTGCAGGATGATAGCCGGAGACGCAAACTTGACAGTGAGCGACTGCAGCAGGAAACCACGCTGAGGCGAGTTGAGAGGCGACGGGTGAGGTGGGGTAGGGTTCGTCGGGGTTGCGGGGCGCGATGCGCTGCCTGTGCTGGGTGAGGGGGAGGGGGAACGGGGGTACAGCGCCAGGATGAGCGTCCGCGCCTCCTGCAACGTGAGCTCGTCATCCTGCGCAGACTGGCTCGAAGACACGGAGCTGGTCCAGAAGGGCGCGTTGGAGCGGAGGATGTCCATCGCCGGCTGGAACATCTGGTGCAGGAGCTGGAGGATGGAGTCGTGCGAGGGGTGCGAGGAGGGGAAGACGTCGGGGTTGGCGAGGGTGAGTGCTGCAAGGCTGAAGAAGACAGATGGCGAGAGGTTGAAGAGCCTGAGCGAGGGGAGGGGGAGGGGTGTCCCCTGCGCGGGTGACAGCACTGCCCAGACAAAGTGGGCTGCCAGCTCGACATCGCGTGCGGCGCGTACAGCCTCGGTCGTGAGCAATCGCCAAGCGAGCGCTGCGGGGCCAGTCGTAGGAATCTGGGGAGGCGGAGCAGACGGGTCGTCGTTGTACTGCTGCGAGTGCTGCACGAGGATCTGGATCAGAGGTGCTGCGACCACGGCCGTCCGGCGGACGTAGTGGTGGTACATGTCGGGCGAGTGGTTAGATGCGAGCTGGGGTAAGCGTTGTAAGCAAAAATCATAAATCGCAGCTTCAGAGCATGCTCCTACGGCATCCTACTCACCGACCGGATCTCTGCAGCAGACTTGTCGAATGAGTCCTCCGTAAACGTCGTGAGGAGGAACACGATCTGGGCGCGCACGATAGCCGCAGTGCCATTCGCATTGCCACTGCCACTGCCACTGCCACTGCCACTGCCACCACCACCACTACCACCCCCACCACCACCACCACCAGCACCGCCTCCTCCCGCGCTCGCCCCACCGCCGCCCGGCATCGCTCCGCCGCCTGCAGCGCTGTTGCTCGAGCCAAAGCCGGGCGGAGGGCCGGTCCTGGCGACCCCGCCTCCCAAACCGGGAGGAGGGTGAGACATGGGCAGGGGGATTAGGTTGTGATAAAGTTGAGGGAGGGTAAAGAGTGGTAGCTAGTAGCGTTGCATCCCCGTGTTGGCGGGGTTGGAAATCGTTGTGATGATGATCAAGAGGGGCAACCGAGATGGGGTAACCAAAGGGACAGACAGCAGCAGGCCTTCGAGATGCGTGGTGACGACGATGCGGTATTAGGTACAGACAGGCGTAACGAGAGCGATAGTCGACCCGGATGCCGGATGCTTGCGATGCTGCTGGACTGGACAGAAGAAGAGAGAGGAGAGAGCAAGATCTGCTCCTTGCTGTGTGGTCGATGGTTCGAGCGACGACAGAGAGGTCAGAGAGATCAGAGAGATCAGAGACGAGGCATCCAAGTCATCCACCCACCTGGTGTGGTGTCTCCCATCCACCGTCGAAGCGTTGTTCCCTGGCAGGATGGGATGGTAGCATTCTCCCACCCAAAAGTGCCACAAAGCGACACGAGGTTTACAGTGGGGATGCATTATGCCGGGGTTATGAGATAACGCCGCCTCACTGTAGGAGTGTACGTGCGGCTGTCACGTGGGGGCAGGCACGCATGCACATATATAGCCATATGGCTCATGACGCAGAGGTGCAAGGGTGTTGATGCATAGAGAGAGACATTTCGAAAACAAGAGGTGATACTGAGGGATGGGGATGGGGATGGTCAGATCCACCAGAGAGCACGACAAGTCGAGGCGAACGCGAACAGCACGAGGAACGATCAGCAATGCTACGTAGAAGCAAGAGGGCAGACGATCTAGGCTGTGCTGGGCAGATGAGCGAGCAAACGAAACTGCAGCTGCGATAGTCGGGCACCTCGGACCAACCAACCATGATGACTTGACTACATGACAATCGCCAGCTCTATAGCACTACCAACGACAACCCAATGCGACACTCTATACGTGCCTTTTCTCGCCTTGACGCCTATGCCTTCTCCTCGGCCACCTCGGCCTCCTCCTCCTCCTCGGCCCCGTTGTACACCTCGTCCCACTCGCCGCTCTCGATCATTTCCTTCAGGATGTCGAGGCCGCCCACGAGCTCGCCGTTGAGAATGATCTGAGGGAACGTCGGCCAGTCATTCACCCGTTTGAGACCCTGGCGCACGTCCTCGTCACTCAAGATGTCAAACCATGCAAACTCGACGCCCTTCTCGCGCAAGAGCCCCACTGTCTGCCTCGAGAAGCCGCATTTCGGTGCAGACGGGTTGCCCTTCATGAAGAGCACAACCTTGTGCCTGTTCATGATCTCCTTGCAGCGCGCGGTGATCTCCTCCTCCGTCCGTGGCCGGTCGGTGGGTGCGGATGCAGTGGAGGTGGTGGGGACGTTGGAGGAGAGGGAGGTGGAGGATGGCGAGTGTTGGGTGAGGAGAGAGTGGAGGAGGTTGGGGTCGGCTCCGGAGTGGCGTGCGAGGAGGGTGTGGCCCTGGAGTCAGTGGTAGTCCGATTGCTAAGACGATGACTGCAGGACAGACAGGTCTGTGAGCTTGAGAGTTTGGGGAGGTTTGGGGATAGTCCCAACCCAGGTCAGACAGTGACCATTGCTGGCCGCTTGGGGGGGGACCTAAATTTGGACGTATGATGAGTTTGGACAGGATCATGTCCCAGCGCAAAAGTCAAGCCAATCAGAATGACTTGGGGGGGCAGCGAGAAAGCAACAAGTGCTGAGATCTCGGCTTAAATGTCAAGCTGTAGAACAGATGTGACCAGATAGCATGCCCGCAGCACATTGATCCCCCCGCCTAGCAGGCCCTCGTTCGACCTGCCAGGCCAGACAGAATGAACTTCTCGAAGCACTGAGTTTACCGCTGCCTGTCCGACCAACCTCTCCTGCGCCTGGCTCCATCTGTCCCAGCAGCTCTCGAATCCCACTCACCCTCAGCATGACAAAGCTCGGAACCGCCTCGATGTCAAACGACTCCGTAACCTCCGGCACGGCCTCTGCGTCGATCTGGAGTCAGTACGGCCCCATTCCGTCCCCTTTCTCTACTATGCCTACTAACATTCAGAAACAACACCTTCGGAAACTTGCCCGCCTCCTCCTTCACGCTCTTGTTGAACCCCTCGCATGGCTCAGCCCACGGCGCCCAGAAGTTGAGCACCGACACGCGCTGGAGGTCCTTGCTCAGCTCGTCCTTGAACTGCTCTGGCGACGTGACTTCGACGAGGTTGGACATGGCGAATGCGGCGGGCGTGTGTGGTCGCGATGGGTGCTGCTCGAGCTGATCGTCGCCTGATTATAAATGTTGATGCAAGGTGGTATGGATGGTGGTGTGCTCAGCCCAGCCCAGCGTCAGCGGCGACTCACTACTACAGGGAAATGCCACATTTGCTATTTCCGCCGCGTGGGTGCCATGTGGTTGCCACGAGGGCATGTTCATCATAGATCATAGATGCATTGCAAGTCGCGTATCGATATTGATGCTGAATCTGAAAGTCGATAGCATCATCTCATCTCTCATCTCTTGGTTTGAGCAAAGCAGGCAGCAGCGAAAGTACGAGGAGATCAGAAGCTTATCGAGATTGAGAACGCAACCAAGGCAGTTGCATAAGAACGCGAGAGCACAAGAGCTCTAGATCGAAGGAGGAACGTCAGTCAACATGGCCGATGTCGATATGTCTGATGGTGAGCATGGAGGGCATGGCGAGACGTGCCACAGCGCAGAAGAGGGAGAGGGAGCGCTAACGATCAGACCGCAGGAGGGGGGATGGTTAGTGATGACGCCTGATTATTGAGCATTGACTGACATAGCTTGTGCTCTTCCGGGAACACCAATACGCTTCACCTTCCTCGATTCACAACATCCTCATTCGATTTGCTTGACATTACAGTCAGCACAAACGGTAGCAGCTCAGACTGGGCAGCAAAATGTGCGTTGAGGTGTATGATCGTGCTAACCCCAGCCGTCGAGGGGTGGATCATCATCGTGACGGGGTTGAACGAGGAGGCAACAGAGGAGGACCTGCAAGATCTGTTTGGCGAGTTTGGGCCTGTGAAGAACCTCTCGATGGCATTGAACCGCCGAACGGGTTATGTCATGGTGAGTGGCTGACGAGGGACGCATTTGAGTGTGGAAGAGAAGGGAAATGTGGAAGAGAAGGGAAATGTGGAAGAGAAGGGAGAGGGGTGTCGGTGTCGAGCATGAACCGGGGGAGGGGTCGAGGAAGGTGCTGCAGGAGATCAATGGACGAGACACCGCCCTCCTCTTCGCAATGGTCGAACCCGTTGACACCAGGGCTACGCGCTCATCGAGTACGCGAACAAGTCCGAAGCCGAGGCAGCGATCAAAGCGACTGACAAGACCGAGTTCTTGGAAAAGACCATTCACACGTGAGTCAACCTTCTGCGCTTCCCTTTTCCTTGATCACATTCCTTCGCTCTGCCACGATCGTCAGATGGGACCGTCTGATACTATTTGAGCAACAATCGAACATCCAGCTCTGATTTCTGGCGTGTATTTGTTACTCTCGGTCATCATCAAGGCAGTTCTGCCCTCCACTGCGCTTCAATCCCCATTCCCTCGCGTTCCGCTTGAGCACTGTTGACACCAGCGACTTTGCCTTCGCCAAGCCACCAGCAGCCGGACGAGGAGTACAGGGACGGCGGACAGGCCGCGAGCGTTCGTTCTCCCCGGACCGCAGGTAGTGTGATGTGCATGGGTATTGTGTCGACCATGAGACAATATTGGCACACTTATCGACGTATTGGCTCACCCGTCGTCACGCCACTGCCAGTTGCGGCCCGATCTTCTCTCACAACCAGTGCTCATCCCTCCTGTGGCCACTCCTACCGCACAGAGGCAATGACCTCTACTCATATTTCTACTCATCGCAACGCGCTGAGACCATCTGCTACCACTGATGCTCGCCTATCAAGCATTTACACGCTCACGTTCTCACTCAGTCTTGCACCTGCACAATCGCCCCTGCCTGATACATGCCAATCTGTTCATGCACAACCACTACAACGACACCAACAGCCCCGCTCCCTCGCTCCGCTCGCTCTCACTGCTTGTCCCCCGGCCCGCCCTCCTTCCAGCCCATCTCGACACCCTCCTCCTGCTTCTGCAGGAGCCACTTGTACACGACGCTAAAGTCCTCGTTCGCCATCTGCCCGTCGCCCTCCTTCGACACCGCCTCGTAGATCGAGCCAGACGCCCACGTCAACGGAATCGGGAGCGAGTGCGTGTTCGCCGCCGAGAGCGCCAGCCCGACGTCCTTGAGCATCAGCTTGGTGAGGAACCCGCCGCTGTAGTTGCGCGACCCGGGGCTCCCCTCGACCTCGGGGAGGGGGCTGTTGACGCGGCTGGACCAGCTCTGGCCCGAGGACGTGTTGATCACGTTGTGCATGAGCAGCGGGTCGATGCCGAGCTGCTTGGCGAGTGCGAGGCCCTCGGCGAGGGCGATCTGGTTGATCGCGAGGATGAGGCTGGGGTAAGTATTGCTCAACATATCGCTCGAGACTGGAGTGGAGTTTTAACTGCCTTCTGTGCAGGGGAAATCTGCTGTAGAGTGCCAGCGGTCACCTGCAGGTGCAGGAGTGGCACTCAACATATCGAACACACCACACAATATAGAGTCTCTCAACACTCCTCTTCTCCCTCTGCCCTCTGGACTACTGACACCCTCGATTGTATGATTTTCTTCAAGTGTGAATCCGGCCTTCCTCTCCCTCCCGCCCTCTCCCTTGTACACTACTCACTTATTGCACACCTTCACGCCGACGCCCTGCCCACTCCCACCACACGGCACGACACCCCCCTCCCGGGCCATGAACTGCATCAGCCCCTCGGCGAGCTGAGACGCCACTGGGTCCGCCGAGCCATACATGATCGTCAAAGTACCCGCCTTGGCCCCAGTCACGCCGCCCGACACCGGTCCGTCGAGCATCAGCGCGGACTTGTTCGTCTTCGCGTGCACGTCGTCGGCGATGCGGGTCGCAGCAGTGGGGTCGAGCGTCGTGTGGTCGATCAGGAGGGTGTGTGCGTTCGTCGTACCGCTCGGTGCTGGCGAGCCTCCCAGGAGCCAGGGGTTGGCCTCGACGTGGGCAGAGAGTGTGCCGCTTGATGCTGCGTCTGCGAGGCCAGAGAGGATGCCCTGGTCGCCAAGGTAGACGGACTCGACTTGCGGGGTAGAGGGGAGCATTGTGAAGACGCGAGAGGCGGCGGCGGCGGCCCTGGGTGTCAGCGAGGTCCCTGCACTGAATCAATGCGTCTCCAACACCCTCCTCTACCATCACCGGCGTCTACCTCACTCCCCCCTGCGCTCTGATCAGTAGCACTCTGCTTCTTGCTCTACGCTCATAGACCTACTGCTGCCCTGCTCCGATCTCTTCTCCCCTACTATCGGGGATACCTCCCTCTGCCCCTTCTCCCTTCCCAACTCTCCCCGCTCATGACCTGTTGCCCGCCGCCCCTACTCACTCAGCTGGCGTCTTGACCCTCTTCACTCGCCCCGCAGCCTCCGGCCCAGAAATCGCCTTGACACCCTCGACATACGCCTGCGCACTCGCATCAGACGGCTCGCAGATCACCATGCTCGGCGCCTCGACCGTCTTGCCGCCCTTCTTGGCCACCTCGGCAGCCGCCCACGCCTTGGTGTAGAGGTTCGTCGCCATCGGGTTGCCCATTGCGCCGAGGCCGATCCAGCCCAGCGTCGAGGAGCGCGAGAGCGCACGCGCGGTGGGGAGCATGTTGCTGTGTTCGCGAGGACAGAAGAGGTAAGTACAGAGAGCACACCAGCAACTGTACACGACACAGTCGAGGTCACAGACACAGGTCGTGGTCGTGCACAATACCGTGGGCTTCGGCATCCTCCCGGCTGTGTCGGCTCGGAGCATCAGCTATCTCGGCTGTATGGTGGGGATAGAGCGGGGTAGTGGTGTGGCCCCAGTGTCTCCAGTGTCTCTCCACGGGTGGTGTCTCCATGTCTCCACAACACAACGCGTCGACGCGATGCTTGTCATTGCGTTGACCTTTGATACTGATGTGGGGAGCGAGCCATGGTGGTGTCCGGGCGTCATCAGAGGATAGGAATGGGTAGCATAAGCACAGCGTGAGTGGACTACGCGGTGCGGGGATGGGCTGATGGCCACGCGTTGATGTGGCAAGCTCTTCTAATGCTGCCACATCGTCTGCTGAAGGGCCCTTTGACCAGCCATGACAGTGCGTGAAGGCGGTCTGAGCAACGGAAGTGCAATGATGAGCAAGACGCTGCATAGCTGCTCACAGTGGAAAGCGGATACGCGATCAGGCAGACGCGGCTGATGGACTCGGACTGATATTTTCAGGACCCTCAGCGAGCAAGGACACAGAGTCACGCAACAATCACCAAAGCACAATCAGTATGATCGCGAGAGGTCGCCTATGGGCCTATGGGCCTATGGGCAGGTTGCCATGCACATGCAAGATGGCACAGCTTGTTGATGCTGACTGATAGCCAAGAGATGATAACGGTGTTCTCACGAATCAAGTCACGGTTTCAACTATTTTAAACTACTCTTCAACCCAACGCGCTGAGATATAACACCAATCCTTATAACCTCATGCTCATGCGCAGCTCGATGACCTTCTGCATGACCTAGACAGTAGTAGTGTTCACGACTGGGAAGATAGACCACTTGCATCGCAGAAGAGCATTGCTGCTGAAAATCACAGCAAACGGTCTATATTGTTGATGATTAGAAATTGAATGGTATCCATTATGAATAGACCATCATATACAGCCATTAGCGGGACCAGATGGTGTGGCATTTTCCATGTCGATGTTCGACATCCTGGATGCTCTCCTCTCAACATGCTTGACAACTGACTTTGACTTTCGGGCTTGAAGACATCGTAGAGGTCAGGAGCTGGGCTAGATTGAGCTAGATCCCCTATACTCGCCGCTGGGACACAGTTGACATCCTCGCTAGCAGACAGGCAGGCCTCCATACGAACAGCGCCTACCCTTCCCCTTTCTCCTCCTTCGATCGATCCGTCTCCCTTTCTATTGCCCCCCCCCCCCCCCCCCCGCCCCCCCTCGCCTCCGATGCCCCGCTCCCCCTCGCCAGGCCCCTACCGCCGCCGCTTCCGCTCCCCCTCCCCTCCGCCCCCGCCGCGAGGCTACGGCCCCAGCCGAGGAGGTGACCGCTACCGCGGGCGAGGGGGAGGCGACGACGACGACCTAGACCGCGACCGCCGCGACCGCCGCGACCGGGATAGGCGAGGAGGAGGAGGAGGTCGCGCTCCATGGCGGGGACGCGATCGCAGCCGCGACCGTGAGCGGGACTGGGACAGCTACTACCGGCGCCGGGATACGTCCCCCGCTGCCTCTGCAACGGCCTCAGCCTCAGGAGTAGGCACCCAGCCTGCAACACGCGCCGGTTCGCCAGAGGAGGGACAGATCACGTCGCCAGAGGTGCGGCGTCGCTCGTCTCGCTCTCCACCGCCATCGAGGCGCCGATCACGCTCTCCACCACCATCGAGGCGGCGCTCGCCCTCCCCCTTCCGGCGCCGGAGTCGATCTCCACGACGCTTCAGTGACCGTGACCGTGATCGTAATCGCGACCGCTTCTTCGACGACCGGGATCGCAGGCGCGGGGGGTGGGGGCGGAGGTCACGTTCGCGTTCCCGTTCCCGTTCCCGTTCCCGTTCTCGCTCGCCTCGGCGCAGGTCACGTTCATTTTCGAGGAGTTCTCGGTCCCCGTCTCGGCGGGACACGCGCTCGCCCACGCCTCAGCGGCGGCGATCACCCGAGCCCTCGAGGCAACCAAGTGCTCCGTCTACGAACGCGCCGACTCCTAGCTCTGGTACGCCTCTGCCTCCTACAGCTAGGGCACCACCTACAGGGCCGAGGCTGGAGCGCATGCCTCCTACTGCTCCGCGCGCATTTGCAGCGCCGCCTCGTGCACCAGCGGCTTCTGCCTCTCCAGCTGAGCACATCCAGCCCCAGCCTCAGCCCCAGCCGTACGCCCAGCCTCACTCCCAGGTCCAAGCTCAGCACCACGTTCAGCCCAGCCCTTCACTCCAGCCCAACCCTCAGCCCCAGGTCCAGCCCCACCACACACCACCCGTACCCCCGACCGGGCCTAGTGCAACCCGCATACCGTGGCAGCGACCCCCGCCCCCCGCGCCCCACGCACAGCGCGCAACCGTGTCCCCAGCAACGACACCACACGGATCGAGCCCATACGGCGCAGCATCGCCCTCGGCCACCTTGGCACCGCCTACGCCCGCGTCACAGCCCCCGACACCATCGCCTCTGGCTACTACAGTGCCCGCGCCCGTTCAGCCGACAGTGTTAGCAGCAGACGACCCGGAGGCAGCAGCACGCCTGCGCGAGGCGAGGATATACGCCGAGCTCCCGGCGCTGTCGGTGTCGTTTGTTGGCACGTGGGAGGCCGAGCTGGCGAGTGTGCAGGCGCATGTGGCGCCGCTGCAGCAGGGCGTGCTGAGGGCGCAGGCGGCGCAGCGGGTCGCGGCGGCGGTGTTGGCTGATGCGGAGGCGGAGCGGGCGGCGGCGGGTGAGCGGAGGAGGATTTGCGAGGAGCACTTGATGGCGGGGTCGTTGGATGGGATTATAGGTGTGGCGTAGGTCAGCAGCGAGCATCTCGAAGAGGTGCGGGATGCGACCGAGCTCCTCACCCGATGTCTTCTCTGAATTGTTGATTTCCCAGAATGTCTGAGTGTTCACGTACGCCATGGCGGAAATGTACTCCACAGAGCAGGGTTCATCCACCCTGGGAATCGATCTTCAGATTCTTACAGATCGCTCACGTAAGAGAGGACACAAACAGCGAGTTCAATCAAGCCTGCAGCCATGCAGACGCCTCCAAAGCTGGCGTACGGGAGGTTGTCGAGGTGCGCTACAAGTAGGTAGCATAGTTGTACAACAATGCATGTATGCAGTATGGATGATGAGAAGATAGGTTGCGAAGAGTGGCGAAAGGAGAATTATGTGCTGTGGCAGGGCCTTGTTGAGTACCTGCGCATGGGATGTGGCCCGCCTCGTCCGTATGACCTGGTGTGCTCAACCGCGCTACACCTGCGCACTCGTCGCCTCGAAGTACGCCTCGTACTCCTCCGGCGTCATGAGGTCCTCGTCCGCCTCGGTCACCTCGCTGAGCAGCTTGGGCACGCCACTGACCATGATCTTGACCTCTGAGCCGGGTGTAGGTTGTGCCACTGCCTCTCCTGCAGCAGAGGAACCAGCATCTCCAATTGCCTCTGCCCCAGCCCCAGGTGTCACTGCCGGCGTGACCTCTGGCGTCGGCTCGGCCGTCTGCTGCAGCTCCGCCCCCTCGGTATCCTCGTCCTCGTCCTCGTCCTCTCCGTCGGCCATATTCGCATAGTGCGCCGCCAAGGCATCGTCCTCCTCGTGCTGCGCGACCACCTCGGCCTCCTCGGGCCGCTCCTCCTCCGCCGCGTGCTTGTACCCCAGGGAACTGAGCTCGTCCGTGACCGTCGACGTGAGATGCCACACGGGGATGGCGTTCTGCTTGCGCTGCGCTTGGGCCTCGCGCTTGGCGGCCGTGTCGTCCTCCTCGCCGATGACGACGCCGATCTGGCGCGCAGCAGGCCCAGCGTCCCCAGCAGCAGCGACAGACTCGGTGGCGACGTTCTGCGCAATCCACGCGACGATGTTGAGCGTCGGCAGCTCAGCCCCCTCGATCGCACGCAGCGCGTCCTGGATCGGCTTGGTCGCCTCGTTGAACCGGCTCATGCGGTCCTGCCCGTCCTCGTGCCGCGCAGGGTCGTCCTCCATCAGCTCGGTGTTGCACACGTCGCAGAAGAAGGCGCCGGCGCTCGGGTCGAACGTGCCCGCCAGGTCTAGTGGGTCGTACAGCTTCTGGCACGACGGGCAGATGTAACCCCTGTTCCCGGCCTCGTTCTTTACTTTGACGTCGATGCTCTTCCGCATCATCGCGATGCGGTACTTGACCACGTTGGCGAACTCCCGGTAGTCGAGGTACCAGTAGATCACGTCGCGGGACTTGACGCTGGTGGTGGGTGGTGCGCCTGGTCGCTGCCACTGTGATGGTGCTTTCTCCTTGTTCACGTAGCTGGGGTCAGCGGCGCTTCATGGGAGGAGGGCTTACCGCTTGACTAATCGGTGCACGTGAAGCATCCCGAGGTATTTGCGCACGTCGTTGGGGCCAACTCCGAGTGTCTCGCTGAGTTTTTTCTCGGACATGCTGCTGTCAGTCTGGTTCCTCCTCCGCCAGTCGATCTCGCCCTTTGCACACCCGACTGAGCGTCGCCAAAGCGGTTCAACCAGTCTGTCTCCACCTATCGTCGATCACTCCCCCTAAGCGTATCCTATCTTCTGTTCTTTCTCTCTCTCTTCTAATGCTTCACCTTCTCCACTGCTTTGCCTCCTCTCTTGACTCCTAGCCCCGCTTCCGTCTGTAGCTCTTCCACACAGACGATCAAACTTGAGCTCTTGATCACTTCTGCTGGACTGCTAAGGTCGCCCTTCACTTTGTGTCTTCCATTCCGCTCATCACTTCTTTAAACCTTGTGTTGACCTGTATTTCCGCTTCATTCGTCTTCCTCCATGCTCTTCACTAGGCCACCTGTTTCGAACTCTGCACTCACACATTCTGGTTCACCAACACGCGCAGCATGATGATGTACGGCGAGTCGTAGAACGCATACGCGACCTTGTACACCAGGTCCTTGCAGCGGTGCACGACCTCATTCTTCGTGAGGTCCATTGCTGCGTCCGGGAGTCGAGGTGAGCACAGGAGTCAGCCAAAGAGTTGTTATCAACTACTTCAGATCGAGCACAAAGATCACAGAGCGATCGATGCGATGTCTCGGAGACGGAGGGATGTCCGCGCGATTGTCGGTGAGTTGCAGATCACGAAAGTCACCGAACCACGTCCACTTTGTTGCCCATCTCGACTTTTGCGTTTCGACTCATCGCAAAACGCAGACGCGCAGCTGACATGACCGCCAACATTGAGATCAAGCGAGCGACGCCGGAGGACATTGTGCGCGGAGGGTGAGGGAGGCACTAACAACAGCCGGACCTCCTCCAGCTCATTAAGGATCTCGTACGTCGAAAGAGGGCTTGTTGCCAGGACAGTGACTAACCTCAGGCTGTGTACGAGAAGGAGCCAGAAGCTGTTGTCGCGACGCCTGAGCTTGTGCGTGGACTGTGATGTATGTTGCTGACAGCAGATGCACAAGGCTCTCTTTGAGGAGAAGTACGCCGAGTCGCTGATCGCGCGTGATGCGGAGGGCAAGGCTGTCGGCATCTGTCTCGTGAGTGTCTCCGAGCTTGACCATAAGTATCTTGGTCACTTACCACAGTACTTCTTCACCTACTCGACGTGGCTGGGCCGCCCCGGTGTCTACCTCGAGGACCTGTACGTGGACCCCGCGTACCGCAAGGCCGGCCTCGGCAAGCGCTTCTTCGGCCACCTCGGCAAGGTCGCTCAGGAGAAGAACGCAGCGAGGATCGAATGGCGTGTGCTGAAGGTGAGCACGAGTACCTACAGCCGAAGTTTGCTGACATCAGTGGAACACCCCCTCGATCGACTTCTACGAGAAGCGCCTTGGTGCGACGCCGCAGTCCGAGTGGGAGATGGAGCGCATTGAGGGTGCCGAGGACATTGCCAAGCTCGCTGCGTTGCTGGACTAGATGTCGGACTACTCATAGATGCTAGATGTGGTGTATGTCACAGGCCTACTTGTTGCTTTGGGACGGACACAGCGTATGATACATACAACATCTATAGAACATAGTAACGCACTAAACGCTTCCTCCCCGCCTAACAGTTCTATCGACCCGGCAGCAGACATCATACAACTCTGACGACTCGCTCACCCCTAGCGGATAGCAGTGTACCTTGCACCCTTCTTCTCAGCCACTCCGTCGACACGCTTATCCGCCGCGTTCGCTGCAGGAATAGTACCCAGCTTCGACATGTCCATCGTCAGCTGCTTCGCGTCCCCCTTGAAGCCGATAAAGAAGACTGTCGACCTCCTGCCTGTCTGCGCTTCAGACTGAGATCAGCGCCACTCACCACACCTTCCACTCACGAACAACAACGTCACGCTATGCACACTCGCCATACGCTGCACCTTCAGCGCCCACGAGTCCACCTCTCTCCGTCCCCCAGCGTCGCGGTTGTCCGTCGGCGACTCGGACACGTCCAGGTCCATCACGGGTGTCATGGCCTCCACATCGTTGAAGTCAGGGGCATGCGGCAGGTTGGCGAACACTCTCAGCCGCCCAGGTCTATGCGGATGTCCCGGTGCAGGCAGATACAATAGCAAGTTCCTCAACCTCACGCTGTTCACAAACGGGACGTGCACGATGAGCTGGCGTCAGTACAGCTCCAGAACATGCCGAGACTGCTTGCCCGGCCATACCCACCTCGTCGTCCACGCCTGACTCGATGAACTGCTCCTCGTCAAGCCGGTCGTCCCACACCTTGATCACTCGTGGTGCGCTATCTGCTTCGACCAGATTCACCCCAGAGACACTGAGCGTCAGCATGCAGCTTGCCACCCATTGTCGTCGTTGCTTACTTGTCCCGGTCGATCCAGCCCCAGAGGTTCGAGTTGCTCGCCTCTCCAGCCGACACGCGCTCTAGCACGTCGGCAGTCACTTCGCCGTTCAGGTCGTCGACTGTGAGGTCGTCTGCGCAGCTCATCGTAAACAGTGCAGTGCAGATAGCTGGAGAGTGGCTCCAGATGCACTTGTTGCTGAGAGTCGTCTTGAACACCGAAGGCGTCAGTAAGCGGTCATCGCGTGTAAACAGCATGGCTAATCAAAACATGAATCAGACACGTAATAAAACCTCGACCTCATCGTACGCACTGCCGTCGAAGCAACAACTGATACACCAACTTCACAACATCGATCGTCTGCTCACACGCACAGCTGGGGACGATGGTGCGTGCACTGCAAGAACCTTCTAACGACAGCTTCCCCTCGCACTACTGAATGCCGCTCAAGGCAAGCCGATGGTGAGTGCGGCGCGCGCAAGCTGGAGCTCGAGTGTTCAGCTCTGGTTGGGTTGCCCTTTGTTGTTGCGCAAGCTCCGTAGCGAAGTGCTGACTCCCCCAGCTTGTCGAGCTCAAGAATGGCGTGACGTTCAACGGCCACCTGGTCGACTGCGACAACTTCATGAATGTGACCCTGCGCGAGGTGTACGAGACAAGCGCGGACGGCGAGCGGTTCTGGAAGATGAAGGAGATGTTCATCAAGGGGAATGTGGTGAGTAGTGATGGGGGAAGCTCAGCGCTGTCGGTGGGAACGACGGGACGTGAGCATGGATTGTGAGATAGGAGCGACCGTGCGTGATCTCGATTGCGTCAACAACACACAGTTGCGTCCAATTCGGCTAGGCTGTTGAAGACTTGAGAGGCTGGACAAAACTAGTGGCACCGATCACACCTAGACGTCGCTCTGTCTCACGCCAACCGACTTCCTCTCTGTTCACTTCCCTTCTCTCAGCGATCTTGATACCTTCTCACTCGATCCTACATGTCCTGTACACTCCCTTCGTGTCTCGCCTAGGACAAGAACTAACCTCAGATCAAGTACTTCCGCATAGCAGACGAGATCCTCGACCAAGCAGCCGAGGAGCAGGAGAAGCAGCGTGCAGCAGCCAAGGCGCGTGGAGGAAGGCAAGGCGGGCGCGGAGGAATGCCTGGTCGTGGTGAGTGGATGCGTCGCCTTACTGGCATAGGAGGCCAGCTGACATCCAGGTGGCCGCGGTGGACCACCCAGGGGACAACCGGGAGGACGTGGGCGTGGAGCACCCGGGGGACGAGGCGGACGCGGAGGCGGCAGCGGAGGGCCTCCGCGATAGGGAGGCATGCATCCTTGGGAGCAGCGAGGGCTGGGCGATCGCATTTCGATCGACTGACGCCTTGGGTCTGCATCACGTCAGCTTGCGCTTCATAGGTATCAAGGCAACTGACTAATCGAGTTGGCCTCTTCCGGTATTTCATGGGTCATCATCTCGCGAGAACTTAAGAGGCCATGCTACTTATCACAGCTACGACTTCTCGATCCGCAGCAAGACTGACCTCACTCCTTGCATCCGATGATTTCTGATCACAGAGACACTCTGATATCATGGCCGGCATGGCTGTCAATCTTCTACGGGGCTTAGCTCGTCATCGTTCAGACTCTCAACATTGGTGAACGCATCCTATCACAGCAACTACAAGGAGGTGCATCGCTACCAATAACCGACGCCGGATCACGTCTGCTACTGGCATACGAGATTTCTGCATTGGTGCCTTCGCTATCTGCAAACTAGTCGCGGAGGTGGACCTCGCACTCGCGTCTTGATGCTCACGCAATCCACCGCGAGGGATCCCAGCCATCGTTTCTGCGCCTCTGCCAGTCGTTGTAGACGTCGGGCGTGAACTCCGTACGTCTCCCAGGCGGACCGACATACGCAAAGAGCGCAATACTCACGTACGTCACTGCACTTTGCGGCTCATTGCCGTAGGTCGTGTAGTGGTTGGGGATGACGCCTCGCGTGGGCTCAGTGACCCAGTGGATGATCGGGGCGACAGCGTTGATGCTATGAGCCCCATCTTCGCCATCGTAAATGCCCTCAAACTCTTCGAAGCTGTGAGACGCGGTGAAGCGACGGTTCTTGTAACGACGAGGTGCTTGCTTATCAGCGGGACTGTCACTCGCGGCTTCCCCGACTCCTGCCGAGGCCGAGACCTCACTTGCAGCACTCTCACCTGTGGAACGATCTCCAGCTAAATCGTCTTCTGCGGAATCCTCATCTGTGAGTTCCTCATCCGACTCTGCAGATTCCTCCTCGGCCGACTCCTCATCCTCGTCGTAATTATCGTACTCTTCTCTCATCTGGTCATCGCGGTCGCGGTACACGGCGACAAATGCGTAGTTGATGTTTGCGTCCTCGAGCACGCGGGCCCAGATCGCGTCTGTGCCTTTGAGCATCCTTCGGAACTCGCTGCTCGTCGAGGGAACCTTGGCATACTCGTGCTGCAAGCCGAATGCGAGGACGCCGCCGTTCCACAGAAACTCCGGATTGTCGAGCACCTTTTGCAACTCGACCGACATCGACGTGTGAGGAGTGGGTGCTACGCCGATATGCTCTGTACGCACGAAGACGTCGTACGCGAGCGTCACGCGCATGCCCGAGGTCACAGGCAGCACCTCGTGCTCGCAATCGGAATACAGGAAGGCCCACGAAATCTTGTCGGGACTCGAGGACCAGTCGAATACCTGTTCAAAGCCCTTGTGGCGCACGACGAGCTGACCTCCGGTGAATGTGGACGGTAGGCAAACAGTGATCGTGCCGAGGTGGTTGTCGCCGCGCGGTGTGTCCCGATGCGCCTTGAAGAAGCCGCCTGTCGGGTACACGTTCAGCTTTGAGATATTCGCGTACAAGGGGTTTGTGTTGAGGGATGCCTGGATGGTGTGCAGGATTGCAGCCTCTGTGAACACATCGCCCGACAGGGAGAAGTGCTCAGGACGAATCTCGCGGGCGGTGCGGTACGTCTCATCGTACACGAGCTCTGGGCCACGGCCGAAGGACGAGGGCTGCGCGATGTCGTGGAGGCGGGCCGCAGCCGCGTCGTCGAGAGGCAGCGAGAACTTTACGAGCGACTCGGCGCCATCGGGAGCAGGAGCAGCCACATACAGCGCGTGCTTGGGCGTCACGCTCACTGCCCCGCCAGCGGCGAAGGGCTCAGTCTGTTTGGTACAGGCAGCCTCGAGGCCGTCGAGGGGCACTTTGATCTTGCTGCGACGAGGTGCTTTGTCCAGATGCATGAAGAATCTCGGCCGCACTGATGCGTACCGGTATCTCGTATACATCCACATGAGATCCATCTCCTCGGAATCAAGGTCGAGCTTGACAGCATCTGCGTCGCCGCCGAGAGAGGAGACGCGAGCTTTGAAGAGGGAATCGAACTCTTCCTTGACTATAGGGCATGCCGGGCGTCCACTTTTGTGCGTCACAACGTATCTGAAGCTAGCGTCCTTGGAAAGCAAGTGCTTCACATCGACCAGCTTGCAGAGCTGTGCAGCTCTATGCTTGCTGAACTCGACGTCTTGAGTCTCCTGCATGCCTCCCATCTCGTATCTGCGATGCACGTATCCCTGGAGAAGAGGCGACTCGACTCGAAGTGTGACCTCCTTCACGCCTGCAGGGTAGGCTGCGTCCTTGACGTCCTCTGTGGGAAGCCCTTTGTCTTGAGGCGGCCCGTTGGTGCCCGAGGTCTTGAGCGTAATGGCCAGGCGGTTGCAGTGCTTCAGGCGTGGCAGTTGCAACATCTTCTTCAACTTGGGCTTATCATCGTAGAAGCTGCCGGTCTGGGCGGTCAGACTGGCAGTCAACAGGATTGTGTCGCCACTGTAGTGCAGCTCTTCTGGCCAACCCCCATACACGCTGACAGCCTGGGCGTTCGTCACATAGGGAGCGATGCTGGCGTGCAAGGCTGCTATGGTCTCGATGTCCTTGTTGATATCCCTGGGATGGTACCACTCTCTTATGTCTTGAATGTACCCGTCTGGGACTTTGTATGAAACCTCTACGACCCTTGTCATCGCGAGCATGCGCTTGACGTCGTCTCCCGCGCTGTCCTTGTTGCTATGACGCAGCAAAGGGAGTCGAAACCTGTTGACCAAGTTGCTGAGGGCGAGGGTCTTGAACTCGAGGGCAAGCACATCCTTCTTCAGTACAGTAGGGCTGATGATGGTGTGGCGGGCAAGGCGAGCGTCACAGAGGTCGCGATACGCGCGGGAAGTCGCGCGGAGCTTGAGAAGTTCTTTGAAGCCCAAGAAAGAGACGAGCATGTTGGAGGTCACGGCCCATTGCTTCGGATCGAAGGGCGACCGCCCGCCGAGCGCAAACCCTCTGGTCGGCGAGGGGGGCATGATAGCAAGTGTTGAGGGGGGTGGAAGAAGAGGAGATCAGTGAGGTGCTGCTGGTTATATGCTCTCAGAGATGGTGAGACAGAGACAGTGTCTCACACCTCGTCCAGCATGAGATGAGTGAGAGTGATGACGAGGAGTGACTGGAGGTTGGGCGGCGTGTGGGTGTGTCTGTGCTGTAACGCGTATAACGCCCGTTCAGCCACGTTGCTCTTACTGCCTTTTGGCCTTCTGCGCCGCGCAATCCGCTTCAGTCTCTCCTATGCTGCTTGCTATGCGATGCGATGTGCCATCTGAAGGGAACTCAAGAGTGGCAGAGTGGTGAAACACGAACTCAAGACGAATGCGGGAGCGTCGAGATGAGACAGGCTGATGTGGCGGTGTGGCGCCACGTTCATGGAGTGGGACAGCTGAGCACCGAGCACTGAAAGCGCACCTCAAGCACCTTCAGTCCTCTGTACCCAGGGGCAGACGGGGAAAGGTTGATAGAGCAGGAGTGGGAAGGACAATACAGTGGTGCAGAAGCGGGGAGAAGGAGGGTGCGTAAGAGCACAGGTCGTGGCCACCTACCTGACCCTCGACTCAGGCCAGAAATCATGTTCAAGTAAGAGTCACAAGCATACTTCGTTTGCATCAACCATCGTCGCCTCTTCCTCTGCACAATAATTAAACCTCCCCCCTGCTCTGCACAGTGCTTGAACTTGCTCTCTCTTCTGCACAATGAACTGGGTCTCCCCTAGGGCAGCGTCGCGGGCAGCCAGCGGAGGGGGTCCCAACCGTCGCTCACGCGCTTCTTCCACCCATCATATGTGTGAGGCTTGAAGCTGGTGCGATTGCCAGGAGGCCCGACGTACGCGAACATCGCAAGGCTGACGTACGTGACGGCTGCCTCAGGCTCGTTGCCGTACGACGTGTAGTGGTTGGGAATGACACCTTTGGTAGGCACAGTGACCCAGTGGATGACAGGTGCGAGGTCGTGAATGGGGTCGAGGCCGCCTTCGTCGTACACACCCTCGTACTCGGTGAAGCTGCGCGACGCCGTGAACTTGCGATCCTTGTAGATAGGAGGGCCCTTGTTGCCCTTCTTCTTTCCGCGATACTCGTCATCAGAGGAGTAGTAGTCGCCGCGGCCACGGTAGACGCCCACAAACTCGTAGCTGAGACCCGCTGCCTCGAGCGCCTGCGCCCACACCGCGTCGGTGCCCTTGAGCATCGCGCGGAAGCCGTCATTGCCAGACGAGGGCACCTTTGCGTACTCGTGCTGCATGCCAAAGGCGAGGACGCCGCCGTTCCACAAGAAGTCGGAGCTGTCAAGCAGCTTCTGCAGCTCGGTGGACATGTGCGTGTGCGGCGTCGGAGCCACCCCGACTGCCTCGGTGCGCACAAACACGTCGTAGGCGAGTGTGACGCGCATCCCAGACGTGACGGGCAGCACCTCGTGCTCGCAGTCCGAGTACAGGAATGCCCAGGAGACCTTGTCGCGAGCGGACCAGTCGAATACCTGCTCGAAGCCCTTGTGGCGCACGACCAGCTCTCCGCCAGTGAACTTGGACGGCAGGCAGACGGTAATGGTACCCAGGTGATTATCGCCGCGTGGCGTGTCGCGGTGAGCCTTGAAGAAGCCGCCGGTGGCATAGACATTGAGCTTGGAGATATTTGCGTATAGGGGGCTGGTGTTGAGCGAGGCTTGGATCGTGTGCAGGACATTGGCGTGCGTGAACATGTCGCCAGACAGGCAGAACTGAGCTGGGCGGATCTCGCGTGCTGTGCGATACGTCTCGTCGTACACCAGCTCAGGCCCGCGGCCGAACGACGAGGGCTGCGCAATCTCATGCAGGCGTGCCACGGCGCTGTCGTCGAGAGGGAGGGGGAAGCTGATAATGGACGTGTTGGCGTCGGCCGCGGGCGCGGCGGTGGTTGTGGCAGCAGGGGCGGCAGGGGCGGCGACCTGCGTCCTCACATACAGAGCATGTTCAGGCGTCACTTTAATCTCCCCGCCGACGGCGAATGGCTCAGTCTGCTTCGTGCACGCAGCCTCGAGGCCGTCAAGCTTAGCTGGCGCCTTGCTCTCAGCGGGAGGGCTGTCAAGCTGCAGATAGAAAGCCTTGCGCAGGCCCGCAGACCTGTACTTCCTCTTCACCCACTTGACATCTTCGTCTAGCTTCTCAACGTCGAGTGGCAGCTTGATGGTCGCTGGATCACCGCCCTCAGAGACGATACGCGCTTTTAGCAGGGCATCAAACTTGTCCTTGATGATAGCACAGGTAGGCTGTTCGCGCTTGCCCTTCACAGTGAGGGTGAACGACGACCCCTTGGAGAGTAGGAACTTGACATCAATCAGCCTGCACAGCATTGCAGCCCTTTCGTTGCTGTATTCGACGTCGGGGATCATCTGGCGGTGCCCATTCTCCCAGTTATCCTTCTGGCTGCCCACCACGAGCGCCGGGTCGACACGGATAGCGACCTCCTCCACGTTGGGGGGGTAGACTGCATCCTCGGGGTCGGACCATCCCCTTTCCGCTGCCGGACCGTTGGTGTAGGTCTTCTCGAGTCTCACCGCCAGGCGTCGGAAGTGCCTGCTGATGCGAGGCAGCATCAAACTGTCAGTGCCAGGACCCCGGCCGGTGGTGCGCACTACAGCAATGAGGAAGAGGGTGTCGCCGGTGTATGGTAGGCTGTGGGGCCAGTCTCCCAGCACGTACATAGCCACCGACTTGGTCAACACAGGGGCGACATAGGTGTGCAAGGTTATCATTCTGACAAGGTCCGCCTTCCGCGCATTGTCGTCCTGTCTATAGTGCCAGTTGTGGTACTTGCTCTCTGGGATCGCGTAGCAGATGTCGACGACACGGACCATCGAGAGCACGCGCTTGTGGGTGGCTGTGACGCTCTCCGCGCCGTCGATGGGCAGCAGTGGGATCCTGTAGCTCTTCACTTCCTTGCCAAGGGCGTGCGTGCGGAACTGTAAGGCGACCTCGTTCTTCTCGGTCCTGAAACCCTTGACGATCGTGTGGTGTGCAAGGCGGGCATCACACAGGTCACGGTACGCGCGACTGACGCGGCGGAGGATGAGAAGCTCGTCTAAGCCGCAGAAAGACGTGAGCATGTTGGCGATGACGGTCCATCTCGCAGGGTTGGAGGGGGACGAGGGCTCTTCGCTGCCGGGCGTGTGGTGAGTCGCGGAGCGGAGGCTGCGCTTCTGATCTGTCGCTGCCATGGTGACGACAGAGGAGATGAGGCGATGAGAAGAAGCAAGAGACGAAGGTTGGGGGGCGGCCCCAGCTTATATGCACCTGGGGCGCGAAGGCAGTGTCTCACACACCTCATCTGCTGATAGCATCGGGTGACATGGAATGACGGAGGGCGGTTCATAGCGTCAGCGGTTTCGCGCCCTGTGTTCATCAGTGTGTCCGGCGTGGGCGACGGGAACGTCGAGAGCGACGATGCCAGCAACACCAGCGATGTAAGTAGCGGTCTTCAGTGTCCTCCGCATAGTGCAGCTAGCTCCAGCTCGTAGCCTGTGAGGATTCGTTTCGCACGATTCGACAAGGTAAGAGGTGAAATGGATGATGGTGAGACAGATCGAGATGTCGAACATGGACGCAGACGGTAACGCTCAATGGTATCGGAGTAACGTGATCAAGTGTGGCAGTGTGGCACCATGGTTGCAGTCATCTCTATACCTTCGTATGGTCATACTATGCCTTCGTTCAGTCGCACAGCTACCTATGCTGTTCATGCGTCACTCTGGAGATCAGCCCGAACACAGCCTACTGAGGCAATGAGCATTCTGACTTGCACGGAAGTCGGAGCTTCGGGTAGACCAGGGATGGAAGTGATGTCTCGCGGCAGTGGCTCCTTGGCGATGATGATTATGGGTGGTCTGTGCTTAAGAATCAATTCTCTCTGTCAGTACTGAATATGCTTTTGCTGCAAACGTACACGAGCTCGAGCACTGGCGTCGATGTCTGATCATCGGCGAGTCCGAGCGTCAATGTCTGTCTATCTACAGTATCGGAGCCCCATCGCGTTTGCATCACATCAACAAGTGCTGCTGAATCAGGTCTCAGCAAGAGCAGCACTCATGTCCCTCTGGGGTCAGAGTTGTACAGTGCACTATCATACCATTCACATACACCATGCTCATTGACCTCCCAGGCCGTGATACCACTCTACGCCTCCGCACAGCCGGCGAGCTCGACCTCGAACGCCAGACACTGCTCTTCTGCCACCCGACATGGCTGGATAGCTACTTCTTGTGCGAACTCTGCGTGAACTGACTGCTGACCCCAGTTATCCGCAGTTCGAGGACCCATTGTTCGAAGAGTACAACATGATAGCGCTCGACATGCGAGGACACGGGAGTACGACCACTTCTGGGCGAGAAACGTACACTGTCACAGAGGCCGCGGAGGATCTGATAGCTGGGCTAGTGAGGGGTCCGGTAAGGTGAAGCTGAGATCAGGACGAGTTAGGTGTGGAGATTGTACACGCCGTGGGGTGCGCGTTCGGTGCGGTGGTTGCGAGGGAGCTGGCAATACGGCATCCCGAACGGGCAAAGAGTCTAGTGCTCATTTCGGTGCCACCGCATGTGGACGACGAGGTGACTGCTGAGGGGAATGCCGAATGTGCAGAGGTGAGTGGGCTGAGTTAAGCAGCTTTGGAAGGAGGAGCATCGCTGTCATCGGCAGCCTCACACTATGGCTCCCAGAACCTCATCCAAGGCGGACATATGGAGATGGGGAGATGAGATGAAGGTTGTTGAGGCTCGGCCTGCCTACACTCATCGAAACCTGGGACCGGAAGATGGGCATCGGACGCACCTGATATCAGATACTCGTCAGCGCGATACAGACACAAGACGCCGAACTCATCGACGAGATCACAGCCGCAACGTTCGCGGTGAACACTGGCGACATGGCATTGGCACCGCCACTCATGCGACTTATGGACGAGTACACCGCTGTCGCACGGCAACGACTGACTGCGTCTGAGGTGAGCAATAGATGGATCTTAACATGGGGAAAGATCCCGATGTACATCGGCTATGATCCTTTTCTATTCATCCTGTTCGCCGACTGACAGCAGACCGAAGCAGAGGACGCTGCGTACTACATCTGGAACCCGGTGACGACGCGGATAGCACCGTCAAGTGATGATTTGACGCGGATCGCGTGTCCCGTTCTCATGTTGCAAGTGAGTGTGAATGAAAAGAGGATCAGCACTCTTTCGTGTCTGGCCGCCTCATGCTGAGCAGTAAGCCTGTTAGATTGACAACAGGGACCAAGCGACAACCCCGCACACCTCGCCGACGCCATAGCAACCGCCGACACGCTCAATGCAATTTCAGCAGAGGCAGGCCGTGAACCAAGTTGCACCCTCGTGCAGGTCGACCAGCCGATCTACATGACCCTCACGGCTCCGAACATGTACGTCTCGCTCCTTGTGAGATGCTGATGCAGTGTCAACCCCATCATAGCCAGTTTCATCAGCGCACCTAGGTTCAGCCGCTCGCCACCGTTGCTTGTGCAAGATGTGGCTGAAGTTGGAGTGGTACGCGAGCCAGTGAGGCCGAGGACGCCAGTTCCTGAGGACGAGAGGATAGCAACTGCCCCCTCTCCTACCAGAGCGAGGTTCGAAAACTGGCAAGTTACTGTCGAGGTTGTTGTAGACGTCAGCTGAGGACTTTGCTCAAGGTTCGGTCTTGTGGGGTTCTTTCGTGTGGTGCCGCATAGAGCTCTTTGTTGTTTGTACGCTTTTCAGACGTGATGCAAGGCAATCGCTGGGGAATAGAGTGTATGCAAAGGCCTTATTGCCTGTGTCTTAGCAGGGAGGCTACCATTCCTGGGGTTGCGACATGTTCAGGAGGGTTGCAACTCAAAAAAGCAGCTACAGTACATAAGCAGAAAAATGTGTGAAAATCGGCTTAAAAGTGGCGAGAAATCATGGCCATCCGACATGTCGGCAAAGCATTCAACTTTCTGTTAGGCGCTGACGAGAGGTGAGCAAGGTGGCCCATCGCTAGATTGGACAATGAGATCCTCAACCGCACAGCCACATCGCTGCCAGCACGCTTTGCGGCTGTACAGCCAATAACGATGGATAAACACATTAACATACAGACATGTACAACTGACATCTGCTACCTTACTCCGACTCAGCGCGCACCTCCCCCACGCTCGCGCCAGTACACTCCGTCCCCGAATCTAGCCTTGTGCTTGCGCTTGGCCTTCGCGTGCTGGCGTGCCTTGGCCCCCCTGCAGTGCGATCCAGACCAGTATCCTCCCTTATGCCCCGTGCTGCGCTCGCCTTTGCCCTTGCCCTTGCAATGCGCGTACTTCGCCTTGTTCGCCTGCATCGCACACCCTTTCTCCGCATACCGCTTCGCCACATGCGCGCCCTTCTCTGCCGCTTTGTCGATCGCACCCTGACCCAGGCGGATGACATTGTCCAGCCCCCGACGAGCACGGGAGATCGTGTCGTGTGTGCGACGCTGGGCTGCTCTCGCTGCGTGGCGGGCGTTGCGGGCTGCCATACGAGCCGCTGAGCGTGCGTCACATCGGCCGTCGGCGCAGATGCGCTGCTGTGCCTTGGTGTACGCTGAGGTGAGGGCATCGCGAGAACTTGCTGCGAGGGCTTGTGTGTTCTTCACTGCGTCACGGACGGGCTCAGAGCGTACGAAGGCGAGGACGGAATCGTGGTAGTGCTTCAGATGGCGTTTAAGGACCTCTGCCTCGTCGGCGATATAGGCGTAGGTATGGTGGTAAACGACAGCAAGGAAGTCGAGAGTCCATCGCGCGTAGTCCTGCATGAGGACGAGGGCGTGCTGTGCGTACGCCGCTGCGTCGAACGTCGGTGGGCAGGTGCACTCCTGGGGAGGGCAAGTGCAGGCGTTGAGACGCTTGGCGCCCTCAGAGACGGCCATGGACACAGCGTCGGTCGCTGGGACGAGCACAAAGTCGGTGGAGATCGCCTCGACCTTCCTGCGTATAGCGGAGGCCCAGGAGACATCATGCTCAGTGGTGGTCACTTCGGCAAGAGGCGCGTCGCTGCGGGTAGTGAGATCGGTTGACAGGGTGAAGATCGCCTCGCGAATGAGATGGGCGTCGGGCCCTTGGGGCGGACTTGACAGCGAGGGGGCGGGAGAGGGCAACAGATTGGGCGCTTGCGCCGTGGCAGTGGTATTGGACGTGAAGCGATGAGACAGGAGGGCGGCAAAGTCCGGCGTGGGCCCGAGTTCCAGAAGGAAGACGAACAGCGTGAAGACGCATGCCATTACAGACCTGGCGTCAGGCGACAAGGACTTGCAACAATGGGGGTGAGCAGTATGTTGCGGAAGGAAAATGATTCATCATTTGCTGAGACTCAATGATTGAGGTGGAGGACGTCGATACTGAACAGTAGACAGAGGGACAGGACACTATTGCGAGTGCAGAGCGCACAGGTGGAGATAGTCAGGAGGGAAGGAGGAGACATGGAAGGAGGAAACGAGAAAAGGCGAGAGGAAAGCAGGCAAGAGGGAAGGAGGAGGGGGGAAGGAGGAGAGAGGAAGGAGGAGAGAGGAAGGAGGAGAGAGGAAGGAAGGAGAGGGGGAAGGGAGAAGTAAAGATAAGAAGACCAGAGACAAGAGATCAATGCAAAATATGATGATGGTGTAGGAGTGTATTGGAAAAGCATCTCGTTCTGGCACATCGTACGGAGCAACACTCACCATCGCCTCCCAGAGACGGGAGGCGCAGCGCGAAAGGACTCCCCAGTGCCAGCCGTAGGCGTCTTGGCCACGTCCGCAATGTCGTCGGCCGTGGTAGTCGATGCCACTCCTGGCTTGTGTTCCTCCGTCGCCTCCGTCCTGTCCTCGGACCTCAGGCTCAGCTTCGACAGCCTCAAGTCCCCCAGAGGATGCTCGGTCCTCACACCCCCCACCTTCCCCACATGCTCAGTCCTGATATTCGCCAGACTCCGCTGTGGCGTCGTGTCCGCCACCGTCGCCGTCCCACTCGTGCTCGTCCAGCTGCTCGAAAAGCTCTGGCTCGGGCTATGCGGGTCGGGGAAGATAAAGCTGCGCTGGAATGCGTCGTGGGCGGGGTGCGCGGAGTATGTGCCTGGTGACTTGTGGTGTGCCTCTGGGGAGATGCTGGGGGTCTCGAGATGCTCTTCATCGTCGTCGTCGGCACTCTGCGCCTCGAGATCGGTGTGCAGCTCACTCCCGGCGTCGGAGGAGAGCGCCCACCCATCTGTGTCGTCGCCGCGCTCACTTGGCTCCGAGGTGCGGTCGCTTACTGCCATGTCGGAGATCGTGGAGGAGCCGTAGGCTGAGGCGGAGGTAGAGTCCGAGATTGCGCGAGAGGCCGAGCCCACATCGAGCCACGAGGCGTCGAGGTCGCCGGACGAGAGGGAGAGGTGGTCGTCGTCGAGGGAGGCGGAGGAGAGAGGCGAGCCGGGGGGAGAGGCGGAGGGTGGGGGCTGAGTTAGGGGCATATCGTCTGGCGTTGTAGTATGTGGGTCGGGGTCGCGATGGGCCGTCATGGTGGACTGTCGGTCAGCGTCGGCGAGCCACTGCCTGCAGTAGGCGGAGCGGTCGGGCATGTCGGTGTGCGATGGGACCAAGCAGTATGGTCAAAGACAGCAGAGATAGCTGAGCTGTGCACCATCGACTGGTAGCAATCGACGATAGTTGTAGTGTTGACGACAGCCGCTTGTCTGACACCGAATGGCAGCTACTGCTCGTGCTCGGCACCACTTGCGAGCTTCAACAGATATGAGGCTGAGCGCAACGTCAAAGTGCCAAGGCAGGGTCAGCAGCTGTCTACAGGCAGCTGGAAGCCAGACAGGTCCGAGCAGATAGTCAAAAGCAAAGCCAGCAAGGAGTAGAGACAGAATACCATACTACAGGCCCATCGGATGACTCACGCTAGTACTCGTGCGAAGCACAGGACCCGTCCCTGGCAGTGCACTTGCAATTGATGCAGGGGGTGAGTTCTTCCTACGATCCTAGTCCCTATGTTGTCCTACTCCAACAAGCAAAACACGAGGTGCGTGCGTGAGTATGAGCTACGAGGACGAGTGCGCCTGACCACAAGGGGCACTAGATCGACGACGCCAGGCGATGCCGTCTCGATAGCAGCGACGGGTGGCAAATGGGTGGCGAGCGTGAGCTTGACGATGGCCTCAGCTGCAGTCAGCGGGCTCGCACTCACTGCTCTCGCACACCTCTAGCTCAGAGCAGGCCTGATCTCCCGTTGTGATCGCTTGATGAGCAACAGACAGAACGAGATGGACATACGGACAGCGTGACATACGAGGTATGTGCTCGCTGACATGGACATGGACGGTTCCGGCAGCGGATATGGCACCGGATGTGTCCGCTCGGCGAGGGACTTACCTGTTGCCTCTGACCTCCCTGCGCTAGCTGTGCTGTTGCTGCCAGCGATGCAGAGCACGAGGTCTGCACTGATCACATGCGATGCAGTAAGCAGAGTGCAGGCGAACAACGCTCTGCGTGTGAAGATGCTGATGCTGATGCTGATGCTGAAGCGATCACTGCTCGTTATCAGCGCGCACTCTGTTCCTGGGACCGCGATC
Source organism: Cutaneotrichosporon cyanovorans (assembly GCA_002335625.1). Lineage (NCBI taxonomy): Eukaryota > Fungi > Basidiomycota > Tremellomycetes > Trichosporonales > Trichosporonaceae > Cutaneotrichosporon > Cutaneotrichosporon cyanovorans. The sequence goes on along the minus strand of BEDZ01000004.1, from coordinate 530,643 downwards.
GACGCCGAGGTGTTTCAAGCAGTGGCTAGACATCGTCCTGCATGTGGCATCGCTGCAGTGGGATAAAGTCTCAGCTCATGTCCATGGCCCCTATACTGACTACAACGCTATGCATGCTATCACTCGCACCGCCGTCGCCATCGCTGCGTTGCAGCTCGCCGCTGGCTCGCAGCTCGGTCATGGCGACGATCCGGGCCTGACATTGCTGTACACGGGGCCCCCGATTCGCCACCAAAGTGCGATCTGGCGTGGGTAGCCGCAAGGGGCTAGGCTGAGAGATAACGAGGGCAGCTGGATGGCCACCAGACAGGGGGATCGGATGCGAGTAGAGGCGATGTATGCGATGTTAGTGAGGGAGTGCATTGGGCTCGACCTGATGTGTAAGCTGTCGACGTGGCGTAGTGGTGGTGTTGAGCACGATGCCGAGATATCGTCGGTGGTCGGGATTCCGGTGCATGACATGCGGGGGCATGTTGGGCTGTCGTCTTATGAGCTGCGGACGTGGCACGAAGGTGATGGCGATTTGAGACTCCGAGTGGGCGTACAACGTAGAGGCTCAGGCCAGCCACAGTACCAAAGAAGGGGATGGACATTGTCGACGTGGCGTCCTCATGTGTCCTTCTGGCCGCAGACGGGCATGGAGGTGTGTTGGCTGCTGATGAGCTTGAAGAAAGAGCTACGCTCGTGCATGGCGTTCAATCCTGCTTCCAGTTGGCTCTTAATCGTTGATCTTGGTCCTGGATGGCTCTAGATCTTGCTATCAGATGGCTCTTGACCCCGCCTCTGGATGGCTCCTGACCCTGCTCTTACACGGCTCTTCCACCTGTTCCTCGATGGCCCATGATCGTGCTGCATGGTCCTTGATCTTGCCCCCGTCTCAGCGAGGCTCGCTAGAGATACCGCTTCGGCTTCAGCGGAGCAACAGGAGGCGCGATCGTCTCGGAAAGACCACCCATGAGGGGGCGACCAGTATCGCCTCCCTGGGAGCGGTATATCGTCTCTTTGCTGTGCTCGGGGGGTGGGATCACGTCTCTGAGTGTGATGCCGTCCTGTTGTCAGCCGCGATGTCTGAAGCACAGCTCACTGTCTCGACTACTCCCCATACGCCTGAGGGCTGGTGTTAGCGTGTACATCAACTGGCATTCCCGTATGACAGGATGGGCCTTTGGCCATAGCAGAGTGCCTCGGCAGTGACACTTCTGTATGCCAACAAAAGGAAAATGGTCCACAGCAGCAGCACTCACCCCCGCCTTGCTCTTCACCACCTCGACGAGCACACGCAGACCAGGCCCCGAGCTCGCCCGGTTCCTCTCATTCTCATCAGCGAGGCCGAAAACCTTGCCCGTGTCCTGAAGGAGCAGTTCGACGTCCGACGTGAATGTGAACTCTCGACTTAAGGATGGTTTGACTGTTGTAGCTGAGAAGGCGGATAGGGGGTTGCTAGGTAAGCTTGACGACACGGAGTTGGTGATCTGTCGTCAGCCGACCTAGGGCTTGCAGTGATCAGTGTCCTAATCGAATCGGTACTTACGACAACAGTCATGCCCCTCGAGTAGGCAAGCTCGTCGATCTCTTCCATCGCCGTGACTAGCGCTGCTCGGCCTGGGGTCAACTTCGACGTGGTGGTACACTTGCCCTGAGCAGTTGGGCCTAGTAGCGGGTCCCGAAACAACGCAGCCATATTGTCAATGACGAGGACGCGCACGCTCTGGTCGGAGTGCACCTCATCGAGGACGTCGAAGAGCTCTGGCTCGAGCTGGAAAACCTTGGAGACGGTGAGGCGGTCGAGAACGTCACTCTGAGTATCAGTAGTTTGCACTGTCCGAGTCATACCTTCCCTCCAAGCGCAGCAAGCACTGCTTGTGCCCTTGATGCATTGAATGACCCCTCGGTGTCAACCCAGCGTGCAGTCGCGCTGGGTTGGGCTATGAGGACTCGCAGTGCGGCGTGGAGGGCGAGGAGCTGCAGTGACATCGGATATCCAGGTAGCACGGGTAATGGACCAGGTCGCGTCAGCACCACAGCACCACAGCACCACAGCACCACAGCACCTCCTCAACCCCACTCACGCTCTTCCCACACCCCTTCCCACCAGCAACAGCAAGTACCCCTCTTCCATCCCACTCCAGCACGTCGTCGAGCACTCCTAGGCCTTCCCACCCCTTCTGCGGCTGCGTCGCCTTCCACACATCCAACCCCGTAGTCGCGACTACGGGATTGCTCTTCTCCAGTAAGGTGTCCAGAGCCACGCCGTACGCTGCAGCCTTCCGTGCCCCTTTCACATCGTTAGGAAGGTCTGCCGAGGCCACAATGAGTCGTAGCAAGGTCGCTCGCGGGGTGGTGAACAGCTCTTCTGTCGTTCTGACATCGGGATCTGGCGTCAGCGTGTGTGAGGGTGAGCAGCGCACCCAGGAGGGGTATCAGTGCTGCTGCGTCAGGCGGGAGGCTCGGCGCCAGGCGCTTGAGCAGCATGGGCAAGAACGAGATATCAGGATTGCGAAGAGTGGGCGGAGTGCAGATATCGATCGCGGTGCTGAGGACGACAGATATCGCGGTCAACCTCCACCGGCCGTTCCTTCGAAGGCTAAACAACCTCCACCTCGACTTCGTTCTCGACCTCCCCTTGCTGTTCATCTTTCACTCCTGCTAGCATCTGTCACTCCTTCATATCTACCTGGCAAACTTACTGCGTCGATCGATCTAGCACTCATCTCACCCCTTTTCTTTGTTCGACTTGGCCTAATCTCCTGTTCCCCGACATGGCCGACATCCCCGGTCGAGACGACGCCCCCCGCAAAGGCGAGAAGCGGTTCGACATCTTCGCGCCCTCGGCGCTCCCCTCGGCGAACCTGGGACACCGGCGGCTGGCCACGATCTCGCGCGACGCGGACGAGGAGCTCGATGCGGCGTATAAGCAGTGGAATGCGCGGATCGACGAGCAGATGGCCGCGAGTGTGAAGGCATTGCGGGACTTGGTGTCGCACTTGCATGATGTAAGTGAATGCGCGCAAATGGTGTCAGATGGAAGGTGTGTGCGCAGTATCGAACAGGAGTGGTGGGAGTAGGGTGGGGTTTGACATAGCTTCAGATACGGTTGTTGTCTCTTGCACCAAGACTATCTCGTCCTTACCGCGTCGCTGACCCCAGCCCGACGGCAAAGGCTCGAAAGACATCAAAGCGACAGCCCAAACCCTCCCCGCCCTCCACCTCAAGCTCAAGACCTCCGCATTGATACGCAGCGCACAAGCAATACGGGACACCGCACACGAGCTCAACCTCGCAATTGGGCTGGGAAGCGAGATGGACGCAGCAGCAAGGAGGGACAAGGAGGTGGCGGAGTTGAGGGCCGAGGCGGAGCGTCTAAGGAGGGAGATTGCAAGGGAGGGGGGCTTGTTGGTCAGTGGGGAGGTGGGGGGGGATGGCGTGGCAGAGGTGGATGTGGTGGGAGGGAAGACAGGGGAGGAAGCAGGAGAGGAGGAGCGGGATAGTGCGCAGAAGGCTGGAGCACAAGATACGACTGGCAAGGGTGGGGATACGAATGCTACCAAGGACAGTCCAACAAAGGCGACTGGTCCCGAAAGAGAGATTGAGGCAGGCAAGGCGGCAGAGGCGATGGAGGTCGATGAGGAGGAGGACGAGTTCGAGGAGGTCTAATGCCTGCGATCGTTTGGAAGACCGCGCTTGACTCCAAACCTCGATTCATGCAGCTGGACAATCTCGTCTATCACGGACTCGCTGCCGTCATGGGCTTCACAACCAGTCCGGCCTGTCAAAAGCGCTGTGTGGCGTCGCTCGATAAGCAGTAGACTCTGAGCTTATCAGTCATCGACACGCAGCACACCACTCCCGGTCTAGCGTACTGGCACAAGCGTCACAGCCTCATGGCCGATGAGGATCCACGACCTACGATGCACTACGAGGTAACGCGGCAGGCATATTTCGACAGCATGCATGACATCGGTCCCACTGGAATGGTTGCAGGCGATTTCGCAGGACCTCGACATCTGCACTACAGGTCTCCCTAACGAGGTAGCTGTCACTCGCTTACTGACGGAACACAGCAAAGAGGCTTGGCCTCATCGATCGTGTGACGAGATCGTGGAAAAGGTTGACAACTTCTGACGCACCTGACCATCTCTCGCACAAGACACCGAGGAGTCTCCAGCGTGGGGCAATCTGCCTGTTTACTCAGTGCCGTGCGAAGTGTAGTGTAACCCAGAACAAAAAGGTTTCTGCCTCGGCGTGGACAATGATATGATCACGATGGTATTCCGCCGCGTCATCGCTTCCGTCGCGTCTTCGTCAAGGGCAAGAAACTGTGTCTATCTGTTGCGGCACAAAGGTACCCCGATCTCCGACACAACTATGACTCTACTGACCACATCCGTTGTGGGACGGCCCCTACCAGACCATGATGACCCTTGGCGACGACTTTGCCACCTTCTACGCCACGGTCTTCAGGCTGCAATTCCCTTCGGCCCCTGGAGACCTCTACGACGCGGATACGTCGCACCAGCTGGCCGACGCAATTACGGCGTACTTGTGAGTCCGCCTTCAAAACGTAGTCGGTAACGACGGTGGCCTCGTGAAGGCGCGCACTCTCCGGGGCTGGGCAACGGCCCTAGTCTTTTTGGCCAGCGACAATGTCAGTCGCAAGCAGCACCCGAAGCCCCACCTCATCAAAGGTGTGCGGCACGACAGGTCCGACTCCTTGTACTCTCTCGTCGTCGACATATGGGTGTCGTCGGTGATCGACCGCCTGCAGCTCAGTCGCCACCGACAGGAGCCCGAGTTCTTCGGTGCTGGGGAGGCCACCCTCCTCATCCGGCGCCTGGAGCTCAAGATGCTGCAGAAGCCTGTCGCCGCAGTGGCCCTCAATCTGCTAAGGCTCTGATTCCGGCCAGCCTGCTGACGGCCGCGCGCACGGGGGCATGGGGGAACCCTGCGCCCAAGCAGAAATGCAAACGCCGCACTACTTCTCCGGAGGGTGCATGGCGAGCAGGTCGCAGATCGTCTTGGCAGGTGTTGGATCTTCTGCCAGGCTGAGATCGCTGATTAAGAGGTCGTACCACAAGGGCTGGCCATTGCTGGTTTGGTTGGGGTGCGGATCCATCTCTCCATGATCATGCAGACCTCATGACTGAATACGGAGCCCTCGCTAGGACACCGAGAAGGGCAGATCTAGGTTTTGTCTCATACCGTTCCTTCGACCTGTTGCGGGGGAAGGTGTAAATATTGCGTCGGAAACGAGCTCGCAGCAGACGGCGTTTGCCTGCGACTTGTAGTAAAGGTGTCGAGGGGCCGAGCACTTCACCATTGAAGGGCTGTGAGTCTCACTTGAAGGAGCACTAACCTGCTCCAACGGGAAGCAAGGCTTCGACGCTGATTCGAACCTCGTACGCCTCGAGGATGTGTATTTTGGTCGCTCGGTCGGACGATGTCGTCGTGTGCGCGTTGACCGGAGGCCCATGGTTCCATGGGCCTGGTGGTAGTGCTGATTTTGCCTTCATAAACCAGTAGCCCATCAGAGAGTCAGTTGTATTCACCCATAAACCCGTAACAAAGAGTGACTGACATGCCACCAGAATGCGTTCAGTCATCGCTCCTCGACAGCATCCGATTGGAAGTGAACTGTTGCATAGCGAAGACGTCTGGCTGGGTCCAAATCTGGATACTCGTGCTGCTTTCTTCCTGACAATCGCCACATGCAGGCTTTTGAGACTCACTCAGTCATGCCTTTCGCCCTCTAGCTTTGTCAGATTTCTGCCACAACTCTACGGCATTGCTGACCACATCGTCGTCTAACGTCTCTACAAGTCACACGATATAGCTGCGCTTGACGCAGCTTCAGGCAGCGCCAGTCACATCTGCCCCTCTTTACTGATGAGATTATTCGAACGGATGATAGTCACGTAAAGGAAATACCCCAGCATTCATATGGTCAGCCAGTGCCACCAATGTCCCGGATATCAGTGGATATACTGACCGTGCCTGATTACTTTTCAGGCACACCACGCGACGCCCACGCGACCCACCCACCACCACCTCCGACATCACCACCAACACCTCCCATGTTGCTCGACACCTTCCTAAGTCCTCAAACTATGCATTTCCTTGTCCTACAGCCTACTCGTCGGCGTCGCCAGCGGGCGTATTGACTTCAGGGTTGAAGAAGAGCGACTGCATGCCCCAGGGGAAGGGCTTGTTGCTGGGGTCAGCGGGGTCGGGGTGTGGGCAGGAAGGGGCCGGCAGGGGGATAGGGAGTGGCGTTGGTGTGGTGATGAGCAGCGGAGGGAGGTTAAGGTGATCAAGAGGAAGGAGGGGATGGGAAGATGATGGGTGTGAGAGGCAGAAGGGAATGGACATGAAAAAGCATGATGTGAGGTCGTGTCTGGCACGAAGGGCATGAGGGCGTAGCCATCTGTGTCATCACGCACTATGTGACAAGCACTGCTGTTCTTGACACGCTTCTCAGCGACCCGAGCACAGTGCAGGGGCAAGGCGCATGACGGAGATGCAGACATTGAAGGTAAGAGCTCGCGCCAGAGGCAGAGTCCACCTGCGAGCATCGGGGTGGTGCCAATTCCTAGCAGACCATGCCACTCGCCCGCAACTACTCCTCTGCTGCTGATTCCTCTCAACTCTCTCTGACCCCGTCACAGTCGATATGACCTATCCAGGCATGACCTTCCTCATGACTATGCCCATCGTACACAGCGATGTAACCTCCCACACCTTGCCCCCAAGCCAACTCCACTCCTCCATGTCCCTTCCTCCCCGATCCTCAACCTCCTTCCTGCACCTCGCTTTCCCTCTTCTTTCATATCGGTCCCGATACATCGAACTCGGACTCACCGGATGTTGATGTACTCGTACTTGGGGAGCGGGGGCAGGTGACCGCCGTTCTCCTCCTTGATGTGCTCGAGGTGCTCGTGGTGCTCCGTCTCGAGCTTGTAGGTCCAGTAGGTACCGGCGACGATGGCGGGGCCGCAGACGAAGAAGCTAACGTTAGTATGGAATGGCATAGCATTGACTGGCGATGTGAATCGTGGTCGTCGCAGGGGTCGTGGTATATGCCTCATTCCGAGTGGAGTGGTCGACTCCGACACTGGTCCGCTCCTCCTCCCGACACTCACGAGACGTTCCTCCAGAGCTTGGTGGTGCCTGCTGTCAGCGGGTGTGCTCTGGCTCGTTTCACAACAAGACTGGCCCATACTAGGACCAGTCTCGCTCGGCAGCAGCCTGCGGCCTGCGGCTACTGCCTCACTCGACGCACCCTTGGCGTGCTCCTTCACAGCCGCACGCTGACGGACAAACTCGCTCTCGCCCTGGACCGCAGGGGAGGCAGTAGCGTAGCCACGGCGGGCGGCACGGGTAACGTTGGCAGCTGCGCGAGCGCGGAACATGGCGACGGGGGGTGGGTTGAGTGGTGTGGAATAGACAGTGAGCAATGGCCTCACGACGTCGAGCTCGAGCAGCAGCCTGTGCATGGAGCAGCCAACCAACGGAGCGACGGGTCGAATCGCTCAGAGGGCGGGATCAAATCGACGCCTCCCACTGTAGAGAACAATGACGGGAATCCTCACCGTAGCAGGTCACCGGGGGTCATATCGCCGAATATCCACTGCATGTGGCACACGTGGTGGACACGTGGGTGTATTCAATCCACCCCCTTTACCCCCGGGACGATCAGCCACGTCTCGCGTTTCGTGGCAGAGAGCACCTGGGACAAGGACAAGAACAAGGATCAGTAGTCACCAGCACACTACTCTACTCTACACCTCCTCACTCCAACTCTTTCGCAGCATGGCCCCAGGCATCTCGTACGATGACTCGGGCTCGCTGGCGTCGTACTTTGGCGTGACGTGTCTGGCGATCGTGCTGATCCCCGCGACGGTGGTGACGCTCCGGCCGGCGAAGCGGGGTGGGTCTGGAGTCGAGAGACAAAGCATGTACAGAAAGATGTGCTGACATAGGTGACTCTGAACTGCAACGACCTGTCCTGCTCGCCTTATTCTGTTCTGCTCTCCCCTTCAGACAAGCATGCCTCCCTGTGCGACTGCTCCGAGTGCCGCGCAAACGCGCAGCGCAAGCAGACACTGCGCAACACGACACGCAGGCGCAAGCTCCTCCGCCGCTTGATACCACTTTTGCTAGGATGGGCGGCGTTCGCCTACCTGGTGTATGGCATTGTCACGGCCGAGCCGCTGCCCCAGGAGAAGCTGTACGACCCATTCGAGGTGCTAGGCATCAGTTCAAGCCTGGACGAGAAGGCGATCAAGAAGCACTACAAGAAAATGTCCCTGCAGTTGTAGGTACCAGAGCAACATAGGGCCCAGCATTACTTCTTGCTAATACTTAGCCACCCCGACAAGATCAAACTCGGCGAGAACGAAACAATGGAGATGGCTGAAGCCAAATTCGTCGAAATCACAAAAGCCTACAAATCCCTCACGGACGAGGTGACACGCGAAAACCTCGCCAAGTACGGCAACCCCGACGGCCCAGCCCAGCGCGAGGACAAGATCGCGATCCCCAAGTGGGTCGTCGAGGGGAAAGGAAGCGCCTGGGTCCTCCTAGCCTACGGCGTCGTCCTCGGCCTCGGCATCCCCTTCATTGTCGGCCGCTGGTGGTTCAAGCAGCGCCGCATGAGCCGCGACGGGATCCTGAATGCCACAGCCGAGGTGTTTGTCCACGGCTTGCGCGAGGACACCGACCTCCTCTCCCTTGTGTCCCTCCTCTCTTCCGCAGTCGAGTTCCAGTCCATCCTCGCCCCCAAGACCAAGCTGAGCAAGAAAGAACGCAAGGAGCGCCAGACCCGCATCGAAGAGCTCGAAAAGGAGCTCGACCTGAAACGCTCAGACCTCATCATAGAGGAGAACCCCCTCATGCGTGCCGAGTCGCGCGTGATGGTCACCACTGCGGCGGCGAGGAGGGCTCGTGCCCTGCTATGGGCCCACCTCCTCCGTGTTCAACTTTCCGCCGACCTGCAGGCCGAGCAGCTCGAGGTCCTCCGTGCGACCCCACCGCTCCTCCACGCCATGTCGAACATTGCGCTAGCGTACAACTGGCTCAAGACGTCGCTGCTGGTTTTCAGGCTGCAGCCGGCGCTGGTGCAGGCTGTGCCTGTGGGTGCGTCGCCGCTCGCGCAGCTGCCGGGTATCTCGCTCGAGGAGGCGCAGGAACTGGAGATTGTCAAGGGCGCGGATGGGGACCTGTGGCTCGAGAAGTGGCTGAAGAGGAGTGAGGGCGAGGCGGGGCATGAGGAGGCGAAGAAGGTGGCGAAGAGGTGGCCGAGGCTGGATGTGGTGGATATCGATTTCCAGGGTGAGTAAGAGGCCAGCGCAAGATAAGCATACCCTGCTCAGCTGCTATGGATCATACATGGCCGTTCTGCTATAGGCATGGCAGGCGCAGATCGGCTCCACGGCTCCAAAGCTGTGGCCGCAGACGTAGCCTGAAACGATCGACTGGTATCAATCCGAGATCATCACCCAGTCGTATGTATATATGCTGACTTTTAGTCACCGGCGAACGCAACATCACCCCTGGCGCCATCGTGTCGCTCAAGGTGCTCGCCCGCTGGGTGTACCCCGAAACCACGATCGCCAAGCTCGCAGCCAAGCAGGCAGCCAAGCGCGCCGACTCGGTTGAGCAGACAGAAACCGCCCTCGAAGGTGTATCTGAGAACGGCGAGAAGGCGGCAGTGAGCCAGGCGGACGACAAGGTCGAGGCGGGTGAAGGTGAGAAGGAGGCGGATGTCAAGGCTGTCAACGAGAAGGCAGCAGTCACATCAGAAGGCGAGAGGAAGCCCGAGCCAACCTCTACACCAGGCAAGGCCAGCCGTAAGCCCCGCTCCGAACCCGAGCCCAAGGCAAAGACCCACTACCCGCCCACAGGGTACGCCCACGCCCCGCGCTGGCCGGCAAACCGCTCGCCCGCGTTCCACCTCCTCCTCGGCGACTCGAAGCTCGACAAGGTCATCGTCCAGCCCACACGTATCACCGACATCCCCCTCCCCCTCGCAGACGGGACACCAGCCGAGCCGCGCGAGTACACGCTCCAGTTCCAGGCGCCGCCCCAGGCGAACCTGTACAGCTTTGTCGCGTACCTCTGCAGCGATACGCTGGTGGGCGCGGATGTGGCAAGGCCTGCGTTGCTCAGGGTCGAGGAGAGCCCGCAGGAGGACGACAGTGATGATGATATTTCCGAGCCGGAGGAGGACTCGCTCGCGGGCCAGATGGCGCTCATGCGCGGCGGCAAGGTGAAGCCGTCGGGTGTGCATGGGGATGGGGAGGGGGAGGGGGATGATGAGAGCGAGTACGGGAGCGAGTATGAGACGGACACGAGTAGTGATGAGGATGGACCGAGGCAGGGGAGGGCGATCAACGAGGATACGGATAGTGATAGCGACTGAGCGAGCGAGCCAGCGAGCGAGCGCGCACGAAGTGCGTGCGAGTGAGCTCGGGAGAGTGTGGGCGAGCATGCGCCGACAGCGCATATGAGCGAGCTCGGGAGAGTGTGGACGAGCATGCGCCGACAGCGCATATGAGCGAGCGCGCAGAACTTGGGGAGATCGGGATGGGGGCCAGACGTAGTGTAGCAGCATGAGTATGATAGTAGAGTGACAGCCACGATGTGTCACCAGCATAGTTGGTCGAGCACAGCAGACACAGCAGTTAGCAGCATATATACCCACAGTAGACCTATGCAGTGTTGCATGGTGGCAAGTAGAGTGAGTGATCAGAGTCTGTGTCGCAGTTGCTGGTACCTCTTTGTCAGTCGTTACTCATCGCCCACTGAGCCCCCGAGTCCAGTGCCACATCGTCTTACTACCCGCGATCCATATTCGTCAACCTCCATGCTCACGCACCATCTACTCTACTCATCTGCTGGTCACCAGGCGTCCAGATGCTATTATCTGCATCTCGAGATCTTATGCATGCAGCAAATTACCAACATACGTCCTTCATATTTCTCTCAAATCATGTAGACGTCTCCGCGTGTGTGTGTGTGTGTGTGTGTGTGTGTGTGTGTGTGTGTGTGTGTGTGTGTGTGTGTGTGTGTGTGTGTGTGTGTGTGTGTGTGAACTCTTTTGTGTGTGCCACACCCTGCGCCCCGGAGAAATACCGAACCGCCGCTCCGACGACACCCGCCGTGCGTCGCAGGCAGCGCAGCGCAGCGGTCGCAGGCAGGAGCAGCTTCGGCGTCGACATCGACGAGTAGTAGTGTAGTAAGTAGTCCATTCACCAGGTTCTATCATCATCGTGAGTGGGGAGGGGGAGAGCAAGGAACAGTGCTCCGCTCCCAACGAGAGTGTGGAAAGGGCAGTACTGACGGCAGAAAATGTTCGGTCTCCGCGCTTGGCCTACTCCTGTTCGTTGTTGTGTAGCGAGAGAGACGAGGTGAGGTGCTGACGCTGTGTTCTATCGACGATACGTTGTGATGCTCGACTCTTGCGATTTCCTTCACGATCGATCTCCTCTGCGATAACGATGCGTGACCACGCTTACGCTGGACCCGACGCGATAACGATCACTGCGATATCGACCTGCTGATGCCACCTTTGGACTTGTGGACGTGATTCAACTTCGATATGCGTTCGCAACTACAACCTACGCTTGACCATTCGCTCCACCTGCAGTTCTGGAAGCCCATGGGCCCCTTCCTCTTCGCCTCGGTCGTCACCTGGTGGGGCGTCGACAAGCTCCAGAAGATGGCTGTGTCTAGTGGGTATCATTGGACGGGAGAAGCGGGAGGAGGATGAGGAGGATGAGGAGGATGGGGGGTGGACAAAGACGTCGCCGGGCAGCCAGCGCATCGACGCCTGGGGGGTGTTAGGCTGTCGAAGCGCTTTTGGCGACGACGTACGCTGAGCAGGCAAGATTGGTGTGCCCTTGTTCGACAGCGAGAGTGTGTACGATCAGAGCAGCACATCCCGGACATTGCTGCCTCATTGCCTTGTCCACTCACTCGTCCTCTCGCATTTTCTCTCCCCTCCAGCTTCATCTCCTCCCCTACTCGCTGACCCCAGCCCCCGACGCGCTCAAGGACCCCAAGAACCCCTACGCCGAGAAGATCATCGCCGCCCAGAGCAGCCACTAAGCATAGCAAGTGAAGTAGATGCACGCGTAGAATAGCGGCGGCGTGAGCGGGATCCCGCCAGTGGACGAGTCTCTTCTGTGGGAGAAGGGTTGAGGCGAAGAGGTGGATACAGATGAGGTGTGATGGGCAGAGAGGCGCAAGAGTTCTAGCACACAGAGCAGAGGCAGAGGAGGCACAGGCAGTGGAGGAAGAGACAAAGGAGGCAGAGGGCAGAGGAGGCAGACGGGGCAAGGGCAGAGGGAACATAAGCAGAGGCGGAAGAGGCAAAGGCAGAGGAGGCGGAGGAGGCAGAGCAGAGGTGACAGAGGTGGAAAAGGCAGAGGAGGTGTCAGTGACGGAAGCCGGGCCACAGAGAAGGCAGGGCGATGAGAGGTAGAGCACTGACAGACGGGTAGGCGAACAAGCTAGGACAAAGACCATACACATACAAAATAGCGTCGAGATTCATAACTTCACCAGCAGCTCACAGAAGGCGTTATCGGAGCAGCTGATGAGGCGCCCAATCGCCTCGACTGCTACGCCAGCTGCTGCGCCGGATGTTCTTAGGCTCAGCTGGCGTACGTCGGAGCGAGTGCAATTGTAGGTCAGGCATTTGCAGAGAGGTCAGAGATAGGAGATTGCTGTTGGACATCACGTACGCCAACGGACGTTTCGACTGAAAGGTGATCGAGGGCGGTCACAGCCACTTGGAAACCCGTGTCGTGCTCCCATGTCAGACATGGAAGTGCAAAGAGAGCAGAGGAGGTATTGCATCACAGTCCGACGATGATTTTGGCTCGTCGATATGTAGACATTGCCCTGTGGCTACAGATCAAGGCTACAGGCCGGCGCTGTGTGGCAGGAGATCACTCCGTTGCTCTTGCTCTCTACCTGTGGCAGGCCTTCGTCGGTCGGCCGCGCGAGCACCCAGTACGTAAAGAGCACAGCATGACCGCGACACCACTCGTAGAGCATCTGCGTATCTCCTCTGAAGTTGGATAGTCAGCAGCGAGATTTATGTCTACAGAGATGAGCAACGAAGCAAGACCAGATACAGCGAGACAATAGATCGGCCCTCAGATCGACAACAGGCAAAAGTGGAGGTCCTCTTTCGTCCGATTTCCGACAACAAGACTCTGTCTCTGGTCTTTCTTGCTCTGACTTGCACCCCACACGCACCGACGCATCATGCTCAGGCCAGCGAGCGCCCGCGTCGGGCTCTGCCTGGGTCATGCGCGGCCACCACGATCCCGACTGGGACCGCGACCAGCTCCCCTCCTCACTCCTCGCCATGGGCTGCCGCCCACAGCACGTCGAAGCTACACCACCCCGGCGTTCATGGAGCCCATTGTCGAGCCGCTGGCACAGGCGCTGCTGAACAGCCCGCTCCCGTCGTATACGTTGACCATTGTGCTTTTGACTATCGGCCTGCGGACGGCCATTACGTTGCCAGTGACGCTGTGGCAGCGGAAGCGGGCCGCGAGGACGAGGGAGATGGTCCAGCCCGTCATGAAGGAGGCGAATGACAAGCTGGGAGTGGAGCTCGCGGTGAAGGGGAGGAAGCTGGGGTGGAGCTATGAGCAGTATCTGAAGGAGCTGAAGAAGGAGGTGAGTGCGGCGGCGAGCGACGTAGCGGCGAGCGCAGCTCAGCTCAGCGCGAGGATAGAGAGTCGTGACCTAGTATGAGATGGGCCGGAGCTCGGCTGCGGGTCGGGTGATGAGGTTGTGGCCTGAGCTATAGGCCATGAGCAAACCCATGAGCAGCAGCAGCAGTTCCCGAGCGTGAGCGAGCTGTTGCTCAGTAGCAATCATTGCTGGTCTCCGAATCTTCTTCGAGCTGCACGCTGCCGAGTATCGCATGCACATCATGAGTCGAGCTGAGCTCTAAGCTATGAGCTATGAGCTATGAGCTATGAGCTTTCATCTAGCAGCTATGAGCTATGAGCTCTCGAGCTCAGACCTCTGACTATGAACTATCAGTTCTGATGCTCAGAACCATAAGCTATAGCTCTGAGCTCTGTTGCTGAGGGCTGGCTATGAGCTATCATTTACTGGCGGCTCATAGTTACCAGCTATGATCTACGAGTCAGGAGCTCATGGATTCGAGCGATGGATGGGCTACGAGCTGCGAGTGTCATGATTATGGGCCACGAGCTCCAAGTCAAGCTCTGTCCGCGAGCTGCTGCGAGCTGCTGCCTCGGCATAGCATAAACCATCACTGCCTCCCGCCCGCCCGACCACCGCTGACCCCAGCTCGCGGACCGCCAAGCCGCCCTGCACAAGCAACACAACACCCACCCAGCGCTCACCATGGTTCTCCCCCTGGCGGTCAACATCCCCATCCTGATCACCACGTCCATGGCCATCCGGGCGGCCCTCGCAGTCCCCAACTCGCCCATGGCAGCCGAGCACATCGGGTGGCTCACGACCCTCGGCGAGCCGGACACGATTGGCCTCCCGCTCATGCTCGGTGCGTTGGCGTTTGCGAATGCCGAGCTCGGCGGCAGGTTGCGACACAAGATGCTCAACCCCGACGAGGACGGTGAGAAGGAGGAGGCGCAGGCGGAGGAGGCGCAGGCGCAGGCGGGCGCTGTGACTGGTTCCACGGCCGGTGCGGGCGTGAGGGGTACTGCGAAGGCGGGAACGAGCTCAAGTCCGATGAAACGAGGCCTGTCGACATCAGCAGTGGCGCATGTCGCACCACCTCGGAGACGGGTGATGGGACAAGGAGGGGCTAGGCAACGGCAGCAGCCACCACAACAGCAGTCTCCCCCACCGACATCGTCGTCTGGGCCCGCGCAAGGTAGTGCGCCAACTGCTCAGGCTGTGCCGAGGGGTACACAGGATGAGTCCGTCTCAGAGGCAGCGAGGCGGCACTTCCCCAAACTAGTCGCCGTGGACGTCAAGGCGGGCAAGGAGCGGGATCCGAAGATCGTGAATGTGGACCGTGCGTCGAGCGCTGTCGCGACGGTCATGCGCGGGTTCTCGGTCGTCATGATTGGGATTGCTATGACTGTGCCTAGTGTGAGTGAATCTCGTATTGGGGTCTACTTGTCAGGCAGGCAGACGGAGGGATTAACCACTACCATCAAATGTCCGGTACCCCGCTGACCACCGCAGGCCGTCGTGATCTACTGGGTCTCGTCCATGTCCTACACCCTCGTCCAGACTGCCGCCTTCTACCGCATCGACATGAAAGAATTTGAGAAGCGCCAGGCCAACCGCAGAGCCCTTGCCGCCACTCTCGCCGCGAAGAAGGAGCGCGACGCGAAGCAGTATGCCGAGTACATGCGTGGTCGTGGCGGTGGTGGTGGTGAGGCCGGCGTGGGGTGGCACTAGGCTGGCGCACTCGGTCTCGGTCCTAACCCATACCCTCACACATTACACCTTTTCCCTGTTCCTCGGCTCACAACTCAACTTTGTACATACAGTACACCTGCATCACACACTCTATGCATCTATCTGGCATGCGCGCTCGACGTCGGCGATCTCCTTTGGCGCCGCGGCGGAGAGCACCCATGGTCCGTCTTCTGTGAAGGCGACTTCGTCCTGAGTTGGTGTCAGCACGCAGTTCCTTCATCCTTGAGACTCGACCCACCTCTATACGGATTCCGATGCCGTGGAACGCGGACGGGAACGAGCTATCAATGGGGACATACAGCCCCGGCTCGATCGTCACAACGTTGCCCGGCACGAGGACCGCGCTCCGGTCCACACTCGCGCAGTCGTGCAGATCGGAGCCGACGTGGTGGCTCAGGAAGTGGGGGTAGAGCTTGCGCTCAACGTCTCCTGCTCGGAGCTGGAAGCCGATGTTGCGGAGCTCGGCGGCGAGCATGACGCAGCCTGTGGTCAGGAAAGTTAAACACAGGAAAGAAATTCGCAGTGATCGGCCAGGCTCGGAGCTGGCTGGGTCATGAGCTCGTCAGGCGTCACCTTACACACCCAGTGCACGATCTGCGGTCCCTCCTGAGCCACTCACTCTGCCTATGCAACTCGTTCATGCTGACCCGCTCGTCCGCGCGGCAGCGCTTCACGAGTGCCTTCTGCGCGCTCAGTACCGCCGCGTACAGATCCCGCTGGGGCTCGGTGAACCGCCCGTTCACGGGGAATGTGCGCGTGATGTCCGAGGCGTACATGTGTTTCTCGGCGCCGGCATCGATGAGGACGAGCTGGGGTCAGTGCGAGCTTAGGGGGGACTGCGAGTCGGTAGTGATATAGCAGCATCGCCTTGGCCTGAGCGTCCTGAATGAATAGCAATATCTCAGGTGGCGGACTGCACACGACAGGTCGCTTTCATTTTATGCCACTTGCGCGGCCGGAGGCGATAACGAAACCGCATCCCTGCCATAGGTTGGGCCACTCACATCTCCATCGTCCAGGACACAATCGTTACGCGTGTAGTGGATTACAAGCGCATTCGCCCCACTAGCAACAACGGGCACGTACGCCGGCCGCTCCGACCCGCCCAGCGCGCAGTGGTACTCGAAATGCGCCGCCAACCCCGCCTCAGTCGAACCCGGGCCCGACGTGCTCGCAAAGCCCATGACCTTGGCGTGTGCCCGCGCAGACAGATTCGCCGCCGCAGCCATGAGCTTGAGCTCCGCGGGCGACTTGCGCACCCGCAGCGCCTGGACGCGGGGCTCGATCGCGTCCGCGTGCCCCGAGGCCAGGGCGGCCGCGAGCATCAAATGCGGCGGGTCACTCGAGGAGAAGGGGGATGTCGATGGCGGTGGGGAGAAGAGCTTCAAGAGCGACGACCGCCGCCGCGGCCCAGGGGTATATGGCTGGCTCGATGGGCTGGGGGACGCCGACGGCGGGAGCGCAGCGTACACCTTCGTCGCGGAGTTGAGGTACCCTGGGAGGAGGGAGGAGAGCTCGTGGTTCGCGTAGGCCTCATCCGCGCCGAAGGTAGAAACTGCGCCGTCGACGCCACAGCATTCGCCTTGCCAGAGGAGCTCGTGTGCGGACCGTGGGGGGACGAAGAGGGTGTAGGTGTAGCCGCGGGGTGAGGAGGGTTTGGAGACTGGGGTTAGCGCCGAGCAGCGAGCGGTGAGCGGCGAGCAAAAAGAGTCGCGAGTGCGAGATATTCGAGCGTAGTATTGTATGTGGGACAAACAGTGCAGAGGTTTGAGGATTGTTGGCAAGCGGTCTTAGGCCGTAGCCTGTTGTCCAGTTGCTGCGAGCGCTCCCAGCGCCGGACAGACTTCAAGTAGGACTACACAGCTGACAAGTCTACTACTCACCCAGCACAGCCGTCGCGTCCGGCTCGTTGAACCCTGTCAAATAGTAGAAATCCGTAGCTGAAAAGTCAGCAGGCTCGTCGACGTCGTCCGCACCTTGCCTAAACTTGTAGCTGCCATCGTTAGTGCTCATTCACGCCTCGCTGTTTCTACTGCTGCCTCCAGCTCCTCCACTCACAATATCTCTGCCCGTCAGCTCTGCTCTGCTCCTGAACCCAAACTCACGCTGTGACACCAGCCGCACCGTACCACCCATGACGACCACCACCGCGCCCGGCTCGAGCCCCTCCATGAGCTTCCGCCGGCGCTCCTCATACTCCGCCGCCGTGATCCCCGGCGTCAACTCGCCCGCGCCCACAAGATGCGGGTGCGTGCTCGCCAGCGGCTGACCCGCGACCGGCGGCTTGGGGTTGAACGGCGGGGATAGTGGTGTCGATGCTGAGGGTACTGGTGAGTCGGGTACTGCTGCTGCTGCTGCGGCAACCGTCGCGTACCGCCGCCGAGCTGGGCAGGGGCAGCGGAGCACAACGCCGGCCTCGGCGCCGCTCAGTGCCGTGCGTACAGCAGCTCGTAGCGTTGCGATCTGGCGCATGGAAATGAGATGAACAACAACAACACCACAACAATGTCGACGGCTGTGACTTTTGAGAGTCGCCGAGGCCCGGTGAACTGACTTTTCGCGATGTGCCTGATGTCATGTCCTCATGTCCTCGGCCACGCGACGACGTTGCTCGGCGTGTCGGCGAGGTCGACGGCCTCGGTGGTGGTGTCTACGAGCACTGGACAGCCCGTGATGTGTATGCATGTGATTATAGATATCTACTGCTGATCCTCCCGCTTGTCTGGTTTCTTGTCCTTGCCCGCGTCGCCGGCGGCAGTGCCGTTGGTGGGCGGACTGGTGGCAGCGACGCCGGCGCCGATGCCGTCTTTGCTCTGCTCCTTGCGCCTGGGTATGGGTATTTGACTGGCCTTGGGTTTGCCCGTGTCTGCGGCCCGATCTCGAACCCCGTCTCCGCCTTCGGGTGTGTCCTTGCTACCACCACCTTGGTCCCCGCCCTTGTCTTTGTCCACGGTCCTGTCCTTGTCCGTGGCCCCGTCCTTGTCCCCCTCTCCCTCCTTGTCCTTGCTCCTGCTGGACTTGTCCTTCGCTTTACTCTTGTCCTTGTCCCTGTCCCTGGACTCCTTCTTCGTCTCGCCAGTGGACACCTTGCCCACATGCCATGCTGGGACCCAGCCGCGCTCGCCCGTCGTCTCCTTGATACTGAGAGTCAGCTCAGACACTCCTGCACTTTCGCCTATGGCTCCGCCTCAACTCACCAGTAGCTCCAGTGGCAATACTTCTTGTACACCCTGACCTTGTCGCCCTCCTGAATTCGCAGCTCATGCGTGTCCTTCGGCTCGTAGTCCATGAGCACGACTCCCGGGTAGCTGCTGCTCAAGATGTTGCTAGGCGGCACGGCAGCCCGCCCGGGGATTTTGCCCGGCGACGTGGGCGTTATACTCGCTATCGGCGCGTTGAGCTCAAGCAAGCACCCAGCGGGTACCCAGGCGGGCTTGGTCGGGTCGGACACGATCTGCCCCTTCCCCTCTGGGTCCTTCTGGACGAACCACCAGCCCTTGGCTTTCGACATGACGACAAATGAGGCGTTACTGCTATCAGCACTGACTTTGCTACTCCGCAGCTGCGGCTATGGCGATCTGGTCCCCCTACTCACACAGCAACGTCGAACTCGTCCCGCCGATCCGCAATGTACGGGTAGATACTCGTCGCGTACGTGACCTTGTGCACGTTCCCGTCCTTGTCGACCAATGTCCCTGGCGTCGGGCTTGCCTTGCTAGCTGGCGTTGCTGTACTGCTCTCCGCGGCAGAGCCATCACGGATAATCGGACTCGGCACAGGCAGCTCGGGGAATACTCCCTCGCCAGGTGTCCTGCTTGTCGGACCATCGCCTTTAGCTGTGCCAGGCTGAGCTGCGGAGCCCTCTGGCTTCGTTGGCGACTGGGTCGGCTCCTCAAGCGTGGGCAGGAGGTTCTTCGTCGAGTTCGGCGGGAGGCCGAGCTTGATCGCTTGCTTCTGCTGCGCCACGGCGATGGGCGATTTGATATCGCGCTGGGGTAAGCATAGCAACACGCACTGACCCGTCCACCGACAGACAGGCTGTGTCCGCTCCTGTCGACTCACGATATGCCGCAACATGAACACAGGCCGCTGCCCACCCTCCTTTAGCTTCTGAAACAGAAGCAGCGGCTTCTCATCCAAGCTCAGACACCGCTCCGTATTTCCATAGCAGATGAACAGCGCGTACATCTTCCAGTCCCCGTTGATCTTGTACTTTCTCAGCGCAGCCGGCAGCACCTTCCAGCACGGGTCCTCCAGCGTCACGCGGAAGCTCCGTGCTGCCGAATTGGCCGCGTCGCGGGACGAGTCGCGCTCCTTGTCCGTCACTGCGCGGCCGGGGTTGCTCCCCGGCGGGTTGTCTGTCGGCGGCACAGGCGATGTTGGCAGGGGGTTCGCCGACCGTTGCGAGGCTTGAGCATCGCGTATGACGCCGTCGCTTCCTGTGCGTCGTAATGGCGGTGCGGTGGCCGCGGAGCCGGGTGCCAGCTTGCCACCATTGACGATGTTGAACTGGGCTGGCGAGTGTGGGTCCACGGCGTGGGGTATTGCTGTGGTCGGCGTACTGGCTGCCTCTACGAGCGCGGGCACGGGCTGGGGCAATTGAATTCCGTTCTCCTGTAGGGAGCGGATGAGCTGGGCCTGGTAGCTTTCGACTTGTTGTAGTCGTTCCTCTGATGTCAGCGGGAGCGGGAGTGTGAATTCTGAGTGAAAATTGTAGATGCAGAAGGCGTAAAGTGTAGGCAGCGACAATACGAGCATAGAAAGACCCGCAGTCAGTGCCAGCTGGAATCCATGCCAGCGTCGTAAGCCATCGCCATACGCCAGAAGCATCACACCCATACAGGCCTCGATAACAGAGCCTCAAGTCTGCAGATAGCTTGGACAGCAGCTGTTATGAAGACCGCAGTGCCGTATGCTATCACAGCAGCAGCCACCCATGCCACTCCAGTTGCAGCTGAGATAGTTGTAGTGGAATCATCGAACACAACCGCAAGCATCGTTGACAACAGCACAGCTGCAGCAGAGTGAAGTAAGGTGGTGCAACTCACGGTGGTCCAGTACCAGGTTCCAGATCCGATCCATCATCGCAGCTGTCTCCATAGCCTCCAACGCTGCCTCCTCTGTCCGTCAGCCAGTCTCCCGATCATCTTACCCACCTGAAGGCCGCCAGTCATCCTCCCCAATCTCCACCCCTTGCTCCTTCTTGAGCTCAAAGACGGCCCGCAGGACGTTCAATCTGTGTCCAAGCGACGACACGCCCAGGTCGAGGAGCGTCTCCATATCCAGCGCGCATAGTACTTCTCCCGTAATCCCATGTTCTGTGGTTAGTGGTGGTGTCTACAAGTCTGTCGGTCTCATGCAGGCGTCCAAGCCCAGCTGCCAGGTAAAGCAGACCACCCTTCACCCTCATTTCCCTCATCCTCATCCCTATCTGCTGTCTGGCAGTCCTCTTCCTCCCGCTCGTCGACTGCTGACCACTGATTACTCATCTTCCACATCCTCTTCCCCTCTGTCCCTCCGCCAACAACCTTGTCCCTCTGCCCGCCACAGCCAACGTCCTCCCACGAACGTTGCCCTGCTCCCCGTCCCTTGCATCTCCGAAACCTTTACTTCCTCTCGCAGTGACCCGCCCCCTCCCTACGCCAGGCCCGCGCAGCCCCTTCTTCCTTCCCGAGTAGCACGCTCCCCCAACCACCCCCCCCACCCCCCCACCGCCCCCTGCCACGCCCGACTCACGACTCACCATAGATCATCTTTTCGTAGTTCTGCAGGCCCATGCTCATAAAGTACGCGTTCACAGCCGCCTCGTCCCAGTCGAGGATGGACCCCGTCGGCGCCGCGGGGGCGGGCCGGGATGCGCCCATGCCGCCGATGTCGAGGAGCTCGTGATGACGATGAGATGATGCTGGACAGCCAGGGTTGGTGCTGATCCAAAGACGCCTGCCAAGGAGGAGCTAGACCCAATCAATGAGAACGACCTCAGATTGCAAGCGGCAACAGGAACACCAGCGGCGGAAGAGGACGCCAAAGTTGCTTGATTAGTCGTGACCGCTTGCTTAGTCGTGACCGTAGATCAAGAGTTCAGCCACGACTACCCGTCACCCGTCGTTCGCCGTGCTCCCGATCGCAGTCGAGTCGGTCCCAATAGCCCACCGCACAGCCGTAGCAGCGGCACGACACGTCGACCCTCGTGAGCGTCGAGCAGGACCACTGGTTGCGAAGACAACAACAACAGAGACACAGTATACAACAACGCACGGGAGATCAAGACGCAAGTGCCAGATGAGTGATGGGTCATACAGTACCCGCCAGGCACGCGCGATCGCTTTATCTGTGCCGAGGGTCAGGACCAGTATCGACTTGTCAACACAACATTGTTCTGATCTCTGATGGCGTGTGCTGATGACGGACAATGCATATGGGCTACGAATGCTGCTGATGATGAGTGTGAGGATGTGAGAGAGACGAGCTGGGGGTGAAAGGATGAGAAATAAGAATAAGGCGACAGACAGACATCCTACTTGTCCGCAGCGGCCACCTCGTCGGCATTGCGCTCGCGGCTGCTGCCGTCCTGGAGACGCACGGCCATGGCGAGCTTGCGCACCTCGTCGCCGATGGCGAGGCGCCGCTCGCCGTCGATGTAGGAGAGGCCCTCGTCGTACGTTTGCGGGATGACATAGCGGCCGAGGGGCTTGTTGTCGTCCTTGATCATGGTGAAGTAGAATTTGTTAGTCTCGAGGCGGGTCTGGGGTTAGCGAGAGCACCAAGGAGAGCAGCCGCCAGCTGGTGGCTGCTCGACTGCGGTGCCGAGCTAGTACTGCTCTGAGTTGCTGATACTGCGAGGGCAGTGCAGCACAAGAGCCTGGCATCTAGCAGCACCCTCCGGCTTGAGCATACTGCACAGCCTGCAGCTCCGCATAACGTAGCAAGCAGCCAGCATCTCGCTCAGCAGCAACCTGACGGCTCGATACCGACTCAGCAGCCTGCGGCTGCTTCATCTGCGTCGTCGCACTCACCCCCGTCTCCACATCCTGCACCTCGGCCTTAACGACAACATGCGCCTTGGCATTGCCCAGCGGCCCGCCAGTCGGCTGCGTCGTCTTGACAACCCGCGACGTGAGCCGCACCACTGCGCCAATCGACACCGGGTTGCGGAAGTTGATCTGGTCGAGCGAGAGGAAGCGCAGCGGCTGGTGTGCGAAGAGCGCCGTAGAGGTGAAGCACAGCTCGAACGCCATGCGCATGAGGTAGCCTCCGAAGACCTTGCCGTGGAGGTTGCGTTCTTGCGGGAACATGAGCTGGACGGATTCCATCTGAAGTGAGCATAGGACGGGACACAGCACGCAGGATGGAGGCGCGAGGACAAGGGATATGAGCTGCTGCCATCCGAGTTTGCTGCGATGGCAGCTCCGTTGGCACACATATGGCAGCTCTGTTTGAACACATATAGCACCTCCCCGCTCCGCTCGGTCGTCACCTGCCAGCTGTGCGAGCTGCCAGCTGATCACTCGCGCACTCGCGCACTCGCACACTGGCACACTCGCTGCACTCGTGTGCGCATGCTTACTCACCTGCGTCTCACTCATCGGCACAATCTCCTCCCCATTATAACTCTTCTGCCCATGCGTCTCCATCATCAACCTATGCAGCTCGTTCGACTCCTCCTGGTTCGGCGGCCTCTTATCCAACGCCAGCTGCGAGAACCGCTTCCGGCTCTCCTTGTGCTGCTGCCCGATGTGCCAGAGCATCTTCTCCTCCTCGGTCTCAACGATCAGCGGGGGCACCTTGCGCGCCTTGTGCGTGTGCACATCACGGCACACCATCGAGAAGCGCCCGAGCATGAGCGTCTCGTAGTGGCTGTCCTCGATCGGGCGCTTGCCCTCCATCTTGACAAACACCTCCATCGACGAGTTGCCCGTCCACGTCACAAAGCCGCTGAAGCGCAGGTCGCGCACGTTCTCGTGGTTCAGCTTGCCGAACATGTCGAGGCGGTCGGCGGACGCCGTGGCGATGTAGATGCCTGCGCGGGAGGCCTCTTGGTGAAAGTTCTCGGTCGTCTTGCCGTCTGCGGCGATTGGGTTCTGCAGGCAGTGGCGGTAGGCGACTGCGCCGGCGAGCGAGTCGAGGTCTGTAGTAGATCAGCACTGAGTGTGGAAGGAGGAGGGAGACCAGTCGTCTCTGGAACTGGCACAGTCTCGCGATGACCGGGGTCTGCCATCGCTGCTGGAACTGCCTGTCGATGTGTGGCATTGTCTGGCGGATTTGTTCCTGTAGTGTCTGGCAATGGCCATCAGGCGCAATGATATCTCACCATGAGGGCACACGCAGCCACTGTCACCTGCGCAAGACCAGCAAGAGCACTTTGCTCTCTCGATTAACATCACATCAACGGACTGAAGGAGTTGACCGTTTGTCAAAGTGGGCCACAGATGACCACATAGTGGCACTTGGTGCCACAGTGCCACAATCATCGGCGCTGCCACAATGGCACAGAGTCATGTACAATGACTGATCAATCATTGCAACACTCGACACCACAGACCCAGACAGCAAGCAGAGCCAAGCACAGTGCGAGCATGGACAGCAAGCATCACAGCTCGAATCACAGCCAGGTACAGTCGTACAGCAACCGCTTGAGGTGACCGCGCATGACAGCAGTCATGAAGCACCGACGAAGCAGCCGCACAGACGCTACACAGCCAACTGCAATGTACTCGCACTGCGCCCGTGCTACAGTCATGCTGTGCAGCTACACTGCGACCAGCGCTGCAACGTGACCATCACTCTCTGACCTGCTAGTCCTGACCTGATCGTCCTGCATGTCTACTCACTCTCAAGAAGCTTGCCCATCCCTATTTCATCAGCTCAACCCAGTCCCAGGTGACTCACGGAACCCTCCGGAGAAGTTCACATAGTTGTCGTACAGCTTCTGGTCCGACGCGAGCGGGAGGTCGAACGACGTATAGCTCGCGCTCATGTGCTTCGGCGTGAGGAGCTTCTCCTGCTCCTCTTTGCTGAGCGGGGGCGGGACGTTGGTCGGGGACACCTGGGACTCGAGCTCTGGCGCGCCGCACCCGGGGCTCATCCATGGCACGGGGTGTGCGCGCATCACCATCGGTGTGTCGGCGTTGTTCTTCGGCGACGAGTCTGGGGTAAGCAAAGCTCAGGGCGGAGAAGTCAGCAAGGAGAGTGTCATGGCCGCAGAAAACCTTGAGCACTATTCGACAGGCGACAGAAGCAGCTGCAGCTGGAACGAGATTGTTCAGGAGATGACTGTCATCCAGACGGTCGATCTTTGACGCACGCAGTATTCCGACAACATCAGGAGACCCACTGAAACCTACTCGCAAGCTGCAGCGACTGACTCAAAGGAGGATTGAGGCTGAACGCAACCTGATCATCCCTGGCACCGACCGTTCCAAACAGAACCACTGAACATGACTACCATAGCACTCGAGTGGGACTGATCTGGACGACTAGTTCCCTGCAAGGGATTTGAGCCAACGGGCACTAGTCACAGAGTGACTTGAGAGGTGTCCAGCTCATCAAGACCATGAGCAGGCGAGACCCCACTCTGGGTGACAAGGCAGGCAATAACCCATCAGCGACCCAGCAGTGGATTTCAACGACAACACTCCTAGCCTCCCAACCACACCCCGCTGCAGCCGCAGTTACCTGCGCCCTCACCGATACTCACTGGCAATATGCGTCAACAGCTTGTCAATCTCGCTCAGCGTCAGGAGCGAGTTTGTCGCGTTCCCGCGAGGCGTCACCGCACCATCAGCAGCTGCTGCAGCACCCGCACCCGCACCCGCCGACCCCGAGCTCGAGCTCGGGGCAGCATCACGGGCCACAGCGGTCGTCGATATCGTCGCGCGCGTCGCAGTCATGACCATTGTCCCGGTCGTCATCGCAGAGGTTGTCGGCTTCGCAGAGGCAGAGAGAGGTAGCTGCGCTGTTCGAGCTACTCGAAGCAAGGGCCTAGCGCGTCGGGCAACAGATAGGGCGGCGAACATTGCGGCGGCTTGCTCGTGGCTTGTTTATCAGGCAAGGGGGAGCAGGGGTTGGCAGCAGGGGTCGGCGAGTAGGGAGACCGGTAAGGAGACCTGGCTCGGGGCGACAGTGTGGAGGCAATGGGACCTAGTGGAGATGGATCGTGGTTATCTCGGCTCGAGGGAGAGCCGAACGTAACTCGAAGCGTAACTCGCAGTGGGCGGGAGATGGTTGCGCGGTGGGAGGAGGGTCGAGGGTCGAGGGGGTATGACGAGGTGGAGGCGGCAGTTGCGGCTGAAGAGTGGGTGAAGAGTGGGATGGGATGGGTTGGGGGAGACGAGGGGAGCTGAGGCCGTGGCTTGGGGGCTTGGGTCTTGGGTCTTGGTTGTCTTGGAGTGAGTTTTGGAGGCAGATGTTCTGGATCCTCAACTCTTGTCTCGGGTATGCTGTGAATAGAACACTGGACTGCTGCTCGTCGCTGTTGCTGGAATCGTCGATGCTATCGATACTACGTCGTCCAGAACCAAAGCAGTAAGTGGTTAGTATCCCCGACTGTGCTCTGTGCCTTTATACCTCTATGCGTAGAGATGCTTTGCACCGGCCAATAGAAGCGGAGGCGGAGGGCAGCGGCTCGGATGTCCGCTGGGTGGCCTCTTCGCACGGTGGTCGGGATAGCGACGAGGACGAGGACGTAGGATGCGGATATGCAGAGGAATGCGGCTGGGGGGCTCCGCCGCGGTTAGTTGCAGAGGTGCAGAGGTGCATAGGTGCAGAGGTGCATAGGAGTGGGAATTTGGGAATGTAAGCAGGAGAGGTGGAAAGAGAGGGACGGGACTGCGATGGAATGCGATTTTAGGTGTAAACAAGGCACCCAGGTTATTTCGGCGATCTTCATGTACAGTAAGTCTGTGTGTGTTTGATGTGCGTGATCGACGTGATGTGCGATACTTTGCGATACTACACATCATGATACTGAACATTGGGGCAGACTGCAGTAATGTACAGTATGTATCGTGTAGCGAAGTAGGATCATAACTGAGGAGGATCACATTGACGATGTATGGGGCTGACGGCTGAGATTGTCAAGGGCATTTAACTAGTAACTATATGGCAGAAGCGGTGGTCATGTCTGTAGGTCTACAGGATGTGGAGAGCATTCATGTTAGTCGCGTCAGAGAGCTAAGCGCGATATCTCTCCAGACTCTAGCTGATCTTCTGAAATCGATATTCAGTCTGTCCTGCAGCGACTCCTTGTGGGGAATAATCTGGTGGACAACTACTACCCAACTCACGGTCGAGAATCTTGCGGAAATGGGTGCCAAATGTGACCAAATGCCTAAAGGGTTCCACAGGCTCTGAATGACTGATACTTGTCCACTTAGTGCAAGCATAGCATATACAGACCATTGTGTTGCTCTTTGACCCAGTACCGAGAGGGTGGATGGATGCGACGAGTCGACAACTCATCCACAGCAGAACGCAGACGATTATCCGTTATACTGTAGAATCAATCTTGGTCTGTCAGCAGATGATTTACCATCACACACCCTCCTCACTCTACTGCCTCACCTTCAGCAGCTAGTGCAGCTTCTCCTTGTGCACGACAATGACAGCAGAAAGGCGTTAGCCATTGACATTCATGCTGATACGATCCACTTCTGTGCCACAAAGGCAGTTAGTTTCAAGCTGTAAATTGCTTGAAGAATCTGAAACTGCTCTGCACAGTGAACGACGTTACTCACTAAACCACTGCTACTAATATCGTCATACTCGTGCATGTTTTGCTGGTACGAGCGCTGTATCAGCATCAGAATTGGCTGCATTCATGCATTCACTCAGATCACACTCAATTCTTAATCTATCAATTCTCGATGGTATTGGGGTAGATAAGGAGCAATAATACTGTGGCAATGTTTCCTATTAACAGCTTGGATAATCCTAATGGTTCTCGCCTGCATTTGTATTGCCTATTGAAGTTCAATTAGTACCAACCTAATTCTCATTAGCATCCAGATGTAATCCTACTGTAATCCGCATAGAGTCTAAAACTAATTCAATATCAATTCCACCCTAATCACCCCGCAATGCCGAAACTGCGGCATCCCCCGGCCGCGCGATAACCGGATCGCCATCCTCCACAAGGCAACTAACTCCACGAGCAGCGAGGACGACACGACATTCACTCGTTGCTCCTTACTCCATTCAGTCGCATCTGACAGCTTCTGACACTCTCTGACGGTCAGCAGTGTGCCCAAGGAGGGACTGGACGACGACAGGACAATAGCAATTTGAGCGAGCGCAGGACATCAGCAAGCACACCCACAACACAACCTCGCGATGCCCGAATCTGCGGCCCAGCGCCGCGTGAGGCGACTGCTCCTCCTCGTCGGCGGGGCGAGCAGCGTGTACTTCTTCTTCTCGTACATGGCGGCGCGGATGCGGACGGCGAGGATACGTGCGCTGAAGGAGCGCAGGGAGCGGGAGACGTGAGTAGGTTGGGCGGAGCAGGTGGACAAGGACTGTGACGAGGGAGTGGTGGGGCGGAGCAGGCTTGAGAGGAGGACGCTAAGAGACATCGACACGTTTCTGCTTCTATGTTTCTGCTTTGCGGAAGGGACCTCAAAGGCTGCGCAGAGCGATTATGGCAGCGATCTGTTGCTGCTTGTGTCGTCTGTGAGCAGCAATGTGTGCAGCGGAGATGGCAGCTTCGGCTGTGGTGACATTTGGACGACTGGAAGCGAGAGCATTCGCTACAGGATGTTCTATGTCAACCCTAGTATCGGCCGTTCGCCCTTGCAAACTGCAGACGCTCGATGATGCCCCCCTGTTCGACAGCGTCTGACAGCTGTCTTCAAAATGTCACTTGAATCTCCTCTCTCCCATCACTTATGACTTGATCAGTCAATGCCATGGCCAAATCGTCCATCTACACTCTCCCTTCTCCATCATTTGCCGTCATGGCATATCCCCATCGCATCTCCTTATCTCCTCATGACTTCCCCGACCTTTTGAACCTATCACTTCCTCTGTTCAGCACCTATCTCGTTCGCCCCACCTCCCTCTGCTTCTCCTGTCAGTGTCTCCTTGCCTGACTCCCTCACTCTCGATGTGAAGATGATTCGAAGCGATTCTACCCCCCCCTCGACTTTGCTTCTTTGCTCTTCCCTGCTCTGACCTCACTACTGCTCTTACTTCCGCCCTTTCTCTTGCTACTCATTCTGTCTCTCTTCCGTTGTTCGCGCTTCTCTCTGTTCTCCTTTCGCTCCAACTATCTATCCCTGCGGAAGCTCCTTTCAATGCTTCCTGACCCCTCCACTCCCTCCAACCCCAACTTACGCTAACCCCAGTCTCAAAGCCCACTTCACCTCCCTCCTCTCAACTATCAGCTTCACACTCTACGCCCTCCTGCCCAACCTCGAGCCGCAGCTCTTCGCCGCGTACCCGGTAGAAGCGACGAGCCAGGCCCTCCAGGCCAAAGCCAACCCCCCACCCACCGCCTCAACGCAAGCACCATCAACCCCACCTCGCTCCTCCGTCCCCCTAGTATCCAGCGGCACTCCTGCCCGAACCACTGCCCCCGGCCCCCCTGTATCCGCTCCCGTTGACCCCTTGCTCGAACCCACGCACCCAGCAGACGGGGAGACGCTCCAGGGGCTAGGATCACCAACGGACACAGGGACGACGACGAGCACGCCAGCGGACTCGCTCCTCCTCGATGGGCCGAACTCGGGTGCGAACTCGGGGCCAGAGGGGTACTCTACCGAAGCTGAGGCCGATATGTCGGCGGTCGTGCCGCCCCAGCCCCCGACACAGCCGCTTGCCCCGGTCCAGCCCCAGGGCCATGCGCCGGGGACGATGGCGGACAGTGTGATGTCTATGGCGACGTCGACTGACTTTTCGGATGCGGAGCAGGTGCATGGGCATGGACACGGGCATGGGAGGACGGCTGAGTCGTGGGCGAGCGAGTTCTCCAGGACGAGTGACGAGGGGGATGATCTGGTGAGTCGACATTCGGGTTTGCATAATGCTTCGCTGGGAGGGAGTCAGGTGGTGTCCACTTGCTGCTTCCCCAAGGGGACATCCTGCTGCCGGGGTGACCGCCGAAGGGGTGCGAATTGCAGTGTATCAACCTGACTTCTTCCTTCACAAAGAAGCTGGATCTGGGCTGTGAAGAAAGCGTAGGCTGTGTGCTTCCAATGTGGTGTGCTGCTCTTCCTATGCGCTGTACGCTCATGGTGCGCTGCTCTTCGTGAGGAGCTGTATTCTATGTGGTGCTGCTCTACCTGGCCTGGGGCCGTAGTCTCATGAAATGCTGCTCCTCATGGGGGCTGTGATTTCATGATGAGCATGCTGTTCTTCTCGTATCGTCATGCCATAGACTGCCAACCTCAAAAACACATTACCAAACCTCACTCTGCCACTGGACTCGCTGACCTGACCCAGCTCACCGCTTCCACCACCTCCCAGTCCATCAGCCTTCCGCCAACCGACACGTCCTCGGCCGTCCCCTCGCCGCGCTCCGAAGTCTCCCGCCTCGACTCGTCGCCCGCCGCAGTGCACACGCTCAGCCCGCCCGCCGACCCGCGCAGCAAGAAGGAGCTCTGGCGCGACCTCAAGATCCAAAGCCTCACCCGCGCCTTCTCGACCGCCTACCTCGTGCCCCTGCTGTACCTCCTCACCTCTTCGCAGCTTACGATCCTTTCGCGCACGCGCTACCTCTCGGACGTGAAGGAGTCCCACGCGGTGCGGGAGCTCGAGTCCACCCCGCCCCGCAAACCCGCCAAGGGGTGGCTCGCGCTCTCGCTCTCCCGCATTGAGCCGTACACTGCGCCCCTCACCTCGTGGCTGTGGGGCGACGAGTCCCTCAATGCCCCGCACTCATCTGCCGCTGCCTCCGCCCTCTCAGTCCGCGAGGCAGAGCTCGACCAGGCCCGCGCAGTCGCCGAGCGCCTCTTCCTCACGTACTCGTGGTGGCTCCTCAATGTCGGGTGGAGGACCGTGGCGTCCCGCGTCGAGGCGGCAGTGACCCGCGTCTTCGGCCCGCTCGGGCTCAAGCGCGAGCTCTCGCCGGAGACGTGGCGCGCGCTCGTGCGTGAGCTGCGTGCCCAGATCGAGACGGAGGCTGAGCCCGGGTCGATCCACGGCCATGCGCATGCCCATGCGGCGTTGTTCGACTTCTCCAAGGTGCTCCTGCCCCCCTCGCCGTTGGAGGGGGAGGAGGTGAGCGACGACTGCCCCCTGCCCGTCAAGCCGGAGGGGTACCTCAAGAGCCTGCTCGACCAGACGGAGGAGCACGTGTCGTCTCCTGATGCGAGGGCGCTGATCGACCATGGGGTCACGGCGATGCTGGAGAGTCTCAGTGGGCATGTGGACCCCCCAAAGAGGGTCGCGGATATGTTGCCAGAGCTGAACCGGTGGTCGAGGGGGGTGTGGGAGGGGATCCCGGATGGGGGTGTGGAGGTGAGTCGGCCGAGCACGCCGCGAGCGAAGCGAGTGGTGTGCGACGGAGCAGGCAGACAGCATTTAGCAGCGAGCAGCGAGCAGCGAATGACGAGCAACAATAGGAGCTCGAGGGATGAGGGGTGTGTGGCACACTACTCATCTATAGGCAGGAGCGGTAAAGCAGACAGCCGTTGGTCGTGCTTGATGTCCAGAGCAGCCATACGAAACGACAACGCCCCCTGCTTTGCCTCTCGTGCTGCTGCTGCCTCGCTCGGGCACATGTATAGAAACACAGCTGACAGCAGACACTCCTTGCCCTTCCCGAGTTCGAGGCATTCACGGCATTGATCTTTGGCGACTGGGCACCAAGGGCGTAGGACGTCACACGCAATCGTGGTCAGTTTTGAGGGTCCGTAATGGTGTAGGACAGGTCAGGAGTCATGAGTATGCATGCAACGTACGGGATCGCTGTCTTGTGAAGTCGTTGAACAAGCCCTGCATACGGAGACGCTGTGGCATAATGCCGAGATCGAGGTCAAGGAAGGTCCAAGTCCGTATGCCAGTCTCCTAGGCTTTACTCACGGCCCCGCTCCTCAGTACATACTATATGCGATGCATACATGCATATGATACACTAGAGTCGTACAAAGACAGCAAAGACAGGATGACCCAGGGATCCTACACGGCACTTTGTTATCTACACTTGTGACAGCGGACGGCGTTGTCGTTGGCGTCGGCGTTGACTACTGTACGCCTGCACGCTTGAGACCGCTGTCCACCGAAGACTCGCACACGCGCGCTCGCTTCGCTCACGCAAACGCGTTACTCGTCCGCACTGAACGGCCACGCCACCGCCAACCGCGGCGGTGCGCCGTCTACCTTCCCAATTCCTCCCTCGCTCCACCACTCGTCGTACTCCTTCTGCGCGTCCTCGAGCTCCGCGAGCATCCTGATCGCATACGCGTGCAGCCGCTTCGGGTACCCCGGCTCCCTGTCTGGCGGTGGCCTCACGACGCCCTGCAGGCCCTCAATCGCAACCGCCGCCGGCGGGGGCAGCAGCGACGAGCGCTTGCTGAACGAGTGGGACATGTGCGGCGAGCCCCCGCGCGGCGATGTTGGCGTGCTGCCCCTCGGCGACGTTGGGGCGCCTGCCTTGGTGCTCGCCTCGAACGTGTCACTCAGCGGCGAGGCTGTGGGCAGCTCAAACTCGAAAGCGTACGGCGCGGCAGGGCGTGCCGTGTCGATCGCGGGCGGGGGCGACTTCCGCGACCCCGCGCCTCGGGGGTACGTGCCGAACGATGGCGCAGAGGAGGACGAGGACGAGGAAGTGGTTCGCCCGCCGTCGGGCGGCATGAGGGACGGCCCGAGGCGCGGCGACGACGTGGACATCTGATCCACCTTGCTTGGCTGGTTGCGTGGCGAGCCGGTCGCAGGGCTCGAGTTGGCACCACCACCACCACCGCCGCCGCGGGTCTGCTGGCTGTGCGCGCTGCGGCCCGAGTGTGTCGAGTGCACAGACCCCGGGCGAGGAGACCCACCGCTTCCGTTCGACGCGATAGAGTACTCCGAGTGGCCTCGCGGGAGAGGGAGATCGTCCTCCGACCTCGGCGAATCCTTCGCCCCGCCCTTCTTCTGCTTGCCGAACTTGCTCTTCCACCACGACGCTTTGCCCTTCGGCTCGTCGTCGCGGTCACGCTCGCGCTCGCGCTCACCCAGGCCCAGGCCGAGCAGCTTCTCCGCCTTGGAGACGGTGCGCGGCGACTCGGTCACCATCGTGATCGTGCTGCGGCTGCGCGTCATGCCCGGCGTAGTGGGCGTGCGCGGGGCAAGCAAGCTGCTCGCTGCGTCCGCTGCGGGGTCGATGCTCGGCTCGAGCTCGTCGTAGCGCTTCTTGATGGCGTCGAGGCGCGTGTTGAGCAAGCGCACTGACTCGATCTCCACCTCGTACGAGAGGCCGTCTTGCGCCGTCGTGTGCAGGTGGCCCAGGCGGAAGACGACCAGGCGCAGCACGTAGCTCCGCACCGACTGCGACCAGAACAGCAGCAGCCGCTCGAACGTCCGCCGCTCCAGCAAGATGCTGAGGCACAACTCGCGGCGGTCCTCGGGGCGCGCAGTGAGGATCTCCCAGTGCGTGAACACGAACGCTATGACCTTGACGATCGTCAGCGCGTGCTCGGCATGGTTCAGCACCGTGCGCACCGTGCCGATAAGGTATGGCACGTCGAGCGGTGATTGAATGCCATTGTACACCACCGGGTCGACCAACCCGTCGATGAGGTCGAAGAGACAGAACACACCCTTGGGCGAGTACAAGCTCGTGCGGCTGATGAGGTTCTTCATCCACAGGTCGATCATCTCGCCCCACAGCTGCGCACCTTCGCACTGGATGACCATGCCGTCCGGCGTTGGCATACAGATCGGCTGCGACGCGAACATCCACAGCGTCTCGACCAGCCGCCTGTTCGCCGTCTCGAGCACCGCGGGCTTCTGGCTGCCCCTGAACGCGGCCGATTCGCTCGCATCAAACTGCTGGTTCGACGACGAGGTGGTCACGGCGTTGACCGAGCCGAGGATGTACGAGTGGCACTTGAGCGCGAAGATGGTCGCGAGGTGAGCGTACCCTGGTGCGCGGAAGAGCACATGCGCAGGCAGCGGCTTGTTCTGGAGCTGGTAGAAGCCGACCGCTGGCGCGAGATACTGCGCGAGCTGCTTGTGGTATGCGCGGTAAAAGGCCGGGAAGAGCTCCGAGTCGTCCGACTGCCATCGCCGCAGCCAGTTGCCTGGCTGGAAGTGGAACGCCTCCTTCTCGGCGGGCGTGTCAAAGTCCGGATCGAGGCTGAGCAGGCGGCGGGTGTATGACATCGAGTCGTCGAAGCAGAGCGACAGCAGGTGGTCGGGGTACTTGGGCTGCGCCTCGGGAGGCACCTGCTGGCCCGTGAGCACCGGCCGCGTGAAGCGCATGAGCGCGCCGCGCGGCGGCTGCAGTACGCCGACGAGCTGCCCGCCGACATGGGGGATGCGGAAGAACGCGAAGGCCAAAAATCGCCCACTGAACAACAGCGTGTTGTGGAACACCCCCTTAGCCCCCAGCTTGTCCATGACAAAGTTCATAACCCGCATCATGAGATGCAAGAACGCGTCCTGATGCGACGGCGAGGCCTCGAGCGCATGTGCTGCAAGACACTGAGACTCAAGCACAGCCGCCAGACCCTCGAGGCACGCGCCACGCTCGTTTGCAGGCTGCTCGACACGCAGCTCGAACAGCAGCGAGTCCGCCCAGTCAAAGCACACCTCACGGAGGTCGCGGTACGCCGACTCCTCGCGCCGCTCGTAGCGCCGCCGGTCCACCTCGGCAATGTACACCATGAGCTCGTTGCGGATGATCATGGAGCGCTCCGGCCCGCCCGCCTGCAGCGGGTAGCGGAAGTTGTCGAGCGAGCGCTCGAGCTCGTGCGTGAGGTCGCGGATGGTGACTTTGGGGTCGTGCACGACAATCTTGGCCTGCGTAAGGAGGTTGCGCACGTTCGGGCGGCAGCGGAACGGCGCCTTGGACGCGGGGATTTGTTCTGGCTCGGGAGGCTCTTCGAGCTCGCGGGGGGGTTTGGCGGGGTTGGGGTGGACTGCGAGGGGGCCGACCTTAGGCTTTGAGGTAGCAGCGGCAGCGGTGGCTGTGGCTTCAGCTGCGGCCGTTCCAGCAGCAGTGGCAGATGTGGAAGATGCGAGACGGGCAGACGGTGCGGCCTGAGCAGTAGATGGGTCAAGCCGAGCCGCAGCAGGCAGAAGGGGCTGCGTAGCAGGCTGAGCAAGGCGTCCAGAGGAAGTCGCGGTTGGAAGAGGCTGAGCGCCAGCTTGAGAGACAGACTGGAGAACCTGCCCAGGTTGGAGGCCGCGCTGTGAGGGCTGCGCAATCGACTGAGCAGCTAGGGCCTGTGAGTGAGGATCCAAGGGGGCATGAGACAGCTGAGCGGGCTGAGCAGCCGTGGACATGGCCGATCTGGCAGCAGCTTGAGGTTGCTCAACCGGTTGGGTCTGGGTTCTCGGCAGTGACTGCGATGCCGCCTGGGACGCCGTGGCGAGCTGTGCTCGCGAGCCCGGTTGCAGACCAGACCCGCCCGCCGCCAGGCTCTCACCCCTCGGCGTCGGCGACACCACAGGCACATCACTCAACTGCACCGAGGACGCACCCCTAGGCGTTGTCGCGTCCGTCTTCGTCGGCGTCGCCTGCTCCGAGGCACATGGCGTGATGTCCACAGCCGGGGCCTGCTTGTACCCGTCCAATCCTAGGCCTGCACTCTTGCCCAGGTCGACATCCGCCTTCTCGTCAGGCGGGAAGGCGGCGTGTGCGTCCTCCGGCGTGCGCGGCGGGGACGGCGAGCTCGTCTCGTTCGTCGAGCTGCCGCCTGAGGGCGTGCGCGAGTGGTCGAGCGAGGTTCCATGGGTCGAAAGGGAGTCGTCGGACGAGGGTGCGATGGTTGGGGCTGTGGTAGCAGCGGTGGTAGTGGCGGCGGTAGTAGCTCGGGTCGTCGATGCAGAGGCAATTGCAGCAGCAGTAGCAGCGGCAGCAGCACTAGCAGTGACAGCGGCAGGGACAGCGGCAGTGGTGATACCCAGCCCAGTAGCACCGGGAGTCGCCCGATCGTTGATGCCCAGCCCAGTGGCGCCGGGAACGCCTCGATCAGCGGCACCAAGCCCAGTCGAGCTGGCACTCGCCGCACTCGCCGCAGTCGGCTCAGTCACCACCCCGTCATACGCCGACGCCGCGGCCTCCTCCGCGGACGTGAGACGCGGTGCCGACGTCGACGCGGACCCGTTGAACATCTTGTTACCCCACATCTGGTCATACGACAACGTACGCCACGGCTCCTCCCCCGGGCTGATATCGAACGACTTGGACCTGCGCTTCTCCGCCGCCCCGCCGCGCTTCTGCGACGCCGAGGGCGTGAGCATCCGCGACCCACTGGCCGAGCGGGAGCGCGACGGTGTACCTGGTGCGGAGCGCTTGCCGTCGCTGCTGGAGCGCCGACGCGGCGTGGACGGCGACGCAGGTGCGTTGCCACTGCCGCTGCTGCTGTCAAACGAGTCGAAGGAGAAGTCGAGGTTGAGGTCGAGTTCCGGGAGCTGGAGGAAGCCGAGTGAGTCGCCGAGAGAGGAAGACAGCGAGAGGGGAGGGAGACCGGGAGCTGAGCTGGATCCGAGGCCGGAGCTAGAGCCAGAGCCAGAGCTAGACCCCAGACCGGAGCTGGAGCTGGTCTCACCAGAGGCAGCGAGCGAGCCGAGGGAGGGCGACTTGACGCCGCCGCGCACAGTCGACGTCGAGCCTGACGAGGCGCCGCCGTCAGAGCCGACGGGGCTCACTGCCTTGCCTGGGAGTGGTGGGCGTTCCGGCGCAGCGGCGAGGGACGTCGGCATGGGCGGGCGCTCGCCTGCAGCGCCGTCACCCGCGGTAGGCAGAGGTGGCCGCTCCAACGCACCGGTAGACAGTGGTGGCTGCGTCGCCGCCGGTAGCGGTGGCACTCCAACACCCTTGGGCAGAGGAGGCACCTTCGGCATGTCCGCCACAGACGCAGCAGCCAGGGCATCCCTCGACGCCTTGCGCGGCGGCAGCTTCGACTTGCGCAGGTCCTCCTTGATGCTGCTGCGGCTGCTCTTCTGCGACGGCCCAGACGGAACGGCAGGGGCGTCGGTGAACATCCGCGGCGAGCTGCTCATGTTCGGCGAGGGTGCAGGCGACATCTGTCCCGACGACGCCATGCTCGGCGACGTCTGGAACGAGTTGGCCGAGCTGAAGGACGACACGTAGGACGGGCTGGGCGACGTGCCCGTGCCCGTGCCAGAGCCCTTGCTGATCGACCCGGGCTTGAGCAGATGCTGCGACGAGTCGTCCCCTCCAGACCTGGACGACCTGATCGTCGACGGCGCCCCGTGGCTGCTGTCGTAGCTGTACGACGAGGACGAGGGGTCTCTATGCCGCGTGGGGTACCGCCCATGGTCGCGCGAGTGCAGGTCGTGCTCCTCTGGCTGGAACGGGGCGGACACAGTCAGCGGCGGCTGATTGCTGCGTACACTGACATTCGGGCGCATGATGTCGCTGAACGTAGAGGAGGGCCGGGACTGCCGGTCCATCCCCTCGTACAGCGCCGGGTCTCGAGTCTGCTTCGCACCGCGGAAGAGGTTGCGTAGAGCACCAGAGCTCTTCTTCAGCGAGATGCCCTTCTCGCCCGCCGGCGCTGAGGAGGCAGAGATCGATCGCTGCCCTTGTTCTGGGTTACCCTGCCGCTCCTTCTGCGCCCTGTCCTTCGACCCGAGACCGCTGAGAAAGTCACCACGCAGAAAATCGGCAGATCGGCGCGGACGCAGCATCGGTGCCGGGTTGTTGCTGGCGTTGTGTGCGTCCCCTGGGTGAATAACCTCGGCCTTGTCCTTATTGCGCCCTGGGCCCCAGCGCGATGAGCCGGCTACTGGCGACTCGTCAAGGCTGGCTCTTCCGCGGTCTCCACGGTCGTTGCTCACGTTCGTCCTGCTGCCGTTGGACGACAGGCCGTTCGCCCGATCTCCCGAGCGCCGCGGTGCCGGCTCTGTCACTGAACGTTGCTGCTGCTGTGAGCGGGTGGTGTCACCGCTGCCACCGCTGCCACCGCGTCCCGGACGTTGTCCCTTTGACAATGTGCTGTACTGCTGCTGCTGCTGCTGTTGCTTGGGCAGTGGCGCGCGACGTCCGGGGGCAAAGTTGGACACTAGGTCGCCAAACTCGTCGACACGACCCCACTCGGAGCTCGGCCTTGGCGGCGGCAGTGGGTCGTGATCTGTGCGGATGGGAGGCGGGGCATTCTTGCTGCGGGATAGTTGTGGAGCGGCATGTGCGGAAGAGGAGGAAGAGGAGGAAGAGGAGAGAGTGTCGGAGGTTGAAGGGGCGGGTGGTAGCGGTCCTTTGGCTAGTTGCGGTATTGGCCGCGGCGCGTCGGAGCTGGATCGGCTTGCGCGAGTGCCGAGGGGTAGTGTGTTTTCTTGTGCTGCCTTTAGTGGCTCGCCTGCGCGACGAGCCTGCTGCTGCTGCAGGTATCCGGACATACGCGGCGGCGGCGAGTCCTTCGGCAAGGGAAGGGGTGCTCCACCGATGGCCTTGATGCTGCTGCTGCTGCTGCTGGCGAACGACGAGGCCGTGGGTGACGAGCGCGTGTATAGGTTGTAGCTGTATGTCGGTGTTGCTGTTGTCGGCGAAGTGCTCTGGGGGTCAGCAAAGATCCATCCCAGACGCGACATCTGCTCCTTTACGGTAACATCCAATCGACCACTCTCCACGGGCTGACATCTTTACGACCATCTCCTCCCATCCCTCCGGCCCCGTGTTGAACATCCTCTGCCATCCATCCTCCTCCTCAGTCCGCCTCCTTTCTTCCTAGTCCCCATCTCTCCGAATCCTGTTCTATTCCCCCACCATGATCCCTTCCCAGTCGACCCATCGAGTCCAGCTCAAAGTACGACTGAGCCAGGTCATGATTTTACTAGACTCGAGCCTGCGGCCGTGGTCCGTCGTCACGAGCTGAGCCCTTTCCCCCCAATCGCCCCACTCGCGAACTCGAGCCTGCGGCTCTCATTCGCTCGCTCGTTCGTACTCACCTCGCCATTCAACACCGTCCCGAGCACACCCACGCCCCCGCCAAGCTCAACCGGCACCCCGCCGCTGAGGATGCGGCGCGACGAGCGCGAGCCGGGACGCGTCGAGCCGCTCGGCTGCTGGCGGCGTGTGCCGCGGGGCACGTCCATGGCCGCGAGGTCGAGGCTGGACTTGAGGCCGTCTTAGGCTGTAGTCGAGCGATACAGATGAAGATGAAATCCGTCGTATCCGTGCAGCGGCCGTAGATACCCAGTATACGAGACGACGATGGCAGATTCAGGCGACGATCGACCAGTGGGATCGGAATGAATTCAGGTGCACGGGCAATCGTAGAAACGCAGCAGTGCCGAGTGATGGCGGCGGAAATGTCAGCACGGCGAGAACAATGAACAACGCGGCGCTGCGATGGAGTACGCACTGATGGGAGGGGGCAAGCCGTAGAATAACAAGCTCGAACACCGAAACAGAGTCGAGAGTGGGGTACGACCGAGACCAAGTCGCGTCGCGTCGTCGAACACGAGACCAAACGTCGGCGCGGCGCGGCAGGCAGGTGGGCGATGCAGTCGGCGTACCGGCGTCCCAATGCTTTGCGTAGACGATCACAGACACGGCGAGCAAAACAACAACCTCTCCCCTCGAACAATGTCAAAGTCAGAAGAGCAGCTGCTGATCGGCGGTGGTTCGTGTCGCGGCGGATGCAAAAAGCAGACGCGTCAAGACCCAGGATCGCTAATGTCCCCTTCGCTTATTGTTGCTTTTGTCGTCGTCGCTGCCCGCAATGCTGCTGTTTCTCGCGGTGGATACGATGGGGACGAGCACAGGCAAGTAACACACTGAGCAACAGCAGCCTCTACGCGGTCGATGGCACGGACGTGTCGAAGATGTCGAAAGTACCAAAGTACTGCCCAGTAAGTATAGTAGCACTAACGCCATCCCGCGGGGAGACATCGACCCTTTGCCCGTACGGTCGACTCCGCCGCGCTTCAAGCTTCCAAGCTACGCGAGCTGCGAAATCGAAAGGCAAGCTGTCGCGTGGCGGGGAGGTTAATCGAGCCCTTGGAGGGGTGGACGAGTACTGGAATAGGAGATGCAAGGTGGGTGGTATGCGATGGGATCTGGTGAGTGTATGCATGGCCATGGCTATGGACGGGGGTGTTGGTGGGTGTTGGCTGTGCGTTTGGGCTGTTTGGTTCTGCGTGCTCCAGCGGTAATCCTGCCGCTGATTCTGATTTTGCGATTGATGGATGCTCTCTATGCCTCGCCTCATACCCCTTGTCGACAATGATACTGAACACTACTACTGCTGAATATCCACTGCAGGCCGCTCAATCTCTCCTGCGTAGCGCGCGCTCGGCGCGGTGGACGCGGAGCCGGGGCCGGGGCGAGAGCAGCAGGCAGTCGGAGGGGACGCGGCAGGCAATACTGAAGGGACCTGATATCTTACTAACGCAGACACTCTTACACTTGCTGGTGCTTGCACGCGGTCGGAAGTTGGCAGTAGCTTACCACATCGACACTCGAGAGATCTGACAACGCTGACGGTGCCAACAACAGGAAACGCGCAGAGCTCTACTATCTGGGGATGGTGTTCGTCACAGGAGTTTGCGGAGCTCACTGCTAGAGGGACAGCTCATCAATGGTGTTTGCAAGCCCCATGAGATTGCTATTGCTTAGACTGGTTTACTCAAGTTGCAGCTGCTTCACGTTGGTAGCTGACGGCACTCATGGTAAGGGCCTCCTGTGCTCGTGATGGAAAGCGAGACAGATCTGCACAGGTGCTGTGAAGCTTGCCCTCTGCATGCGTGGAGCGAAACGGCTGCAGGAACTTCTGGCTGGGGGTGGGACCAGGACGATTCTGCCTGCCAATATCGTCGAGAGTAAAACAATGCTCTTGTCCGCTAGTCTCAAATCTCACTGCGATACCGTTCAAACGGATTCAGTGCGGCTAGAAATTCCGTTGAGTCGTGATCTGCACATGCGGCTCGACAATCAGCTCGCAACTGACGGCTACTCTACAAGCTGCCCATCTCCCGAACACGGCGACAATCAGACTCAGCCCTCGGATCGACCGACTGCCACCACCACCAGCTGACTAGTGAATACATCTACACTACATCGCTACCTCTACATCGCGCCGAGCCGTGCCCCGGCTCCCCCTGACCTCTTGGAGAGGGACTGGTCGCTTCTCGATCAGCGCGCGCCCGACTCCGCTGCGCGTTGTCGGCGCGCTACAAGAACTTGCTGAACAACCCCCCACTCCCTCCCCTCTTATCCGCCCGCTCCCCCTCCTTCGCCTGCAAATTCACCAAGCTTTGCAGACTCCGCAGCACCTGCTCCAACTTATCCCTCCTATCCTGGAGCTCCAGGTGCGCCCTGATCCGCGGGTTCTCCATCGCGAACCGCCTGATCTCGTCCCTATCCAGGTCATACAGGATGCGCGAGTCGATCTCCCTCGGGAACTGGTAGAAGAATTGCTCGA
Organism: Cutaneotrichosporon cyanovorans; assembly: GCA_002335625.1. Classification (NCBI taxonomy): domain Eukaryota; kingdom Fungi; phylum Basidiomycota; class Tremellomycetes; order Trichosporonales; family Trichosporonaceae; genus Cutaneotrichosporon; species Cutaneotrichosporon cyanovorans. The sequence continues at coordinate 489,670 of BEDZ01000004.1, read as the reverse complement.
GCAGCTCGATGTTGATGAACATGGTGGACGTGTACGCGAGCTTCTCGGCGACGACGGCGAGAAACGTCTCGGGGCAAAATGCGGCCTGTTCCGGTCCAGAGCGGCAGCGCCGTGAGCGGATGGCGTGTTGGCGGGCCTTGAGGAGGGCGAGGCGGTTTTGTAGGAGGAGGGCGTGGCGGCCTAGATTGTTAGCACTGGTCGGCAATAGTGTGGGCATAATGCGAGGTAGAGACCGCACTTACCATCGATGATCTGCGCAGGGGAGTACTTGTACGCATCGATCTGGGGCTCCTGCTCGACGGTCGACGAGGTGCTTGCGTCCTGAGTTGCTCCGGACGCTGCCACACCTGCAGGCGCTGTCGCACCTGCTGGTGCAGCTGCCCGCTTCCTCCTCTCCGCACTAAACTTCTCCAACTCATCCACATGCTTCACCAACGACCCCAGCCTCCTACTCCCGCCCACACGCTCCCTGATCTCCCCCAGCTTCTGGTCACACCGCCTGATCTCCTCGGCGAACTTCTGGTCCGCCCGCTCGCGCCCCTGCTCCCACTCCCGCCCCTCGATCTCCACCTCGTATTTGTATGGCTTGATGCAGTTCTCCACCTGGTCAGCAGTGACCCCCAGCCGCTGCCTCAAAATGCCGTGCGTGAAGTCCATGATGCGCTCCGTTGCCTCGGGGTGGAATGAGAATGGTTCACCCGCGGCGATAGAGTCGATTGCAAGCCGGAGTCCGTCAGCGACGAGACCTGTCGAGTCGCGGCCCACACCCGACTTGGTGAGCAGGGACGACGCCGTCTCCAGCTTGTACCGCCAGTACGAATCGAGGTCGTCGCTGTTCGCCAGGCGCCGGTCCTCGCCCAGCTTGCTCAACTCGGCGGCGCGTGCCTCGTCGGTCCAGTAGAGCTGCTCGAGGATGTCCATGACCTTGTCGTCGAGCATGGCGGTCAAGCGGGAGCGCACAGCGGGCTTGTTGAACTGCTTGGTGTAGTCTTTGAAGCGGAGCTTGAGTGCGTCGATCGTCTCGGCGACGTACGACTCGGACGAGATGCGCTGGTCGTTGTATTGGACCTGGGGTCAGCACTGACTCGTGATCACGGCATAAGTATAAGCATGCTTCGTGCACGATCACAGACATGTCTGTGGCACTTCCACCCACCTTGAATTGGTACGCCGCCTCCTCGAGCTCGAGCTCGACCGCATTCGTAATCCCATGCAAGCTGGCAGCCATGCTCGTCTCCAACACCTCCATCAACCGCCGCCGCAGCGTATCCGTCCCGGTCATGAGCGGGGTATCGCCCCGCCCGCGCACATTGTAGTACTGCGCGTTCTCGCCTCCGAACACTTCCACCTCGCGCCTCAACACCGCATTGGTCACGCGCGGCTCCTTGCCCCGGAGCGACGAGAACACACCCCCAACAGTCGGCGGCGCCTTGCACACCACGCCAACATACCCCAGGTGCAGGGGGTACTTGTCCCCGCGGATGATCTGCGCCCCAGCCTGCGGGGACACAAGGTCCATCTTGGTCACGACGCCGATGGTGCGCGTGCCGAGCGGGTCAACGCGGCGGGATGCACGCAGCGCAGGCGAGTTGGCAAGGTCCACGTCGGCCGCACACACGGCGAGGATGATATTCGGCTCGCGGATGTACTTGTCGCACAGGGCTGAGATGCTCTCCTTGAGCGAGTCGGGCTGGTCGAGGCTGGAGATCTGCACGTAGCCGGGCAGGTCGATGAGCGTGAGGTCGGGTACGTGCGGGGAATGAATCTGCAACTGGATCGGCTCGTCGGACACGCACTGCTCGGCGGGTACAGCGAGGTTGAGGTCGGTGAGAGTCTTTTGAATGGTGGCGAAGGAGGTGACCTGTCCGAGGTGGGGGATGTTGGGGAACACGCCGTACTCGGCGGGTACCTTGGACCCGGCGACGTGTGGGGTGTGGATGAGCGTGAGCTCGATGGGCCGGCGGGTGACCATGTTATCGCCCTTGGGCAGGAACTCGTGGCCAACAATGGCTTCAAGGACTGAGCTTTTACCTGAGCTCTGGGAGCCGATGACCACGATGGAGGGGAGCTTGAGGGCATCACTCTGGTCCACGCTGAGGAGGACTGTCCTGATCTCGATGAGCTTGCGTGTGAGTTGCAGCAGCTGGTGCTCCTGGCCCAGGCTGCCGTCGGAGAACGGGTCCTGTGCCGAGGCGTGCTCGTCGTCGTCCTCGCTGCTCTTGGCGGCGTACACTGCTGCTCCGAGCACTGCTGCCTCGCCCTGACCGCCGCCGCCGCCGCCGCCGCCGCTACCTCCTCCTCCGCCACTCCCACTACCACTGCCATCCACTGGTCCACCACTGCCTCCTTCGCCCATCTTGCTGAACTGCGTCGTGAACGCGTCCCACCACTCGCGGGTCCCCCGCTGCAATGCCTCGACGGCACTCGTCGCCTCGCTAGCTGCGCCGCCAACACCATTCTGTACACTCGACCCGATGCTCGAGAACGTCCCCGACGCTGCGTCGAACGCCGACGACAGCGTGCTACTCGTTGTATCGTACGCGGACCCCAGTGTCTCCTTCACGTTCGTATAGATCTCATTCGTCTTATTCCGCACACCTAGAGGTCAGCACAGCACCAACACCAGCACCAGCACCAGCACCAGCACCAGCACCAGCACCAGCACCAGCACCACCCCCACCCCCACCCCCACCCCCTCTCCCCTACCCACCCTCAAACTTGTAGTTGGCATAACCCACACCGCCAGCCCCCGCCGCCACGCCATACAGCGGCACGCGGAACGCCCTCGCCACGATGCGCGGGATGGTCCCAAACGACAGCGCGCGCACATGCAGAGCCCTCGCCGGCGTCGTCACAGGCCCCGCGCCCGCTCCAGCACCCACGCCCGCCGCCGAGACCCGCATGCGGAGCATCATCGCCGGCCGCGACGCGAGCCCCACCCCCATCGCCCGGGGCCGCAGCACGGGCATGCGGCGGAGCATGTCTCCTGGCGTCGGTCTCTGTTGTCCTTTTACGTCGTAACTTCGTAGATCTCCTCCTCTGCTGCTCCTTGCTCCTGTGCGTCTCTGAGCGTTGCCCTTCCGCTGCAAACTGATTGTTGAGAAGAACTGACGATGAGGAGAGCGTTGTTGCTGTTCTCGGAGGTGGGTGGCAAGGCAAGACGACGGCATCTTCGGCACGGGGGCAGACTCGCGTGGCAAAAGTTGGCGAGGCGACAACAGGGTGTCGATAACGACAAAACAATCCTTGATAGCGAGCTCAACTGCAACGATAACAGCGACAGCATCGAGCACAGCGTACACAGCACCGAGGACAACGGTCAGAGCGATTTACGTGCCATGTCCCGCCTCGCGTCGCTGCAGTCCACGCCGAAACGGCGGGGGTCGCCCTCGCCCTCACCGTCTCCTGCGCCGCCGTCCCCTGCACGCGCGGCCGAGTCGACGCACCACCGCATGCTCAAACTCGTGCTCGCCGAGGTGCGGACGGTGCTCTCGACGTGGGACGACATTATACTCGTCGACGGGCTGAAGGCGGGCAAGGCGTGCATCGACGAGGGGACGGAGATGGAGTGGGTGGTGGGAGCGGAGGTGTAGCTGACGAGTAGTAACATTCTGCAGATGCCAGACGGGCCGGAGCGGCCGCGCGTGGCGCCTCACCTGGAGCGACTGAAGGAGGCGAGGGAGGTGTTGGGGACGACTCTGGGGAAGTTGGTGAGTCGTGGGAGACAGGAGCCAGCTGACAGCAGGACAGGCTGCTGCTCAAGCTGAGCGGGCTGATTGATCAGGCGGAGAGGATACTGTTCGAGGCGTGCAAGCTGCAGGGTGTGGAATTCGCGCTGTCTGAGCCGCTGTGGCTGTCGTGGACGCTTGAGAGGTTCGGTGAGTGCATGGGAGGGTGTCAGTGAGCAAGGAGGCCTGTTTGCCTGTGCGACTGGTGCTAGCAGTCACCACAAGAGCTGTACTGCTTCTCAGGTTCCAGCAAGCAGCGAGTGCAGTATGGGTCCTGCGCACAACGTCGAGTCGGAAGATGATCTTACTTGACAACGCTGACACCAGTCACCTCCATCCCACCACTGCTCTCACTGCACAATGCCGAGCTCGCCGAGCTCACAAAGCTGGCCAACACACTCCGCTCCCCAGCGACCAAGTTTGAGGACGCCCGCGCCGCGCTCGAACGATGGCGCGATCTAGGACGCGGTGGCCAGCGGTGGGAGGCAGCAAGGGAGTGGGAGGAGCTCGTGGCGCTGGAGCTCGCAGGAGTGGGCGGTGCGCAGGAGGAGGAGGACACGGGAAGGTCGAAGCGTAGCGGGAGGGGGAAGCGGTAGCTTTGCCCGGACGAGCAACGAGCAGTGCAGGTGCATGCTGCATATTTCGCGCATCTTGGTGTCGCGGGACCAAGTGTGGCAGGCGCAAGTGTGGCAGGTGGGGGTTGTTGAGATGTCTCCAGCACAACACTGGGTACTCAACGCACTCTGAGCGTAGCATGGCAGAAGCATATATGCCATTGCCGGGCAGCAACTCTGCAGTATCGACATGGGAACTGTTTGCTCTTGCATTGCCATTACCAGGAGTCTGGGCTTCTCTCGTCAAGCCGACGACAGTATAGGAGTGGCGGAATTGTTCGCGTACGACGTAAGTGCAGACGATCGCATGCTGCTATCCGGACGCGCTGATAGCAGGAACGGAAACGCCTGTGGCATCGAGTGACTTCTTGCCTGCGGCCGCGACGGCTAGTGGCGAAGTCTGCTACGTTTAGCCTGGTCATAACGCTCTCCGAGGGTGGGAGTTCGTGCAAAGGGGATCGAGGCGTACGACAGCGGCAGCTGGATGCTCGGTCGATGGCGAGGGTCCGACGTTGGGTAAGGTCGTGTGCAGTGCGAGCACGGACAACCCAATTGAGGCAGAAGGGGACAAAGGCGCAGAGTACTGGTCCTTCATGCGCTCGGTACTGTCGTCCTGTGTGTCTGCCGACGATGTTCTACACTCTCCTTGCTCCTCGGCTCCCAAGCCGACCTGTGAAAGCGAAAGCAGAGGGACGAGAGCCATAGTACGAGCAAGGGCGGCACAGACTGGTCTAATAGCGCTGCGATGTTGTCTTAGTGGCGTATGCCTGATCGTGACACGGAGTATGGTTGCCTGTGCAGAGCATATGAACAACGCAAAGGGTATTACATTGTGCCGTGATCATGACTTACATGTATGGTGTACAATGGTTATATGCTGTTTACAGTGTGCAAGAAGTGCTATGTATCTGACATTGATAATCCCCCCTCCCTCCCCCCACTCCCTAGTCCCACCCCATGTACCTTTGCAGCCACCCCCGCGGCCCACCGCCCAGCACACCACCCCATAGCGTATACTGTACCGCGCCACGCACCCAGTCGAGCTGTGGGTCGGGCTCCTCGCCTGCTCCCAATCGGACCATCTGCCACTCGTGCCACATGGTTCCGACGCCAGCGCCGACGAGCTTGACGGAGCCCGAGGTGCTCGAGGATCCCTCGTTGATCTTGGCATTGGGCTTGGTAGTTCGTCCGTCTCCGCCGTTCACGCCTGCTGCTCCATGCCCATTTGCCTCTCGCTCCCCATTCGCCGCTGCTCCACCATTGCAATTTCCACGCCCTCCCCCACCCCCACCCAGGAGCCGCTTCGCCAACCCCGCCCTCGGGATCGCATACCCACCCACACTCGCCCTCTCACCCGGCACATCAGGATTCAGCATCACCTCCCTCGGCAGCTCGGGCCACAGCGCGGCCGGGCGCCCGATGCCGACGATATCACACGCGCCCGTACGCAGACTCGACGCGATGAGTCCCCGATCATGCAGCCCACCAGTGAGCATGATCGCCGGCCCACCGGGTGGCAGAGTCGGGAGAAGCGCACGTGTAAAGTGTGCAAAGAGCGCCTCGCGCGGGCTCGAGGTCGTGTCTGTGAACGCTGGGTTGGTGTAGTTTCCGCCCGAGATCTCGAGGATGTCCACAAGGCGCCAGGATACGATCTCGCGGATGATGGCTGCTGAGGCGTCCTCGTCCAGCCCGCCTTGGACAAAGTCGGAGCAGTTGATCTTGACTGCTTTCACGAAGGAGCGCTCGGTCGCCGCGTGGATGCCGGTGAGGATCAGCCAGAGGAGGTGGAGGCGGAGGGGGATGTGTTCGGGGACGCCGGGGAGGGCGGAGGGGTAGGGGTTGGTCTGGGGTCAGCCTTGAGCGTCTCATGGTATAACAGATGATGAGACTCAATGCGGTTACCCAGTCGAAGCCACTTTCGATACCAGTGACTAGCGAGGCTGAGCCACATCAAAACTAAGGATAACTGTCAAGACCAGGCCACCTTCGAGGCTGGGCCCACTGTCGCTTGCTTGAATCATATAGCCAACGATGATCGATGGTGTCGGTCTCTGTACCCACTACTCACCAGAGGACTCAGATACTCCGCCAACAGGTACCCATGCGCCGAATGCACCTGCACTCCACCCCACCCCGCCTCCTCCATGCACGCGGCTGCGTCTGCAAACTTGCCAGCAATGTCGCACCACTCAGCTGGGTCCGTCACAGCCCGTGATGCCGTCGGCCAGAGGACGTGCTCGAATGCCCATGCCACAATGCCGGATCCTAGACTCGGTCGTCCAGCTATAGGCCCAATTGCAGGCGCTAATGGTCCCCGAGCTAAAGAGTACGTCGAGCTCGACTGCATCCCCGCATGGCTCAGTTGCACCAGAGTCAGTGGCACCTCGTCGCACTCGTTGCACGCGTCGGCCATCAGCGCGTCGTGCAGTTCCTGGAAGAGCGGCACGGTGTGCGGCGAGTCGTAGACGCGGAGGTCGTGCGGTGTTGCTGGTTGTGCGGCGTCAACCTGGACGTTGCCTGGAGTCAGAGTAAGCTCAGCAAGTGATAAGTCGATGGTGAGATGCGAGAGAGCAGCGTCGTTTGCATTGACCTGAGTTGGAGGTTGGGGGGCACTCGAAACAGCCACACCACACTCACCGGTCAGCACAATACCCCACCCACCACGCCCCCAGCGTCGGTACAGTCGACAGTGTCTCCGTCTCGGCAATCCTCCAGGTAGTCCCTCCTCCATCGCCGCCTGGGGTCAGCACAACGTCGATGGTACATCCTGTGAGACACGCCTACACCGTCTCTCTACTCACCTTGGCTAACCGATTCGGCACCACCACGCCATTCGGCAGCGTCACAGGCGACGCTATCAACGCGACGTCATCCGAGGGCAGGTCTGGCGCTTTCCTACGCCTCGGCGAGGTTGTCGGTGAGGCTGTCGGCGACATGGCGGTAGGTCCTGGCGCAGCTCAGCGTGTTGCTAGCGTCGGTTGCACCTCTTCGTCAACAATCAGGTGGCCGCCTTTCAAAGCCGAAAGTGCTCGCCGCCTTGCGTTGATCCCTATCGTCACTGAAGACTAGCCAACCTCGGCTCGCTGCCGTGGCTTGCTGCGACCCGCAACCTCACGGATCAGTCGTTAGGCCGTCGCGTGCTTTGGAGACAGCAAGTTCGAGATTACTGCCACAGCAGCAGTCCAAACAGGTCTGAATGACAACCTCGCAGTCGAGACCTCGTTGGTCGCGTCGTCGGTGCGCGTCTTTGCAGCGAATATCGTCTATCGTCCTCGAGCTGAACCTTGAGACTTGACTGAAGGATCTGTATGACGCTTTCTGCTTGTTGCTTCTGATAGATCTGATTGTTGCTTCTTGAAGTGTCCTGGATGACATTTCCATGTCGAGAATGGGATCAACAATCGCGGATCTCAAAACCATGTGGTAGCCACGTGTAATCCGTATCTGATTATTATTCTATATGCTTAATTGTATATACTGTAAGTAAAATTGATTTTATTGTGGGAAAAAGCTGTCAACTACCGTTTGTTGGATTCAACTGCCATTTTCCACGTGTCTAACACGTTTAACAATCCCGCTGCTTATTCATTCCCACCCCCTAACTTCACTCGTCAATAGACCACTGCTCACTCTCGCGTCGAGAACTGTCGACTGACCTAAACTCTTTCTCATCTCACCTCCCTTTCTCCCTCCCCCCCGCGATGGACGTCGACGAGGACGACAACCTCGGGTCCGCGTTCGGCCTCGGGTCGGTGCTCGCCGAGGTCGGCGTCGACCAGGCTGCGCTGAATGCGTTTCTCGAGCGCAGCGAGGGACGCAACGGGCGCGAGATGGCGGCGGTGGTCGACTCGGCGGCGGACGACAAGTTCATGGACGACGTGAGCGAGGGGTCGCTTCCCGATGAGAACGACGAGGACCGCGAGGCGCGTGCGAGGGAGCAGGCGGCGATCAGGGCGAACGAGGAGCGGTGGGCGCGGCGTGCCGCTGCGGAGATGAATGGCGAGGCGGCGGCGGCGCGTGAGCGACGGAAGCGGAAGCAGCGCAGGCGGGAGGAGGAGAAGAAGGAGAGGATAGTGGAAAAAGTGTGGCCGGACTACAAGCCTGGGACGGTGCTCAAGATGACCGAGGTGTTCTACGAGACGCCGGCGGCAAGGCGTGCACGCGAGGCCGAGTTGGCAGCGAAGAAGCGCAAGGTGCTTGAGGGGCCGGTGCGCGAGCAGTGTGAGTGACCCTTGGGCTGGATCAAGAGACTTTAGAAACTTGGGAGTAGAATGGGGAGTCGAGGGGTTGGCGAGTGGAGGGGAGAGATGGGGCTGGAGTGTTCGAGAGGTCCCAGCGTGGAGGTCTGAGCAAAGAACGTATGATCCAAAGACCGGCTTGAGGTCTGGGCAAAGGACGTATGATCCTAATATCGGCAGAGAGGGCAGAAGAAGTGAGATGGAGGAAGATTGAGTAATCAAAGAGAGAGAGAGGATTTTGGATTGGGGTAGCAGAGGGAGTGAACAGGGCGCGATAGTGCAGCTGGGAGCCTACGTCGAACCACAAAGCAAGTAGCTTGTTGAGGAGATGGTGGCGAGGTAGGGGGCAGGGGGGGTGGAGTTGTAGGAGGACTCAGGAGCAGGCAAATTGTGAATGGCGGGAGATGAGGTCTAGATGTCAGGGTGTCGTCGATGCATGAACATGGTACCAATGCTGACCACAGTCATGGTATCTGTCGAGCCGCGCAAGGACCGACCACCGGAACTCTCCTTCCTCCTGCCCAACCTCCCTCCGATGCCTGCCCTTGAACGCGGTCGCGCACACTACCTCACTCCTATTGGCGAGCTGTTCGACCCCGAGTGGGTCAAGGAGGCGCGCGACCTGCGGAGACGAGAGATGACTAGACCACCGAAAGGCGTCCGGTTCGATCTGTCGGACGAGGAGCCACGGCCGTTCGACCTTGCCGATTGGGAGTCGGAGATCGTCATGTGCGCTGTGGAGCAGCACGAGCACGACTCGAAGCCCTCACACGACCCATTACGCCTACGGAACGAGATGCTGGACGAAGGGGCATGGCTCAACGACGTCATCTGGGACGCCCGGCGTGCATCTCCCGACCTGATCGAGGAGCACGAGGAAGAGGACGAGGGCGAGAGGTCAGCAGCACCTGCAAAGGACAAGGAGAAGACCGCCGCACCCGTTCAGCCCTCCAAGCTCGACCCGTTCAACCTCTCCAACGACCACCTGTACGAGCACAGCCGTGCACAGCGCTTCAAGATTCGTCAGACCTTCGGCGCCATCGAAGTGTTCCATTCCTACCCCGCGAAGGTGCTGCAGATGCCGTTCTACAAAACCACACTGGACAAAAACGAGGCGCGCATGTGGCACCGTCCGCCACTGCAATTCCCCACTGGCGTGTGGTTCTCATTCAACAAGCTCAAGTCGAATCCGAATGCATCGCAGAAGCGCAACAAGATGGCCTCGGACCCGTCAGAGCGCTTCAAGACAACCAAGGACCTGAGCTTGACTGAGAAGGGGCCGTTTGTCCTCCTCGAGTTCTCGGAGGAGTACCCGCCCATCATGAGTGGCTACGGCATGGGCACGACGATCGTCAACTACTACCGCAAGAAGGATGACAAGGACGACACGGTGCCGAAGCTCGAGCTGGGCCAGCCGTCGATCCTGAACGTCGGCGACTCGGAGCCCTTCCTCCTTGGGTATGTCGACCCCGGCAAGGTCACGCAGGTGATCCACAACAACCTCATCCGCGCGCCCATCTGGAAGCACCAGCCCGAGTCGACCGATTTCCTCGTTATCCGCCAGACGATTAACGGGCACACGACGTACCACCTGCGCGAGATCAAGGATCTGTTTGTGGTCGGCCAGACGACACCCAATAAGTCCGAGGTGCCCGGCCCCCACGCACGCAAGAACACCAACACGGCCAAGCTCCGCCTCATGATCGTCGCGTGGATCCTGATCAAGAAGAACAAGGACCCCGCTGAGCAGCGCGTCAAACTCGCCCGCCTGATCAAGTACTTCCCCGACCAGACGGAGCTGCAGATGCGCCAGCGCCTCAAGATCAAGGGCAACGAGTTCCTCGAGTACGACAAGGACGCGGGGTTCCACTCGGGGTACTGGAAGCTGAATCCCTCGTACGACTTCCCGACCGAGCGGAAGGAGGTGCAGGAGCTGGTGACGCCCGAGATGGCGTCGCTGTACGAGGCGATGCAGGTCGGCGCGCAGCAGCTCCGCGACGCGGGCTACACCAAGACGGCCGAGGGCAACGCCGAGGACGAGTTTGGCGACGAGGCGGGGCTGGACGTCGAGCAGCGGCTGGCTGTGTGGGCCACGACGCTGAACTACAAGAAGGCCGAGGCGCAGAAGGCGTGGTTGCAGGTGCATGGTGACGGTGACCCGACGGGCCGGGGTGAGGGCTTCAGCTTCCTGAAGACCAACATGAAGAACTACTTCCTGCGCAAGGGCGAGACGGAGGAGCAGCGGCGGTACGAGGCGGAAGCGAAGGCGGGTGGTGGGCCGGTCAAGATCTCGAACGCGGAGCAGAATCGCATCTACGAAGAGGAGAAGCGCAAAGTGTGGGACCTGCAGGCGAACGCGCTCAGCGACCCCAAGCCTCCCGCCCTCGACGTTCCCGAGGACGAGACGGGCGAGGTCGTCAACGTCCAGGCCATGGGACCCCGCTTCAACCGCCCTGAGGCACCGCGGCACTTCTCCCGCGGCGCGTCTCTCGTCGGCACACCATTCGAGAGCGACCGCGGCCGCTCGCCATCCGTGTTCTCGATGGACGGCGAGTCGCAGAGCGCAGCGGGCATGGACCGGAGCGCGAACAAGGTGCTCCGCATCAACCGCGTCGTCAAGGGGAAGCGGCAGGTGGAGATTGTGCGCGACCAGGCGGTGATCCAGAGCTACCTCCGGCGTGTGGAGGAGCGCAAGCTCGCGCAGTACACGGACGAGCTGGACCACCTCGCGCCAACGGGCAACGAGGACGAGGACGACCTCAAGATGCAGGCGCTGCGGGCGGAGGTGATGCGTCTCAAGAAGAACCAGCAGAGGAGGCAGCAGCGGAAGAAGTACCAGGGTAAAGGGGAGCTGCCGGAGGTCGGCGAGGGGGAGGGGAAGCGGCGGTGTGGTGCGTGTGGCGCGTATGGGCACACCAAGGCGAACAGGAACTGTCCTAAGTTTGCACAGAGCAACCCGACGCAGAGCCCGTCGACGACGCCGGCGGGTGGTGGCCCCACGCCGTATGGGTATGGCGCGCAGCTGATGGACAATGTGCCGCATACGCCGGATGCGGCGGCGGCGCCTGCGCCGATGAAGATCAAGTTGGCGCTGGGGGGTGCGAGGTGAGCTGCGGCCGAGCAGCGAGCGCTAGCTCGCTGCGAGGTCGCAGCGGGTCGCAGCTAATGTGTAGCAACCCGTGCGAAGCCATGAGGAGGAAGGCGTGAGGGAGGGTACTCGGAAGTGAGAACAGACGCAACATTGTGTGTAGCATTAGCATGTATCATGTTCCATCGTGCGGCCTTGCTTCGTCGACATTCATACGCGAACGATTGTAAGTAGATTCCCTTGAGGCTTCTCAATAGCTTCACGCCCACAACCATGATGCCCACAGCTCTGATGCCCAACAGCTTTGCACGCGGTCAACTCAGACCAGACAACTAACATTAGACAATACAGGAGCAGTGATATCTACAACCTCGGTACAACCTCACGCCGTAGGCCCAGGCGCAAACACGGTGTAGGTGGTGTGCGGCGGGCGACCATCCCACCCGGGCGGCGACCCGTGGCGATGCCTTCCATGCCTTCCGTTTCTGTTGGCATAGTCTTGCACGCCGCCGCCGACGATAGCCCTGGCGTCAGTGGACGATCTAGCGCAGCGATGAGATCTGGCAAGCTGGGGCAACTGAGGGTGTAGGGCAGGAGCGACTGGAAAGGGTTCGGCCAGGCTGGGCAGTGCGATTTGACAAGATGTCCTCCAGAAACTGAGCAACTGAGCTGGGTAATGGGCAGGAGGGGCTGAAGGCGTTACTCCATTCCCCTCCCCTGTCCCTACCTCGCTTCTCTGCTTCCTCTCTTTCCTCTCCTTGCCTCCCGAGTCCTCTCCGCCTCCTCCTGTTCTCCCACTCCCTTGTCCATCCTCGCAGATCGCTGAGCGCGGCCCACCGCCTCTCCGGCCACGCAAGCCGCATCCTATCCCCAACCAGCCGGTCCAGCAACCGCAACACAGCCCAAAACCACCGGAAGAGCACCCGCCAAACACTCCTCCCCTCCCGCCGGATACCCAAACCCAGCACGCTGATGCCCTCGCCCAAAGCGCTCAAGATCGAGACCGCCACATTGCCCTTCCTCCCCACACCAAGCTCAGACCAGATACCCACGCAGCGAGGAACCAGATGAGGAACGCCCAGAAGAGCGCGCCGAAGAAGCGCCGGCGCGCGCGCGAGAGCGCAAAGAGGTACTCTGGCGATGCGCCGAAGATGATCACGGCGCCGGCACCGGGGCCACCTGCCTCGGCGCGGCCCCAGGCGCCACCCTGGCCGTGGGTGTGGGCGTGGGGGTGTTGATGGTGCTGCTGTTGCTGTTGGTGGTACTGTTGCTGTTGCTGCGGCTTGCCGTGGTCATTCGAGTCTGATGTCAGCGAGGTCTTCGAACATGTTTCTCGTTCACACCGTCGACCCAAGGATCATCCCTTTCATCTCAAATATCCCCTCCATTCTCGACCATCCTAACACTCCCAACCATCCCAACCATCCCAACCTTCCCAACCAGCCCAACTATCCCAACCATGTCATCAGCCCCACACCTCCCATACGTCCCAGCCGCCCATCCGCCCTACACATCCACCAAGCTATGTCCCAGCCAGCTCCATCCCAGAGCCGTAACCCCAACCCAACCCCACTCACATGCCGGCGGGGCATCCGCGCGCGAGCCCTCGGGCTGGTTGTCGGCGTCGGCGGCGACGACTGCCGCGTACGAGTCCTTCTTGTTCGACATGGGTGGTGTTGTTATCGGAGCGACGTCAAAGGGTAGCTTAGCTGCCAGGGGAAGTGCGATGCCAAGCGACAGCGCCGTTTGTCAAATTGAGAGCGGGTCGAGGACGACGAAGCGTTGCTGTCGTGCTGGTCAACTTGGCACAGCAACTACTGTCAGCTGTCAGCTGTCAACGATTGTTCAGCGGAACCACGTGGAATGCCGTCATGAAAGCGACATGAAGATTCGAGGAGTAGATGTTTCTGGATTCCGTGCCGATCATCTTTCGAAAAGCCGATGCAGATGCAGATGCAGATGCAGATGCAATGCAACCTTATCGATCAAACCAGATCGAGGTGGGACGAGCATCGACCCACCGTGCCGTGGATGAGATGACACGCACATTCACATCTCAGCGTCATGAACGTGCTCGCTGTCGAGTGGGACACCCCCAGCCTACCACGCCATCGCGCACGGCCGAACCCCGTCGCCTCGCGCACCATATCTGCCTGGACCTCTGCCGAGGCTGTTATCGCTCCCTCTGCATGCATCCACCGCGCGGATCACAGTAATGAAGTAATGACCCATCGAGGTGACTCCGATAGCGTCGAGCATCGCGATTCCGAAAGACGCCGCTCCCGTCGGAGAAGATGCCGCAGGACACCGCACCACTCACCAAAGAGCACCCTGCGTTAGTCACCGCATATCGTGGAATTCACCGCACATGACACGAAGAGCGATCCTCGCGATCATTCTGACACATCAAGATTTACTTTCTGCTCGGAATGGCGAAGATTTGGTCAGCACGAAGAGTGGGACGCGACGAGGAGGAGGGGTTTATAAGAGGAGGCGGGGGAGGAGGTATGGGCAGCTGACTTCGACTGATCAACATTGACATTGACGACGACCTCTACGACGGGTAGACTCACGACGAGGGCTACTACCCCTATAGCGATAACATCACTGCAGCAACTGCGACAACAGCAACTATATCTGCAACGAAAGTAACAGCAACAACAACAACAGCAGCTGCAGTGACTACTTGCCCCTGATTTCACAACCCCCTCCCCCCTCCTTCCCCCCCCCCCCCCTTCGCCATGCTCCCGCCCGAGTCTGGACATACGGACCCAGAACGAGGCGACGTCTCGTCCTCCCCCGCAACGACAATTTACGAACCATCCGGTGGTGCCGCCGGAGCACCCGCCCCTGGTGCTAGTGAGAAGCAGGAGACTTCACCCTACCTCGTGACGTTTGACGAGGGGGACAAGCGGAATGCGCAGAACTGGAGGTGAGTGATGCCTGGGGGAGCCGGGAGAGGGAGTCGATGTGCTGGTGTGCTGGTGTGCTGGTGTGCTGGTGCAAGCTGTCCTGCAACTCGTGCGCAGCATCTGCTTGGAACATCAGTGTGTTGATGTTGGGATTTCTTCCTGTGTGACCACCATGAACAACAGTCGCAGCACGCATAACCGCGCGACCTCCCTTCGCTCGGTCACGCTCGCGCGCTGACCCCAGCTTCCCCTGCAAGGTCGCCCAGACCTCCATCATGACCTTTGCGACCATGTGGGCCGGCGTCGGCTCCGCCGTCCTCTCCGGCGCCAATGCCAGCGTCTCCGAGTATCTCCACGTCTCCTCCGTCGTCGCCGAACTCGCGAACGGCCTTTGGATCGTCGGCTTCGCCCTCGGTCCCTCCCTCTTCGGCCCCATGAGCGAGCTGCGCGGCCGCAAGTGGCCCCTTGTCATCGGCCTCTTCCTCGGCTCCGTCTTCTGCATCCAGTGTGCAGTAGCCAAGAACCTCGGCACCCTCCTCGTCGGCCGCTTCCTCGCTGGCGTATTCGGCGCGGCCCCCTATGCCATCGGCGGCGGCTTCTTCCACGACCTGTACGACCACGCGCACGTCCAGGGCGGCGTCGCCTTCTTCGCCGTAGCCACAGCCGGTGGGCCTGCCCTTGGCCCCATCATCGGCGCAGGCCTCTCAGTCGGGACCGGCACCTGGCGCTGGGCCCAATGGTTCATGGTCATCTTTGGCTTTGTCGCTGCGGCCCTCGTTGCCGTCGGCCTGAAGGAAACCTACTCCCCCCTCATCCTCGCCAAGATGGCGAAAGAGCGCCGCCGCGAAACAGGCAACAACGAGTGGTACG
The DNA here is from genome assembly GCA_002335625.1 of Cutaneotrichosporon cyanovorans. NCBI lineage: Eukaryota > Fungi > Basidiomycota > Tremellomycetes > Trichosporonales > Trichosporonaceae > Cutaneotrichosporon > Cutaneotrichosporon cyanovorans. The sequence goes on along the minus strand of BEDZ01000004.1, from coordinate 474,220 downwards.
CCGAGCTCGACCACGTCAAGATCACCGCCCGCGACATTGTCCTCCGCTACCTCCTCCGCCCACTGCACATGCTCGTGTGCGAGCCCGTTCTTCTCGTCCTCACGATCTACATGGGCTTCGTCTACGCGCTCCTGTACATGCTCATGGCGGCAGCGCCGGTCATCTACGGCGAGTACCGCGGCATGTCGCTGTTCGTTTCCACCCTGCCGTTCTTCTCCACGTTCGTGGGCATCATTTGTGGCGGCGCAGCCATCCTCCTCGACATGCTCCTGCCCAAGACCAAACCAGAGGACACGTTCAAGCCCATGGCGGTCGGCGCGGTCATGCTCCCTATCGGGCTCTTCTGGTTCGCGTTCACTGGCCCAGCGCAGGTCGACTCTCCGTGGCCGAGTATCATCGCCCTCGGCTTCACCATGTGCGGCATGGTGCTGGTCTTCGAGGTCGCGATCTTGTACTTGGTGCTCATGTACCAGCTGTTCGCCAACTCGGCCATCGCGGCGAGCACGATTGTGAGGTCGATGCTGGGTGGGGGGCTGCCGCTCACGACGGCCGCGATGACGCGCAATTTGGGGCTCAAGGGCAGTGGTGCGATGGCGCTGCTGGCGGGGATCTCGGTGGTGCTCGCGCCGATCCCATTCGTCTTCTACAGGTATGGCGCGTGGTTGAGGAGCAAGTCGAGGTTCAAGGCCGAGCTGTAAGCTGCTGCGCCAGCAGCGGCGAGCAGCGAGCTTGGGCTGGAGCAGTGAGCTGCTGCGCTAGCAGCTGCGCTAGCAGCAGCGAACAGCGAGTGCGTTCGAAACATCTGCAGCACCAGACTCGATACCCACAGTGCGGACCACGACAGCTGCGCGAGCAACACCACCGACACCAGCAACAGCAGCAACGCGAGCTTCGACGGACAACGACAGCAACGCAAGCTGTAGCAGCATTGAGCACCGGTGGTCATGGACTCTGAAGCAGCAGAGCTACTCGCTCTCCCGCACATGCTGCTATCGCAGCAACAACATAGACAACATAGATTCATAGATGGATATAATATGTAACATACAACGGGATTGTGGCACTCTGGTCAATCTCCGACGATCGCTACAACTCGACGATCCTCCTTACTACATGTCCTTCTGACTTCTCACATCGCCCTTGCGTCCTCCTCTCACGACTTCAAGCACAACAGCGCACTGGGATTGAGAGTAGCTGACTAGAGTTAACCGTTGCCCCGTCTCCCGGCACCTCGTCGACACGATCAGACCGGCCCCGGCAGCGAGTTTGCTCACTACAGCAATGGACACTCGCTCAACTGAGACTGGGCAGGCCACCACGCGCTAAAGGACAGCTCGAGAGGTGAGCAATGCTATGCTATAGCTTCGCCCTCGCGCGCCGCTTAACGCCAAACCCGCCCCCACCAACCCGCCGGCCGCCCCACTCGGCGTACCGCTGGATACACGCCGCGCGCGTCTGCTCCGCCGCCCAGCCACGGAAGCGCAGTGGATCGAGCGCTCGGCGGAGCCACGCGTCGTCGACTGGAGGCTTCCCCTCGCTTGAGTTCAAAGCCGCCAGGATCATCGGCGCCACGACGCCCACGGCCCCAGCGGCATGCGCAACCTGCGCCCCAATGACGCACCACAGCGCACCCTCGAGGCCGTGGTCGAGCCGCCCAGCGAGAGGCAGTCCGTCCGGCGTGACGCTCACGAGGTGAGCCGAGGCGTGGGGTTCTGGGTCGGCTGCGATTGCGCGCACGCGGGCAGTGTCAGCACCGGCTGGGACGCGGCGGCAGCCAGGAGCGTGAAAGTGCTCTGCTGTTGCGCAGGGGAGTGTGGCGGAGAGGGCTTTGCGGACGGCGGGGGTGAACTGAGGGCCGTACTCGGTGAAGCGTGTGGGCGGTCGTCGTGGATTCGCGGGGGGCGTGCTCGCCACTGCTGGTAATGATGGCAGGGTCGACGCTGTGGCAGACGTCGACGTTCTTGATGAGGAAGCTGTCGACATTGATGGTGTCGAAGAGGATGCTGCCGGCTGTGATGTTGTTGGTGCGGATTCCGTTGTTGGTGTCGACTTCGACGCTGCGGCTCCAGCCTTCGCCGACGCGATGCGCACAGTCACAGGTGCATGCGCAAATGTGCCAAAGCCATCCCGGTCGCCATGGTCTCGCACATATGACCCACTCGCTGGGATGCGGACGAAGGGCTGACCCCGACCACTGCCGCCACTACCACTGCCACTTCGAGGCTCTCGCCGTTGGCCCAGCACGTACGGGTGTGCAATCGACACGCACTGCGCTGCGAGCTTTGGCACCAGCTGGCCAGCCCACGCGCCAGTACACAGCGCAACGTGCACGGCCTTGATCGTGCGACCGTCAGCCACAGTCAGGCAGTAACCCTGTGCGCAGCGCTGGAGGCGGATCACATCGCCAGTGATGAGCGTTGCCCCTGCGTCGGCTGCCACTCGTTGATTGTGCGCCGCGATGCGATCGGTGTGGGCCACTCCGTCGTGTGAAAAGTATATCGCGCCGCTGGTATTGCTGCGCACATAGGCAGGTGCGCGGGCCTGCGCCTCCTCGCTAATCAAGATGTCAGCGCGGACTCCGCGCATGAGTGCCAGGGCATGCCGCGCGGTCAGTGATAGACTATCCGCCTCTGTCGACACTGGTTCATCTCTGGCGGCGAGCTCAACCTCGAGGCTTCCTGTGACGTCGAAGCCGTGCTGTATGGAGGAGTAGTGTGCCACGCTGCGCCGCGCGAGCTCAGTGAGTGCCGGTTCGGCGTACAGCTGGGAGACGGGTACACCGTCGTGCGAGAGGCCAGTCGAGCCGGCGAGGCCGTCAACATCCCTGTCGATAAGGGCGAGGCGTGCATGCGGCGCGAGCTGCGCTGCGAGCGTCAAGCCTGTGATGCCGGCGCCAATCACGGCTACCTGATACACTTCGGCCATCACACTGTGTAGATGGGTGAGTGAGTGTTCGCTGCATTGCGCAGACACGGCACTACCTGCATGCCTGCTTTATCGTAGTCGCCCTCATGGTGGGCATGGCGTGAGCCGAAGCATCAGCCTGTGCTTAGCTGCGTCTGCCCAGACGTCAAGAGAGGAGATGGCATGAGCAGGTGACCTTGATGCTGGTTGTGGTCGGCGTTGTGCGCTCCGCCACGTGGTGGTGACATCGCTGAGCACCAAGCCAGCCAGCTCTCTGAGGCTCTTGCCAACTGTTCAGTGCTGTGGCACTACAGAAACACGTTTGGGACGAGCGAGTGCATTCAGCTGCAGTCGCAGAGGATGCTACTGGTTCTATGCTCAATTGAAAGATTATAATACTCTTCCTGTGGCACCCACTGCTGGTCTGGCAGCGCAGGAGCTGATCTCGAGCCCGTTAACACAACCACGGGAAGCGTTGAGAGCTGCTAATTTGTCCAAGTTCTCTTCAACGTCTCTATCCTCACTACCAAGTGCCGAGGGCGCTGATCTGCAGCGGACCGCATGACCCCATGACCCCATTAACCCATGGCATAAGTCTAGTAAGTCTATCTCTACGTATCTGATACGAAACATTTTAAATCTCGACCCCAGCTCACTGCACCTTCTGCGACCCCTTGAAGCGTGAGTAGAAGCTCCTGCCCGCAAAGAAGTCCCTGCTCTTCAGGCCCATCACTAAGCCCGGCGCACTGATCTCGCCGACGAATGGGACCACAATCACACCGGCTCCGGCGCAGTGCCCGCCAAGCGTCACGACCATGGCCCGTGTCGACGCCGACGGGTGGTATCCCTTCCCTTGGGCGCCGCGCACCTCTGCAGCCACAATGCCCGCCAGCGCAGGCGCTTCGGCCGCCGCTGATATGTACGTCTTTGTTTCGGGCACGTTCGCCACGTCTCCGAGGGCGTAGTAATTGCCGCTTGCTACGGCGGAGCCAGGCGTCCCCTGTATACGGAAGTACTCGTCCACGACGACGAGACCATTGTCCGTCACAGCGGCAGGGTCAGCGACCCGCACGAGCTGGGAGTTGGGCCTGTTTCCCGTCGCCAGAAAGATGTAGTCCGCCTGGAAGGTCTTGCCGCTCTCGAGGGGTATGGTGTACTCCTTGCCCAGGGCGCCAGTGCGTCCGTCCCACTCGCCGGTAGCCACTGCCTCGCCCTTTGCGGGGAACCTGACACGCTCATCGAGGAGGAGCTTGACCCCGCGAGCGGTGAGCTGCTGCTCAAGGCTGGAGGTGAGGCGGGCGGGCGTGGGCGGGGGTGTGAAGCTCCGGGAAGAGTTGGCATCGGTTGATGGCTTTGGCGACGGTGATGGCGGACGGCTGGGAGGGTGCAGGAGTCCACTGAGGGCGTGGACTATCGTCACCTCCTTGTCGGGGTAGGTGCTGTTGATCTCGCCGGCTGTCTCGACGCCAACGGAGCCACCGCCGATGATAGCGATCTTGTGCGCGACCTTGATCTCGCTTTGCATCGTGCGCAGGACGGCCTTGTACTCGTCCAGTGTGGATCCGGCTTCTGGCCGCATCGGGAGCGGCTGCTGTGCGCCTGTTGCGACTATACACCTCTGGTTGTCAGCATGCAGCCACCGGGAATCCCACTTACGTCAAACGCTACTACAGTCGAGCCCTCGAATGGGTGCTCTAGAAGTACAGAGTCACAGCGCAACTCGATGACAGCATTGGGGCAGAGCACTCTGTGTCTAGAGCCTTGCGGGAAGACCGTATCCTGCGTCAACCTTGCAGTTAGGTTTTTGTCCTCCCAACCTGGCATCAGCTGCGGACGGAGCGGACTCTACTCACCTGGCACGACGACAGCGCGCACGACGGTCGGCGCATGAAGGACAAACTCGTTCCGCTCGACCAGGAGAACGCGGTGAGTGTCTGGCAAGGCCTTGGCGAGCTCGTTGGCGACAGTGTGGCCGGCGACGGACGCTGCGGTCAGTCAGCGGCCGGGTACAATCGAATCAGAGAGTCGCCACCTACCTCCTATGACGATTATGTTCTGCATATCGTCGAGCTCTGAGTGCACTCGACTCCTGGGGGATTTGTTCGCTGCAGGTGGTGTTGTGACAGACGGACGGCAGACGGCTGACGGCCTGCTGATTTATCGGCGTCGCGAAAGTCAAAGATAAACAAAAGTTCATGACGACTATCCGACCGCCGCCGGTCATCAATACTGAGATTTCTCGGCACAACGGCCCGACGGTCATCGGCGCTGGTATAGAGACAAAGTAGAGAGGTTAGTGACCTTTCGCGATCGACAGAAGACGAGCTGCTGAGTCATTGTGCTCAAGACTGCGAACGATGTGTAAGAATCATGGAATGGAAACAGCGGCGTCAACGACGACTGGCCTAGGTGCAAAATATACCTAGCTGGATTCATGAGCTGAACCTCCTCGGACATTGGCCGCTTCGCGTGGCAGCAGTCGTGTCAGCGCATCAGCACATGAACGAGCACTCTCAATGCGGTACGCATACCCGCAAGACGCGGCACTTGATGGAGCAACACATGTGTGCGCGGTGCGTACAGTGCGCTCTCAGTACCAGGTGCATGGAGACATGTGCGCGTACACCCCTCCAACGACTTCGAAGTCTGAATCTTCACGATGGATGGACATGACGGGTCGACGCGTGTCCTGACGCGATTCCCGTTCCGCTGCTGTCCATCCTGATGCAGAAAGGCATCGCTCTCGCATTCGGCATGCACAGGAGGTTGCTCGGACACCAACGAGCATGCAAACTATCGTCGGCATGACCTGAGGCTCGCGGCAATTCATGTTCGACACAGGTTGAATGAAAACCCGATCGCGTTCACGATGGCACGCAGCCAACATTCCTGGTGGCATTCAGTTCAGCTTCGTGTTCTTGTCCGAAAAGGACTATGAAACGAGGACGAGCCAGATCGCGGCCACACAGAGGATCGTTTTCTTGCCGCCGGCGACTATGGGCGAGACCACCATACAGCCCAGATCAATATTCAGCAGACGTCTGCAAGCTTTGCTCTCCCTGCGACGATGATGTGCGGTGGCGTTCGACGGCCATTCGAGGCAGTCGGTATTCCCCATTTCCCAACAAGCCTGGAACGCCACGACTCAATTGAACGCCGTGGCCCCTGCTCGCTAGTTAATGTTCAGCAGCCCAGCAACATATCTGGCTCTGGCATCTGCGCAACTTGGCGCAAGGCAACGTCGTGCGAACACGGTGCGATGGTGGTAATGAAGCTCTCGCACTGTGAAACTGCAAAAAAATCTCGTGGTTCCTCTGCGGGCCAAGTTCTCCGACCCGCGTTGAGCTTGCAGACGACACTGGTACCCGACCCGCACTCTGCTGTATTCGTGCTCTTGCTCCAGCTCTCAGATCCCTGGTCATGGTCCCGGTTTCTGGATGCCAGAGCACACCCATGACAAGATCTCTTTATCATTCGCTGTACAGCTTGCAAAGCGAAGCATGCTCAGCCCGCGTGGCGGAGAACTCTGAACCTTGAGCACCACAGCAGCATAGCAGGAGCGCCTCATCCGTCCCTGTGGTGGACTCATTCCCATCCTGGATAAGTCGTCCTGCGTTCCTGGTTGCTTTCGTAAACGCCGCCTTCCCGAGGACCGTCAGCCCTGCCGACAGCCATTGAGCACGAGCTGCGTACGTGCTGGGCTGGACGACGGGTGTGGTGCAGGCTCGGACGCAGATTGTTGCTGTTCTGGCATACAGTTTGGGAGTGGTGACTCAGAGAGGTACAGCGAGGTACGAAAGTCTGGCAGCGTAGCGGCACTCGCTAGCTACGCCTGTAGGCATCGCTGCTGGCTTGCTCGTGCCGGCTATGGTCGATTGAGCACTAGCGCCATCGTTTTGCAACTTTGCTGTCGCGGATAGCACATACCGCCAATTCTCAATCTCGGTCGTTGCGATACACATCGACACAACGCAAGCCGACGTTCACAGCGGTCTCAGCGCTCGGCACATCGGAGTCCGCTGCAGCTTTGCGACGCTCGTCTTGACGAAGTTCGATTGCTCTGAGCTCGCATCTCGATCAGGACCAACACCCACAGGCCTTCCAGTCGTCGATCAGCATCGCCGAACTCTTGCTCTTGTCATTGTCGCGCGCTGCGCCTTAGTTTGCAAGGCAGATCGTCACAGGCCGCAGTCGAGATTCGCTCTGCCTGCTGTTTGACTGCCGAAGCGTCCGCGCCCATGCTGGTCAGCGGCTGAGATCCAACGCCCTACCGTCCATTCTTGCCCTCGTCCTGCAACAGCCAGAACCCATCAACAACAGCTCTGTCATCCAGCACGGCGAGCCGGCACGCCTCGATGCCGGCTTCCACTGCCGCGGCGACAACTCCCTCGCCGTCGCCGCCCTGGCCGCCGCGACGGCGAGGATTCTTTGCGCGGAAGGCGCCAAAGTCTCCATCGTCTGCAGAGGTCGAGGATGTGCCGCCGGTCCCTCCGTTACCCAGCGACGTCGGCACTGTCCTTGCGTCCACCTCTGCAGGACAAGCAGCATCAAGTCCATCTTCGACGCCAAGTAAAGCATCTGCAGTCGCAACCCCATCACGAACAGGTACGGCAAACGCGACGTCCCGCTCCGCTGCTACATCACACTCTCCATCGTCTCCACCGCGCCGATCATCGAAGCCATCACCTTTCAGTTCGCAAAGCGACGCGAGGCCCACAGCTTCATCACCACCGCGCGCTCTCGGACAAGGAGCACCTACTCGCGCCCCGTCAAGTCATGACACGCCAACGAGAAAGCGCGTTGCGTCGGAGGCAGCCTCGACACAGCAGGGTATCCTTCGTGGAGATCGTGGCAAAGGCATTGCATCTTCGCCCTCATCTCCGCCAGAGGGGCAGCGATCGGCATCTGCCAAGCATGCCTCTTGGTCGTCATCACTCAAATTCGGCGTGCCATCGTCCTCGCGCGTGCGGCTCGACGCCCCAGACCCGGCACCGTCCGTGTCCAAAGCGCGCGGACGCGACCTTATGCAACATGAACTCGCACTGGGGTCCAAGTCCACGCCAGACCTAGCAAGCAGCGCAAAGAAGTGCAAAGGCATTGAAGGCGGCGCGAAGCGGGAGAAGAGCAGGCGAAGTGCTCTATCGCTCGCCTCTCTGTTTTCGTCGTCGAGAAACAGGACCGTCTCAGAGCCGGTAGCATCCCATGAGACAGGACAAGCGAGCAAGCGCGCCGACCCGCCATCACCTCTTCGTCTGCAGGATCGAGCTCGAGATCGTCAGCGGGATAGGCAACAAACTGGTCCCAGTGCAGAGGAGAGTGATCCCACATCGTCTGAAACCCCTACCTTCTACCGGAATCGCTGCGCAAGCTGCGAAGCGCTCGTGTACGGTTCATCGCCTGCTACGCGAGCTCTTGCACAGCAGGCATCACTCAGCCCACATCGCGGCGGCAGCGGCGCCGGACACTCAGGTCGCTACCCGCACCAGACGGCCTTGCATGCTGTGGGTGCACCGGACTTCTCGTCCTTGCGAGGTCCGCCGAACTCGAGGTACAACAGTGTCTACCGGCATGGCAACCACTCGGTCAGCCATGGGTCCCTCTCCCCGATTTCACCTATCGGCATGAGCATCTCGCAAAGCAGCCTGATATACTCTCGCTCTAGTCTCAACCCGTCACAATCTAGCCTGAACAATATCTCGCGGACCAGTCTCAATCTCTCTCAGACCTCGTTGGTGCTACCTGACAACGCGGCGCGCAACCAACTCCTCAGCAAGGACCACTACCACCTCCGCTTTGCTGCCACATACATCATCAACCTCATCACGCCGGCAATGACGACTGCCAACTTTTCCAAATCGGAGCGCAACATGGAGATCAAGAGGATTACAGAGAACCGCCTATCGCTCCTTCAGCGTATGGAGAGGACTTGGGGAAGCTCGTGGTCTGAGGCGGCTGCAGATCTGCTCAACGGCACGCAGATGGGCCCGTCTCTCGAGATCCAAGAAGCCAAGCTACGCGCATGCAACATCACGGCAACGGCAAAGGCAAGGGAGCGCAAAGTGTTTGTCACAGCCGTTCGCGACGGCATCGTCCTGTGCTTCCTGTTCAACCGTCTCTTTCCCGCTCAACCGGCGCACATCCAGAGAGTCAAGATTCCTAGGGATGATGTGCGAATTAAGGCCAACATCGACCGTTTCCTTGCAGCCTGCCGAGAAATGGGCGTGCCCGAGAGTGAAATGTTCACCCTGGCCGACCTGGACGAGCACTCGCCTGCTGGGTTGGCTCGCGTTGCACGCAACATTCTTGTCCTCGCGCAGATGTCCGGACCAACGTCGGTCTCGCGCCCTCGCATCGTATCGCGCATACCTTCCAGGGCGAGCATCGCATCGCCGTCGATGGAGAACATCGCCCCTGCTGCTCCTCCCCCACCGCCGCGGGGCCTTAAGTCCGCCAGTCAGACAAGCCTGGGCAAGGGCACTCCGCCGCACCGGTCACAGCTCACGCCGGTGACAAGCCGCACGATCGGTGACCGACCCCTGCGGAGCAGCTCAAGCGACCTGCTTGCTCGTTTGCAGAGGGAGAACGCGAGCAGTCCGGCGTTGGTATCGCCGACCGCGGCGACCTTTACGCCGTCGCCTGCGGCAGGCACACCTGCTACTGCTACCACGAATACGACCACTACGCCGACCCCAACGATAGTGACCACGAACACGACTCCGACACAGACCATGTCTACTCCCACGCCGACCGCATCAACCCCGCCGACCACGGCTACAAGCAGTCTGGGCAGCTCTGGCAATGCGTCTACGTCTCCGCCGCCGTCGGCGAAGGAACCACCCTCGGCGCCTTCAGTAAGAAGCCCAATTGCAGGTAACTCAAACGCGCCCGTGTTAGGGTCGTCAACCGTCTCTCCTCCGTCGTCGCCTTCCCGCGCGGTCACCACACCGGACATAGCAAAGTCTCAGGACGTCACGACGGCTGTTCCGCCTCCTCCACTGTCAGCAGTGCGGCCACACGCACGCACCGCTGGCAGCAGCGCACCGCCACTGGTCCCCTCTGCGGATGGTGCAGTTGCCTCGCCAACGTCGAGCCAAGATTGGACGAACAGTAGCCACTCGTGGCACCAGCAACAAGGTGGCAGTAGTCACCTGGTGCTGGCGTCGTCGCAGGAGCAGCAGCGCATTCTGCAGGACCGCGAGCGCACACCGAGCCTTGTGAGCAACAGCTCGCAGGTCCCGTCAGCGTACTCGCGCAACAGCATCACTGTGGGCGAGTTCTCCGTCCCAGCGATGATGGCAGCGGACAGCTCGGATGACCATGACACGTCCCCGCGCAGCGAAGAGCACGCATCGCGTGGCAGCGAGATGTTCCCACATGCGCGCCGCGTGAGCGAGCAGACGCTGCAGGACGCGCGGCGAAGGATTATTGGCACTCTCATGTCTAGCTCTGAAGACTTGTCACTGCCTTCGGTACGAGGGTCTGAGGACGAGGCGCGAGGTTATGCGCTCTCGCAATCCCTGGCAGTGCTGGAAGATGTCGACGGACGCTCAGCACTGAACAAAATGCGCTCTGAGAGCCCACGCCTTCATTCCAGCTCGCTCGGTGCAAGGAACAGCATCGAGATGCAGCTGCAGCAGGACGCAATGGGTCAGCAGCAAATGCCTGGCGCAGGGGTGAGCGAGCTACCACTAAGACCACGCGTACGGCGTCCCAGTGTGACTGGCAAGATATACGTCCCCAAACGGCCGCACTCGCCTGCAACCTCTCCTCATCTAATGTCACTTGGCGGTAATGGCGCATTCCCGTCACCACCTACGAGTATCCTTGACTCGGCTTCCGACTTTGGCGCTGAGCGCCAACTGACGAAGGAGGAGAGGCGCCGCTCCGAAGACTTTGCCCAACGCGGCGCCGCGGCTGCGCGCATCATGAATATGCGCAATCATTCGATGGTCAACCTCCCCAGCCGCCGGCCCTCGACTCTTGGTCAAGGCTCGCGCGATACCATGCATCTGCCAATGCAGATACTCGAATTCACTGACACTGGAGCCGAGCCTGTGCGATTCCAATTGGGCAACTGCATTGGTCGCGGCCAGTTTGGCTCGGTGTATCGGTCGCTGAACCTGACTACTGGTCAGATGGTGGCAATCAAGCGCATCCGACTGTCCGGCATGCAAGAGAAGGAGGTGCGCGACGTGATGCGCGAGGTCGAGCTGCTGAAGCGTCTGTCGCACCCCGGCATTGTCAAATACGAAGGCATGAAGCGCGACGAGCACTATCTCAACATCATACTCGAGTTTGTTGAGAACGGGTCGCTGGGTCAGACCCTCAAGGCGTTTGGCAAGTTCAACGAGCGGCTCGTTGCCTCGTACGTTGCGAAGATTCTTGAAGGCCTGCAGTACCTACACTCGGAGGGCGTGGTGCACTGTGACCTGAAGGCTGCGAACATCCTGTCGACGAAGAACGGCAACATCAAGCTATCAGACTTTGGCGTCTCGCTCAACATGAGGGCGGTGGAGAACTTTGCGCACCGCGCTAGCATGGGCAAGGCGAGCAAGAACGAGATTGCCGGTACGCCGAACTGGATGGCGCCGGAGATCATCAAGCTGCAGGGTGCGTCGCCCGCCTCTGACATCTGGTCGCTCGGGTGCACTATCATCGAGCTCGTCACGGGCAAGCCACCATACTCGGACGTGCCGAACAGCATGACTGTGCTCTTCCGCGTCGTTGAGGACCCGATGCCGCCTATGCCCGAGACGTCGCCGGAGCTCGAGGATTTCCTCAAGCAGTGCTTCATCAAGGAGCCATCGCAGCGCCCGTCGGCCGCACTGCTCTGGGAGCACGACTGGGTGCGCGGCGGGCGTGGCGAGGCGCCCATACGGTCACAGGATAGTTTGCCGTTCCTGCGACGTCTTTCACAGGAGCCAGCCCACCGCCGCCTCGATGCCCAGCGCGTGTTCAGCGGTGACAGTGTGGCCTCTGCGTCGATGGTGGATCTGTCGTCGCCGACCTCTGCCAACATGCCTGTGCCGCCTGTGCCCTCATCCTCTACAACCACTCAAGATCATCCCTCTGGGCCCAGCCCCCGACCAAGTCCCAACCCGAATGCCAACCCCGACCCGCAGATGAGCATGGTATCACTTCACTCGCAGCACTATCAGTCGTCGACTAAGGACGAGTCTACGCCGGCTCAGGTGCAGGATCCGGCGTCGGCACCACGCGCGCACTCGCTCGTGAAGATGATGCTCGGCAAGGGTGAGTAATCAATCCGGTAAAGCCCTCATGGCCAAACGCTGACACTTAGCTATCACATGCCACGTCTGTCTCCAGAGCGTCAAGCGCTCGGCATACCTGTGCCAGAACTGCGGCCTCATCACACATTCCAAGTGCGCTGCCACAGCACACCCCCGCTGCGATGTCCGCGAGCAGCTCGCTCTCCTCGCCGGGCACCAGGACTTCTCACAAGCGCCGCCGAAGAACGGGTACACCAAGACTTCCTCGGCATCTGGCGGTCCCTACAACTCCCCATACCCCGAGCCCTCGCAGTCGGCGATCTCGCTGCTCGGCTCCCGCATCTTTGGCCGCAATCGCTCGAAGCGTGATGTGTCGTCGCCGACGGCGCCTGAGCGGCACGCTGGGGATGGTCCAGCAGGCCATCGCCCTACCTCGTCCACCGCGGCGTCGCTCTCCCCGTCTCTCAACGACGGTGTCGGGTCTATGCGCTCTCATCACTCTGAGGCGAGCGATGACAGCGGCGGCGGGCATCGCGAGCGCGACCGTGAGCGTGACCGCGAGAAGCGGTCGAGTCTGCTCATCCGCATTGACGAGGACGGGCCGGCAGCCATCAACCATCAGATGGATGTTGACGGCCATGGGTATGCGAAGCCCGCGGCGGTTGTGCACCTCGACGAGAAGGCTCCTAGTGGCCCGCGTGTCATGCCGCCTGCGGTAGAAGGCCCAGCGCCTCGCCGGCGCGTGAGTGCCATGAGCGCGCTCGCAAGGCGGCGCAGCGAGGTCAAGGGGGAGTGTGTTGTGCAGTGATGTGGCGATGGCAGTGGTAGGCCGGCTGCTTCAGCCGCCTATCGGGGCGACTGCTCGTCCACGACGACTCTCTGACCTCGGCAGCTGCTTGACAGCGTCCGACTTTCGGATCTCCAAAGAAATCTAAGCTCATCTTTGTACCATCTAATGTTGTTTCTTGTTGTATGCGACCACTCTACGGTGGTGACTTTTGTTTTGGGCGAACATGCATCTCATTATCATCGTGGCTGGATAACTGCTCAACCACCGCGCCATTGCATGCAGATGGTCTAAATGTTTGATACTTAGAATCCAGCGCGTCTAGTTGCGCCCGTCTTCCAGGCGCACATCTGTGTACTCGATGTTGCGATCTACTTCTGACTACCGTCCATCCATTCCTCATTCTTATCTACACTCGACCACTGTGTTCACTTACAGCAGGAATGGCGCAGCTGCTGACTACCCTTCGCTGACCTCTGACCGTGACAGATACTGAGTACTCCAGCTGGGCAAACTCGCATTGCAGGGACGGCGAAAGCAACGTAACATGGTGAGGTCGAAATTCCACATGATCGATCGCTCTCGTCATCTCCCGGTAGCCCATATCGAGCGCAAACCTGCTATCTCCAAGCTGCTGGTGCACCTCACAGCTATAACCTGAAGACGTCGCTGACAGCTGGATTAGCAGTTATAGCAGCCTGATCGCAGCCTACCAATGCCTAATCAGTCGTCATCAAGCGTTCGCTCTGATCATCTGCCGCTTGCGCTGCTCCTTCTAGGGCGGACTGAGCCGGCAGGCCCGGCGGCAGTGGAGGGGTGGGCAATGCATGTGATGCACCCAGACGATCGGATTAACGCGGCCATCTTGGACATGGGCAACAGCGGCAAGGCGGCAGTTGGCGTCGCCTGTTCCGTTATCCTCCCCTGTCTCGGCCGTGAATAGAGGGGGTCCTCAATTGATCTGGCGCTGGGGCCGGCGGCATCTCCCTCGACATTGAGCTCTGGTCTCAGCTCGACCTCCACATCGGCTGGATCTCGCTCGCATCGACGCGGCAAGGGAGGTAGGTGTTTTTGTGCAGCGGTGATGGGCTAGCGATGGAGGCCCGGGCGGGGCAGGAGACGAGCTGGTCTACTGCTGCTGATCTAGGCTACGCAACAGACATGCGAGCTCGCTAGCGCGATGCAAAGTTGCGTGCTCGTGTGCTCGTGGTTGGGTGCTCGAGCTCTTGGACTGGTGCGTGGGCAAGCTTGCCGCTGCCGCAGGCAGTGAGTGACATACGATACCCCACATTCATTCTAATGTGCCAGGCTAAAACCCACCGGGCTCCCGCAGGCAAGCGAACCAGCCAACTCGGCACGCGGTCCGGGTCGGTGGGTCAGCGAATGGCCAGCGTGTTGTGGATCATGTCTAGCAAGCTAAGCACGACTAGCTGCTCACGAGGCCGCCCACCCATGCCGCTGCCGCAAGTGGTATGATTTTGCCCGCGGGAAAAGTAACAAGCCCGTCAAGATGAACGAGGCAGCAGCAAACACCTCGCCCCCCTCCCCATCGTCCCCGTCCTCCACACCCCAAGCCCCCCAGCGCCGCCGGACATGGGGTGCCGGGTAAATGCGCACAACACGACAGGGATGGAGGGGGAGCAGCCGTGATGCGGCAGTGGCGAAGTGCTCTCGGCGTGGGCGTGGAGATTGACCGGGCAGCCGATCCAATTGGCATGCGGTGATGCATCGGAGGCCGTGGAGTAACTATACCGCCGGCAGTTGGAGAGGAGCGCAAAGACCGGGTCGCGCACGAATCTGAACAGCAAAGGACAAGGGGAGGTCAGAGTTTGCACTACTGCTGCGTACGTTTTGTGCTTGCGCTGCTGCCGCTGCTGCTGGTCTTGCTCTTGCTCTTGCTCTTGCTCTTGCTCTTGCTCTGACCTCTGGTCTATTGCTCTTGCTCCGCGCTAAGGAGACGCTGCGCAACGCAGACCAGCTGAACAACAACCAAGGTTCGGAACCCGCCCGCTGTTCTGGATAATCCGGCTCGTAGCAAGATTCACGCATGCCGCTATCTCCTTGGTACCTCTGGTAATCTCGCTCTTGCTTCTTGTCGCTTCGCCTTTGTGTCTGTATTACCACCGGCACCACCGCCATCACCACCTGGGCCTCCATCATCGTGGACATTGTCGCCGCCGCCGCCTCATCGCTCGGTCTCGTCGCCATCAGCTGGTCGTCCGAGTTGCTGCCCACCAAGAGGCGCTGAAGTCAGTTAAAGTAGCGCCACTTCCACAACAATGTAAGTGCGCCGGTGTTGGAACTGCTGGTCGTATCGTTTGCTGACATATGTGCTTGCCTGCTATCCATCGCTCCTGTCGGACCGTCCATCTCGCACTGCTCCCCACACTGCCTGGCGTCGCGTCGATTTGACTGCTACCACATTCTTGACTGATCAAACGCCTCGTTCCGCTTGATATTGGTGCTATAATCGACTTTGCTATCGAACCCCATCGTGACAACCACACAACGCATACCGACACCCAGCTGCATCTCAGTGGCCTCGAACTCCGCACCGATCCTATCGTGTCCTGCTTTCTGGTAGTGGTCTGACGACCATTGCACTCCGTCTCCAGAGCAACAAAACGCAAACAAAAGGCGGAGCATCACTCTACAGCCAGCTGCTGCTAGTCTATACATAGACCTCTCCAAGCACTACCGCTCCCCATGCCGGAAGAGCGTCCTCCACCGCCGGCGGCCGTGAAGCTGCCGCCGCCATTGCAGCCGCGCTCGCGACCGTCGAAGCCTATCGAGGCGAGGGATCCAACATCCTTGGTGAAGCAGTCCTCGCCGCTGGCGATAGCGTCGGCTGTGCGCCCAGCGCAGCCGGTGCGCGCGCCGAGCTCCATCGCATACAACCAGACGATGTACGGGACTGCCTCTGATGGCCGCGAGTTGCCGGCGCCGCGGCCCAAGACTGAGATTGACAAGGACGAGCTCACGACAAAAGGGAGGAAGCGGAAACGTCTGGCCAAGGCGTGCAGCGCGTGCCATGTAAGTGTTGACGTGTTGGCGTGTTGGCGTGTTGGCGTGTTGGCGAACGAGGGCAGCACACTGATGGTCCAGAAAAACAAACGCCGCTGCGATGGCTTTGCACCGTGTTCCAACTGCGAGTTCTCCGCCCGCCCGTGCATCTACCTCAACTCGCAGGGCGAACAAATACCGCCACCACGGACGCGAGACTCGTCAGCCACACCGGCGGCTCCTGTCACGGCTGTCGGCGGTCCCAAGCTCATGAGCGATGGCAGCAAGTCGCCATACACTGCTGCCCCGGCTGCTGCTGGCATCTCGGAGCGGAGATCTAGCGGTGCCAGCGGCGGAGGTATGCCTGTGGGCGACGAGCGGCGGCGCGACTACCATGGCAATGGCTCGCCGTGGCGCGGTACAGCGGACGACAGGAGGCCTAGCTTTGGCCCGCTCGAGCTTGTGGACCGCGACATTGCCGTGTCGTACGAGTTGATCGACAGTGAGTAAGGGCTTCTGACATTGATTATGCTTTGATTTAGCTCGTGCTCGTGCTGATTCCAGTCTTTCTGAAGCGCACGCCACCATACCGCGCGGTTCTGCACGAGCCGACGTTCCGGCATCGACTCTACCTTGGGAGGGTGCAACCCTTCCTCCTCGATGCGATGTACGCCTTTGGCGCGCGTCTGTGTGAGAACCCCTCCCTGCTCGCGGCGTACCCGCCAGAAGTGCCGAGTCACCTCCGCGGGCGCGTGTTTGCAGAGCGCAGCCGCGCGAGCCTCGACCGGATCATCGAGGCCCGCCAGCTCTGGACGGAGGAGGAGCGCCAGGCCGACAGCGGCACCTGGGAAGAGACCGAGTTCATCATCTCTTGCATGCTGCTAGGAGCGTTTTACAACTCGATCCGCGAGTCGCGCATGGGTTTCTTCTATCTCGATGTCGCGCATGCGATACTACGCGCCTCGCCGACTGGCCAGATGCCCGCCCCGCCGAACCCGCGGCTCAACCTCCCGCCACACGAGTACTTCACACTCGCCGAGATGCGCAACCGCACTTTCTGGCTAATTGTTATCAACGACATTTGCTCAACTGCGAGCGGCCGCCCGCGCCGTGTGGCAGATGCCGAGATCGCTGCTGTGCCGCTACCCGGTTCAGAGTTGTATTGGACGCGCTTTGGCGGCATGGCCTCCAACGGCCGCGAGCCTGGTCGTCGCGATACCGTCCAGGTCGGCACGGGCAACTGGCACACCGAGGAGGGTCAGGTCGGCGAGCTGGGCCACATCGTGCGCATCCTGCTCATCTTCTCCAACATCATGCTGTTCGCCAACAACAGCAACAACGGCGGTAGCGGCGGCTACGAGCAGGCGCTCAAGGCATGGGCGCTCGATCTTCCGCCGCACCTGCGTTTTGATGAGATCAACCTCTCCGCGTCGGTGGTCAAGATCAACTCGCCGGTACCCGAGGTGGCGTACAGCGGCTGGGCGTTCACGTACATGCACGCCGTGGCCGAGTGTGGCATGCTGTACCTTCAGTCGAAGCACTCCGGTGCTGGCGTGGCAGTGCAGCGGCAAGCCCAGGCTGTGGACAACTTGACCGTTATGATCGATGCGCTCGGCGAGCGTGGTCGCGAGGGTCCTCTGAGTGAGTCGACCATCGTAGTAGTACGCATGACCTTGCTGACCTCAGTGTTCTTCCCCATCATGATCGTCACCTGCTGGACAGATCATATCTCCGCCACGGCGCCGACGCCGGCATCGCGAGCGCTCGAGGAGCGCCTCAACGTGTGGTGGGCCGAGCTGTACCGCGAGTGGGGATGGGAGCGCCGCGAGACGCTCGAGCAGGGCATGTTCCAAAGCCTAAACACTGTTCCTCCGGAGCACGACGAGCGCGGCCTCGCACCGCCTCCGCCAGGTGCACCTATTGCAGTTGGTGCAGCAAGCATGCCCCGCCCATTGGCAGCGCCCTCCAACCACCACCCTCGTGTCTATCACGAAACTCAGCCGCAGGTGCAGCAGCCGCGCATCTCGCCTGGCGCTGGCTCGCCACCAGGAGGCAGGCAACAACAGCCACTGCAACAGCAGCAGCAGCAGCAGCAGCAGCAGCAGCAGCAGCAGCAGCAGCCCGTCGTGCCGTTCATGGGCGGCTCTAACTCACCAGGAGAGCAGCGCTTCCCCGTCCTCCCGCCGCTGCGGCCCCGGGGTGGCCCGCTGTCATATGCCCGTTCGGCATCGCCGAGGTCAACTGGCAGCGACGACGAGCGCAAGCGCAAGCGCGAGGAGGGGTGCGAGCGCGAGGCGGGCAATGCCGAGCGGGAACAGCACGAGCGTGCGGTGGAGGGTGCTCGGGAAACCGCTAGGGAGAGGGAGATGGATGCTGAGAGGGAACGCGTTGCCAGGGAGAGAGACACGAACCTCCAGGCGATGGGGTTGGGTGAGCACGCCGAGAGGGAGAGAGAGAGGAGGGAGCAGCAGCAGCATGCGCATGAGCGGTCGGCGTCCGGCTCCAATGCGTCGCCGGAGGGAACGCCGCGGCCGCTCGTGCCGCCGTCGAGACAGGAGCGTCAGTGGTCTGGCGGCGCGTTGCTGGGCATCGAGGCGCTCGTGTCCGCTGCGGCGGAGGAGCATCGTCGCGAGCGGCTCGAGCAGCCCAGCGCGTTTGCCTAGAGGTCTGGGTTGTGAGCAAGTAGTGTACGAGTTGTGACGTGGTTCTTGAATACTTGTAAACCCTGCTTGTATGAATACCTTTTGGGCTCAGTGTGTGTGTGGTAGAAAAGCAGTGTACAAGTTTCGATTGTGAGAAAGGTACTCAAGCGACTGCAAGGTCAGAGACAGTAGTAAAAGTGACATAAAGATATAGACATATAAACGACCTGGACGACGGCTCTGCCGTTTGGTAGAAAGTCCATCCCCGCTACGCCTACTACCGGAAGGCAGCCTTGCCCACTGCCCAGACACCCTTCGCGGTATACTTGATCGTCCCGCCTGCGACCTTGGCCGCGCCATGTCCGACGCCAGAGAGGACCTTAAAAGAGTCAGCATTGATCTTCACTGTGGACTATTAGACGAGCAGCTCGCTAACGCTCGCCGCTCGCCGCTCGCACCCACCTTGTCCTTCGCATTCGGGTCCCGCACAGTGTCCCAGCTACTCTGTAACCCCTCCCTGGCTGTCACTGCCGCGCCGCTAACCGTCGCCGTCGCCTGCCGCGACTTACTCGTGGCCCAGCCAGACCAAGTGCTCTCATCGACCTCCTCTTCGTCGTCCGAGATGCTCCCCCGCGCAAGACGCCCATGCGTGCCCCCCGTAACCTTCTTCTTGACCACGTACCCGGGCTGCCCGGGTTCTCGCTCGGACGGCGGGATGTACTTCCCCCTCGTTGGACGGCCAGACGCGCCGCTCCCACTCCCCAGCCTCCCTGCCCCCTCGTCCTCCTCGTCGTGGTGCTCGCCGCTGTTCCTGCCGCGGTTGAAGAACCCGCTGCCAGGCGCATGCCTCGCGTCCTTCGGCACCGGCGCCTTCGGGTGCTTGCCCTGGTGCAAGGACGACAGCGTCGTGGTGTGTACCTCGTCCGGGTTCATACCGCTGTTCCGGGCGTGCGACCGCGCATATGGGTCATACGCAGCAGGCGACGACGGGTGCTGGGGCTGATGCTGCGGCTCGGGCACACCTCCGCTCCCACCCGCTTTGTCCCCTTTTGATCCCCAGCCAAACCACCGGCCTGAACCCCCGCCTTCGCCTCCGCTGGCAGCGCTAGACTTCGACCCCGACGCGGCCGACGTGGGCCGTGGTTGCGCGTATGAGTCAGTGTGCATCGGCGCCTGAGAGTACGAGTTCATAGCTGGCGAGTGTGACCGTCCGTCCCCCAACCCAGGCGAGTACGAGCTGAAGTTGACACCGCCGCCGCTAGACGGGCCGTGCGTCATGTCCACGACACCTGCGCCGCCGCCGCCGTCGTCGACCTTGCGCGCGCCGGACCAGGCGACCTTAGGCCCCTGCCAGCCCTTCGAGGGGCCCTTGGGACCCTTCCGGAGGTCGCTGAGAGACTTGTACGACACTGGCTCAGACATGGGAGTGGTAGTGGTGATGGGAAATGTGTAAACACAAGAATAGACAGCACGATTGTCGGACGACAGTGACCAGTGGCGGGGCAGCGGGGCAGGCACGAGGCGGTGTCATGTTCATGTCGCGTGGCGGTCGGCGGTGCTGGGGGGGGGGGGGTAATTTGATGGCGAGCACAACGCCGTCGCCGTCGCCGAGGCGTTGAGGGCGTCGAGGGGAAAGCGGCGTCAGTGAGAGCAGGTGGGTATGCATGTAGCAGGGACGAATATGGGATGATGATACTATCTCTGAACGAAGGAGTGGCTTCAACCGTCGACGTGGTGGGCAAAAGGTCGCTCTGCCCTGCCATGCTACTATACAGCGTATGCATAAACGTACACCCTCTGTATTGATGCTGGTGAGATGTGCAAGTGCGCGAGAAGTAGTCGGAGCAGTATGCTTCAGGTTGCAGATTGTAATATCAGAACAATACGCCTGGTAGCAATGCGTCTGGCTCAAATACGCGCCAGGACGCACAGCAAGCCGCCTATCGGCGCCTTGCTTGCATTTACTCGTCAAGGATACCTGCCAGCGCCTTGCGCGCAATCGGCTTGTTCGCCACGTACGTCTTGAGCTGCGGCTTGACTGACGGCTGCTTGGCGACAACCTGTGCGATTTGCTCAACCGGCAACTGCAAAAGCGTGTTGAAACTCGCCTGGCCGAGAAGTTTGACCAGCACGATGAACCCCTCCCAGAGCTGCGGTGTCTCCCACACCTTCTTGGCCACGAGCTTCGGCAGCACGTTGTTCGCCACGAACAACACAAGCGACTTGTATGTCCGCAGTGCCTGTATGACTGTGCGCACAAAGATGACAGGCAGCGGTGTCGTCTGATCGGCGATGCGCTGCATGGCACTCGCAAGCACGTCAGAACGGAACACCGTCGGCATGGTGAAGCAGATGCCGATGGCGTCGATCCGCTGCTTGAGTGTCGCGACGTCGTTCTCCGCATGCAGGCAGACAAGAAGGTCGGCCGGGGTCATCTTCTGAATCGCGGACGCGAACGCCTTCTTGACGTCGTCGCGGGCTTCTGGCTTGCCCAGCAGCGCGACGATGGACGGGATCTGCGCCTCGATCTCGGCCTGATGTCAGCTCAGAGCTTGGGTGAAACGAAAATCAGAGCTGTGTGATGTGCATGTCAGTCGTGGCACGGACGGGCGACTTCTCACGACAGTCAGGCAGAATACCAGCGACGTTGTGACGATTGTCCCTGTGGCCTGTACAGGCACCTGTAGGTGCAGAACACAACACTCACCTTGTCGAGATGCCCGATGACGGGAATGATGAACTGCGGCCCCAGCGTGCGATCTGCGAGCAGACTCCGGATGATAGGCGCAAGCACAGCGCCATGGCCACCAGCGGCCAGCGTCTCCACAACCCGCAGGGCGAGTTTGTCTGCTCCCGTTGGGAAGTTGCGCAGGATGTCCAGCAGCTTCTTGGACGCCCCGAGGGAGCGCACGAGCGGCGTGAGCATCTCCTCCACAGCGTCCTGTATAGACGGCGCGAGACTCGGGTACAGCGAGAAGATCTTGTCCAGGAGGTCCTCGTCTCGTCGCGATAATGCAAACGCAAACTCGGTGTACGGCGCGATGTTGCTTGGCGACACAGGGCCAGAGAGGAAACGAGACTCGACAGCTGGGACGTCGGCGAACCACTCGGGCTCGGGGACGGATTGCCTCGGTGCTGGCGCTGGTGTTTCGCTGTCCTCTTTCTTCACTGGCGTGTCGTCGCCTCCAGCTGCCTCCTTCTTCTCCTCTGCACCCTCTACCTCCATCTTCTCCTCCTCCTTGACGACCTTTGCTGGCTCCTCGACGTCATCAGTTGCAAGCAGTCGCAATACGCCCAGCGCGTAGTTGACGACCGCTGTGGACATGGGCGAGCTGGGCACCCACTTGCGCACCGTGGCGATCGCTGTGATGCGGACAGGCCGGTCAGGGTGTGTGCAGAGTTGCAGGAGCGTATGCAATGCGCGAGGGCGGACAGGCGGCCGTGCCTCAGCCAGCTCACGCAGAGACCTAAACCCGACTATCCGCCTATCTTGCTCCGAGTTCTCGCACAGCGGCTCAATGAGGTCGATAGCAGCGTCTGGTATCTCTGGCAGTCCGATCAGGAACCGCGAGAGCGACTGGTTGCCCGACTCCACCGTCGGGATGTACGCCTTCACGATAGCCAGCAAGCCCGAGTCGTACTCATTCTTCTCGCCTCGCTTCTTTGCAAGCCACTCCTCGTTCAGCCACACAGTCGCAAACTTTGACCGGCTGGCAAAGTCCTTGGCAACGAACTCGCCCAGTAACCTCCGCTTGTCGTCGCCTCCTCGAGACGACACGCGAGCCAAAAGCAGCATCCACATCTCCTTCGGCTGGACTGCAGTTCGAGGAGCGTCTGAGATTTTGAGATCTGCGAGATGGGATAGGTCTGCTCCTGTATCCCATATCCTCCGCACTGCCATCTCTGCCAGGCTGTTCTTCTCCTCTGCGGGTAGGGGTTCTGGCGGTGGCAGCTTGAAGTCGGTAATGGTGATCTGCTCCTCTGCTTCGTCCTCATCTGGTCCCATCTGCTGTGTCAGCGGCAGTCGCTCCAGACCTGTCAGAAGTCAGTACATACCAGAAGCTCCTCGTCGTCAAGCGCCATATCCAGAGGATTGATGATCTCGTCGCCTGGCTTGACCACTTCGTCCTGGAACAATGACGACGCCAGCACGTCTATTGCATCTGGGGTGTCCTCCAGGATTGCCTTCTTCGCGTTTTCGAATGCACGTGTCAGAGACTCCTCCGGAATGGCCTCCAGGACACCCATCACAGTGTCGATCACAGGCTCCAGCTCGAACTGCGAGACATCCACCATGACCGTTGCGCGTCCATCTGCAGGGCCAAGCGGGACATCCAGTCGTGCCCGCTTCGACGCACCAGTGCTCGACTCGGCCTCAGCCTCGAGCGGATGCTTGCCAGCTGCCAGCTGTGCCCGCCGCCTCCGTCGCTCCTCCGCGTCCGCAGCCCATGCCTGGGCCATTCGTTGCTTCTGGCGATCCAGTGCATCTCTCAATTGCACGGATATGCCGATCAAAGCGGGAGTCCTGGACCTATCAGCTGCATCTCTCGTACCATACTCACTGTGCTAGGTGCACCATTACCGACTGGAGCGTCTTCTCCACCGACCGGATTTGCATAGACGGCCGGCGTGCCGACTCCATAGCAGACGGAGTCCACGACGCCATAGACGAGACGAGCAGTGCAGCGAGTGCTGGCCGGGACTTGGCAAGCGCAGGGAACGTGTTGATGATGGGGTTGAGGATGGCTGGGTCATCAGACTGGTACAGCTGGATCACCAGCTGCGTGCGAAGGTTGTTTGCCTCATCCTCCAGCTGCTTCACGTTCAACACCGAGTCGTCGCGCACCATGCCTATGCTCGTGCTGGAGTCCGAGTTTTTGAGCTGCACGTCAGTCATGTCAATCATTTGCGCACTCACTCTTGGATCCGCTGCAGCCCTAGTCCCGACCAAGAGTACTCGCTGCACAAACTTCCACCCCACAGTTTTCACGCTAACGCTCTGCGGCTGGGCATGGTTGTCCAGCACCAGCGACAGTATCCTCGCTTTGGACTCCTGGAACACGTTGTACAGTGGAGCTGCTGCTTGGCCTCCAGTGGCACTGCCATCAGTACATAGCCAACCACCTGCGACTTCTCAGACTCACAGATACCGGAACAGCATGGGGTAGATGCTGCTGAAGGTCGGAATGAGCGCTCGCAATGTAGCCACACTTTTGCTCTGCAGCAGCTGATTCAACGAGTCGAGGCTCTTTTGCGCAACTGGCTGTCAGTCACCACTCCTTCTGACCCCTTCCTCGAATCCCCAGACCTCTTCCTGTCCCCACCCCACTCACCATCCAGCTTCACATTCGTGTCGAGATTCGCCCTCCCCACCGCCAGCGCAAGCATGTCCAGCGTCCACGCGCGCACCAGACTATCCCCGCCCTGCGTTACCATCGGCAGCAGCTGCGCCAGCAGCTCCGGCAGCCGCTCGGGGTGCTCCTCGAACCGCGCCCCGGCGGCCAGCAGCGCATCGGCCTGCTGCTGCGACTCGGACGTCTCACTGAGCGCGACGGTCAGCGCCTGCAGCGGGTCGACGACGGCCTGCGTCTGCTCCGCGCCCGTGAGCGAGGAGTAGAGGTCCGTCTCCTCGTCGGCGTAGAGAGACATGCCGCAGAGTCGTTGGGAGTTGAGGTTTGTTGTTGCCTTAGCTGGTCTTGTGCTGAAGTTGTGGCCTTGAACTGAGTTCGTTGTGAGATCACTGTGTGGTGGAAAGCACGTGTCATTTTTAGGGGGGGGCTTATCACCCCGCGTACTCGGTGTCATCATGCACTGCGGGTCATCATCGAGCATCATCTGTCTCTGTTAT
Organism: Cutaneotrichosporon cyanovorans; assembly: GCA_002335625.1. Classification (NCBI taxonomy): domain Eukaryota; kingdom Fungi; phylum Basidiomycota; class Tremellomycetes; order Trichosporonales; family Trichosporonaceae; genus Cutaneotrichosporon; species Cutaneotrichosporon cyanovorans. The sequence continues at coordinate 449,806 of BEDZ01000004.1, read as the reverse complement.
CTCTGTCTGATCGCGAGCAGAGCATAGACGATGGTGAGTAGGAGGGAGAGAGAGGAGGGAGAGGAGGTGCTGACAGCAGGCTGCAAACTCGCAAGGAATCCAGACGCTGCTCGAGGCGGAGAAGGAGGCCGCCAAGGTCATCCAGAAGGCTCGCCAGTGTGAGTTGTGGGATGGCGCGTGGTGCGGAGCGAGTGAAGGCGAGGAGAGGAGCTGCAGCAGTCGTTTGGTGGTATTGGAGTCTCAAGTGCAGTGGACGGCGATGCAAGTTCACCGGTGTGCTTCGTAGGCGACAACGCAGCTCCAATCATCCAACACGCCCATCGCTTGGTCGCATACCGCAGCTAACGCCAGACCGCATTCAGAAGCTGAAGGACGCTCGCTCCGAGGCAGCAAAGGAAATTGAGAAGTACAAGGCGGAGAAGGAGGCCGAGTTCAAGCGCTTCGAGTCTGAGGTGGGTGTGGTGTTGCTCCTCGCGTGAACGGTATGCTGACAAGGACCTCCTTCGACCGTAATGCCTTACCGCGCACAACATACATCTATCTCCTTGCTCCAAACAACAGCACACATCCCAGACATCGTCCTCCCAGTCGACGATCGACAGCTCCACCAAGAAGCAGCTGGAGGAGCTCGACGCGCAGATGAGCAAGAACCGCGACCAGGTGATCGACAAGGTCGTCGACCGGGTGCTCGCCGTCAACCCGAAGCTCCACCCCAACCTCAAGAAGATCGAGGCGTAGTCAGTTGTTATAGCCATGTATAAGTTAGACTAGAAGTGTGCGGCAGGCGACACCCTTGTGCGGACTGAAGGGGGACGGTATGTGGTGTGACAACATGGTTGTGCCAGCAACATGCTGTGAGACGAAAGGTACTCGTCCCAACCCCCAACGATGATCAACTACACATGCACGGGTGACATCGTGAGATGCAATATAACCTTCTACGACTCCAACACATTTGTACAACAACCCCTTAACTTCCGGCCGCATCTTCACTGTCTTCCTTCTCGACCCCAGTCCGGATCGTCCTTAGGCCCGCCGTCACTGATGCGGGTCGCTTGCCACCTCTACTCCATGACTTACGCCGCACCATTGGCAGCCGACACCGACCCCGAACACCTCGGCGACTGCGCTCTGCTGTCCAGTGCTGCGTCCGGTGGCGGTGGCGGCATCTGCACAAACGAGATGGCCGAGAACTGAAGTCAGCCAATGCCACCATTCCGAACTTGTAACTCACCATATCGCACCAGTCCCGTACCAGCTCCGTGTCGGTCCCAGGCGTACTTGCCTGCCCGCAGAGCGCGCACGCAATGTGGAACACTTTACATCGCACGCTCTCGCCATTCGACGCGAGGTCCTCGACAGGAATGCTTACAAGCAGGTTGTGAATTTCCCTTGCGATAGACTCCCTTTCCTTGCTCAGCTGCTCCTCGTCCACATTCAGCGCGGATCGCAGGTCATATAGCGCAAACTTGACGATCGCGATCGTGATGAGAATGTTGGCACGCTGTGTTGCGAACACTTGTCGGTTCGCCTCAACCTGCACAGTATTCGGATCCTGGATCGCTGGCGGTAGCTCACGCAGTAGCGAGTGCACCCGCTCTTCTGCTGACACTGTCCAGTCGATGTTGATTGTATGTATGCCCGATAGCACACAGCGGTGGTGGAAAAAGCACTCTGACAAGATGCGGAATAACTTTGACACTGCCACAAAGCCAGCGAGCAGCGATGTCCTGCTCGGAGGCTGGGGGAACATCCCCTGCGAAGTGATGAAGTCGTCGTCCACTGCTTCGGGGTAGCTGCACACTCCCTGGAAGTCGTTCACGAGCATCGGGTTGCCCGGGATCGCGCGCGTCTTGTCACTGGCATACAGCTGCCAGAACACCCTCCGGCGCAGCTGAACCTCCACAGAGTCGAGCCCCAGTGCCGCAGTCTTTGCATCCGAGTGTAGGCCAAGACAGAACGCCAGCTGGACGGCCTGGCCCAGCCGTGCTGCAGCAGTATGCGTCAGGCCGATAGACAAGAGGTAGAAGTTGTCAAAGATGATGATGCTGATTTGCGTGAGCGTCACCTGCCCGTGGTAGGTGCGCTGCAGTATCTGCGATGTCCGGTGGCACCTCCGCTGTAACCGCTTCAACCCCTCGACATCATACTGCTCCGTAACCAGCCGGGACGTCGGAAGCTGGGAGATGGAGAACGCCACCAGACTGAGGAGCAGGGCGCGGAAATCCGTATCTCGCAGGTCGAGGCGTGTCGCCATGTTCTCTGCGAACGTCGGCCGGTGCACCAACGGCAGCAGTGGCCACAGGTACTGGAGGTAGAGGGAGATGTAGTGCGAAACGCTCGCCCAGGTAGTCACGTCCTCGATCTGGGGCTCTCGCCGTGCGGTGTAGCTTGTACTGCCTGCTGCCGCACCCGACCCAGGACCTATCATGGCGTTCTCAGGGCTCTCGAGAGACAGCAGCTGCGCCTGCTCTGATGGAAACTGCGCTGCACCCCCTGGTGCCAGTGTATCGAAGCCACCTAGCCCCTCCAGCCCCGCGCCGAAGCTCGGATCCAGCATCCCCAGCGAGTCCAGCCAGCTAAGTCCGCTGTCGTTATTCCCACGCAGCGCACCGGGCGTCACGACAAAGCTGGAGAACGGCGACCGGGGTGTGATGCCGCCACCGCCACCGGGGGCCACGGAATGCGGCTCGTACTTGGACTCCAGGGCGTCGTAGTCATCCAGCATGGGCGTGCGCACGGACACCGAGGCAGCGTTGCTCGCCAGTGACGCCCGCTTCACCGCCGCAGCATACGGGCTGGCGTATGGTGATGGTCGGTGGTTGCTCCGTTGTGCTGTTGGCGACTCGCTCCGAGCAGCAGCGGCCTGTTGCTCCTTGATCGTCATGGCAAAGCTGTCGTCAGCAAAGCACGTCGGTACCACAGCTACAGCTACAGGTGCACTTCCGCATACCGCGCACTCCTCACAACTTACACATTCTTGCGCCCGGGCTTCTTCTTCACATAATCGTACGTGCAGTCAATCTGCAGGTTGCGACACCCCACACACGGCTTTCCGCCGTCTGTCTCGTCCTCGACGCACTTGATCTGCTCGTCAGCACCCATACCCACACCACCGACAAGACATCCCCCATCGCCGCCGGCAACAGCGCGAAAACGCCCACCCTGGACGCCTTGCCCACCTTTGGGCACTCACCTTGCGCTTGCGGCAGTTGTCGCACGTCCGCGACGTCTTGTTCGGCGGCATGCTCGGCCTCGGCGACGCCGCGCTCGCGGCTGAGGGGGAGCTCGCTGTCACTGTGGGCGATGCGTCTGGCGCGCAGGAGCGTAGCGGGCTGCAAAGTGCTCGCGATGGCCGGCAACTGGGCGGATGGAAGAGGCGTCAACAATAACATCGGAGGTAAATGCTGAGTTTCAATGGTACCTCCACCGTGGCGTGAGCGTTGACTACATCTTGCTGCTTGACACTTCTGGTGAGAGTATCAATCGCTGCTGCAGCATCCTTGTCGGCTCCTGAAGCATCGAACTGGGTACAACAGAAAAGACAGCATAGCTGTGAGGTTTTGGTGCGAGTGTGCTCGGAGTAGGACTGAGGGAGGATCGTGTGGCTCGCTCGTGCGTGGTCGTGGCGGTTACTGACGGTCGTGAGCAACTGACTTTACTGCTCCTGCTTTCTGGCGCAACAGTACAACCAACGCCTTCAGCATCTCTGACCCCAGTTTGAGGCTCCACAGATTCGCATGACACGCTGACGGACATCTGCGGGGCTGACGATGGACATATGGGGAGCTCATCGCTTGTCGCTGCCTCTGGTCGCTTGTTGCTGCCTGCAGGATGCTATCTTTGGAAACCAACACCTGGCCAACACCTGGAACGTCACGTCCACTGCAATGCGCTGTCCATGGAGAGTCCTGAGACGTGCGACATTCTCACGGCCCCACATGTACAAGAGCGAAAGCAAACGCCTGTGTGTTTGTGTTCGGATCAAGACGAACGACTCGTGCCACACATGCCTCGGAGCTCGGTCTACCAAGCTACCACGCTATCAGGAGCTGCCATCGCGCTATCAGGGAGTGTCTCCCGGCTATCAGGTGCTGTGTTGCTCGTGTGAGGTAATAATTAGGCCTCTGCAGCCTGAACCGACGAGCTGACCACTGACAGAGCAGGCTGAGCAATTAACCGATGCCCAGATAGATGTATGGAAGCGACTACGCAATCGGGGATGCTGACGAGACTGGACGTCTACGACGACTGTGGCCATGGTTCTCCCGTTTCCCAAGTTACTACTAACTCGTACAACAGACAGCTCAACGCTCATGCAGACAAATCAGGCGCTCAGTGACAGAGTCGAGCTCGAGTTTCGTGTTCTGAACGGACGACTTTACAGCGCTGTCGATTCATCCACGCTGCGGCCTCTTGCTGCACTGCTCGTCGGCCACTTCCAACCACATCCTCAGCACCACCCGCCGCACCACCGCTGTTTCCGCAACAACGAGTAGTACGTTACCAAATCATCGAACTCGCTTGGATCTCGATGAACACCGACGGAGATGTGCGAGATACGTCCCTCGATGGTAGCACGTGAACTCCAGGGCAACCGATCTCGGTCAACGTGTGCCGTCATGCAGCTCCTGGAATCAACAAGCACTGCACTTCGCGCACTTCGAAGTGCACGGTGGGCTGGCGTAAAAAAAAAAGATAACGTTCACTCCTGGGCACGTGGGCAGACAAGGTTTGTCGCTCAACGCCTGAAGATCCTAGACAACAAAATGACTACTGTCTGATTGTCTAAACGCTTAAAGTGTCCATGCCACTCCACCGCGATCCACCGACTGCTGCTAAGAATGCGCTGCCGGCCATGCCATCCATCCCTGTTCTATTCTGGTGGGACGTAGGGTTAGCGCGGCGCCGCTGGTGATGAGCAGCGGATGCGTCGGATGCCGATTGTCCTGCTCGGCCGGCGATGACATCGGCTTCGACCTACTGTGGTCTCGCGCCATCGCCTGGTCTCGACAGAAAATCTTCGTCGATGTGTCGCTCGCACCCATCTAACTCCTGCCTTGGGACCACTGCAACCAAACAGGCAGCAGGGATTAATCTCGACGACCACTGCACCACATGCTACATGTGCTGCAGCGTCCACGGCCCCACATGGCCTTGCGTCTGCCGCCCCCGGTACGGATGGGGACGACGGGGGGGAGGGCGGCGAGCTCGTGCTCAAACCCCGGGTTGCGGAGACGTGCTAAGTCGAGCAAGCGAGCGAGCGATAGACGATGAGATGAAAAATCATACACAAAAGTAGCCTTGCGACGTACTCACATTGACACTCCCCGACTCACCTCGCCACCCCCGCACCAACTATGGCGTCGGATCTTGTCCCAAACAGCAACCTCATGGGCCCCGACAGTGTTGACCCGCGGCTGGGTCACACTGAAGTCGAAGAGGAGCACATTGTCGACCCAGACCTGTTTGACCGTGAGTTGTGGTGTCGAGAGGTGATTGCCATTGTCGCCGTCGCTTAGTCGTGGCGCCTGGTGATCATGGCAACCTGCTCGCTGTTATAAGCCTGCTAACGTCTCCTAGGATCTATCAATGAGCAGCCTCTTGAAGTGTACCAGTACTGCGCCGCCATCGAGCGCGAGCACGAGGACAACGACGATCGCCCCGTCCCCGACGCACCATGGACTGTGGCATTCAAGAGCATCACTGGGCGCCGGAGTAAGATCGTGCGACCCAACGAGCCAAAGAAGACTGTCCATCCCGCCGTTGTGGAGAAGAAGCACCGCAAGTTCCTCGCCTTCGGTGGCAAGGACAAGGATTCTGAGAAGGCGCGAGCTGGGGATGTCATGGTCTCCTCGCCTGACGAGGACGGCATGAGCGAGGACGAGAAGCAGTCTGCGTACCGCATCATGCGCGTCGCAAGCTGGCAGATCGTTTTCTACCTCATCACCACCGACATTCTCGGTTTCTCCTCTGCGCCGTACTCCTTCAAGCAGCTTGGCTTCGGTCCCGGCGTGCTTGTCTACACCTTCTTCTTCCTTCTGGCCTTCTGTGGTGGCCAGGTTCTTTGGCGCCTGTATCTTAGCATGGACTCCGAGAAGTACCCAGTTACCTGCTATGCCGACCTCGGAGAGCGTACCTTTGGTGAGTAGTCAGCTGAGAAAACCGGGGGAAGGTCTGTAGTTGACGTCTCAGGCAAGGCGGTCCGCCATTTCTTCAACATTTTGCAGTCCCTGCAGCTCATCTTTAACGTCGCCATCCTCATCATCGGATGTGGCACCAAGCTCGCCACTATCATCAAATACAAGGTGGGACTACCGTGTGTTGCCTTTGCTGACCCCAGTTCTGCTACATCGTGCTTTGTGTCTTCTGGGCTCTCCTGGGCATGATCGCCGGCCAGATCAAGTCATTCCGCAACTTTGCATGGTTCACCAACATCAACATCTGGCTCAACATCGCCATGATGATTATCGTCATGGTCGCGTCGGGCATCTACGACCCCAACGCATCACAGTCCAACCACGAGGACCTCAGCGAGCCGATCAAAACCACCGGCTGGATCCCGGAAGAGAACAAAGTCAGCTGGTACCTCCAGGTGCAGGGTGTGCAGCTCGCCGTCTTCGCCTACGGTGGTGCCATGATCTTCACCGAGTTCATGGCTGAGATGCGCCGCCCCCGCGACTTTTGGAAGGCCGCATTCTGCGGACAGCTCTTCTGCTACCTCATGTACATGCTCTTCGGGCTGTTCATCTACGCCGTGCAGGGACAGTACACTGCTATCCTGCCTACTCTCAACTTCGACAACTACCCAATTCAGCTCGTGTGCAACATCATCGGCCTGGTCTCTACCGCCGTCGCCACAGTGCTGTACGCCAACGTCGGTGTCAAGCTTATCTACCACAACATCCTCCGCGCGTACTTCAAGGCACCTCCCCTCATGTCTCGCCGTGGTAGCTTCATCTGGTCCTTCCTCGTCATCGGCTACTGGGCAATTGCTTGGGTTATTGGCTCTGCCGTTCCCAACATCTCTTCGCTTTCCACCCTCATCGGTGCCGCCTGTATTCTCCAGTTCACCTACACTTTCCCGCCCCTCCTCCTGCTCGGCTGGTGGATGCAGAGGGACGCATGTGCCGGTGACAAGCCATGGGAGCCCGGAATGGAGAAGTGGGCGAACCGCGTCGACTCCTGGCGCCAGGCATCGCGCTGGAAGCGTGGCTTGAAGAAGTACTGGTATGTCAAGATCTTCCTCCTCCTGCTGTTCCTTGGCGGGGTTTCGCTCGCTGGCCTTGGTCTGTATGCGGGTATCGAGTCGGCTATCGATGCGTACCGCGACAACTCGACCACGGCGTACTCGTGCCGTGCGCCTGGGCAGCCAAAGGACAAGAGTAAATAAGGAGGTGGTTGTCGTGTTGGGTGTTGTGCGGCAGCGTGTCGCTATCACATTAGATCATTAGTATTACATTAGAGCATGCAACAGGGCGTGCGAGTGCTGCGAGTGAAGGTGAAGACCGTCGATCAAGTCTCTCCCGATGAATATTGACTACGACTTCGGCTATGTAGCAAAGGCAAAGCTGCTAAGTCACGTCAAGCTGGCCTCATATATCGCGGGCAGTGTAAAAGGTAGTACGCGTGACACTGCAGTGTAGTTGAAGCAGTCGATGACAGACCTCGTCGCAAGCTGCTGGATTTCCGTTGTTCACGTCAGGCAACCCCAAGTTGTTAGCGTCGTAATGATGTTGGACACAAGACGACAGCTGACAGTGCTTCTGTAAATGCAAAGCTTTGTCGTCCTCTCAACTACTCCAGCATGCAATGCATGCATCAATTGTTGCATTCAGTCCAAAAGAGCAGCATCCCGGGCTAATGCGTGCCACAAATATATGTGAACTGCAAAAACATCCGCAAAAAGAAATGATTCGTGCATACGCCCAAGGGGAATCGAACCCCTCTCTGAACCTTGGGAAGGTTCCATCATAGCCACTAGACCATGGGCGTTCATTTCTTGGAAGTCTTTGCGCTAATAAGCGCTCCGAGACGTCTTTGCGCTGTGACAGAGCACTTGTTCTGCCCATGTAGAGGGCTCGGCTGGGTGCTGCGCAATGCATCGTATGAGCATGTCGAATCAGCTGCCGTATCTCTGGATCATGCATGCTCTTCCATCTTCACGACTAATGAAGCTGTTACGGTGTCACTCGGGTTCTGCAGAGTGCGTAAGCAGTCTTGCCGTTGGAACAGGGGATGTTGCGCAGTCATGTCTGAAGCTCGATGCACGCGGGCGACATGGCCACTGCTCCCAAGTGCTTCTGCTTTCGCAATCTCGATGATTAAGTTTACAGTAAGAGACACACGTGTCAGTGCTTCCTATGCCACTGAATGATTCTTTGTAGACAAAATATCGAACAGTGCGAGCGATGCCGCCGGCAGATTGCGTGAGAAGTGGGGAATCAAGCCAAACAGATGTCGTTGCTTGTGTTCACTGACACTCCAACAAGTTGTCAATCGCGGAGTGTGCCCCGTTCGTATACAGGCAGATAGTGCACGAAGCCATACACAGCTTGCAGATGCCATGTATGTGCAGTAGAAAACAGCCGGAAAATGGGCACAAATCACCACGATAATCGCTCTGCACTACACTTTTGTCGCCTTTCTCGCACCCGCTCTCCTCAGTGGCTTGACTTCCTGCCCCAGACCTTTATACGTTTCAATTCCCGGAAGGATTCCAAGCTGAAGCGAAGCGGGGCAGGTGGTCATGCAGAACAGATGCGTAGAACAGTGTGATCGAATACGCGAAAGGAATCCCTCCGAGGCGCACAGCCGATACCCAATCCATAAGACAACTAACACTGCTAGACAATGCGGGACACACCTATCCCTACTACCACTAACCATCAGACAGCCACGAGACCACAGACCACCCCAGACAACCATTCCATACCCCGGCTCACAGACCGTTCTTGTACACGACACTTTCGACCTGCTCGTCGGTGCCGGCAAACTTCTTCTCGTCGTCGCCGATGGGGGTCTCGATGTCGCCGCTGCGCGCGGTGGACACGCTCGGGCGCTTCTGGAAGCCGTAGTAGCCCGGGCCGTCGAAGAGCGCCGAGATCTCCTCGAGCGGCAGGGGGCCGTTGGCGCCGCGCGTCTCAATGCAGAAGAAGTAGATGTACACGACTTCGAAGGCGAGGAAGACGCAGAACACGATGTAGTACTTCCAGCCGATGGCTGATGTCAGCAATCGTCAGAAGAAGGCTTTACTCACCATCGAGGGCAATGGGGTTGACGTATTGATTGAACACGAGCGAGGCATTGACGGCCAGGTTCATGAGCATAAGACCCTTCGAACGAACGCGGAAGGGGAGGATCTCGACCGTGTACGAGACAAGGAGGGGCGACATGGCAATGTCGTAAAGCGCGTAGAAGAGGAAGATGAACGCGAGGACACCGTTGCCTGCCGCCCTGTTGGCGCCGATGGGGACACAGTCGCCTGGCTCGCCGCCGTTGGCCGCCAAGCACTCGGGCTCAAAGTTCTGCGCGCTCTTGGTGTACAGGGCTGAGCAGATCGTCCAGCAGATGAACGAAATGCACATACCAGTCGTAGAGGTGAGGAAGAGGAAGCGGCGGCCGACGCGGTCGACGGTGAGAGCACCAACGATGGCCCAGAAGTAGTTGTACACCTGGAGGATACCGTTGATGAGGGTCTGGTGGCCGGTCGAGGTGATTCCGATACCCTTGAGCACCTTGGTGAGGTAGTACGAGACAAGACCGTTACCGGACCACTGGGAGAAGAAGGCGATGGCGATGATGATGCGGAGACGGCGGAGGTTGCCCTTGTCGGTGAAGAGGTCCTTCCAGGACGAGCTGGAGGCAGCCTCGGCCTCGGCACGGAGCGATTCCTTGATCTCCTCGTACTCGTACATGACGAGCGGGTCGTCCATGTCGCCGCCGCAGTGGTGCTTGGCGAGGAAAGCGAGCGCGCGGTCGTCCTTGCCCTTGGAGACGAGCCAGCGGGGGGACTCGGGGATCATGAAGATGAGGAGGATCTGGACGATCGAGGGGAGACCCTGGAGGACGGAGGGAATGCGCCACGACCAGCTGTTGTTCATGCGGAAAGTGCCGTAGGTCGTCCAAGCTGCGATGATCGAGCCGAGGTACCAGCTCGAGTTGTAGAGCGAGGTGATGGGCGCGCGGTGGGTCGGGAAGGCGAGCTCGGTGATGAGGATGGGGGAGGCGAGGCCGGCAAACGAAAGGCCACTGGGGGTTAGCGGGTACATACATGGACGGCAGGAATGGTTGGCATGCAATGGTCAGGCGATTACTAGGACACCAGAGGAGCTCCTACACCGATACTGCCACACCGACCACTGCCTTGGTCACCACATTCCGCAGCTAGTAGCCTCAGCGTACTCACAATCCGATCAGCCCTCTCGCGGCAATGAACATGCCCACATTCTGAGCCGCAGTCTGGAGCGCCGTCGCAATGATCATGATAGCCGCACCCAGGAAGATCGTGCCGCGGCGGCCGAGAAGGTCACACGCGTAGGGCGCAAAAGGGAGACCTGCGATGGAGCCGATACTCTGGATCGCATTGAAGATGCCGAGGACTTTGGAGTTCTCAAGCGGGTTGCCAAAGTAGTCGTCCCAGGTCTTGAGGGTCCTGAGTGTTAGCAAGAGTATAGACCGATGTCGTCTACTGTGGAACTCACTGGAGACCATTCATCATCGAACCGTCGTAACCATTGGTCATCGACGTGATGAGAGGAAGCAGGAGGATGATAGTAAGCTTGCCCAAGTGGCCGCGGTACCATCTTGTGTCGCGTCCGGCGAGGATCGAGGCCAGCTCGGTGTTGACACCGCTGGTGCTGCCTCCGGCTGCTACGACGCCCATGTCGAGAGCTTAAACGAAGAGCTAGGTGAAGCTGTTGTCGAGTTTGGTGCTGAGGCCAAGGTGGAGGCCGATTTGAGATCGGTGCTGAAGTTGTTGTTGTTGTTGCTCAGACTTGGTCGATCGCTAGATGCGTTGAAGTCAGATCACCTCTCCAGTGAGCAGTGAGCTGTCGTCCGGGTTAGTTGGCCAAGACCATCGACCCCCGCCGTATATATTTCCACCAGTGGCCAACATCAACTGCACACATTGTCGGCACCCACAACCTATCAGCCCGGACGATACGGGCATCGCCATTGCCCCGGCCCGTTCCTCTCTTCCATCCTCCTCCTCTCCATCTTTGCCTCCCTCGGTAGCCCGTGGGGCCGCTGGTGCTAGCGCTGCTTATTCTCGCCGGCCTGATCTCGGCACAGTAAGTGGACACCTGGGCACCTGGACACCGACACCTGGGCCGTCAATGTATTGCTTTCTCTGCGTGCTTGATGAGATAATGCCGCACAGGCGTGCGCTGAGTAGAGAGTCAGCACATGAGCTGGGTACGCTTCCTCTTCCGCATTGGATCTCCGCGTCGCGTGAGACAGTATCGGATGATGGCTCCTCGGGGCCAGCAGGGGCTCAGTCGTGCCCCTCCTGCCCCTCCTCCTGACCCGCCTCCTCTGCTGAGCTCTTCCGGACTCGCCGGAGTCGATATGACGGTCAAAGGCTTTAAAGAGAGGAGTTAGATTGAATAGCAATGGTCAGGTCCGTGCATGAATTCCCTGGCGAGGCGGCATGTGGCAGTGGAGGAGGCCGATCCCATATGCTCCGGGATTGCTGCGGTATTCGACCGAGCCAGCTTTTGGGCGCGTCAGAGGCTATTTTGTAGCATGTTATGCATCGGAGCGTGATCTGCACGTATGTGCGTAAGCATCGATGCATGTTGTGGAGCTCTGGAGGTGCAGAAGAGGAGCATGGGGAAGCGATAAGAGGCCCTTCTGTGCGGAATGGGGCGAGGAGACAACAGCATCAGAAGCCATGTTATCGGGCCGTTGCGAGGAGGTACGATATCCACACGGGAAATGGCCCGATTTCCGATCTCGAGATAGCGACGGTAGTGAGGATTGAGACGAGGAGTGGCAGGGAGGGGATCAGGCGAAGGCCGGTGATGACAGAACCAGGACAGCGGGACGACCACACGGGTCAGATCACGCTCCACAACGGCCACAACACCGTGGCCGCACAGATCACCCGTCTATCGCTATCACGCATCACGAATAAGCATAGCACGGGGTCAGGAGACTTACCGCGCCAACCGAGATGATCTTGGACTTCTCCCTGGGCGTGTTGGTGGACCGTGGCGTCGGTGCGAGCGAGCGGGAGTATCGCACACACGCACCCACAACAAAGGCGAACGAGGCAGAGGCAGAAGGGTAGACGCCAGCCACGATACCGGAATAGAAGCCAGCCACTTTCAAGGTTGCCGACAACAAAGAGGAGAGGGGGACGCTGGAATCAGCTGAGATCTGTGGGACGGTGGTTGTGTGACGTTGGCGGCATGCCTTGTGATTTCGGCCGCGCGGGTGTGTGGAGAGACTAGTTGTCGACCCGTGTCGCTGTGTCTTTGGGTCGGGGTTAGGCTCGGCATGCTCTGCACGGTCGCGCGGGTGATCTGCGGCACCGGGTGAGTAGCAAGTAGTCTCGGTATCATCTGAGCACTTGGCGTTGCACACGGGCATGGTAGCGTAGCTAGCGTGTGGCCTCACGTGGTAGGAGAGGCACTGCACCTACTGCACCTACTGCAGAAGTCACGACTCACCATTGGCATGGTAAATCTACAGCTCGCCTGTATGTGTGCAGGTTTCGAGTTGCCTATCAATCCAACACAAGTGACTGGCAGGCCTATGATGCTTCTTGAATTGGTGTGGTTGAGAGGTTCTCGTCACATTGGACGTGACATGCCAACCTTCCCTCAACAGAGTGAGCTAGGTCAGTCTATGGGTTTCCGCAATCATACCCGTCAGAGCTGTATCAGTCTTACTGTCAGCTGGTAACGCGTCGTTACCGTAGTATCCTGTTCCCGACAACAGTGATAGCTTCACTGCGTTAGTCGACCTGCCACTCCTACCCTCACACTGCCATTCATGTTGGCGTGGCGTCGTGGCCTGTGACGTCTCAGGTGATGTTTCAAAGTAGATCAGACACATATCTGGCACACAATGTCGAGTAACAGCACACAGAGAGGATCGAACTGTAGAAGCATAATGAGTTGACCGGCAACTTCAGCTCACAAGAGCCCATTGCATTCACCACCTTCTCCGACATGATCTCCAAGACGATTCACGCTTATCACCCACACCCCAGAATGACGTGTCCACCACCGATCACATTAAGCGACTAGCGACTAACCGTGCAATCATGTCAACAATCGTTATTTTTGTCCGCGTCCCGACTCCATCACACCCAGCTCGGACACCGTTCTTAGCCTCTGGCAATACCCAGGCAGCCTCGAGGAGCAGTATACCCCTGTCCATACCCCCTCTCCCTCTGACCCCCTCCGCAATCTCCCCTCGGCACCATGGGCCAGCTCCTCAACATCTTCCTGCAGATCCTGCAGATCTTCTGCGCGGGCAACAACAACCAGAAGCCACACGGACAGCACCAGCAGCACCAGCAGCATCAGCAGCACCAACAACACCAGCAGTACCCCCAGGGCGGTTACGGTGGAGGATACCAGCAGGGAGGATACCCCGGCAACCAGCAGCACCAGCAGCAGCAGCAGCAGCATTCGTACCCGCCTGCCGCTGGTGGGGTGAGTGTCGGGTTGTGGCACTCGTCCATGATCACAGCTAACCCCAGTCACCCCACGATGACCCGCAGTACACGCAGTGGAGGAACGAGGCGCGGCATGAGGGTGATTTGGCGCACCAGTGGGTATCGGTAGAGCGAAGGAAAAGGGCGGAGGCTGTCAAAGTGGCCAAAATGTGGAGTTGCGATTCGGCGAGAAGTCGAAGTCCCAAAAAGGACAGCAATACGACAAGATAGAGCCTCATGGCTGAGGGATCCTCATGGCTGAGGGATCCTCTTGGCTGAGGGATCCTCATGGCTGAGAAAAAAGACTTCGCTGACAGCAGGTGCTTTGCCAACTCGCAGAACGCGTACAAGTAAGCCATACCTCACGTCTAGGCTGACGCCAGGTCCGGCGACGGCGCGAGGGCAAAACAGCTCAGCGAGGAGGGCAAGATGCACCAGCGGAAGCAGGACGAGATCGACGACCGGGCCGCAGAGTGGATCTTCAGGGGTGAGTCGGCCGCCCGGCACGCCCAGTGCCGGGTGCGCTGGAACAGTGATGTGACTGTGGTGTGCTGGGAGAAGCAGTGGTGCTGGAGGATCAGTGGGGTGTGCTGGACAGGCGATGCGGTGTGGCGGAGGAGCTAGCTGGCGGTGTGCTGGCGTCGCAAGAGAGACAGTGTCTGGCCTATGAACCCTCGTCCCCGCTGACCCCAGAAAACAACAAGAAACAACCCCACGGCTCCATCGACCTCCACGGCCTCTACGTCAAAGAGGCAATCGAGTACACTGAGAAGGCCATTGCCGACGGGCAGCGGTCGGGTATCGCCGAGCTGCGCGTTATCACCGGCAAGGGAATCCACTCGTACAACCATCAGGCGAAGATCAAGCCGGCGGTTGCGGATTTGATGCAGAAGTGAGTCGCGGAGCACGAGCATGCGAAGCATGCGAGTGCGCAGCGGGAGCGTCTGCAGAGAGTGTCGGAGCATGCCAGTGCGCAGCACCAGAGTGCCTGAGTTCGAGGAGGGCCACGAAAATTGAAGACAGCGGCGTGCGAGCGCATGGCAGTCGGCATCTACTCACCAAGACGGAGCACGCAGGGAAGAGGACGGGGGGAACATAAAGCAGGACCTGTCCAAAGATCCGACGAGTGCAGTCTGCGGGCCGGAGTCATCGAGGAGAAGCCATGAGGGGCATGAGAGCAGACGGCGTGCGAGCAACACTACGAGCGCAGCGGATGGAGAGAGGGAATCTTCCCCTTTTTTCCACCCAACGTCATTTGCTAACTTCCCTTGCTTTCTCGACTTTCTCCCATCACTTCCCTCTCCATGTTGTTCTGTTCTGCCCTCCACCTCCCTCAACACCTTGTGCACTCCTGCTTCCGATGCTGTCCGTCGGTTCTCTCTACTATCCCAAGCCTCCTGATACTATCGCTGACCCCAGGTACAACCTCTCCGCCGAGATCGACCCGCACAACACGGGCGTGCTCGTCGTCGACCTGCAGGGCAAGTCTGGCGGCGGGCGGACACGCGACGCGGGCGGCATCGTGGACCGCATGGGCGAGAAGGATGCGGACTGTGTTATCATGTAGGAGGGGTGCTGGTTATTGGCGGTCGGGCTGGATGTCGGTGGATGGGGATTCGGGTTTATGGATATTCACGAGGTATTGGGTTATGGATTGGGATATCGGAGTCGGCGGGTGACGATGAACAGTCACTCGGTTTCTGTCGCAGGACATAAGAGGCACAGCAGATGACGCGTACGGATAGCGTGGATGGTTTATGAGGCGGGTGGTCTGAACCGCGAGGGGGATGGCCTAAATGTTGGAACGTGAGAGAGGATGGATGAGGAGGATGGCTGGGGAAGATGGATCGAGGAAGGTGGAGATCGAGGAAGAAGGGATCAAGGAAGATGAGTCTGTTCATGCCCTAGTCCCCAGAACGTGTATATCGGAAATATGTAATGTGTAAGTCGTGGAAGGCGGAAGTCGAAGTCGTTGAGACACGAGGATGGTGAAGGAAGTGGGAGACGAGGAAGGTAGAGGACGGGAAAGGTGATGAACGGGGGAGGTGAAGGAAGTGGAGGACGAGGGAGGTGAAGGTAGTGGAGGACGAGGAAGGTGATGGACGAGGAAAGTGAAGGATGAGGGAAGTGAAGGATGAGGATGGTAATGACGAGGAAGTTGAAGGAAGTGGGGGACGAGGTAGGTGAGGACGAGGAAAGTGAAAGACGAAGACAGTGGAAGACGAGCACGTGAGGAAGGTGAAGAGGGTATCAGGCGAAGAACCGAGAGGTGAACGCTGAAAGCGAGATATGTGGGAGAAGGGAACGTGAAGATGATGAGGGTCAGAAACAATGAGGGTCGTGATGAATGATAGAAATGTGAGGCGAAGACGAGGAAGGGACAACGAGGAAGGTGGAAACGAGCGAGAGTGAGAACGAGCAAAGGTAAGGATTGCAATGAGGGAAGGTGGGTGGAGCGAGGTGGCTGGAGGTCGAGTCGACCGAGAGCGCGTAGTCAGCTAATGCGTAATGAGCTGGGAGTGTACATGAGGGAGGAGTGCAAGGGCGATGAAAGGAGGATAGCACGCCAACGAGCATGTGAGATCGGATGAAGCGATTATATTGTAGGTCATTTACGATGAGAGGTGTAGAGAAGGTGAGAGGGCGAGCATATGTCAAGCGGCATGATGAGGAAGGCGAGAATCACCGTCAAGGCGACGTTCTGATCGAGCATCGGGAAGACTTCAGTAAAGCAGGTCAGCAGGATTGAGGCCAGCATGGTGTGAATCAGTGACTGTCAGATCAGTGTCGTACCACCGTGCCGTGCTCACCGTGTGCGTGCGAGTGGCGCACTGGTAGTCAGCTGTAAGTGCGAGGTAGTGTAGCGATGGAGCCTGTCGAATGAGTATGGAGGAGACGTAGAGAGGGAGTTTGTGCGTGGGAGATCAACATGCACAACACGACAGCGGGGCAATGTGACAGCAGAGTGTTGGTGATAAGCGGGAAGAGGAAGGTGCAATGAGAACTGAGGAAGGAAGCTACTGTACATTGACATATCGAGCAAGACACTCTCAAGCGACACCCACAAGCCACACACACACACACACAGACACACACGACGTGCACGACGTGCACGACACACAACAATCGTACACGACACACACAATGCACAACGACGACCCCGCGGCATTGGAACCATACATGCACTTGCAAACGCAGCTGCCGATGTGCGATCGTCGCCTGGAGTATCAAATGCATGTGGGTGCGAGCGATAGCATTTCAACGATCCAACTTGCTATTGTCAAACTCTATACTCTGGTCGTTGTCAATACAACAAAAGTACAAGAAGTCAATAGCAAACTCATATCATCGACACCCCTCACCCCTACCCTACATGCCCTCCCTAGCCTCCCTTCATGCCCTACACCTGACACATGAGACATGTCAGTCAGTACACTGCAATGCAACCTCGAAGCGCCGCTCTCGCCGCCACATCGCGTTGGTCGCTTACACCCACGTTCTGCCATCCATGCATCCATGCTATGCGCCTATGCAACCATGTACCGGCGTCCGATCGGGGTGAGGGGTGCAGAAGGTTTAGGGCTCTTCTCTGCCAGGAGAATGGACATTGTTCCACCACTACTAACTCACTGTCCCACTGTCCACTCCCCTGGGCCAGCTGGGCACTAGTCACTACTACTGCTACACCCGCATTCCACTGCAGCTGCCATTCCCGGCGGCAGTTGCTTGATTAACCCGGTCTTTAGCGCCTCTACCATGCCCCTCCCTCCCTTGCCCTTGTTTGTCCGAGCTACGTCCGAAGCAGAGAGGGGAGGGGATGGGATAAGATGTGCCCTGGGTAGTAGTATTCACGGCTCTCCGCCGGCCGAGGGTGACCCGGTGACGGCTGATCGCATCGTATCAGATTGCATTTTGGTGCGTTTTGGTGCAGGTGTTGCATTTGATGTTTTACCACTACTTTTCCGGTTAGCCCCGGGCAGGGGGTGTCTGGTCTGCAGGGGGTGTTGCGGGCCACTCAGCGTACGGGGCTGTGTCAGGACTACTAGCATGCATCAGAAGAATGCAATAGCGATGTTATCGTCACAATAGCAAAGTCATGGAAAAGAGTTACAGTAGAAAATCACCATGTGGGATATGATGATCTGAAGATATAGGGCAATACCCCTCCGCATTACAATTGCCACCGAATACCTGCCCTCCCCACCCACCCTATTCCCGCGGCCCCGTCCTATACCGGCGGCAATTCCATGCTAATACCCATACGATCGCCATATACCCTGCCATACACTGCCATACACTGCCGTAATCGCCCTAATTGCCCATTGCCCATTGCCCAAATCAACGATCTACCAAGACAATCGGAGGCTACTGTACGACGACTACCCCCCGTCCCTCTTTCGATCCACCCCCACCCAACCCGGGTCATCATCAGTCATCCTCCTCTCGCCATCAGACAAGACTCTGTCCTCGTCCCATCTCGCATCTGCTCATACTTTTACTCGACGCACACAACATCACTCGCACGCACGCACGCACGCACGCACACTGCACTCGGCGCATCCCACTCCACCCCTCATCCCCACGCTCGGCTTTTCTCTCTCTCTCCTAATCAACCCCGCATCGCCCTGTTGATCACCCTGGTCGCTTTCAATTTCATCCACCCAGCATCCAACCAATCCAACCACATCCCATCCAACCTCAAGTCCTTCATCCATTGCATCCAGCATCAACACCACCACCATCAGGACTGCATTGTTAACAACTACTTGCTGGCATCCAGCATAACACTCTGAGATCAGGAACTCGTGTTCCATCATGGCTCAGATAATCCCCCCAATTGTAAGCCGCCGATCCACCATTGCTCCATGTTATGCTGTCTGTCCCCTTGTCTCTGTGTCGACCTACTCCCTCCTGTCCCGTCCTGTGGCCGCCCGCGCCGCACTCGCGTCTCGCTCGCTGCGCTCGACGCTCGCTTGGCGCAGGCGCTGACCCCAGACCACCCTCCCCGAGGGCACCGGCACCGCCCCGTCCGTCGAGGACATCCAGGACCGCCTCCCCTCCATCTGCGTCGACTACCTCTCGCACAACTGGACAGAGGAGGATGTGTGGGCGTCCTGGCGCAACATGACCCGCCACAAGCACGAGATTGCGAATGGTGTGAGGTTGGAGAATGCGAGCTGGCGGACGTGGAACAAGCAGAGGAATAAGCTGCGGACGATTTCGCCAGAGACATTGAACTGGTGAGTAAGCAACTGCTGGCTGCATATGTCTGCATGGGGGTTTGCACGAGTGGCTATTAGTGCTGCTGCTGCCGTTGCAGCGTCGCTGCATGCAGTGGTGTTGGTGGCCATGGCCTTGGTGTTGACTGCCGCCTGCCTACCCCCGGTCGGTGACTTGACGGTGGTTCGTGGTTTGCTTTGTATGGTGGCGGACCGGCCACGGAGGAATAGCCGTAACCTCCTCCGGAGAGGGGTCCGTACCTCCCCGAGGGGTGTGTGCCATCAACAGGCTATCATGCGCGGTGTGCATGCATGCGGGGGGCAGCAGTGCGGGTGCAGCTGCGGCGGTGATGTGTGCATGCATGTAGGCAACATGCGTGCGTGCGTGAGCTAGTTCGGAGTGATGCTTGCGAGCAGGTTTGGGCTGAGTGTGCGATGAACGTGCTATGGCCTGACCTTCCTCGGGGGTGAGGAAGGGTGTCACTGGTCATCATGCACAGCTGTGAGTGCAGCGAAAACGTGCACTCTGGTGATGCCGCACGCAGGCAGCATGCTGGTGGTATAGCATGCTGTCAGATGGAGATAAAGAGTGCTTGTGATTGAGAATGCGGGGTGTTGAACAGCACCTTCCTCCCCCCTCTGAGGCAGAATTGCGTTTCATGGTGCTTGACCTCTCCTGCACAGTCTCCTCTGTCTCCATCATGCTCCGGTGCTATTGCATGCTGCGCGTTAGAGCGAGAGTGCTGCCTCAAGGCCTACTTGCTGCTGAACGTGCTGCCGAGGACTAGGCAGATGTCCTGATGTGTCACCCGAGGAATGGTCATCAATGGTGACCTTTCTCGCGCTCGTGTGTGCTTTGCCAGCCATGCCGTTGCTAGCATGCCTGCGTCCAAGTGTGCTTGTTCGTGTTGGCGTCATTTGTGCTCGTGGACATGCATGCTACAATGATCTGCAGTCACGCAGGCTAGCGTACGGCCGACGTGCATGCAGGCGAGCATGCAAGCGAGCATGACTGTGAGCGGACATGCACCTTCCTCGATTGAGGAGCTGGAGTGTCGATCATGTGCCTGCGATTGTCGAGTGTGTGTGCATGTTTGTATATGACTGCGCGTGTCTGTGATGTTTCCAAGTGCATGTCTGTTCCTCCGGGAGTTCTTGCACATCGGTGCTCCGAGTGCTTTCATAACTCTCAAGTGCTGTGTGATGCTCTTGGGATGCTCGCAAGAGGTCGCTAGAATTCGCTGGAGTGCAGCAGCTTGCAGCCTGCAGGCTTCGCAGGAGCTTGCGCAAGTGCCCGCAGGAGCTTGTCGGTCACTTGTCATTCACATACAGGCTATGCTCAGTTCTCTCAGGCATGCCTACTTGCTCCTCGGATGCTTGCGAGTGCCTGTGAAACCCCTGCAAGCGGCCGTCTCATGTCGAAACCTCGCAGTACCAGTAGTGCTGTGGATGTGCGCAGCTGCAGCACTGCCCTGTCACCTCTACCTCCCGCGCCTCAATCATCCCACCTCTGGCTCAACGCTGACTCCAGGCTGAAAGACTCCGACGTTACATGGCTGTACGGCCCATTGCACACCGCTGCGGTCGAGCCCGTGCGCCCGGCAAAGGTGTCGCCAGTCGACGACCGCCTCGGCATCGACCACCCGACAGGCAACAAGCCCGGCATCTTGAAGCACCGCACTTTGTCAGAAATGCTCACCCTCCCCGGCCACTCGTCGCCGATCCTGGAGGCCACAATCCCCGAGGAGGACGAGGGGCAGCTCTCGCAGCC
The DNA here is from genome assembly GCA_002335625.1 of Cutaneotrichosporon cyanovorans. NCBI lineage: Eukaryota > Fungi > Basidiomycota > Tremellomycetes > Trichosporonales > Trichosporonaceae > Cutaneotrichosporon > Cutaneotrichosporon cyanovorans. The sequence continues at coordinate 429,144 of BEDZ01000004.1, read as the reverse complement.
CAACTCGAAGCGCCCGTCACTCAGCCACACAAAGTCGGAGAACAGCCTCAACCGCAGCAACTCATTGCCAACCCGCAGGCGGCCGAAAGAGGACACCCTGGTGTCCGCGATGCACAGGCAGGCGACGGCCGCAGCAGCGGCGCAGAACGAGGCCGAAGAGGGCGCAAAGGAGAAGTCGCCCGACAGGCAGCACCCAGGAGTGAAGAGGCACATCTCGTTCAACACCTTTGTCGAGCAGGTGATTGCCCTCGAGGAGCCCCTTGTCTCTCCCCAGGCCACATTCGACTCTGATGAGGACGAAGACATGCTCGAGATGCGCTCGAACCGCACCAACCGGTCGTCGTCGAGCACCTCCTACGGCTCTGGCGGCGGCACCTCCACGATCGCCAAGATCGCCCCCGCGATGCTCAAGACGGCCGGGTCGTTCACCAACAACCCCAAGCTGCCCCGCATGGTGTACCAGCCGCCATCAGAGTACCTCTCGCCACAGCACGAGGTGCCTCCGGCCGTCACGTCCCCGCCGTACTTTGACATGCCCTCGCCGCAGGCGGCGCACGCCAACGCCGCCCCCATCGGGCGCTGGAAGAACCCGAACGAGGTCGCCAACGAGGACAGCTACAGCGGTATTGGGCTCGACTACTTTGGCGGCCCCGACCTCACTGGCTCGAGCCCGAGCACCCTCGTCGTGCCGCCTGCTGGGTCGCCGCAGGTCCAGTCTCCCACCCCCCCCACACACAACCAGTACCTCCGCTCCCCGCCCTCTGTCCAGGCCCCGCCCCCACAGCCAAAGTGGCGCGTCGCAGCCTCGCCGAACGCGAACAGCCCTACTGCCTCTCCGCGCTCGGACGCGCACCTCCTGCCCCCCTCTGCGGGATCTACAACATCCAACTCCTCCACGTCGCTGCACAATGCCGGCGCGTCTCCCTCGTCCCCACTCTCGCCCCAGCCAGGGCGCAGTATCCTCAAGGTCCGCTCGTCGGTCCCCTCTGTGCCTGTGCCGGAGCCAGTCTCGCCCCCAGCCATCTTCAACTACAACCCCTCGGTCGCCACTGGCTTGGGAGGCATGTATGGGTCGTATGACGAGGCGAAGGCGGCCCTCGGGCATGCGAGTCCTGTCGAGGACGACTCGAGGAGAGGCCGCTCGACCGCCAGGGGCGGGCAGGGGTCGTCCCTTGCCGATCGAGGAGGCGCAGGCAGTGGTAGCAGCACGATAGCACGCGGGTCGAGCAGCAGCTCGAGCGGGAGTGTGTCGCGCTCGCCGGTGGAGACGCCCGGAGTAGGGAAGGTGAGGGGACGGGGTGCGGGGGGGTACGTGCCCTCGCCTAGTGCTGCGGTCGGTGCGGCCGGCACAGCGCCGGCAGGCGCTGGTGCTAGCTATGCGGCGGCGACGAACTCTGCCAATGCCGTCCCCGTGGGTACTAGTGCTGCCAACTACGCTGGTGCCCCCGTCGGTGCCAGCTTTGCTTCTGCATCTGGCAATCTCGCATCGTCTACTGGTGGTGTTGCAGTGGGGAACGGCGCGCCTGCTCCTTCCTTTGCTCCCAACGCTGCTGTCAACGCTGTTGGCGCTGCTGGAGTTAATGCTGGTGCTCCTGGTGCTGGCGCCAACTTCGCTCCCACCGGCGCAAGTGGTATCGCCTCGACTGCACCCGCCTCGGCTCGCGCTGGCGCCGCTGCCGCTGCCGCGGCGCACGCCGACTCCGAGCCGATGGACGTCGACGCTCCCGACTACTCCCCCGAGCGCTCGTCCACGCCCACCCCCCACTCCTCCCCTCAAGTGAGTCACCTCCCGAACTGCACATCTGACTGACCAGTACTAGATCGTCCTCCGGCCCCTGCAGGACACGTCGCCTGCGTCGCTCCCGCACGGGGGAGCGGCGAGGGGACGAGTCGCGACAGGAGCGGCGGCTCCTGCTCGAGCTGCGGCGGCAAACTCTGGCTCTGGCTCATATTTCGACTCTAGTGTTGGGCAGACATTCGGGTCTAGCGTTACCTCGCCTGCTTCTTCCAACGTCACCACTGGTGGCACCACTTCCTCTCCACTCCAACAATCACATACCACTGCTACTCCCCACACCTCTTCTCCTGTCGATGGCACTTATGGCCGCTACTCCCCAGCTCACCGGTCATCACCCTATGGCGCAGGCGTGAGCGCTCAAGCTCAGACCACCCAGAGCGCCGGCCGCTCGTCACCCACCGCTAACCTCCCCTCCCCTGGCCGCCGGTCCCCCCCGCTCTCCTCTCCCTCGCACGGTGCCACTGGCCGCCGATCCCCCGCCCACGCCTCCCCCTCCCACGGTGCCACTGGCCGCCGCTCCCCTGCGCACGCCTCCTCCGGCACCGCTTCCCCTTCCCAAGGCGCCACGGGCCGCCGATCCCCAGCACACGCATCACCAGGCCGCGCGTCCCCGTCGGCCTCTGACTCGCCCCGGGGCCGCACGTCACCAGCGTACGCGCACGCCGCGCGCCGGGGCCGCTCCCCCGCGTCCCAGTCGCCAGCGACGACGCACCGCGTCAATGCGGCGCCGACGCTCTCACAGCCCGGTGCGGCTTCCGGAGACGGCACAGACGCTGACGGGGGGGACTCGGACCTCCCTGACGACGACGGGTCGACGCTCATCGGCCGCGCGACGAACATTGCGAATACGGCAAAGGACCTGCTCGGCGCGCTGTGGTATGGCCAGGAGGGTGCGCACGGGGGCCAGGGGCAAGGGCAGGGGCAGGGGCAGGGGCAGGGGCAGTGGCAGGGGCAGGGGCAGGAGAGGGGAGCAGGGGTTGGGCCAGGGGTGAGGGGGCATAGGAAGGGGGCGTCGTTGGGCTAGTCCCGCAGCGTCAGCTGCGTGGCCGGCTGTGAGGGGTGGGTGCTGTAACCATCTCACGACCATGCCCGAACAAGCCGTTCCGTTTGCTCTGCTCGCACGACACTGCCACCTTTCCACCTCTCGAGCCAACGTACATCGATACCCTGCCTTATCTCCGAGGCTGCTCCATCCCCTTGGTCTCGCGAGCGAGCAAGTACAAGTCTATATCAGCACAGGGGGATCTCATCCTTGCACAACTGAGGAAGTGGGCTCAAGCGTCAAGCGTCAAAGCACATGCGCGATGTGCAGGATCTATTGCGCATCACATCGGCCTGAGCAAACACTCCACGAATGGCAATGCGTCTGTGGTTGCCCATGCTGGGCTATCAACGCAGGAGTGGCCTTTTTTGTCGAGTACCAGTGGGCGATCTGCCATCGCAACGCCCACGGACGTCATCATCATCTACAGTCGGAGCGCTTCCTTATCAGGTCGAATTGGGGTCATCAGTCAAACGTAGGAGCCAGCGAGCTGCAGCGAGGAAGTTCGAGAATCAAGTCAACATCACTGTACCACAAGCACTGCACGTGTAACTATTCTGCATTCATTGTCGGGTGATCGCTGGTCGGAGAGAATAGGTGAACAGAGCGAAGAGGACCAGGCCTGATGCGCTGACTTGACATTGACCTACATCGCTACTGATTCGTGACAAGACAGTTCTGACGCTTCGAGCAATGGTATCGCGAGGCTCCGACTGTTGCGAGCGTTAATTATCCCGTGGACCGCGTTTGATGGTGTTGCTGACATCAGTAGGTCGCGAGATCTAGACTGACCCGCAAAGTGGAAGCAGGCATAGCCATGCGCCGTGGACCATGCTCTCAGTGGTCAGTGGACGCGAACGATTGCACTCACGGAACCCCTTACGCCAAGTACATCCCTTGTTGGAGTTGTCCTCGATGTCGACGAAGCCAGGGTGAGACCGAGAGTATGCGCAACAACTGGGATTGAACGAGAGCTGGCCTGGCTACAAGGATTATGCCCAAACGTCAACAAAACATCCTCTCTCTACGAGGCTGTGCACAGAACTTTTAAACATTACCACAGCCGCGCGATCGTAAGCAGGAGCCTCACGGTACACGACCGCTCGCGGGGCATGATATTCCTTCCAGACACCGACCTCAGAAGGCAGTCACGCGACGACCGAGCACACACACAAGGCGCAGCCACACACCACGATAGCGACAAGATGATGGAGCGCAAACACTACCTTAACCTACAGTACCATACCGCACTTTTCACTGACCACACCTCATCGACGAACCTGCCTCCAATGTCATCCGTGAGCTCCACAAACAACATGCCACCATGCATGCACGACCTCCAGCACGGTACTCGTCACCCCTACCCGGGTCATGCGACTTCCTTACCCCTCACTCGGAGGCCGTGATTGTCTCACGCCAGACCCCGGCGGGCGCTGCGGTGCGTTGCGGTGCACTGTGTCGCGCTGATCTTGCCAACGGAACTGAGCTAATCCTGCTTTGCAGCCCCGGGTGCCCAGCGGATAGCAGCTCCGTGCCCGGAGGAGCATATCGCTGTTCCGTTGGAGACGGTCTGTGTGCGCTTGCTGTTGGTGCTGGGTGGGCGTCCGATCGCGATCGGGCGTGGTTGTGCGTGGCGGGCGCTGGCTGGTAGGTGTGGCGCTGGGAGCTGGATGAGGCATGATGTTGTGTTTGAGTGTTTGCTACGTGGTAGTGGCTTCAATGGGCTGCAGGTCATGATGGCTGGCAGCGGAACTAAGCAGGGTGAGGTAAGCGAAGGACTCAGTGCAATACCTTGCGACACGAGAATGATACAGCCGAGCAAGAGCGATGCGGTAGTGGCAACTTTTCCGCTGGAGATCATGGCGCTACTTCCTATCGCATATCCGGTGTCCACCTCGACACTCTCACTGCGGCCGAAGTCTAATGACAACGCCATCTTTGCTGGCTTGTCGCCTGCTGAGCGCTTGCCGACGCTGACGTGCTGACGTTGATTCTGACGCTGACGCTGGCGCTCTGACACTCTGTGACGCTCGTACGAGTCGAACCCGCTCATCTTTGTGACTCTTCACCACAGCAACGATCAGAAGCACTGACCGCAGCATGGGCATGACCTCGACGACGACCACGACCCCAGCACGCGGCACAGAGATCTCCAGGCGATCATTTGTCGCCCTTCGCGCCCCGGGATGGCGTAGAGGGTGTTGTTCGTGACGCAGCAAGATGGACCGCAAACATCAGAAACCGGAGAGCTGACTCTGTGCTGACTACTCACACCTAGCGTCTTTGTTGTCGTGTCAAGAGAGACCGCCCCGCCTACAGCAACACCCCGTCCCGTACCACCCCGCCCTCGACTATTCCCCCTATCAATCGCCTGCCTCTCTTCAGCTCGCTTCGCATTGACCGCCGTGGGAAGCACCTTCTGCGCCCTGCACACTGGTCTTCGCTGTGTTCGTTCCGTGTCCTGCATGCATCGAGGGTGCTCGCTTGACCTCCTTTCACCTCTCCCCTCCCGCTCTGGCCGTCGACATCACTCCGTCCCTCCCCGTGGCCGTGGCCGTTTGTTGTCCTCCTTGCTGTGGCAACGTGACCTCGTCCCCTTGATACGAGCGAAGACAAACAACAACATGGCCGGGGGTTGGTATCGATATATGAGTCGAGGTTTGGGAGGCGGCTGAGGTGTCTTCCAATCCTCGTTCTGTGCTGGTGTCGCTCTCTAATCACCGTCGACAATCGCTGAGAGCCCAGTGGCACAGATCTTAGTTGTGCACGCATCGACTAGGCAAGGCATATCCTAGACGTTCAACACTGTCATTGTCATCGTGTCCAACTCGCCGACGGTGTCGAAAGGATATCTTCAGCAACAACATCAATGGCGGTCCTGTCCCTCATGCCAGCTCACGCAGCGCAGCAGGCTGCAGTGCAGCGTGGCGGCGCCGCTAATGCCACCAATGCCAACGCCAATGCCAACGCCAATGCCAACACCAATGCCAAAAGCAACGCCGATACCAACATCAACATGGCTGTCAACACATACACCAGCAGCAACTGCAACCTCGTATCCACCAGGGGCGAGCGCGGATCCATCACACCAGTGTCGGCGTCGAGCTCGGAGCTACCTCTACGCCTCTGTGGGGCCGCCGTAAGACCCACCTCTGCCGCCACATCCGACTCCGACTCGCTCATCCCCCTGCCATCAGCAGCGAGTACCGCGTCAGCCGGACCCGGCGACTCCAATCCTCTCAACCCGCTCACGACCAGCAACACCGGCAACAACAGCCGCGACGCCGCCACCGCCACCAATGCCGGCGCCACAACCGCCTACACCATCAGCACGTCCGCCACAACGCCTGCTCCGACCCTCCCCCACTCGTTCTGGACAGTCGACAGGCGCGACTCACTCCCCTATTCGCTGCCATATGCCAATCCTATTACCCATGCACACACGCACACGCATACACACGCACGCAAGCCCGACCCAGAGCCCATCCAGGCCCATGCCCACACCCAAGGCCACGAGTACAGAAAGGACGAGTACTACGGCTACGCGTACCCGCACCAATACCCCGTGGCTGTCCCTGCTCCAGCTGTGACTCCTGCGAGTGCGCTTCCGGACACGCTGGGCAAGGCTCGTCCGCGCGAAGCGGTCAAGGTCCGCCGCCATGTCTGGTGAGTTGAGAGTCGTTGATTGATTGAGGACTGATGCGGAGTGAGCGGCGCTGACTCTAGTCCCATCTGCGATAAGCGGTTCAACCGCCCGAGCTCGCTGAACACTCACATGAGCGTGCATACGGGAGCTAAGCGTGGGTGAAGTGTAGGGTGGACTGACGGCTAGCGTACCAGTGCATGCAAGAGGGGTGTGGACGGAGATTCTCGGTGTCGTCGAATTTGAGGCGCCACGAAAGGGTGAGTTGGGTTTGGCCTCTCTGCGAGAGTTGAGAACGGTGAAACGGTGTTGTTTGGTCTTCTATTAGTTGGCGCACTGTGCACTGGTCTGCGGAGGCACGATCAGCGATCAGCTTGTTGCGTTGCCAGGTGGGATAGAAGATAGACCGATCGTGTTGTTCGAGATGGTGGCATCCGTGGGCTGGTGGTGGCACTGCGACTCCACCAGTGTGGCACAGCAAAAATCCACAAATGACTTCTCGGCCTTTCATAGCTCTAGCTCTAGCTTACGCAGACGCACGATACCAACCGCAAAGCGAACGGGCTGCCAGGGCTCCCCGTGCGCACTCGCGGACACGCCCACAGCCTCTCCGCCCCCGGCTTCTCCCAGTCAACCCCACCGACCCTCTACACGCACCACGCGTCAAGCCAATCCATGAGTCAGCAGCACGCAGGTATACACCCCCACGCGCACGCGCACGCACACGCCCACCACGCCGCACCACACATGTTCCCGTACGCCCATCCCACGTCTGCGGAGTACGGCATGCGCGAGTACGCGCTCCATCAGCAGCATCAGCACATGCAGGGCTATCAGCAGCAACACTTCCAGCAACAGCAGCAGCATCAGCAGCAACAGCAGATGCAACAGCAACAGAAGCAGCAGCAGCAGAGGCAGCAGCAGCAGCAGTCCCAGTCGCAGCCACAGCCGCAGCCGCAACACAACCAGCAACGTCGTGACTCTGCGCCAGCGTTCTACTCCACCCCGCCGAGCCAGGTCTCCCTGCAGAAGTGACCTGGCCGCGCGCATCTCACCAAGCAACGGTGAGTGTGGTACAACATCGCGCCACAGCATGACCTGTCTCTGCCAGTGGTGTCTGATGGTGACTGTTTTGATCCAATATCTTTGCTACGCCCTTCTTGTATACCTTAGTGACGGTTGAGAATACGACTGATTATGGCCAGTGCCCTCATGTACGTACTCTGCTTGCACCCTGCTTGTATGCTCCGTAGACCTGTATAGTATTTCTCCTAGTGACATGACATGACATGTAGATGACTGAGTCTGCGATGTCGCGCTAGGCGAGGGCACCGGCTACCTGCTGAGCAGATCGAGGGATGATACTTGCTGATCTCGGTGCCATGGATCTCCTGCTATTCACTTTGGCTGTCATGATTTGAACTGTAGGGACCTGAGGTCCTGGGCAGATGAATGATATACAGATCCTCTCCCATACAATCGACGCCCTCCGCTCACTTCCTCCTCGTACTCCGCTCCACCCTCCCTTCCTCGGCCTTGCGCTTGCTTCCCCTCCGCTCGTCCTCGTCCTCGCCGACCTCCCCATCCTCGAGCGAGCTCGTCTGCTTCGTCGCGTACCGCAGTGTGCTCGGTCGCGGAGGCAGCCCCCTCCCGCCCGGGGCATACCGCGACGCTGACCCCTGCGCAGCGGCCGAGCGCGCTCCAGGTCGTTGAGGCAGCGACGGGTGTGGAGAGGCACTGCCTGCGCGGCTGGCAGGTGCACTGGTTGCTGCTCGTGATAATGCCGCACCTGATCCCGATGCTGCTCCAGCTCCAGCCCCAGCTGCCGACTTCGATGCAGAGTTTGCGACCGGCGCACTGGGCTGGAAGGGCAGGCTCGTAGCACTCAGAACCCGTTGTGGTGTTGGTTCAGGTTCGGTCGGGACGTTCTCCTCATCTGAACCAGTCCACGTCGGCAGCTTGAGCGCGCGGCACTCGTCGACCAGCGTTGTGATCTTGCTGAACGCCTCGACCCGTGCCTCTGCGACAGCGAGTACTGCGTTGAAGTTCTCGCGGTGCTCGGCAATCGATGCCTCGAGGGTAGTTATTTGTCTGCCGTCAGCACATGTCTGAATCGTGACTTGCGCTCTCCTTCCATATCACCTCTTTACTCACACTTCCAGCTCTGCCCGAGTATGCCCCCTCGCCAGTATCCGCTTTGCCACTTCGTCACACTTCATCCGCTGCTCGCGCTCCGCCATGCCTTTTGCGAGCGCCTCTTTCTCCTGCTCCAGCGTGGCTCGCAGCTCGGCATTGCGTGCAGCCGTGTCTGCTGCTCGTGTAGCGTACTCTCCCGCTTGCCGCCGCAGACTCCGGACCGCCGCGAGCTGCCGCTCCACGCTGAAGCGCCACTTCTCCGCCTCCAGGCGAGCCAGCTCGCCCTCAGCCACAGCGTCGGTCTCAGCAGCATGCGGTAGGCGATTCAACCGGCGAACTAGTGCGCGCACGTCCTTGTCGCTGTGTGCTAAGCGAAAGCGGTTCAGCGCATCTGTTGGCGTCAGCGCGAAACCACAAGAGCAGGATCGAGCAACTTACCAGCGCTAAAGAGTGCTGTAGAGGTCGCCATGTTGAGTGAGAAGCAGTTGCTCAACGTGACGAACTCAAAGAAGGGCAGTAGGGACGAGTTGATCAACGAGTTGATTGAAAGAGAGTCCATGATGCCGTGCTGATCGTCGACAATTGTGTCCTCGGAGATCCGGATATAGCTGCGTCGTGATGTTGTCGAGATGTCATGTCGCTGTCCGTCTCGCGTTCACAACAAGAATCATGTCGACGCCGACGACGGCACAGCACGCAGAAATGGAGCCGCCAGAAACACAAACCAAGAGCGGTGCTGCTGCCTCCGGGAAGACGCGCAAGCCCACTGCCGAGGAGCTGCTAGCGGAGATCAACCCGCCTCGCTCGCGACGGCTGATGATCGTGCTGGCATTCCCGTTGTTCATCTTGTTCGCGTTGCCATGGTGGTACGCGACGACGAGTATCGAGCGACTGCCGTTACCTTCGGAGAGGATATCCGCGCTGGAGACTGCAAAGGTAGGTGGTCAGAGCGACGGACGGCACTCGCCAGCGAGTCGTGCCCATGGCCACGCTGACAGCAGGACCCCCCGATCCGCACACAAATAGCCTTCACGGCCGATGATGCTGCCTTCCCTCCCACTCCAGAAGGCAAGGGCCACTTCCCGAAACACGTCAAGCTCGATGCGCTTGCGGAGGTGGTGGTCAAAGGTGTGGACGGGATGATCCGAACAGCGCAAAAGGGCGCGCGGCGATGGGACCTGGTCATCGACGAGAGTGAGGCAGAGGTATGAGCGAGCAGCTGACCAAAGGCAAAGCCAAGGCCGCACCGTTGCGAGTGCACATTGCAGTAGACCCATCCGCGAACGCGACATGGCCACTGGAGCCGTATGTCCAGACTGCCGGCGCGCCGCTCGACCTGCCAGAGGGGACGCTCGTCATCCCCGTGCACCCGTCGCAGATCAGTGACAGGAATCTGAAGAGTGAGTATGATCTGGTAGCTGATATGTGTGCAACTCGTTTGTGGTTTGCTGCTAGATTTGTCTGCTGTGGTTGAGGCCGCACTTTCTTCGCTGACACCAGCCCACTACAAGATCGCGCTCGTCAACGGCATCTACAACCTCCTGCCCTCGGTGCTCCCGACAGTGCCACAACGCGCACTCGCCTACTCCCCGAACATCACTCTCTCGTTCGTCGTGCTCAACGAGGATGCAACAGACGGCTCCTTCGTCGAAGGCTGGGACATTGACGCCGCGCTGGCGGACCATGTCCTGCCGCACCTTGACGCTCTGGCACCAGTATGGAACTTCTCTATAGAGAGTCAGGTGCTGTACCACGCGCCGCTGTCGTTCGAGCCGACGCGGTACGAGTCAGAGTCGGGCGATCCGCTCTGGGTTCTCGATGAGGACCAAATGAAGACCTTTGTGTCTGAGCGATGGAGTTTGGGTGCGTAGCGAGCACGGACTGCTTTGCTGACCTCATAGACTCTCAAAGCAGCAACAACCCCGTCCTCAAGTTTCTCCTGTACATTCCCTCTGCGCGGCACCGTCCCCTTCGACTCCACGTTGAATGTGAGTGCCTCATCCCCTGCTCTACTTTCCCGCTCACCCCAGCGCCATCTTTCCTCTTCCCGCAGTTCGGTTCTGTCGTCCTCCTCAACCCGCCTGACAACACGACCGGCCCACAACGCCTCACCCTCCCGGCGCTCGACGCGCCCTTCGCCCACTTCACGGACCACCTGTACGCGCTCCTTGCCCTCCCGCCCCTGCCTAGCCAGCTGCACCTCGCGCCCCCGCGCGGTCCCAAGGCTTCCAGGGGCCTCAAGGACCCGTTCAGCGTCTGGCAGCGGGACAGTGTGCTCCGCGTGCGCATGGCCGAGAACGCCGCCGAGGCGCGCAAGACACTCGCTGGTATCGTGCGGCTCGTGGACAAGATCGGCGAGATGAAGGTCGGCCCGGGCGTGCGGGACAAGGTCCTCGGCGCGGTGAAGAAGCTCGAGGCGGTGAGTAGAAGTCACTGAAGAAAGTTGTCGCTGACCCCAGCTCCCAGCAGCAGCCCGCGCACCGTCACCTCTCCCCGCCTTCATCCTCGCCCGAGACGCCGTCGGTCTCGCCAATGAAGCGTTCTTCGACCCTTCAATGATGGGCTTGCTCTACTTCGTAAGTGCCCTACATTCAGACTCTTCTGTAAGAAGTCATCGCTGACCCCAGCCCGACCAGCACAAGTTCGCAGTCTACACCCCTTTCTTTGCGCCGGTCGGCGTGTCGATCCTCATGGGTCTGGTGCGTGAGGTCGTTGCGTGGCGGAGGCGGCGGCGGGCGCGCTCGGCGGCCGCAGCTGCTGAGCCGAAGGTAGCCGCGGCGAACAACGGCGTAGAGGTGAAGGACAAGGTAGAGTAGTGTAGAGGTTGAGTGACTATAGAGTGTATGCACGTTATCACGCCTGTATCGCCTGGCGTGTCAAAGCCAAGGGCACAAGCATCGACTTAGCCGTCTGATGAGCACTTCAAACTGAGCCTTGTTGTCGTCTCCGTTATATCTCGTCGCTCCTGTGATCAGCCTAAAAAGCTCGGTCGGGTGAAGCAATGCTCAAAACATCAACGCCTTGAGAGAAAGTGTAGCATGTAAATCGCAGGGACAGAGCACATCACTGGGCATTGTGACCATTTTCTGTCCGTGTTCAGATGTCTCCCCCCTCCCGCATCATCTGAACTCTCATCTACTGTATCCAAACAGGCAATGCCACTACTGCTGCAGCCTTGACGCTTCGCACACATTCATCTTCTAATGCTTTATGCTAGGTTATGATGGTTTCTTCTTGTCTTTATTGTTTATTGGTTTGCTTGGTCAATCCTTTCCGGTGCTATGCGGCGGTCGTCGCGATTCGGTCGCGTTCGTTTTTAGACAATGTACACTGTGTTGGTTGGTCCCTGCCATACAGACGTGCCTCGTACATCTTGCTCCCTCGATGCTCCTTCATACCTCCGTGCTCCTATGCTCCCCTCCTCTCATGCTCGCTCCTCGTCCCGACAACCCGTGCGCATCTTTTCCTAGTTTCTCGCAGGCTTCTGCTTGCGCTGGCTCGCTGTGAAGCGACGTGCTGGGAGAACATTGCTCCGTTGATGTTTTCGATTCTCTGCGATTGCAAGTGCAGGGAAGCAGGTGCGTGCGAATGGCCCGACAAGTCGGTCGCCGGCAGAGCAGAGGGTTTGAGCGAATGTGTTACCGCTCGCGGAGCACCAGGATGCAGCATGACAAGGAGATGAGCAGGAGGACGACAGCAAGGACGCCAAGCAACGTGACCGCCGCTTGGCTTCCCCACTCTCGGTGCCAGCGAGCGTACTCGCTGACGCCTAAATCTTGATCGCCTCCATCCTCCCCTTCCTCGCCTTCCTCCTCTCCTTCCTGCTCATCGGCTCGTCCGCATAGTCCTTGACCGGCTGCAGTAACGGCGAGATCAACATCCGACTAGCCGGGTGGGCGAGCGGACCCGCCAGTGTGCCCGTCAACCCTGGCCCAGCCTCCCGCTGCACTGGACCGGCCGCGAATGCCCCGTTTCCAACCCCCGCACCTACGCTCGCACCCGCAGCTCCGTTCTGAGCTGCCGGGGCAGCCCTGTGGCTGTGGCCCTTGCTCGCACTAAAGTTCCGCCGCATGTACATGCTCACGGGGACCTTGTCGAAGCGGAAGAGATGCCTCAGCTCGGGGGACTGTGGTGCCGCGCTGGAATCGAGCTCGTTCATAGGCAGCATCGACGCGTCGAGCATGTCCTCGAGCGAAAAGGCGGCCTCTTCCTCCTCGGAGGGGGTCGTGTCCCTGTCGAGTGGGTCGACGAGGGACTGCGCGTGCGCGGCTCGGCGGGCAGCGATGTACCGCGGGTGTCCTGGGATGGAGGAGTAGCGCGTCTTCTTGACTGCGGGGGAGAATGGGTCGCCCGTGGACGAAGCGACGCGGGATGAGCGCCGCTTGCTCTTAGAGCTCGGGCCGACTGAGCCTGCGTCCGATCCGTTCGTTTGAGTGTGCCGCCGCCGCCTGGTGAAGGGTGACTTGGTGGTCGTCTTGGACCCGTCGATGACGGCGTGGGCACACTGCTCGTCCCCGACGCTGAAGACGCCCATGACGGGGGCTGGGGGTGCGGGGGGGAGGGTCTGGGGGAGGGGAGTGGTGGTGGGGAGAGGGCCGGCAGTCATGGGCGTAGTAGCTGGCATGGTCGCAGTGGCTGGCAAGGGTGTGCCATTTGGGACGGCGGTGGCACCTGCTGCTGCCAATGGGTCTGCCTGGGGCAGCATGGCCGCTGGTGTGATTGGTGCAACTGGTGCTGCTCCGCCCTCCACGCCCACAGGCGTCCCTGGTGTAGGGCCACCAGACGACATCGGGCTAGTACTGCTAGAGAGGCCGGGGGACACCCCATCGCCGTTCGGGTCGGTGACCACGATCGACGGGTTGAGGTTGGCCATCTCCTGCGCCGACTCGTACAGCGCCGTCGCGGTCTCCACCAGGCTGGCCGGTAGGGGCAGGCTCGCGATGAAGTCCAGGTCCAGCTCGAACCCGTTCGCCATCTGTTGAGCCACGATCTGGTCCAGCGCAGGACTGTTGAGCACAGGCATGTCGTCCTCACACATCGAGTCGGTCGTGTCGCCCCCGTCGTCCTCGTCGTCCTCGATACCCGACCAGCCGCTGCTGTCGTCCGAGTCGGCATCGGCATCGACGATGAGGTTGTTCTCCCCTGCAGAGAGGGAAGTGCTCTCGCCGACTGAGCCGGCAGTGCGCGACCCAGATGCAGACGCGGAGCTGCGGTTCCGCCGTTGCGTGCGGTCCGTACGAGGCTGCACGAGAACGAACTGCCCATCCCAGTTCTCCATGAGGACAAGGGGCTGATCCGACCCAGTGGCCACGGACGAGCCAAACGGCGCGGGGAAGCCAAACTCGTCGACCGTGTCGTCCTCGTCGGACGAGGTCGTGTCGCTCATGGGGTCGTCGGACGACGGGTGTACTGACGACTGGGACTGGAGGCCCTCAATGTCCGAGCCTGTGAGCTGGGCGATGAACTCCTCGTCGTCGTTGGCAAGGTTGATGTTGTCGTCGTCGTCATCCTCGTCGTCGTCGGGAGCAGCCTCGTGCCACCACGCGACCTCCTCCTCCATGCTGGAATCGGGGTGGCCCGCGCCATATGCGAGGTCTTCTATTTCTTGTCCTGCGAAGGCCTCGTGCAGGCCGCCCATAAGGTCGTCTTCGGTCTCGTCGCCGCCAAAGAGCGACTGGGTGTGCTCGCGCTCGGACTCGTCGTCGCCGTAGGACGAGGTCGAGTCGGAGTCGATCGCGGCGTGCGAGGAGGGCAGGGAAGTCATGGGGATCTGGGGTCAGGGGGTTCGGGGGGAGGGATGGGAACAAGGGAGGAGAAAGGCAAGGTGGAAGAGTCTGCTGGCAGATGGTCACAGTGACACATAGTCTGTCTCTCGCTGGCCAGCAAGGGAGAAGCAGCAGGGAAGCGAGTAAAGAGACTAGAATGGACACGACAAGACCCATGGTTGGGTGGGACCAACTGCGGCAGCGCCCCATATACTTATCCAAAAGAAAACAAAGCAGACCCGGATGATGAAAGAAGTTCGTGATGGCAACCCTCAACTGAAGAGACAGCGACGTCTCTCGAGCGACACTAGCGATGGGGACAGAACAACGCCACCTCCAAGCTGAGCACTATGCTGACTTGCACACTTTATTGATAGCCCTTAAGATGTCGACAAGAATGTAGACGGCATATACGACACACCGGACCCAAGCCTCTACTCACCGCACTGCTGAACCTGTCTGCACTGCCGAACCCAAACTTGTCCGCCCTCGCTCTCCTCCTAGCCACCTCGCCAAGCTTGATATGGCGCTTCCTGTCGCGACCTCCTGGCCCATGCGCACTCGGGCGGGGCGTCGACCCGCGCTCGGCGTTCTGTGCTGCTGCTGATGCTGCTGCTGTTTTTTGCTTTGTCTTTGCAGCGATAGGAGACGTCGTGTCCTTTTGCTTGCTTGTTTTGTTATGTTTATGTGCTGAAGATGGCGCTGATTGCGCCAGGGGAAGCGACTCGCGCTTCTTTGCTTTCCGCGGAACACCTAGTTGGGGGTAGACATCGTCCTCCCCCACCTGATCATCCGCATCGTCATCATCATCGTCGTCGTCGTCTTCATCATCCTCATCCTCCTGCTCCTCCTCGTCATCCTCCTCCTCGGCCGGGGTGAGATCTGACGAGCTGTCGTCGTCAAACACATCCCGCCGTTGTTTTGTTCCACTGCCGCTGCCGCTGCCGCTACCACTGCCTGACGCCCGGGGCCGTGACGACGCTGACGATGGGTGCGCATAGTTGCCTGCGCGCACGTTGAGCTTAATCTTGGGTAGGGGGGAGATTGCGGAAGGTGGAGAGTGGGTCGATGCTGCTGGGGAGGGGGGGCCTGGTCGTGTGAGCAAACCTCTGGGGTGGGACTGATTGTGATGGTGATGCCGGATGCGAGCAGTATGCATCACACCACATCAGCCCACCAAAGCTTTGACTCACCTCTTCTGCCTTTCCTCCCCCCGTGGGTGTTCATCGTGATTGACATGTACTGGTGTAAGGTGTAAGTGTTCGGAGGTGTTGGGGGAGGGGTAAGATTTGCGGCCTCCACCTCAGTCGGAGGTCGCTATCAAGTAATGGTTCTGGCTGTGAAAGAAGTGCTGCTGTGTCCGTCGTGGGCTGAGCGCGGCGGCGAGGTAGGTGCTGGTGCTGGTGCTGGTTCTTGTCGGGCAGAGGGGGGTGGGAGGGAGGTGGTAAGAGCGTGCCGACATGGGTGGGGGGGTGGGACCCAGAGTTGTGGTGTGTCTTCTGACCAGGTCAGAGATGGCGTTGGTGTTGCTGTTGCTGGTGCTTTCGCTGTCGCCGATACTGTCGTTGCTGTGCTATCGCTGGCTGTCGACGTCGTAGATCGCAAGGAATAATAGATACAGTGGCAATGGTAGGTGTTGAACAGGAATAAATAGATAGATGGTGAACTCGAGCTCGACGATAGCAATGTGCTCACTTTGCACTAAGGGCAAAGAAATCCAACTAATGGTAAAGGAAAGAAATCTGAAATCTCTCACCGAGCGGCGGCAAATCCGCAGGGCGAAGTAAGGTGGGTTTCAGGGTATTTGTAGGGTCGGCCATCAGGGCTGGGGCTAGGGGCCAGGCGCATGGCCAGAGGAGGGGCGCACGAGGGGCGCATGAGGGCGCAGGGGCAATGGGGCGAGACAGCAGGGTGTACTCTGCTGCATGTTCAGGGCGTTGAAGGACACTCAGGGTCCGAAACATCATATGCGGCAGGTGCAAAAGTAACGTGCAAAAAGGAGGCAAAAAGGCGAAAATTTAGCATCAACAGGGATATCGAGTGTGGAGAGAGGAGTATGAGCATGGGCTGAGCTATGAACGAGCTATATGAAGGTGCTATACATGGCATGGTGCTGTGGAGATGAAGCGAGGGTGTGTGGGGAAGTGTAGAAGAGAGAGGAGATCAGGTAGAAGAGATGATAACGTCGAGCAGGGCTGACTCCTGCTCCTGTCCTGTCTTGCACGACTGAATGAGCAGATCAGATCCTGTTCGACATCTCATCTCAGCATAGGATAACACAATCTCATCGCTCACGCGAGCTGCCTTGTCTAGTTTACTCTGGCAGCACTGCATAGCATATTGTAGCCATTAGGGTTGGCCAAGGTGGCCTCCTTTTGTAACCTTGTAGGCCAGTAGAGATCGACTGAATGCCGGTGGTGTCGGGGGTGGGCAATGTGAGTGTCTTTAGCCAGCATCCAGTAGCAATAGCCCATCATCAGCGACACTGGTCTGCAGATCGAGAGACTACAGAGCGGCTTGACGAGAGGGGGCTCGGCCAACTGCCCGAGCACGCACCGATGGCATGGTGGCATGGCGCTATCACGTTGCACGTTGGCAGCTAGGCGGCTAACGTCTCGCCTAGCGCGCTTGCTCGTGCTCGTGCTCAACTGTAACCAGCTCCGAGTGCATGTTCCGGTGCGTATGTGCGCTGGCAGGTCGTGCTGCGCCTCTGCATCATGCATGCATCATAGCGTATGATGAAGATCTGCTGCAGGTTTATGACTCCTGCTATCCAGCTGCTGCGACTCAGCGTCATGCGATACGGATCCGACATGGCCAGGGCTAAGAGTTAACGAGCTGCCAACCGAGGTGGTAGGCCCATACCTGCATCATACTAGGACGTTGACACTGGCTCTCACTCGTACTGCTGCATGTCATGCTACTCGTCGCTATGGTACTGATCGCGCGATACTACAGAGATGCAGAGATAGGGTTTGCCTACAATGAAGAAACAATACTACTCTGGTTCGATCGACTGCCGGTGTCGTAAGCGCGCGTATGGCCAAGCATAAGCACATGAGGTGACTGACGATAACGAGGCTATAACGAGATGAGTAGTTTGATATGGCTTGTGGAAGACGCGCCGTATACTCGGTACATTGTGCCTGAGCAGATATGGTTCATTCATGGATGGCTCATGTTTTATGAAAGTGGCGTTGGCCGGCGTCGGGAGGCACAGTGGCATGGTGACGTGTATAGATAGATGGGCACAGACGACTGCTCGTGTGACCTGTCAGTGTATGCATATGTGCTCGATTGTCGTCGCGTTGCAGACAGGCAGATAAAAGTAGGTGGGGTGCTAGCATTCTGAGTGGGACTGGAGCTGGATCTGGAATTGGTGTTTGGGATTCGGTTCAAGAGACACAGGAGCATCGGCCGGGGGTATGGGGAGCGGATAGGTCTGTTCAAGAGACAGCAGCGTAGATCTTGGAGGGAGTCTGATCAAGACGGAGGTCCCGAAGTTATAGGCAGGAGGAAGGATACTGGATACGAGTGCAGTATGCAGCAGGACGAGAACTGGCAGTTTGAGAAGTATTGAGCTCTCATTGCTCTTACTGTAGCGTAGTGCACTCGCAATGAGCTTGCATTAGCAGTAGCATGGTTCCCCGGGTTGACATCCCGAGCCTGTCCACCTTGAAGCAGCGACGATCAGAGTCGGCGAGACATACTGTCATAATCTTACGAAGTCTGCAACTCTGAAAAGGCATTGCGCTATGAGTGGCCGGGAAAAGCGCTCATCACTGTTGCATTGGGACTCAATCGTCTAACATGCACAGGCTTTTGCGTTGCCGATTGAGAACCATACTTCGAAACGCGACACTTTTTACACCGAGAAACGAAGCAAAAGGTCTTGCCGGCGAGCCCATATGATATTATCAAGTGACGTTGCAGTACAGTGTATAACAGACAGTGTAAGCAATCCCGGACGAAGCAATCCCGGACGACACAGTACCAACACTGACACAGCTATACAGTGGTACGATACAGAACATCGGTACTAACATGGTACGGAACAGCTCTGAGAACAATTATTACTACATAGCAAACGGATATCGCTCCGCCTCTCGACAAGCCCTAATCGGGTGCCAGTCAACGAGAGCGTAGTGTTGTTGAGATTCGAGCCGCAATGGTGTCTCGTCGATGGGCGATTCTAAACAAGCCTCAGAGCACCCCGTCTCGGCCATCGCAAACCGAAATGCAAGTGCAAGGTTCTCCCTCCCCCAAGTGAGGGTTGACAGACTCGGTGTTGTTGGTATGGTCATCGATCGTGGATCAACACAGCCTCAGCTGCACTTTGCTCCTCCATCAGCACGTCCGAGCTCACATGTGGTCTAATCGAATGTGCCATTGCAGTCCGAACTCATCTTATCGCCTTTCACCTCTTCACTGCTAGCATCCCATCCTCATCGCTGCCACTGCTCACTGTCTCATGCATGCAGTACAACTCCTCCTCACCCACCTCTTCACCTCGCCTCATCTCCATCACCACACCACACACCAACACTACACACATCACGTGACTGACCCCACAAAACGGCCGACGCCGCCCTCCCCGCTCATCCGACATTGCCACCTCTGCCGCGCATCCACGCGAACGCGATTGTTGACGTCTCCAACCCAAGTACAAAGTCAACAGCGATGGCGTCCAAGGTCGCGCAGAAGAGGGTGAGCCCGTGATATGAGCAGGAGCAGCACTGATCCCAGCTCCAGAAGGTGTGCAGGTTGCACCCCAACTAGCTGATGGCAGGAGTACCTCTCGATGCAGAAGTCGCCACCTCCGTTCATCTGGGCGGCGCCGGAGGAGAAGAATATCCTGGACTGTGGGTGGGGAGGGGGAATGAGCTGACGGCAGGGCATTTTATTATTGTGCGTGGGTCATGGGGAGGAGGTATCAAGCTGGGGCTGGGAAGGGCTGGGACCGGGGAGGTGTGGGAGGGGTGGAATGGGCAGAACTAGAGGGACTGAAATGGGAGGGAGAGGGAGGGGCTTGGTGGGGAGATCAGGAGGGGGGGAGGTGTGATAGAGGGAGATGGAGGAGTGTAATGGTGGTGGAAGTCGGATTGGACTGGAGGAGGAATCAAACAAGGCATCGTTCGAGCAGGATCTGATGGCAGCGCGGACCACCGGATACACCGTATGCGGGTGGAGAGTACCATGGCCTCATCTGGTTCCCCTCTGACTATCGTGAGTGTGGCTCGTAAACAGGAACAGAACGAGAAAGGGCGGGCATCGCAATGGGCGTCTTTTGGGCGAGTGGGCTGCTCGATGCTGGAATCTTCCTGTATATCGTTCGCCTGCGTCGTATGTTAGGCCGCGGGAGCATCGTGACTGGCAATAGCTTTGAGACATGCGGGATGGCAACAATTGCTGTTTGGAGCGCAGGAGTTCGGTCGGTCGTGGCGGTGATGTCTTCCTGTTGACCGTGGTTGGGCGTGGCAATAGTTTTTGTCGACCGCGCACATCATTGAACTATGTCGACTGCGCCTCAGTCACATCCGCCCTCACTCCCTCACCTCTGCTCCAGACTTCGCTGACAGCAGCCTTCAAACCCCCCGACGTCAAGATGTTCACCCCGACAGGCCGCTTCGAGTGCGGGACAAAGATCTGCATGAGCATGACGTCGTAGTGAGTTGCAGCTAGTCCAGTGTATATGTGTCCAGTGCTGACCACAGTCACCCGAGCACGTAAGTGTAGCAATAAGTGGTATAAGCAGAGACTGACCCCCGCACAGATGGAACGCAGCATGGTGAGTTGGCGCAATGTAGGTCTGGCTGACCTCAGGTCCGTGGCTACGATCTTGACTGGTCTTCTCAGCTTTATGCTCAGTGATGAGTGAGTCGATCTGCAGGAAAATCGGCCAGAGCCAGGCTGACGGCAGAATCACCGCGGGCGCAATCCGCACCACCGACGAGCAGAAGCGCAAGTATGCGCAGGAGAGCCATGCGTTCAACCTCAAGAGCAAGAAGTTCCGCGTAAGTACCACTGCTTGATTCCCATACTGCTGCGCTTCTCGCCCAGCGCCCACACAATGGGATTTCAGTCAGGTATCTTTGCCCCGATCATGTCGTGCAAATCAAACTTTACCTACACCCCCTTCGACCCCATTCAATACCCTCCTCCCGCATCAGCTCCATCCCATGCTCCATGCTGGGTGCTCTTCACCGTCTCTACTCTGCTTGTGCGTGGTTGACATCAGGAAATCTTCCCCACCTACGCCACCCCAGAGATGACCGACCTGCCCGACATGGGCAACACCGGACCTGTAAGCGCGCCCCGAGGTATCTCTGACACCCGTGAGGGCCCAGAAGCACTAGGCGGGTCTGCGTCGACGTCGGCAAGGTCGACGCCGGTGTCGAGGAGCTCCGACTCCAATTCCAGTCCCAACTCAATTCCCAAGTCTGTGCATGATCCTAACCCCAATCCTAACTCCAATTCCAACCCTGTGCATATTCCCTCCCACTCCCAAGATACACAAGATACACACGCTACAGCACAACAGGCGCAACAAATACAACGGCGCGGGAATCCGCGGTGGCTGCCGTCGTGGCGGTGGCTCGCGGCTATTGTCGTGCTTGCTGTGCTTGGGCGGCTGAGCCGGCATGACTAGTGTGCTAGAGATGTAGAGGTAGATGCTAGATGTATCGTGTCGTATCTGGCGAGTGGAGTCACCGGGTGTGAGACGGAGTGTCTGAGCGAGTCGTGAGCAGATACTTGATGATGAGGAAGATGTGGCCAAAGGCGGTGTCTGATGAAGTGGCGGACGCTGGTGCGCGAATGTCGAGGAAGCGACGTCTGACCCAGCACCAGAAGTCCATGATATCTGCCACCATGATCTGCCACAATAATATCTGCCACTGTCGAGCGGAGTCTCGACTGAATCACTAGGGGCGATGATGAGTCTAAAGGGCTCATCAGGCTCCTGTAGCCTGCGGAGCCATGACTGCCCTTCGAAATCCATCTCTTCGTTGGGCTCTTTCTTTCGTAGTAGCGGCATCGTCATGTGATGACAGCAGTTACAGACGTCAGGAAGCTGATCGCTGCTCATCGTCTACTCGCCTCGCCCAACCTCAACCCTCCCCCGTCCCAGCCCCTCGCCCCACGTTCCATGATGAGTGATGCATACATATCTACACGGGCTTGCCGAGGTGCACGCCGTGACGCCCACGCTCGAGCTCGATCTGGCGGATGGAGCGCATGCCTGCGCCGCGGTCGTTGGTGCGTGCGCCGCGGCCGTCGCCTGATCCGAGGCCGGGGGGGCCGAACTGCTGTCAGCCATAGTTCGAGCAGGGAATAGAGGGAGGATGGTTTAGAAGACCAAATGTTCGTCCCGGTGGGGAGGAGATTCGTGACGACTTTGACAACCGAGCCAACCACCAAAATTACTACTCACCCCTCCGTGGAGAATGTGGATCGCGGCATTCAACACATTCAGCGGGTTGCGGCTCCCCTCGATCGACGCACTCGCGTCCTTGATGCCACACGCCGAGAGCACACGGTGGAGGATGTGCGGCACCTGGAGGCCGAAACCGGCCGGGCGCGCGCGCATGATGACCGTCGTTGCGCCCGCCTTGTGGATCAGGTCCTTGCCCTGGCCCCAGAGTGTGCGGTTCTCGTACTTGTGCACGTAGTCCATGTTGAGAACCGCTGGGGGTTAGCGAGTTCATGATCGAGATGGCCAGTTTGCGTGACGAAGTCACAGCACTGGAGCGACTTTCTCAGAAAATTATGCCACTCAGACTACTCTCGACCTCCCGACTGTCCACATGTATGCCCCGACCTCGAGGCTGCCACATGAACTGGCCCGACCTCGAGGCTACCACACGGGCTGCTCTCGACATCGAGGCTCGCTGCGCTCGCCTCTCGTTGCTCGCCTCTCGCTCGACTCACCCTGATTGAACGCCTTGTCCCGCGCATCACTAGGCTCCATACCACGCCCACGCCCAATCCCGACCAACCCCCTCTGCGGGTCACCCACGACAGTCATGACAAACACCGAGCGGCTGCCGTCAGCTCCAATCACCCCTCCCGCCCTCAACCCACATCTTGCCCAGCTTCGACTGCTTCGCTACACGCTTGTAGATCACCGCCGCGCGCTCGAGCTTCCTCAGCCCACCCACGCTGTACCCCGCAATAGCGGCGGTACGCTCCAGTCCGTACTGCGTCGTTCCGCCCACGAGCCGTTGCCTGTTCCACGCCTTGAGGTCCTCTCCCTCCGTAATGGGGGTGAACGCCGGCTTGGGGAAGTTGATCGTCTTGTGCGTCGGCAGGTCATGAGCAGGCATACCGGGGAGCGGGGAGGGAAACTTGTTCGACCGGGGAACAGGGTGCATTGGCCACCATGGCTTCTGCGCGTCCCAGACGGCGGAGTCCACAGACGTGGCCGCGGTTGTAGACGTAGCGTTGGCCTTGTCTTTTGAGTGCTCGGTCGCGCGCGAGGGGCGTGCTCGTCGTTCCGGTTTGGCGGGAGCTGGCGGAGCGGTCGACGCACTGCGCACGAGGCTGGGCAGCGGCCGCCGTGTCAGCGGCAGCCCGCTGCGCGCGAGGGGGCGGGCGACGGACATGGCGGTGTGGGCAGGTGGTGTAGATGCGTAGCGAGTAAGTTGTCGGAGGTGGACGAACAGCGAAATGTCGACTTTGTTAGGATTTGCTTCCGCACGGAGAGGTACGGTGGTCAGTGGTGGAGACCTACGACCTACTTTCATCGACCACTTCTTTCACAGGCAGTCCCTCATACATGCATACACAAGTGAACATGGTTTACAATGCAGCTATGGATACTACTCGTAAAGTACAACATGACTATGGTCCCCTCTGCGAAACGCGGTGCGAAACATCCCCGTACCCCGGGACGTAGTGAGCCCACTCCCCTCGTAGCCGCCACAACCGCTCGACGGCTTCCATCTCAGGCGCACTCCAGGCGTCCGTTCGCAGGCCTAGGGCGAGGCCAGCCCCATAGGCCCCTCCTGCCTGTGCTTCCTCCCCTCGTCCGCTCCAATGCAGGGGCACAACCCTCTTTGTCTGGTACAAGCCGTCCACGCGTGAGGATGTATCCACCTCCACCCGCATCCGGGAAAGGCAGTACGTGAACCGCACGCGAGTATCAGACACACGGAAGCCGAGCACTATGTCCGGCGGGGAGCTGCATGTAACAATCAGCTGTCCGAGGGGCGTATACAGCTTTGCCTGGGATCAGAAACCGCACATCTCGGTTGTATCTACTCACCTTTGGCGTGCGGCGCTTGAGATCATCGACGAGGCGTGCGAGGGTTTTCCATAGCGCATGGTCGCGTTGACTCCAAGATGAGGACCAAGCGAGATGCAACTGACGCTTATTGACGAGTACATCCTCGCCGGAGTGTGCTATGCGGATGGTCTGGTCGCCC
Source organism: Cutaneotrichosporon cyanovorans (assembly GCA_002335625.1). NCBI lineage: Eukaryota > Fungi > Basidiomycota > Tremellomycetes > Trichosporonales > Trichosporonaceae > Cutaneotrichosporon > Cutaneotrichosporon cyanovorans. The sequence goes on along the minus strand of BEDZ01000004.1, from coordinate 405,335 downwards.
AGTGTGATGGTGAGCGCATAGGCGGCGCTGGGATCATGGACAGTGATCGTGCCATGCCGGCCGAGTGGCTTGCGAGGACACGGGGGTAGGGGGTACACGATGATGGGGTGGGGAGACAGAGGGGGTTGGGATGACCGCCTTGAGGTTTTCCGTGGTTCCAATCTGGGTTCTTCGTGTGCTGGTCCTATCTCCATGGCAGCATGAGTCTGTGGCCGTTTCTTGCCCTCGGAGCTGCTTGGCACCCCACGGCCTCTGGACCTCGTTTCTGCCTCCTGTTCCGATGTCGACGCCTTTGGACCATCCTGGCGGTCCTGGCGGTCCTGGGTCTGGAGCACCTCTGCCCTCTGACACCGCGGCTTCAGTGTCGCTATCACTGGAGACAGAGGAGGGCTCGCAGGCGGCGTCGGCAGCATCGAGCGATCGATCACACTCTGAGAGTGCTTAGACTCGTGTGGGACAACCTTCTCGGGTACCTCGTAGTGCACTCTTCGTGACAATTTCGAGAGCTGTGACACAACTTGATCGTCTGATCTCTGCCTTGTTTCGACCTGCTCTCCACGACGCCGCCGCAACCTCGCCACATCGTCCTGCAACCCTCTCCGCATCACCCGCCACCCCTCCTCCAGCTCTTTGAGATGCTGCGGTGTCTCCTGGAACGCAACGCGGAGATGTCGGACCGTCGAGGATGTCGGTGGTGAGCGTGTCGGCGCTGTCGATGGCGTGTTCAGACAGCCCGGCGCATTGCCTTGCGTGCGCGTTCTAGCTGTTGTTGCAGGCGACGCTCCCTCAATCCCGTCCTGGAACCCTCCAACCACTCCCACGACCCTCCGCCGCACCCGCACCCCCGCCTCAGGCGTCATGGCATCGACGTTGTCGTCGCAGCTAGTCCTAGCTGATCGCAGCGACAATGTTGTCGATTGTTGTCCTCGATAATATCGACACCAATACACCAACCCAGGTGGACACCCTCCACTCTCTCTCGCGATGCATGACTTCCCTCACTCCCCCGCCACACCGCCGCGCCGAAAACCCCGACTCACTCGCCGGGACCAAATCCCACCTCCTCCCATCGAAAAAGTCACAACTGCCCAGATTTGCTCCCGTCGTCGCTCGGCAGTCGACCACCATCTAAAGTCGTTGCAGCGTCGTTTCTTCTCCTCCACAAACGTCTGCCTGCTTAACGCTTAAAGTGAGTCGAGTGCAGTCGAGGAGTGTCCGGGAAGAGTTTAGAGCGCCCAGCTGACGCGCCAGTCGGTTTACGTCTTTCAAAAGTGTGTATCGAGCGGTGTCGGTTGGTTGGGTGTCGAGCACAAGTAGCACGAGCACGAGCCGAGCACGAGCAACCAACGACGACGATCACGAACCCGTACTAACACTCCAGATGAAGCACCTCGCAGCCTACCTCCTCCTCCAGTCCGGCGGCAACGCCTCGCCCTCGGCTGCCGACGTCAAGGCTCTCCTTGAGACCGTTGGCATCGAGGCCGACGCCGAGCGCCTCGACAAGGTCATCTCCGAGCTCGAGGGCAAGGACATCAACGAGGTGGGTCAAAGGCAGCAGAGACTGGGCGATGCACGCGGCATCGCGTGCGGCGCCTTGTGTCCTGTTGTTTCGAGTTGTGTTGAGCCCCACTAACTCCAGCTCATCGCTGAGGGCTCGTCCAAGCTCTCGTCGGTTCCCTCCGGCGGTGCTGGCGGCGCCCCCGCTGCTGGCGGTGCCGCTGCCGCTGCCGGCGGTGACGCCCCCGCGGCCGAGGAGAAGAAGGAGGAGGCCAAGGAGGAGTCTGACGACGACATGGGCTTCGGTCTCTTCGACTAAGCGTCGCGTCTCGTCGCTCGGTGCTTACTCGGCCTCTCTCATAGACTCGGATTTATTCGCATGTATCTATGGGCCTTCCGAGTGGAGTTGTCGTCAGAGTGTTGGGTTGGATGGGGATGGTCATTAAAGTGTGCGGAGGGGATGGGATGGGGTCGGGTTGTCTGTGCTGGGGGAGGGGAGTGTTGTTGTTGTGCGGGAGTCGGAGGCAGATTGCGTGGTCAGAGTGATAAAGGAATCGGGGTCGGGTGGTCGTGGCGATGGTGCATATGCGAGGTGACCTGTTGAGTACATGCGGTCCTCTGGAACGGTAGACGAGTTTGTCGAGTGGTCGAGTGTGTGGACTTGGAGTACAATTGACGTGTGACCATGACCATGACATTTGATTGTTTCCTTAGCTCTTTGCGTCGCGCTCGTGTGCTCATAGCAAGCACAGTATCTGACGTGGTACAAGACATCAGAGAACCTGGTTCTCAATTGCTGTGATGTGGCGGAAACGTAAGTGTCATGTAACTTGAGGCAGGTCGATGTTACACTTGCATTGTAACTCGGTCTTCATGGGCGAGGGGTGAATTGATTACCGAGCGGGCACAGCATGCCTAGATAGCTTTGTCGGTAGATAATTATCACCGCGCTTGCGAGTCTACTAGAGGACGAAACGCTGTGCCTACAAGCTGGCAGAAGAGCGACATTGTGCTTCAAGACCGCTTGCGATTGACTCGGTGATCGCGTTCCACACTCATAAAGAAACATGTCTTCAACACAGAGTTCGTTCTGGTCGTAAGGAGCTGTGATATACTCCCACTTTTGTGGTTAACTGTTTCTGGACCTGCTGGTGGCTGTCTTCAAGTCGTCGTCCTAGTTGTCAACACACCGCATCCAAGCACTCTCCATGCTAGTCTTGTTTGATTCTCCTCGTTTGCTATATGTCAGCGATGTGCGCGTGAGCTAATCTGGTTGTTTCAGTTGGAAGTTTCATTAGTAAGGTGAGCTCAGAAGCTCAGTTCGCCCTCCTGATTGCTCACGCCCTCTTCCACCGATAGGTTAGATGACAGCTTTGTTACAGAGTGGTCAGCTCCTTCTCGTTGTTGATTGTTGAGCACGGCTCCTTGCCACCGATTGATTGGTTGATCACTGTGTCCTCCGGATTGACAACACTTTTTCCGCTGTTGATTGTTGATATCCCTCTGCCACCAAAATGGTCATTCGACCATCCCGTTCTCGAGATCGTCATCTTCCCCAAGGCTGTCAGTCAACCTACCAGTCGTCAGTCAATGAATGTGACCCTAAGGCCTTCCAGCACCACTTCCCTCCGCAGTCTCCCCACTTCCCTCCGCCTGCCAGATAGCCTCCGACTCTGGAACTCAGGTTCCTACTCGAATGGAAGCCATGACATGCCAAGTCTACAACCGGCGCATGGATGCTGTTGATGGTTGGGAGCGAGAGCGAAACGAAAGAGCCGGGATTTGCTTTGGTACACGTGAGGGAGGAAAACGGGACGCGACGATGGTGCTGCTGCTGCTGCTGCTGCTGCTGCCTACTGCTGTTGCGGTTGCTTGTCCGGCAGCGGCCGCCTGAAGAGCACTGGGGGTTAGTCTGGGCCTTGGGGTTTGTCGTACAGATGTGCGGCTCCGGAGCTGCTGTCAGCACGAACCATACACTCAAGACCCACCGTGCACCTCGAAGTGCTGCCACCCGAGACTCTGTGTGATCCCGATCCCCCGCCACTCCTGCTCTTGCAAGATGCGGAGCAGGCCCGAGTCGTCCGTGCGGAAGAAGCTGGGGTCAACAGAAGCGCAAGAGGGGCGTGAAGAGGGAGGCAGGGGGAGGGAGGGAGTGGCGAGAAGAATGAGTGACTCACTGCTTTGGCATGAGCTTCAGCATTTGCTTGGGCAAGATGACATGCCGGTACTCGAAGTTTGCGTCCGAGTCTATACGTCAGCTCCCAGCCCTCAGCCCAGTATTGGGCCAGTGACAACCCGCCGCTCACATCGGTCAGAGTAGATAATCCTGCAGCGTCAGCACTAGCACGAGCACGAGCACGAGCACGAGCACGAGCACGAGCACTGGTCACGGTCCACGAGTTACGCGGGCCCGCCCGGCGCGTCTCACCGTTCCGACAGCTCCTCCAGCGTCGTCGGCTGTGGTCTCTGCTTGCTCATCGCGAGAGATTGTTCAGTGGGTAAGCTGAGTGTCGTCGGCACAGCCCAGAGGTTCTGGGACCAAGCAGTAGGGTGGGGAGTAAGAGGTGCCGAGTGGTGAGACTGATTGCGCAAGCCGATGGATGATATGAGCGAGCTGCGAGGCGACTCCTGTGCGGATGGACCGAGAGACGCGTCGCGTGGGGAAATACGGAGGGCGGGCGGAGGGACGGAGGAGAGCGGGAGCAGATTGGCACGGTGACGGAGGATATACAGTAGAGGTGTCGATTTGTTGTTGTTTCTGTCGCTCGCTGGGAGCTGAGGGGTATGCATGCAAGCGAGCATGTACGCGAATGCTGAGCGCAGTAGAGTACAAGTACCGTGCTCAGAAGAGCGTGCGACTTTGGGTGGACTCTAGGTATTGTAAAATCATGACAGGTTGGGGCAACCCTCGAAAGCTACCGGTCTCCTGCCACTCCAACCGCAGCTGCGTTCAACTCGGTCTGGGTCATAGCTGGAAGATTGATTTTATGCTGATGAGCACAACACTATTACACTATCCCCTTTGGGAGTACATGCTGCAATGCACTGGTAGCGTAGCTTAGCGTTTCGTTTGCAGTACGGTGGCCGCCGTCGGCAGCCGAGAGCCGCTCTCTCCACGCCTTGCACACTGGCGCTCGCGGATCACTCTATCGACAACTAACTACTTCTGTCTTCTAGCATCGCTCGTATTTTGCATTCTGCAACTCTCGAGCTGCCACTGCCACTGCCACAAATGCTGTTGCCACCTACTTCAGCAGCAGTTACTACACGGAGCTACGGAATTGTCTTGGCTCGCACCAGACGCGTCGCGTATCTCTCATTTGTTTCCCGGTTTACTTTGCATTTGTCCCAACGTCTCGTACAAAAAGTCCGAGGAAGCTCTGTAGGTCCATCTCGTCGTCCAACTCTCTCTTCACCAGTCATCTGTGCATCTGTGCAGCACTGCAGCTGTGCAGAGATGGATCCTCTGCCATCGCAGTTGCAGCTATGGGTTTGCTACTGACCTCCCCAGGCGTCCTCCCTCCCCTTCCTCCCCTTCACCCTCCAGTGCATCGACCACTGCTTGCTCTTTCCCACCTGCTGCCTATTCCTGTGGAGAGGAGAATGACGACCGATTGATCCCTTGCCTTCCCTCCCCACCCTCCCTCTCCTTCATCCTCTCTCTCCCCACTCCTCTCTTTCTGCGCTGCTGCTCGCATGCTTCGCATGCTCGCAGAGCGCACTGGCCCAATTTGCGCTGCCTGGCAATCCCACACGCCTTGCAGCTTCCTGAGTGGGCCTAGAGCTACCTAGCATCTCAAATTGACCTGCCCTGGGTTTCTGTCACTCCTTGGCGGGGTCTCATTAGGTGCGTACATCTCGTACATCTCTCGTGGCTACGGTACACTGTGCTCGGTGCTTGCACCGAGCACAGTGTAGCGTGGCGACGGGGGTGTGCGACCGAGCAAGTGCAAACGCACCTATCATGGGCATAGGCTGCAGTGTATTTTCGATATGTACCAGGATACGCTGTCTGTCACGTCGGGTCTCCGCTGTGCCTGTCTATATCCTCTCTTCTCCATCTCATCTCACCCTCTCTTCCGTGTTATCTGAACTCCTCTCCACCCGCAGGCCGCACTCAAGACCCCCCGCTCGGACACGCGCCGGGGTCAACTGAAGCAGCCGAGAGTGAGCGGTAGTACCGCGTGTTGGCTTTCTAATCTCTGACCGGCCACGAGGCCGCGAGGCCGCGCAGGACTGGCCGGCGAGGAAGGGGTGTACAAGTAGACATGATATCATGCAAAATGTAACAGAGAGGTCTGAGGGTGCAGTGAGGAGGCTGATAAGTCGTGACGCGTGATAGGCATTGAGAAGCAAAATGAGGCGAGCGAGAGGGTGAAGCAAGGTCGGAAGTGAACCCTACCGTCATATGTGATACATCACAATCTCCGTGGTCAATCGTCGTCCACAGACCACCTATCCATTGACAGTCATTCCACACGAGGTCGCAACCGGAACTGCAATCCAGCATTGCATGAGGCATCGATCGCTACAGTGATGTCGAATTATGGTTGAGAATGGCCTCGAAGGATGTTCTTGAGGTCAGGCAAGTCAGCCAGGAATCTGCCTCAAGTGACTGAATCTAAGTCCATGCGTCATGGGGTGAATCAGCTCTTTGCAATCGCTTGGAAGGCCACAGATGGCGCTGTGCTCGCGTTAGGCGTCAGAATGAGGGAAGTCTCATGAGAGTACGTGTTCAAGCGCGTCAGGTGCAAGGTGACGCTTCACACCCCGCTTCAGATGGTCAGTCAGAGCGTAAAAAGTGCAGTCGGTGTCGGATGTATGGTGCAAATGAATGAATGAACATGGCATGGATCGTCCAATACAGTGTATATGCGTACATGCGCGGCGTGCGCGCGCTGCTCAGTGCTCGCCCGCGCGCTGGCCCCACGCGCAACCGCAACCCACCGCGGCTGCCCTCTTTCCGTCAAGCTGTATCCACCGGCGCTCAACACTGAATGCTTCCTCGTGAGCACAAGCACATGTGAGCAAGCAAGCCGAAGAGTGATCAGAGCGAGCGCAGGAGCAATAAAGCTCAGCCGACCGAGGCCAGGACGTGCAGAGCAAAAGCAAGGACCAGACAAGCCGTCGATACTCAGTGTACGGGCGAGCAGGGCATGAACGACTCCTGTTACCCGCCCCGCCCCCGCCAGCTCAGGCACTGCGTGCCCTCGCGCCGCGGGCTCACCGGTGGTGCGGGTACTGCCCCCCCGCGACCGTCTGCGGCTGCTGTGGCCTCCCATTGTACATCCCCTGCGGTGGCCGCGCATAGAACGTCTGATGCGTCGGGGACGTCGACGTCGGTCCCGGCCTATACTCCTGGGGGTTCGACGACGTGCGCCTCGGCGGACCAACCACCTGCCCCGGCGGAGGTCCCTGTCCCACTCCGCCCCATTGCTGCTGCTGCGGTTGCGGGGCAGGCGCAGGCGCAGGCGACGGCCTGAACTGCGGGTGGTGGAATATCTGCCCCGGCTGAGGGGTGGAGAATATCTGGCCTGGCTGGGGGCCACGCGCTGCGCCGGGGTACTGGAATATCTGGCCTGGCTGGGGTCCGTGGCCGTGCCCGTGCCCGTGGCCGTGGGGAGGGGGGGACGGGCCTGTCCTCGGCGCGGAATTTCCGCGCTGTGGGTAGACGTTGGGCGGGGGGCGTTGTTGTAGGGGTCGGGATTGGGCAGCGCCAGGTCCAGGATTTCCAGGACCGGGACCAGGGCCACCGGGGTGGCCATTAGGCGGTGGTGGGCGCGCGTGCCCTGCTGCTCCGCCGGGGAGCGGCCGACCACCCGGTGGGAACGCCTGGGGCCGCGGAGGGGCAACACCAGGTGGGTACTCTGGACTCCTGGGTGCAGAGGACATCGGCTGCGCTGGAGGAGAGCGGGCGCGGTTCGGCGCAATGGACGAGGTGCGGTTTGGCGCGACGACGGAGATCGGGGACGTGGGCGGGCCCTGCTGCTGCTGCTGCTGCTGCTGGTGCGTGTACTGCGGGTGGTGGTGGTGGTTGTTGGGTGTGTGATGCTGTTGTTGAGGGTGGCCTTGCTGCTGTTGCTGCTGCTGCTGCAAAGGACCCGGATGCGTGTCTATGGATTTGGGATGCTGTTGAGGGGCGACGGGGACATGGCGCATCTCCTTGTCGACCTGAGCGTTTTGGATGCTGTACTGAGGGGCACGGAGGGGCGCCTCGCTGTTGTTCGTCGAGCGGCTGCGCTCGGGCTTGACGAGGCCGGTTTTGCGCTGCGACACGGGGGCGACGTTGTTCACGTGCTGAGGTTGGTGCTGGTGCTGGGGTGGTGCGTGCTGCTGAGGTTGCTGCTGGTACTGCTGATGTTGCTGCTGCTGCTGCTGCTGATGTTGCTGTTGGTGCTGATGTTGTTGCTGCTGCTGCTGCTGCTGGTGCTGCTGCTGGTGCTGCTGGTGTTGGTGCTGCTGGTGCTGCTGCTGGTGCTGCTCATGCACTGCCGCATGCGCAGGCTGCTGGACACGCTTCAGCGCACCATTCTCAGACGGCTGAGGAGGCGTCCCTTTGACTGGCGGGTTGCGCTCCTTCTCATCCCTGTCCTTGTCGAGGCCGTTGACCGTTCCCGGCTTGGCATCCTCTGCTGGGCCAGCAGCTCGCCCAATGACACCGAGGTACCAGAACATCAGGTTCGAGATCAGCACCTGCTCTATCAGGGGCCGGCGCGCATTCGCCAGCTTGATGTGACTCAAGCGGTACACTGCGCGCTCGACGTGGATCGGGTACCGGGCAAAGTTGGAGAAGCCAGGCGACGTAGGCGACGACGTGCCAGAGCCAGCATGCAGCGACTTGGCAGACTTGGACGTGCCGAGCAGTGCTGCGGCAGCCGCAGGGCCAGCAGTGGCAAAGTTGGACACAGAAGAGGACGACGACTCCTCGGACTTCTTCTTGCTGCCGAACAGCGAGCCGAGGCTGAAGCCGTCCTTCTCCTTCTTGCCCTTCTCCTTGTCCTTGTCTTTGCCCTTCTTGCTAAACAGGCCGCTCTTCTTCTCCTTCGGCGCCTTGACAGGTGGCGTGGGTTGGGAGGGCGCGGCAGAGGAGGACGAGACGGACGAGGAGACAGACGACGACGCGCCAGAGTCTGTGCGGACGAGCGCTGGGCGCTCGAGCGGAAGCGCCGCAGGGACAGGCCCATTCGCCCTGCTCTGCGACATGCCGGCCACAGTCGTTGCACCAGGCAGTGCTGGGGCCATGCCAGGGAGGAGTCGTTGGGGCTCAGCCTCGGCCTCCTTGGGCGATGGCGGAGATGTGACCTGTGGCTGCTTCTGCTGTTGTTGCTGCTGCTGCTGTTGCAGTTGTTGTTGTTGCTGCTGCTGCTGTTGTTGCTCAGCTTGCTGCTGCGCCTCAAACTGCTGCGTTTCCTTCTGCACAAACTCGCCAGCATACGCATCCAGCGCATACGGGTCAGTGGCATAGAGATCCCCCTGACCAGTCTCTGATGGGAACGACATTGCTCGCAATGCCGCACTGAGGCTCAGGTCCTGCGTCGGAGTCAACTGGTCGTCATCATCGTCGTACCACCGCTCCTCGCCCTGGGGCGTCAGCAGTGGGTGCAGCGTAGGCCGCTGCTCGTCTGGCGGTGGACTTGACGGCCTGCTGTCGTCCTCGGCGTACGAGCTCGTTGTCGAAGTCGACATCCGGTCTCGAGCATACGCGTCAAAAATGAGCGCCTCGTCATTCGACGACGACTCGTCGATCACTGCCTCGCTCGGATCGAGATGCGGCACCTCGCTGCTGCTCGACTTGTAGTGCATGTCCGAGCTGACACCTGATGCCGTCTCGTAGCTTGCCCGCTCGTCGCTCGCGCTCGTTTCATCGCTCCGCCGCTCGTCGCTGCGGCGGTCCTCGCTGTGCCGCCGTTCCTCGTCAAACGAGGATGCTGTGGAGCCGTCCTCGCTGACGCGGGGTTTGCGCGCCGACGACGAGAAGCGCCTGTTTTTGACATCTCCCTTGCGGATGCGGGTGCGTGCTGTGCGACGGATGATGGAGCCAGGCCGGGGTGTGACTAGTGGAGAGTCGGATTCGCCTTCCTCGGCGATGGCTGGGGTCAGCGGGGGCCTCTAACATGACGAGCAGTGTCCTGGAGTCTGTGACATAAAGCAGATGAATGGCGAGGTGCGAGAGCAAGCTGTGATTGGAGATCTTTGGTATGCTGTGCTGAACACTACTGGAGCGTGCCCCAACCAACAGTCCTCCAGCATGCCATACTCAACAGCATCGAGCGTACCCGTTTCCGATAAGCTCGCATGCACATGTCGTCGGGCAGCCCGATCTTGCTCCTCTCGCCTCACTCTGCAGTGCACTGCAACCTGCAACCATGACTACCTTGCTGCCCCAACCTCGTAACTCACCATCAGACCTCCTCCCACTCATACTCTTCCTCAACAACAACGTCCTCATCTTCTCCGGGTCCTCGGCCCACTCCGAGTCGACCATCTGCTCCAGCTGCTGCAGATCCTTCAACGTCATCCCCGTCTCGCCGTACCCCTGCGACCCCCTGCGCACAAGCGGCACACTCTCCTCCTCCTCGACCATATCCCCGGCTCTCGGCGTGTACTGCTTTGAGAGCATCGACTTTTTCCTGTTCAGGCTTCCCGACATGGAGCGGCTCCGGGCGAGCCACGACGGGCTGCGCGCCATCGCCGCCTCCCCTGCCTCGCCTGACGCGTCGGGGTCGACCTGGGTGTGGTGCTTGAGGAAGTTGCGGAACTCGCCAGGCGCCAGTTCTGGGTGCAGGTGCGCGGGCACCCAGAAGAGGCCAGCATCGCCATCGAGGCTGAGCGTGACGTCGTCGTTGGACGAGTAGGAAGGGCCGGCGGGGTGTTGGCTCTCAAAGGCTTCTCGGGGCGGGAGGTCGGGGTCGACTGCGAGTTCTCCGGGGCCAGAAGACGTCGCGGAGCGGCGGCGGAGGGTCCTGCGAGGTCAGCAGCAGTCTTAAGGGGGTTAGATTAGACACAGCAACAGTCATGAGAAGAGACACGGCAGCTCAGTCTCGAGATCACATCAACAGTCCTGGGTGGTGGACTCATACTCACTTCAACGTCCTAACCTCCCTCTCGATCTCCTCCTCTGACATGGCGACGGCCATCGTGGCTAGCTACGCGCAGCGCGCGGCGGGGGCGGTGGAGGGGTGATGTAGTGTGATGTTATGCAGGGTGGGCAGGGGGTTTTTAGAACTCGGTGCTGCCACTGCCAGTGCGGTCGAAAGTCACGCGGCGGTGAGAAGGAAGCGATCGAGGGGCGTTTATACCACGGCGTGGTGCTAGGTGTTGGCTGCGACAGCTACCCCAGGAGCAGATCGCGTGCAGATGTGCTTCGATATCGATGCTGTGGTGGTGGTTTTTGCTAGATTGGGCCCAGTGTTGTTGTATGTATGCGTTTGGCGACAAGTGCGAGAAGCAGAACCCAACACCGAGCTCGGTTTTGTCCGGCAGGCGACCAGAAGTCGTATGGGTAAAACCACAGCTGCAGTAGTAGTAGCGAGGCTACTGCCTGTTACTGCTTTAGACCCGCCGCACTGACGTCCTGCCGCAAGCAAGCCCCAAGTTTCAACGACTGCCTGGTGTGGAATGAATGATCGCGCTCTGAGCTGTTTGCTCTTCGTGTCGTCAAGTGGGCTGTCCGTCGCTGCGAGCTGTGAGTGCCGCGCAGGCTGAGAAGTGGTAGCTTGCTGCGTATGTACTTGCGTCTCGATGCTAATGCTGTCGTGTCGAGTAGTCGGGTGGGTCTGTATGTCGTGCTTGCTGTGATGTCAGCTGTGTGTCGTAGCGGTGATGGTGGTGGGAGTGGTGTAGCGGGGGGTTGGGCACTGGCCTGGCAACTGACGGGGACGGACTAGAGAGCTCAGACCACGACGTACTTACTATAGTGTCCGAGCGTATCGCGTGTGGTCTTGAGGCGAGCGTGTCCAGAACGAAGGGAGAATGTAGGAGGAGAGTAGGGATGGAGGTGAGGATAGAGGAGGTGGTGGTGAGGAGGAGGCGTTGTGGTTGTGGTTGTGGTGTGGAATCGGATGAGGCTGTGGTGGGATACAGGAACGGCCACTGTGGTGTGTGTAGTTTGACAGGTCGGTCCGTATGGTGAGCCACTTTGTTTCAGTATCATACAGTGCTGACAGTGCTGATGGCCTATACCGCTCGCTATACAATGCATAGTTCTATCATTTGCCCGCAACATATACTCTCTCTCACTAGATCTCAGTAAATGCATGCACACTCTACGGCTGCTCTACGTATGTCTGTACGGCTAAATAGAGCTGTCACAGTTATAAGCAGGGGTGTGGATTGCAAGCGTACAGTGTGCCAAGGGCAGGCAGAAGCCAGGGGAGGGGAGTGGTGGTGCCAAGGGTGTTGGACGCATCAAACACCACCCAAACACGCGCGGTAGCAAATGCAACACCGTTACACTGTTGTATTTCCAGCGTGTAAGATGCTCATAGCTGCTCATAGCTGCCTGCTCATAGCTCCCTTCCATGTTGAAGCACTGACAAGCGCCCATGCATGTACGACGCCTGTCCTGCATCTGTATCTGAACTCACAAGTACTCGTTGCAGCTCGAAGCGAGCAAAACAGAGCAGCACTGGTGGGTTTGAGGATAGCCACAAGGTTAGGTTTGCCCCCGGACCTGACCCCATGTCCCCATTTTCACTTGTTCTATACTCACGACAGCTCGGGCAACATCATGCTCATACCCACCCACCTGCTCTCGCTTTGACGCTCGCGTCCGCCCTCGCTTTGGGTGTCGATGAGATGACAGTGGCGTGCGACGTGTAATGCCATCCATGCATGTCATGGCGATCTTGCGCGAAGCATGCGCTCCACCATGATCTATGAGCTGGCTATCGGACCAGGTAGTCACTCAAAGTCACTCACTGCAATGGCGACTTGTTCGTGTTACAGCCTATCTACTGCTCTACAGCTCTACAGCTCTACTGCTTATCTTACTAACTGCTCGTTATTGATGTTATTGATCGTAGTGACGACGTCTGTCGCTCCTGAGCGCGCCTGAGTGCTGTATCTTGTTGTCCTGACGCCTCCGCCACCGCCAGGATCACGGTCAGTGCAGTGGGATAGCCGCGGATATAGGAGGTGGAATGGCCGGTGCAAGGAAGCGGACATCGATAAGAGCGTGTGAGGTGGTTCTTGTGTCTCTTTCGATGCCACCTGTGCTGTATGGACGGACATGAGGGCGCTACAGGAGTCCAAGACTGTGCTGGGTGTATCCAGTAGGTGACTCGTCAGTGGTAGATGCATATGCGCTGCACATAGCTGCTTGTATGATTTTCGAAGAGTGCTATAGCGCTATAGATGAGGCACCTCTCACGTCGCAGTCTACTGTACTTCACACTCTACTCAGCGTATGCAGCTTGATGTTGTATTGATGCCGACTCATACTCATAGTTGCTACGAAGCCTATTGACCAAGTGATACTACTGATACATACAGCAGCGGGCATGCGAACACTACCTATGTCTACTAGATGTCTACTACTTGCCTACAAAATGCCTACCAGGTGCGCACTAGATCTCTACCAGATGTCTATCTATGCCAAAGCCCCTACTAGCTACCCGGGGTACAGTGCTCCGAGTCCACCTTTGGATTCCCCCACCACTCCGGCCCACTCCACTGCCACAGTACCCCAAACAACAGATATATAACCAGCGCAGTCATAGATGCACCCGCGTCGAGGGCCGCTGACGTGACGAGCACGAAACGGTGGTACAGCTCTTTGTGCCTTTTCGCGACGTATTCGTTTGCAAAGACAGCCACTGCTGCGCCCATGAGGATGATGTTGGTTGGGCTGGGGTTAGCGGCACGTAAAAGTGTGATTTGAGATGGCGTTGCCTTGAGTCGCAAGTGCGTCGCTGTCACATGTCACACAAAGTTGTGGCACGGCCGTGTCACTTGTCTGCCAGTTCTTGACCCAAGTTTTCTCACTGGCCCATACTCATCCCTTCACTATGCCCTCTCCCCTCTGCCAGATCTCAGTGGCTCACCCTCCCTTCACTATGCATACTCTTCTCCTTTGCCGCTGTCTCTCACTCTGCAAAATCTCGCGGTGTGCCAGGTTCCTGCCTCTTGCGATGCTTCCTCTTCTCGCAACTGCTCTCCACGCCACACTGCCTTTCTCTTCAGAAGCCTTGGGCTGTCTCAATATAGGCCTCCGCAACACCTGCCTCCTATGATCGCCACACCTTTCCTCAAGATCAAGTCCACATTCCTTGAGACTCGAGTGCACCTTCCTCGAGATCTTGAACTACCTTCCTCGAGTGACTCATCCACCTTCCTCGATTCGACCACCTTCCTCAGGTGACTCATCCACCTTCCCCGAGCCTTGGCCACCCCTTCACCCAAACAACCGCCTGCCACCCTCGCAGCTCTCTCAATCTCTCATCACTCTCCCAACTGGCACACCATTCCGTCACACCACTTCAGAGCACTCACTATTCGGGAACAAGAATCGCACCATAGATAATAACAGGCAGACAAACCTGCCGTCAGCCTCCTCCTTCCCCCGACCCACCCACCTTGTGCAGCTTGCGATTAGGCCACCGCTTGTGAGCGAGCCACAGGAGCACGGGCACGATCGCACCGAACGGAAAGCCCAAATACAGCACCCAGTACTTGCCCAAGAAGAAGCGGCGGGGGGACACTGCGCCCCAGATGATGCTCGCAGAGTAGAAGATGCGCGGGCGGCGGCCCGTCCACTGGCCTGTGGGGTCGGGAGTCGTGCCGTCGAGGTATTGGCGTTTCGAGGCGAGGACGGAGTGGAGGGTGACATCTGGGGTTAGCAGGCTGCAAGTGACAGGATAGGCTTGGACGAGGGAGGCAAGAACCAGGACCTGCTTGTATGGCTCAGAGAACGCATCTGGGGCTCAAGAATGCAGGCAATATGCCTCGAGAGATTGGAGATGCTCTGAACATGCTCACGAAGTGCTCCGGACGTGCTCTGGACATGCTCTGAATATCCTCTGGACATGCTTCAGTCCGGAGCTGCTTTGAACAGGCTCCGGACGCGCTGTGGATAGGTTTTGGACATACTCGGGACATGCTTTGGACGTGCCCGAACATACCAGCATTGAATTGCGTGAGCTCGTATCATATGGAGGGACGAGAGGGACAGTTGAATGCTTGAGCAAGTTGGACAAGCAGCAGATGGTATCTGGCACTGTAGAAGCCCGCTGTCAGGCAGCATCCGACCACAGCACCGAGCTCAAACTCTCGTATCGATGCACTCGCTCCGCTCGTGCAGCTTATACCACCTCGGTGCCAACCCAAGACCTCGACAGACAGCACGACTCACGGACTGGCGTCCGCGAGTCGCGCGAAACCACTCACAGTTCGTCAACGCCCCCAGCACCGTCCCCACCACCTGCGCAGCAAACATCTCCCTCGGCGGTATACACGTATACCACCCCAGCTTCAGATCCTGCACGAGCGTGAGCGCCTGCGACATGGCCATGTACCCGAAGCACTTGAACGTGATGTTCGCGATCGGCTTCCCAGGCATGAGGAACCCCGCGATCAGCTCAGTGAGAACGTTGAGCCCAATCTGCGTGTTGCTCACTGCGGCGACAACGCCGACTGGTATGAGGAACACAAACGCAATCACCAGAGACAGCACCAGTGCCCACACTGGGGTCTGCAGCTGCTCCGCTGTCATGACCATGAGCAGCGCTGCGGCAAAGTTCACACCCAGGAAGCCGAGGTACCACGACTGCGGGACACCAGGGTAGGCGCGCATGAGCTTGTTGTGCACGTCGTCGAGGGGCGCGCGGCTCGTGAGTGCCTCGGCGATCTCGCGCCGGTGCCACAGCCACACGTGCACGATGATGCTCGACAGGGCGGAGAACGCCAGCCCGTACGTGATGGCAAAGTAGGGCGTGAGGAGGAGGGGCTTGGCTGCCTCAAAGGCCGCCTCGTCGAGCGAGAGGTCGGGCCGGAGCACGCTCGCGACGTCGAAGGTGTGGAACGTCGAGTTGTACAGTGCCGATGTGGTTGGGGAGGAAAATGATCGCGCGTCCCAAAAGTTTGTGGCGAGGATGATCGGGACAATCACCCAGATCATGACGATCAGTCCGCCGAACCAGTTCCCAAGTGCCCAGTACGGTGTGTACAGGGGCCCCGAGGCGCCGATGCTCGCCCAGTCGAAGCTGAAGTCGAACATTCCGAGCCCCTCGTATGCGCCGCCGAGGGTGCGCATCCACCAGCTCTGATTGTTGATGAGGCAGAGCACCGCCACAGACGTGAGGGTGGGGAAGAGGAGCATGGGGAGGAACTGCCACACAAAAGTGACGCCGAAGATGGCGACGAAGATTTTGAGCCGTTTGCCGGTGAGGTGTCGTTGTGAGGGGGATAATGTTGCGGAAGTCGAGTCGTAGAGTGTTGTGAAGAGCTGCACCATGACGAGTGAGCTTGGCCAGTACATGGCTGGGCGGGCTACCAGGAGGTTGTACAGCATGCCTGGGGTCAGGGATGGATCGCCCGCAGATGTAATGCAAGGGACTCACCCGCAAGGCCGAAGCCAATACACTGCGTCGTGAGCAGCAGGACAATCGACGGCACCATGGATAGCGGAGCCTTGAAGTACAGGTCCAACACGGCGAGGATGTCCGCTGCGTACGCGGACGTCGCACCAGACGATGCAAGCACGCTAAGGTCAGTACAAGTCATCCTGTTCATCACCTACCTGACCAAAATCGCCTCCTTGATGCTGAACTTGCCCGGGTTGAGGTCTATCCCGAGCACGCGCTTATGCCGTGGTATCAGGCGCTCGTTCGCCAGCATGTGGCCAAGAGGGTATGTAGCCAGGATGACAAAGTAGGTCGAGAAGCTCGGCGCGTTGGACTTGAAGTAGAATATAGTCGACGCCGCAGCTCCCATAATACAGAACCCCGAACCCAGCAGCACGACTCGAGCAGTCAAAGTCGGAAGTGATGGGTCGTCAGTCGTCGGCACGGTCTGGGGTCAGTCGCAGCTGAATTGCTACCCACCCTCGCTATGAGTTCTTCAACTTTGGAGCTCTTCCCCACGCCTTCGTCTGTGTCCGGCGCAGCGCGAAGGAAGTCGTCAACCTCCTCTGACAGGCGCAGCTTGTCCTCCGGCTCGAGAAGACGAGCATGCTCGTTGTCAACACCATCGTCGTCCTGATCACCGTCTAGACGCGACGAGGAGGCATGCCCGACCCCCTCGTCGTCGATCCCAGCGAGCTCGTACTCCTCCGCCTCATGTCGAGTCACAGCCATGGCCGCGATGCTGTCCTTCGCTGCCTGGCTGTTTAGAAGGCGGATGGACAGCTACTTGCAGACGTTTCAGATCAACCCGTCGCGTCTGCGATCACCTCCACCGGGCCAATATCACGGAAATCCGGATTTAGCAGACCTCAGTCTTCTGTGATAAGCAGCCACGTAATAGATGCTGGACGCGCGTCTACGCATCATCGTTGCGGTCGGGGGTCGGCAGTGAGCTCAACACCTGTGACATTCAGCTTCTAACGTCCTTTACAACTCGTGCGCACCACCTCATAACACTGCAGCACGCTCCTCTGAGTATAGGACGCACTGGAGCAAGTTGATCAGCACTTCTCTTTGACCTCCTTTCGCCTTTTCGTTCTTAGACACAATGGTGAGCTCTCTCGTCAAGATCTCGAAGCTGACATGCACAGGCGCGCAGATATGACAGTGCGTTTGCAGCCAGGAGCTTGTGTCACCGGATTATACTGACCCATAGGCCGCACGACCATCTTCTCGCCGGAAGGACGGCTCTTCCAGGGTTCGTATGCTTGTTGCCCGCGACCGAACGCAACGCTAACCTCATAGTCGAGTACGCAATGGAGGCGATCTCGCACGCAGGAACAGTCCTAGCCGTGCTGTCGAAGGAGGGCATTGCGATTGCAGCCGAGAAGGTGCGCAGCCGTTGTCCTTGCTGTTGCTAACGTTCAGAAAGTGACTGGCAAGCTGCTCGACTTGTCACTTGGCCAGGTCGGTGGTGAGGGCGCAGAAGCATGGATGGGCGGTGGAGGAGAGAAGATCTTCCTCCTGAACAAGTGGGTACACCTCACCTGCCAAACTCTTCTAACAGCAGCAACATTCTCGCCGGTCTTGCAGGCATCACCTCCGACGCCAACTCGCTCGTCAACTTTGCCCGTAACAGCGCACAACGCCACCTCTACACATATGACGAGGACATCCCCGTCGAGATGCTGGTGCAACGCCTGTGCGACATGAAGCAGGGCTACACACAGTACGGAGGTCTGAGGCCGTTCGGTGTTGCGCTTCTCTACGTTGGTTGGGACCCGCTGTACGGCTTCCAGCTGTATCAATCTGATCCGTCGGGCAACTACTCTGGGTGGAAGGCGACATGTATCGGCGCGAACCACTCGTCTGCGGCGTCACTGTTGAAGCAGGACTACAAGGACGACATCACACTCGAGGAGGCCAAGGCACTGTGTCTCAAGACCATTGCTAAAACCATGGACTCGACAAAGCTGAGCTCGGAGCGACGTGAGTGTTGCAGCGAAGGGGAGGGAGTGGCTGACATGCAGTGGAATTCGCAACAATGACGCTCCAGACGGACAAGAAGCAACCGCTGGCGAAGATCTACAACCCGTCCGAGCTGGATGAGTTGCTGCAGAAGCTGGAGCTGGGCGGCACGAAGGAGGAGGCGATCGGTGCGGGAGAGGGAACAGGTGGAGGTGGTGGCGGCAACATTGCAGTGAGCACGTAGAGGTATACAGATGGTTGGCAGTGAGGAGGGGAGATTTGAGTTGGCAGCTGAAGCGCTCAACCAAACCTGGACGCGGAGTGACTGACGAAGTCTCAATCAGGCAAGTCACTCACCCCCGTGCTAACAGGTCCATTTCCCTTCGCTAGAAGTCTGACTCGTCACATATCTCACTATCGACACCACTCACAAGAAACTGTGCAGGTGTGTGTGTGCACTGACATTTCGCACCTTATTATGGGAGGATCAACCTGCAGTACATGTACTGAAACTCCGTTTGAAGTGACTCGTCGTGGTGATTCAGTAGTAGAGTACATTGTACTGCTATTGTACTGCTATTGTACTGCTATTGTACTGAACAGTATGCATCCGAGTCCATGCTTTGTTCTTGCCAAGTACCGCAGCGTGCTTATACCAAGCTGGCAACAAGGGCGAGTACCAATATACCAACAAGTTGGCTGACATCCAATGAGCTGCTAGTCGCCTTGCTTCTCAAGCCGCTGCCCACTACAACGAGTGGCCGATAGCCTCTAACACCACCTCGAGATCCGCTCCCAAATCTCCCTCTGAGGTGTGCGTTTTCGGGACTGAGAGATCCAATTGGCGCCACAGCTGCGGCGCTGAAGAGTCAGCTTGTTCTCCGCAGGTCTGAGGAGTGGGACACGAGCGGGAAAGACCTCACCTACTGATGCCTACCGATGGACCGGTGCCAGATTGTGTGTACACTACGGACAGCAGTGTAGCTAGCACGGCGCTTACGCTCAGAATCCTGAGAAGGGAGAGCATGTCGTCATGGTGGAGTATGAGGGTGCCAAGACCTGACTTCTATACGCACTGATAACAAATGTTGCGATAGAGTTCGAGATAGACAATGACACCGTATGCTGGATGATTATCGAGATTAACGTCGCTTTTCCAGCTCCAGTAGTGACGGTGGACAAACGATACAAGACTCGCTCATGATCTCCCCGACGATGCATGCTAACTCTACTTCCCATCCGCAGCTTGCAGCGCGCCAGTGCGGTGCAAGCGCAGACCAGCGGACAAGCCTGAGCAAGGCTGAAACGCATATCATGCACGCAGTTCGACGGAACGCATCTGGCTTATGACTACGGACGAGTCCCACCACCTCATATTCCCAACTCTTAGAACACAGCTGCAATCAAAACCGTCACCAACCCAGCCACTATCTGGACCCTTTCAAAGCTGAGCAACAAGCTGGCCGCGTTGCTCGTTTGATCTGCTCGAGGAGGCACAACGACTGCAGTTTCTGGCAGTGAATCATTATTGCCGAAATATCCCACCGGCGCCACTGCTGCGGAGGAAGTCAGTAACAGCTGTGCCGGTTCCGACCATGACTCACTGGCAAAGTCCTGTCCACATATCTTTCTGAAGTCTGTAACAAGCGGCCAGTCTGGCTGGACCCAGCCCATGTCCAGAGTATTCCGCACAAAGCCGCTCATGCAGTCGGTACAGTGCTTGCCAGAAGCGAAAACTGTCCAGAGCTCTTTGACGGCCGTGTCGTTGCTCGAGCTGCCACTGTACCACGAGGCCATACTCATGAACCACGGTGAGCTGATATTATGTCCTATGTGCTCCTCGGCAATCCGAAAGGACTGAGTCAAGCACCATGCGTCCTCGCTCATTATCAGCCAAGATCACCAATGCCTGTGAACGTACTCCTTTGCTCTGGAACAGAACGACCCTCGAAGTTCTGGATAATAGTTGAAGATAAGAAAGGCTTGAGCGGCAAGGCTACCGAGATCGTATTCTTCAAACTTGCAGACGTCTTTGATCACACGGACGGCCTCGTCAAGGGTTTCTTGTTTGCAGACCGGCGTTACTCTTTCGTCACAGAAGACATCCAAGTACTCGGTCAGAGTGTATCTCATGGAATCGCCGGTGACGCTGCGGTTATACATCTTGAAGGCATCGTTGACGCGCACGCACTTTCCAAGGTCGGACAGGGTCAGTTGTATAAAGTGGCTCATGCACTCGCTGCGGACGCGTCAGTCGCGGTCTAGTCAGAAGTCGACTCACTTTTCGATCTCCTGTGGCAGACCAAACCCACCAAATTGCGCGTTGGCCACAAGTCCCAGAGCTAAGGCGGCCACAGCGCTCGTAGCGAAGAAACTGATGTTGAGCATCGAGGAGGGGCGCTTTGTCGTGGTCAGAGACGTAGTGATAAACGACAACGCGTACTGAAGCTACCTTATGTATCTCGCAACGCGCGCAACCACTGTGCACACAAACTATGTATACCAAATCAATGACTGATCGGAGCTGCCGGTGGACGGATGATGAGGTGGTGTGCATCTTGCCATGATTTGTCAAAGCCATGGCGAGTGACTCGTCTGCAGCGAGTCGGTGACTGCAGGTTGATGACACGCTATGCACGCCACAGCGACCATAGCTTAAGTCTGTCAAACGCACGGATCAGCATTGTTTTCCCCTATACTCACGCGCCCATACGCGCAGACCACAGTCACGGAAGAGAACCTACAGTAGTTACAGTATGGTTTTTGGTGATTCTTTGTGTATCGGACGATCAGTATCATTATCTACAGTATGCGACTGAGGAGACAGAAGTCATAAGGCTTGGAAGGTAATCCCAACGCATCAATGCATAGCTACTGTGAAGGACTAGTCCCCAAGAAGCAGTGCAGTGGAACCCTAAGTCATACCGCTTTGGCATGTTTGCGATTTATACAGTTCAACACTCTGAGCCCTTGGTGCCTTGACAAACGCTAGAGCAAGACGGCCAGCCCGGCCGCCAACGCGACACCTGCCAGCTGAGCAGTTGTTGTCAGAGCCAAAGAACTCTGCGCCTGGCCTGTAGGAGGAGGGGAAGGTCGACGAGTTGTTGACGAATTTGTCACTGAGTCATTGCCACTCACGGGCGCCTCGACTGGACGTCAACCCTGCACTGAAGCATCTCGAGTGCTTGAATACCTGTTTGACAGGCGCTCAGATGACAACTCACCAGCAAAGTCGGCGCTGCAGGTGGCGTTGAAGTCCTGAATGACAGACGATTCAGGATCGACCAACTCCATAGTCACCGCGGCAGTCACAAAGTCGCTCACGCAGTCTGTGCAACCTTTGCCACTCTCGAATAACTCCTTCAGCTGCTGAGCTTGGGTGCTGTTGGCCCCATCATCGGTCGCGATGCCTTGCATCCAAGACAAGCTCATGTTGCCTTGAATATGATCTTCAACGATCTTGATCGTGTCGGTGATACACCACGCCTCCTTCCTGCGATGTAAGCTGCATGCCACGCCCCTCAGGTCTCAGACCTGCTGGTACTCACCCTGCAGTTCGGGAACACAACGCGTCCCGAAGCGTGTGATAACCCTTTGAGAGCTTATCAGCAGAGCCGGCTGGTTGTTCGTCACTGTCCAAGCCGATGTCGCAATTCGCGGCGATAGTTTGAGCAGCAGCCTCCAGAGTCTTCTGTTCGCAAGGAGGAGTCACCTTCGAGTCGCACCACGAGTCGAGAAATGTCTCCACGGGGGCCAAGATGGAAGCGTTGCTGTTGTCGAACACGCTGTAAAGACTCAAGAGGTGAGGAAGTCCCAGGCATGTGCCGAGGTCGGAAAGCGCTAGGGGAGCGACGGCCTGCAAGCACTTTCTGAATTGTGAGCTGGTACTGTAAGTCTGATGCAGAACTCACTCTCCGACAATCTCTGCTACGCCCTCGAACTGAGCAGTAGCCGCTGTGGCGAGCGTGAGTGCCATGAAAGCACCAGGCGACTTGACCTTCACCATGATGGAAGAGTAAGTGTGTCAGCTACGAAGTGAGGGTACAGTCGATGAAAGAAGAGAGACACCTCGAGGGCAGCAGCCATTATACATAGCCATACGCGTCGCCTGGTTCCATTCATGGACCGAGCGTTCTCAAAGCACACAGTCTCGGCAGAGCACAGGCCAGCCGAACGGTCGATGAAGTGTGAAAGAGTGAGTTTACACTGCTGTGTAACGGCGATCTGTGCGTCCGCATGGATCGCATCCGTGATCTGGGCGAACCTGTCAAGCTCGCATTCGACGATGGAGCGACGGGTGATCGCACGGATGCTGCCAGTGTTTGTTGTGATACTCCAACGGCGAGGAGGTCCCGATGACAGAACGAATGCGAGGTGCTGCGTTTGTAACGACTTGCTGTGAGAACCCGAGTATCTCCCTGCGTAACACACAGTATTGATTGGACCTTTTAAAGTCAAAGCACTCATGCACCACAGCGCGTCGGTCTGTCAACGTGCTCTTCGGACTTATGATCTCGACAGAACCTCTACCCCTTTCATAATCAAGTAGTTATTAAGACCAGCAATGCAGCACCAAACAGCTGACTTAGAGGAAGCGCTGAGAATCTGTGCGCCTTGCTGGCGAATGATATCGATGAGGGTGACGCCGATGGAGTAACTACCGTGTCGTCTTTGCCAAAGAATCCCACTGGCGCTACCGCTGGCCGTCAGCATCAATGCCCATACAACTCAACTTGGATCTGCTCAGCCGACTCACTCGCGAAGTCGTTGCCACAGATAGCTCGTTGGTCCCGTATGATAGGCCATTCGGGCATGACCAACTCCATCGTCACAGAGTTATTGAAGAAAGAGCTTACGCAATCCGTGCAAAGTCTGCCACTGTCGAACGCTGACCAGAGCTGCATGACTTGGGAGTTGTCGCTCCGATCATCGACGTACCAGTTCACCAAACCCCTGAGCCAAGACAGGCTGAAGTTTGTCTTTGCGTGGTCCTCGATGATTTTGAACGTCTCCGAGACACACCATGTCTCCTTGCTGCAGCATTAGCCTACCACTTCGTACAGGGGACCCACCCCGATGGCCGTGAACAGATCGCCTCCCGAAGCGGCCAGTAGAACTTGAGAACACGGTACACAAACCCGGCAGCCTTGCTCTCCACCTCTAGACTGATGTCGCAGTTGTCGGCCATCGTCGTCATACAGTTGTCTAGTGTGGCCTGCTCGCAAGGCGGTGTCTTCTTCAGGTCGCAAAAAGTGTCGAGATAGTCATCGACGTGAGATACCACAGAATCATTGCCAAGGGAGTAGAAGTTGAGGAGCTGGGGAACGCGCATGCAACCACCGAGCCCGGAGAACGTGAGCGGCGTGAATGCTTTGATGCATTCTCTGTTCTCGTCAGTTCGTGTTCCCTGTCAGGTTCGACCACTCACTCTCCCATGCTCTGTGGGACATTGCCAAACTGAGCAGTAGCAGCTGAAGCCAGCGTGAGCGCCAGTAGCACCTGCATGCCGGGGACCATGATGTCCACCGTTGTAGTCAGACGTGGTCAAACTGCTGTTAAGATCTAAACACTGTGAGCAAGTACACGATAGCGACAGAACGGCAACAGTAGCTTGCGGCTGTATCTGCGGCTTCCCGCTGCCAAGTATGCTGTACAGTACACATAACTCGCACCGTCCGTGCAAGTGCTGTTGGGTAAATGATGGGTGTGTACAAGTACCGCCTGTGATTGTATCGGTGTATGCCTCAATAGCATGGTTGCTGAGGCGGTCCGTGCCCTCGCTCCGATGATGCAGGCTACAAGGCGTTCACCTGTTCGTCAAGAAGGGATGCTGGTGATCACATGCTTGCGAGCATCTGACCGGTGGCTGAGACGGAGGACCGCTCTGACCTGCTAACAGAAACAGTGATCGGAGAACACCACCATTCCTCGACTCGGGCGTCTATCGTTGACAACAACACTGGCCGGCTCGTAACGTCCATGCTAACACAAAGCAATTACTGGCTTGCTTCTACCGCATTGTGACTCCTCGGAAGGCCCGAGTGTACATTCCATTGAAGCTCATCGAGTGCGCCATATTCTGTATATGTATGACCGGAACCACCTGTCCTCAGGGCTGCTTTCTTCATCGATGACAACTAAGTAGTATCTCTGGACTGTTAGACTTTCAGCCTCGATGGTCAACCACAAGTCTCTATGGGTGAGGTTCATTCTCGCCCTCTCTCTGGTGTCCGTGGTCAATGCTCAGTTTGGTGGCCTTGGTCTGCCAGAAGATATCGAAGAGTGAGTCGCGTCGAAACGCCACACCATGTCAGAAATTGAGCGCGGCTAACGTACTGTTAGCGAGTGTCTAAGCCATTTCATACAACTCACCCTATCCGACATTGGGAAATGCATGCGCGTCCCAGATGCGTATAACATGTTTACGAGAAGCTGGAACGAGTCCATGAGGTATACATTGACGGAGTACTTGGGTGTTCTCTGTGATCGAAAGACGCCGGTTTGTTCCCCAGAGACCATGGACGAGGCTGCGCAAGTCTTCAAGGACGTCTGCAAGTTCAGTGAGCAAGATCATGGAAACCTTGCGACTATGGCCTTTATGGTCTTCAAGAACTACCCAACGCTAAGAGAGTCGTGGTGCTCCAGGCCGACAGAGTAAGAAGCCGTACGTACATCATCAGCTGACACACAGCGAGGATGTGTGGTGTCTGGACCAGACCTTCAGGATCGCAGAGGAACACATGGGCCACAACATCTCTTCGGAATGGTTCATCAGCATGGCCTCGTGGTATAGCGGCACGACGACCAACGACACCGCCGTCAAAGAGCTCTGGTCCGTGTTTGCATCAGGCAAATTGTGCACATGGTGCATGAGCAGTATGATATACACCACGCTGAAGATGAGTTGGGTTCAGCCTGACTGGCCACTTGTGACCGACTTCAAAGCCACATGCGGGCAGGACTTCGGAAGTGAGTGAAGGTCCAACCTGCGAAGCGGGGAGGAGAAACTCCAGGCTGACGGCTTCTGCAGCTGTGGTACCCGTTGGATACTTTGGCGAAAACGAGCCTTCTCCTGATCCCTACTTGATCGCACTACCGCCCAAACCAAGCCAAACCAGTGCTGCCCTGGTGTCGTCGCAGGTGATGAGAACAGGTCATATAATGGGAATGTTGTTGCTCGTGTGGCTCGCAGTATAGCTTGCTATATAATATCAAGGCTTCTTGACAATGACTTTACTTGTGGGCCTTGGCACACCTTCCAGGCTTTCCATGATTTCCTCGACTGTATAAATAAACATCATCTCACTCATTTGATTGCCTCGACGGTCCCAGTATATCTAGTGAGCCATATCCTAGTAGTGAGCCTTTGATGACCTTATGGCTAGCGTCTTGATTGCTGAGTCATCTGATGGATAAGGCAAGGAAATTGCATAATACTTTTTTATGTGGGATAATCTCGCATGATCAACAGCTGAAAAAGATTGCAAAATGTGGCCTATAATAGTTAGAAAAGGAAGAAGAACATCACGTGGCTTGGATGTGCCTGATTTCAGAACTTTGAGCTCGATACTGACCTCATGGCCGGCTTGAATGCTCAACTTTACTTTGGTCAAGCAACCTATTCCACCTTTGATGGGACGTACAAAAGCAGCAGGCAGAGCGAAGGCGCCGCCAAAAGTCAAGGCGGCGGCGCGCGCGCCAACTGATGTCGCTGGGTTGATAGGTGAGCATACCGACCTTCGGACAGAGTTGACTCGTAGACAAGGCGCATGTCCTGCTGGCTCAGTCCAACTTTGAGCTCGCCATCAAGTTTCTCGAGCGGGCCGTGGAGCTGGAGCAGGACAACCTTGAGGCGCGAGAGCTGCTCGGCGTAGCAGAGCTGGAAGGTGGTGATCCGCAAGTAGGCAGGCAACACCTGTTACGTCTGTTCCCACCGCATGCGGAGCCGCCGACCTTACCCAGCCCGTATCTGTACCTCGCACAAGTAGCCGAGGACCCACAGGAGGCGTTGGGATACTACTCCACAGCAGTGGCCATGATTGAGAACCGCGGGGCTGCCGCGGATGAGGAGGAGAGGAAGATGGCAACCACCGCGCTGGTAGCAATGATTGAGATCTGGATGTCGGATCTATGGTGCGTGCCGGCTTTCAATTTGTGCTAGAATGCTAGCGCGCATCATGACTGACGGCAGCTTTGAGGAAGCTGCATCATCAAACTGCGACTCCTTGGTTGCAAGGGCTCTGTCTATCTCGCCAAGCGAGCCTGAAGTGCGAATGGCGCTCGCGTCGATCAGGATGAGCCAGAGCAAGTTTGACGAGGCGAAAGATGTTGTGCAGAAGCTGTACGCGGACATGGAAGGCCGCGATCCATGTGGGTGTATCAACGATACCAAGCTGACCCCAGTCGACCCATTGCTGCCACCATTACCAGTGCGACTGGCATTCTCGCGGCTGTTGCTGGAGCAGCAAATGCATCTCGAGGCTCTAGACATTCTCGCCACAGTGCGAGAAGAGGACAGTCTGGAAGTCGAGGCTGCATACCTCGAGGGATGGACATGGCACCTTCGTGCTGAAACACTGGAGGAGGAGCCGCAACGCGACTGGGCAGATATGGACGACGACGACGAACCGATGAACGCGGACGAGTGCTTCGCAGAGTCGCTGCGGGCCCTGCTCGAGTGCCGCAAGCTCTTCCAGGAGCAAGAGTACCCGGATCAGGGCATCGGCTCACATCTGCAGGAGCTCATTGCTGGCTTGGAGAAGCGCGGCGTCAAGCCTGCGGTCCACGAGGAGGTGGAGGAAGAGGAGGAGGGCATGGATGTGGCATAGGGTCATGCTAGTGCTTGTGCTATGATTACGTGCTAGATGCTTAGATGTACAATTAGATTGGTTTACTTTTGACTCGGCGATGCTGCTGCTTTCGCCGCGGCTGCCCTGGCTGCTCGGGCGTGTGCTCGTGCAATCTCGTTGGCCCACCAATCCCTCTGATCAGAGCCGAGCGAGATGTGCTTTACTGACGGCTCTGAGAGCATCTCCAGCGTGCGGTCCATCTTGCGCAACTGTCATCAGCATTCATCCGGATTCCTGCGTCCATTCTCAACTCATCAACCCACCTGATGCTCTATGGCCACATAGTCTCGCTGCGTCAATGGCGGGTTGTGGAAGTTCCACCGGAGATGTGTCAGGAATGCCTGTCGTTGTTCCTTCGGTTTAGACATCGCGTTTCGCACTCCCCTGGGGTCAGCTTGCACCGCACCGCACCTCACCTCCTGTACATGTCTATCACCTCCTTCTGCAATCCCGAGCGCGCCATCTTGTATGCAGTTAGCGAGTGGAGAGTTGATATCGAAAGTCAAGTATGGAACGAGGTGACCGACTCCCTCCACTCCGTTCGGACTTTATTTCTTCCTCCCACTCACGAACGCCGCGCGTCACTCAACGATGACCTGAGTGTTCATCGACTGTCAGCTAGCCTGCTTGCTGTCGTCCTAGTCTTCTGCCTGTCTGCTCGATAACCAGTTTGCCATCGCCAGACAGCTACTCAACAGCAACAGCTCACAGACGGTATCAATTCGACACCCCTGCGCCATGGACACGCTTGTCGCGCAGCTCTCTGCACCCAAGAGGGTGCCCCAGGAGGAGCTTGAGGCCGAGTATGGCAACCTCGACCGATTCGGCGCCATCGACAGCATGGTCGTGCCAGGAGTACCCGATGTGAGTAGACGCACGACGGAGCAGGCGTACTGCATGCTGTACAAGCACTCTACGTCCTCTTTAGCGTCACCAAGCTCCAGCTGACGGCAGCCCCTCTCTTTCCTCTCAAGCCACACCGACTCCATGTCCACCAACCCGCAAGCCAAGATCAAGCTCGCACACGGAACAACAACCCTCGCCTTCCGATTCAAGGGCGGTATCATTGTCGCAGTCGACTCGCGTGCCACAGCAGGAAGCTACATCGCATCCGGAACAGTCAAGAAGGTGATCGAGATCAACCCATACCTCCTCGGCACAATGGCAGGCGGTGCCGCAGACTGCCAGTACTGGGAGACGTACCTGGGCATGCAGTGCCGGTTGCACGAGCTGCGGAACAAGGAGCGCATTTCCGTTGCAGCGGCGAGCAAGATTCTCTCGAACATCGTGTACCAGTACAAGGGGATGGGGCTGAGCATGGGAACGATGATCTGTGGTTGGGACAAGACAGGACCAGCACTCTTCTACGTCGACTCGGACGGCCAGCGCTTGAAGGGTGACCTGTTCTCTGTCGGATCGGGAAGCACATATGCCTACGGTGTGCTCGACCAGGGCTACTCGTGGGATTTGAGCGACGAGGACGCACAAGAGCTCGGCAGGCGGTCAATCTGTGCTGCAGGACACCGCGACGCATACTCTGGTAACTCTATCAACTTGTATCATGTGCGCGAGAACGGCTGGGAGTTTATCAGTGAGTACAGTGTGGTGAGAAGGGTGTGGCAGGTTGCTGACGGCAGACAACTACGACCTCAGCGAGTTGTGGTACAAGTATCAAAATGCGAAGGAGGCGGACGTTGCGGCAGCGAAGCCGACAGAGGGTGCAGAGCCGATCGCAGTCGAGTAGGCGTTGTGTATGCATATGGAGTAGATAGAGTCTGAACAGAGGACTCGATTCGTGTTCAGATTTGGAGCAATGGCAGATTAACAAAGTCCCTTTAAACGTGTGACACCACCGATAGCACCAGTAACAGACTCCGGGGAAGAGGTTGTGCATTCATTCGCTATGACTGCTTCACTAGTATACACCACACTGTGGATACATGCAGATACGACTCATGTGCTACGATGCTTAATGACGCCCCTAGCTACCTAATATCGCCTCGGCGGTGCGCCATACCCTCCCCTTCCACCAGCACTACCTCCGTACCCGCCACGTCCACTCCCGCCGCCATATCCTCCGCGAGCGAAGTGTGCCGGCGGTGTTGGGTGGCTCGGCCGTGGTGCGCCGTAGCCACCACCACCGTAGCTACTTGCCCCGCCACCATACCCTCCTCCACCGTACGCTCCGCCGCCGTACGCACCGCCGCCATAAGCACCGCCGCCGTACGCAGCACCACCGTATGCACCGCCACCGTACGCGCCGCCGCCATATGCACCACCACCATATGCGCCACCTCCGTACGCGCTGGCGCCGCCGCCATATGCAGCTTGTGTCGGGGCAGCGTACGGATTCCGTCCTCCGCCGTACGCTCCTCCGCCATAACTTGGCGCGCCTCCGCCGTATCCTCCGCCCCCATAGCCGCCTGCGCCGTAACCGCCTCCACCGTGGGCCGCGGGAGCAGGGTATCGCGAGCCGTCATTGTTGTTCGAATAGCCACCCCTGTTCCCGCTGTGTCCGGGACCACCACCGTAGCCTCCGTTGCCACCACCGCGGCCTCGCCGGCTGCCTCCGCCACCACCCGGTCCGCCGCCCTCCACGCCGCGGCGGGTGCGGTCGCGGTCGCCTTCGTTGAGCTTCGGCGGGCCAGGCTTATACCCCTTCAGCAGGACAGAGCGGTGCGGGTGCTGCTTCGGTGGGACGAAGTACCGCACTGACAGCGCGTGGTTCGGCGATAGGTCGGGGCACTCCTCGATGGTCGGGAGGGGCGTCTCCATCGTCGAGTCGGGAACGAAGCTCGAGTCGGGCAGCACAGAGCCCGCAGTGCCGAGGGAGAGCTTGGTGTCGAGTGGCACTTGTTTTGTGACCGGCTTGACGCCGTAGAGCTTGCAGACCATGTCGTACAGGCGGTTGGCTTCAGCGATGAACATGACATTGTCGCCCCATGTGTTGCGGCGCTTCTCGCTGTCGCTAAGCTCGGGCTCTTTGCTCTTCAGGGCGGCGAGGAGGCGATGCTGGTCAATGAAGGGCAGAAGCGCAACACCCTGCCATGCCATCTTCTTCCCGTTCATGTCGATCTCGAAGTCGGGAGGGTAGAAGTCGAGGATGGGCGAGTCCTCGTTGATCATGAGCTCCTGCAGCGGCTCAGGGAGGTGGATGCGACTCGCGGCAGGAAAGACACCGAGCAGCTGAGCGAATGGCTTGAACGGGACACTCGGCTTGAACTCAATCTTCATGCTGCCGACGTCCTTGAAGTCCTGGGCGAACGGCGCGTAGTGGTATGGGTAGTACCAATCCCATGCGGGAACACCCTGGTAGTAGTACTCGAGCACCCAGCACAATCCCTCCATATACGCGTGAACAATCTCGTTGATGAATTTTGTGTCTGACAGCTCGACGCCAAACTTCTGGCGGTAGTAGCGCTCCCTGTATCCCGGCTCCCAGAGGCGCACCGTGTCTTCGTAGTCGACTGTGCCGTCGGGGTTCACCTTGAGCTTCTTCTTCGGCACAACCTCGTCGCCCGGGTTGTCGGGGCCCTCCTCGACTTCGTTGTCCTCCTCCTCTTCCTCCTCTTCCTCCTCATCGGCAGAGTCGGACTTGCGCTTTGTGCCTCGAGGGGCATCCTCCTCGACGTCTCCCTCACCGTCCACAGCCATGTCACCGGAGGCATCCTCTGCCACATCCGGCTTCACCTCTGCATCATCCTCCGCCTTCCCGGCCACGTCCTCAGTCTTGGCCTCCTCAGTCTCGACCTTAACGTCGCCTCCGGCATCGCCGCCCTCCAGCTCGGCCTTGAGGGCCTGCGCAGCGGACATGTTGGCCATGCGCATGGCCTTGCGGTTCTTCGCAATGTCCTGGTTGCTTCCGCTCATGAGCTCCAGGTTGGCCTTGAGCGCAGCCGCCTCCTCCTGGTACGTGAGCTTTTTGCCGAGCTTGCGAGCGGCAGGAGGAGCAGCCCCATCGGCCTTGACCGTGTCGAAACCAGGTCGCTGCGGCAGAGAGGGGTGCAAAGGACCACCACGGGCAGTGGCAGCCGGGTCTGCAGCCTTGACGGCGACATAATCCGTGCCGTTCAGCTGCATGCTACCCGGCCCGCTGCGGACGCCGTTCTCAGCGTCTTGCCGCGCGTGCTCTTCGATGCGGCGCCGCTTCTGCCTCGACTCCTGACGATCCTCGTCCTCCTTGCGCTTCTGGAAGATGCCGTCCTCGCGAGCAGCGATGCCGTCTAGGATGACCTGCGCGCGAGGGAGGTTGACCTTGCCGTGGTTGGTGAGGTAGCCTCCCATCGTGGGCAGCTCTTGTTTCCAGATCTTGAGGAGGACGTCGATCGCGCCTTCTCGGATCTCTAGTGATGGCAGGTGTGGCAAGAAATCGTTACCGACGAAGAAGATCATGAAGATCCAGTCGTCGATCGCCAACTCAAGATCGAATGGGAACGGGGTGCCAACATTGAGCTCGACTGCAAGGTACTCCCGCAGGCAGGCAACGTCGAGCCAGATGAATGGTTTCGGGTCGACAGGCACGGCCTTGGCCACAACGTTCGGGTCCTCAACCTTCTTCTCCGACTTGCAGTTCGCCTTGATGTGTCCGGGCTTCTCACAATTTGAGCACAGCTGCGGGCCGCGCTTGTTACTTTGCGCAAACACATCCTCACGCAACACGCGGAAGTTGGGCTCGTGGGTGGCCAAAGCAAGCATGATCAAATCCGCGTCGAGACCGTACATCGCGTGACTCGTGTTTGCATCCCAGTCAGGATATGTCCTTTGCCGCCTGATCCAGTCGACAATCTTGTGCTCTCCCTCTCCTGGCACGGACGCGTCCGAGATGATCACCTTCAGCTGCATGTCAGCTATACACCCAGCAAACCCATCGCCGTGTCTACTCACATCCTTCCATCCGGGATCATTGGTCAGCTTCTGCGACACCCAGTACTTGAGCGACTTGGACAGCAGGTCCATGAACGGCGTGCCTGGCGTAATAGCGTTCGAGTCCCATCCCTTCTTGTTCTTCGTCTCCTCGGAGACAGTCTGGCCCATGGCCTCGAACATCCGGATCGACTCCTTGCGCTCCTCCTCCTTCTCCGCCGCCTCCTGCGCAGCGCGGAAACGACGCGAGCGCTGCTGATTCATCTTGGCTCGCGGTGCGACACCGTCAATCGCCATCATGAGCACCTTTCTCGGCCGCGCCATGTTCACAACACGCTCGGTGTACTTGAACACCTCGACCATCATCTCCTCCTCAGTCTCGGGCGCGGGCCGTCCTTCTGGATGTGTACATGGGTGGACAATACCGTTCATATCCACTGGGCGTTAGCGATGGCATACGCCAGATAGCTCACAGTATAGGTTGTCCACCTCGAAACCATTCGGGTTCTCGGACTCATATCGCACCGGGACCTCTGTGATCTCGCCGTCGGTGCCGCGCACCTTTGTCGGCGTGTCCTCGACGACGCGGTACACGATCTTCGGGTACTTCTTCGACAGCCATCGGAAGAGCGCGGGAACACCCTGGGGTCAGTCGACACCACGATGAGGTGACATACCATTGTGACTGATGTGTCCTATCTTAACTTGATCGGAAGCGTCCTGCGCAATGTATGGTGGATCCTGCCGTTTCAAACGAGCTGTACTGTACACCTGCGGTCGCTACCGAGCCCTGTCCCGCAGAAGAGAGTGTGTTGAGACGCTGGATGACGAGTCAGATCAGACAAGTCAATGGACAAGATGAAGACTAGGCCACTCCGCGCAGAGTACTGAATCGTGCATAAGCATCTTGCAATCTGATTTGCCACTGGCGGGGATAGCGCCCGGGTCATATATCGCCGGGTATGTGGAGTGCGGGGTCTCCAGATCTGCACTGGTGCGTGTCTCGATGTTGTTCGTGTTTCATGATGGCGACGACATCAATAACCGACATCAATAACAGTTGTCTGTCTGAGGTGTAGACCATGCCTCGAACAAGAGATCCGAGACTCGCGCAGATGCAGGAGGTGTTGAGGAGGTGGGGCGAAAAGGCCGTGCGGCCGTGGCACAAGATGTCGAAGAAGCAGAAGGTGAGCGAGCGGCGGTGGTGCGGGGTGTGGCGTGGACGAACGTGGTGCTGACTGGCAGGCTATAGCATGGTATGCGGGGTCGTAGGGCCAGCTGATGACAGGGGGCTCATCCTTTTCAACGGGATAGCGCTGTTTGTTATATTCTTCGTGATCGGGACGAAGCGGATAGGCGAGTGGTTCAACAGCATGGCGCTCGGGCTGCGCGAGATGGGCTTTAAGGGGGTCTTGCTCGTCGGGCTGGCTGTTGCTGCTGCGTCGCACCCGCCGCTCATGGGCTTTTCTCCAGCCATGACGCTGATCGGGTTCGCGTATGGGCTCGGTAGGGGAGTGCTCATTGGCTCTGCTGCGTCGTTGATTGGAGGGGCTATCGCGTTCATCTCCATACGGGTGGGTGACTGGGTGCAGTGCTAAGCTGACGAGCAGACATTCTTCCTCGACTGGATCAGGTCGTTCGGGTCAGGCAAGAATAAGCAATGGGAGGCATTCGGGCATGTCATGCGGGATAAGGGCTTGCCCCTGGTTATCATGATCAGGTGGTGTCCATTGCCGTGGGCTGTGGGCAATGGGTTGTTCGCGGTACGTCGAGACAGAGATCCTCGCTGACAGCAGTCGATATCGAGCGTTCAGTTCTGGCACTATATGGTGGCCAACCTGTGAGTGGCACTTCAGCACATACAAGCTCGCACGCTGACTGGCAGCACCTTCCTCCCCCGCCTGTGCATCCCCGTCTTCATCGGCTCGCGGCTCAACTCGATGACCGACGATGGCGAGGACAAGCCAGATCCACTGCGTTTCTGGATCAATCTGTTCTCCATTATCGTGTCTCTGGCGTTCTCAATAATCACGGGGACGCTGATCTACCGCCTTACACTGAAGGAGATGCGTAAGCTAGACCACGGGCATGCGCATGATCTCGAGGACGGCGAGCTCGCTGCCGAGGCGCTGGAGCGGAGTGCGCTCCTAGGCGGGTTCAACGAGTCGGACTCGGAGGTGGACGACGAGGTGCTGCCTGATGCGGGGCGGTGGGAGGGGGGGGGGGGGGGGGGGGGGGGGGGGGGGGGGGGGGGGGAGGAGGGGAGAGAGCTAGGGCGCAGGGGAGCTTAGAGAGGTGCTAGAAGTACAAGCAGCCGAAAGCTAGACATAAGTATGTACAGTGTATCAGTATAAAGAGTGAGAGACGCGATTGATGAGGCAATGTACGATCCATTCGTGGCAAACTATACTCATGACTCAAATGGGATCATGATTGGCGTTGTCATGTCTTGCTGTGTTGGCAAGATCAAGGACGCTCGGTATCCCTATAACGTGCATGGGTCAAAGTCTTGCCTCCAGCTTAACGATATCCTATTGGCATTGATGCCTATGCATACCAGGTGCTAATGCTCATGCCTACGCATACCAGTTGAGGAACAGCAGCGCCAGACTCGCCCCGATCAAGAACATCAGCAGGAAGAACCTCGCCTCCCCACTCCGCTCCTTCGCCTTCTTCAACTGCTGGTTCGCCTTGCCCATCTCCGCCACACTCCCCACCGCTTCGTCGTACAGCCGGTCGATAATCTCCGTCTGCTGCACGAGATGCCGCACGAGCTCAGTCTGCATAGCACTGATCTCGAGCAGGCTCTTCTCCGCAGCTAGCACAGACGTCAGCTGGCTCTCCATATGCTCGAGCAGCGCAGAGTTCTCCGACTCGAGCTGCTGCAGCTGTTGCTGAGACAGCTCCTCCTCAATCGGGGGTTCGTCCCCTGGTGTGATACTCAGCGCTGCAGCGGGGACTGCAGAGGGCGTGAACCTGTTCCCTGAAGATGAGGAGGCCTCGGCGCGTATCTGGATCGCTGCTGCTTCTCTTGCCGCTCCGCCGCCTAGTGTCCTATTCCGCTCGTCGCGGCGTTTTGCTCGTTCCTCCTGCATCTGAGTTTGTGTTGCAGAGAGGCGTGCGAGCTGGTTTGACAGCGTCCATATTATGCCTGCGCGGTGGGCTGCGATGAGGGGTTCTTCTGTGTCTACGGTGTCGGGGGCGAGGGAGGGGAGGTACTTGAATATTGCGGGTTGGGGTGGGGCTGCGCGTTGTTTGCGAGCTGGGGTGGTCAGCGAGGCTCTTCTGGCAACTCATATTCAGCCCCTTTCTCGTTTGTAAGCTCCGTGTCCACTTCATCCTGATGACTCCTGAGTAGTTGGCGAGCTCGCCAGTGCCATTTCCACAAACAAACACAAACAAAGCAGAGGATATCCTCCACTTATAGGGTAACTAGAGCTTCTTTGGGTTCCAGATGTCTCAAGAGGTCCAGCTTCTCAAGTTCAAAACCCATCATGTATGCGGCTCTCATGAGGGCAGGTCCGCTCCGCCCCAACCAACACGTCTGCCCAAATCTACTCCCCCTTCTCCGCATCCTCCAGCCCCTTCACCCTCTCGCGACACCGCCGCAATATCATCTTCGCCCGCACCTCTATCTCATCCCTCTCCCGCTCCGTAAGGTACTTTGACCCCTCGTAGCGCTTCAGCTTGTCGTCGTCGCCATCCCCCACCGCAGCCCTATGCCGTCGGGAAACAGGCGGCGGCTCCGCAGTGGAGAGGTAGGCCTTTCTCACTGCTTTGAGCATGCGGCCTAGCTCGTCAAGGTGTCCATACTAATGTCAGCTGGCATCGCATACTTTGCACTTACGATCTGGTACGCCTCTTTCAGGAACCCATCATCCTCGTCCTGTCGTCGTGTCCGTGATCGTGATCGTGATCGCGGTCTGGACGGGTTACGATGCCGCGAGTGGGAGGACGAGGAGGCC
Source organism: Cutaneotrichosporon cyanovorans (assembly GCA_002335625.1). Taxonomy (NCBI): domain Eukaryota; kingdom Fungi; phylum Basidiomycota; class Tremellomycetes; order Trichosporonales; family Trichosporonaceae; genus Cutaneotrichosporon; species Cutaneotrichosporon cyanovorans. Next base: position 369,632 of record BEDZ01000004.1, on the reverse strand, counting down.
GCCGCCGCCTTCGACCCCTCTGCTATGAGGCTCTGGAATGCCTGCGTCTGGTCTATGTAGACCATGGCGTTGTGGGGATGTAATGTATCAAGGCAAAGTTGTATTGACACCAAGCTTTTGCTGTTGCATCTAGTGCTGATCTCGTATCTCGTGTATCCGCCGGCCTCCAGTGCGTCATTAGCGGGGTATCGAAGCTGATCGGTGATGGGTCTCCCACGGTGCCCAGTTGCCCAGTTGCACCCCCCCGGAGCAGTCCACGTGCTAGTCGCGTGTCATCCACGCGCACCTGAAGCACGATGCATGAGACATGAGGCACCAGGAGGAGAGACATTCCCCAGGGTCGCAAGAACCTCACGAGGGCGAGGATGCCGGATGAGTGTGTGTGCGACCCTGACGCCTCGTCTCCCCGACACCAGGGTGTGCGGTATGTACTGTACCTGGTTTTATGGCTGCAATCACAAATGGATTCATTAGCGCGGGCGGTTCTTAGGAGTACTAGTGCAATTACAAATGTCTTACACATCGACCTCTATTACATCGTAATCTGCTTGTTTTACGTTTTGTATGTGTCCATATTAGAGCTGGAGGCAAGGGAAGGAATGGTACCCAACGCACGCACACTGGGAAACAGAGTTGAAGCTAGACCATGATCGCAAGCAACCCTTGGCGATGGGGGCGATGGGATCTTGGGTCGTTCGACGGGCGGCTGCTTCTGGGTACTTACGGTATGGCGCGTCGGGTAGGCAGAAATCGCGACTCAAGCACTTGATGGGACGCGGCTGAAGTCCAGGAGGACAGGAGGGCGAAGAGTACTACTTTGATCAATGGCGATGATAGACTCTGGTGGATTGGTGGACCAGTGGGGACTGGTGATGTTGGGGCAGACATGAGAGGATGATATCTGGTACGTACTGCGCGGTTCCAGGATGTAGAGTAGGCAGCTGTGTTCGTGCACACCATCAGGTGCAGCATATGAAACCAGCCATTGCTTGAGGGTGGGGAATGGCAGTGGCAAAGAGCACTGAGCACTACTCTGCACGATCTGCACAGCTGCAAAAGAAACAAGTCATGTGTCTGGCCTCGGCATCGGTAGATTCGTGAGCTCGCAATGTGGTGCTGCTAGATACGGCATTCCAAGACTGCAGAAATGCACGTCTCAACTGCAGACAGAATTGATTGTAACGAGAACGTCTACAGATCTACAGCACCTCCTGGGGCGTGGCCATGATATCTGTGGCACGAGTTTCCTCTTAACGCTCCTACCTCATATCGCAATCGCAATCGCCATGCAGCGAGGCATGAAACATGAGACGTTTGTACGGCATAGCCACTGTCAGCAGACAGCGCTCTAGCGCTCAATGCTTGGCTGCACATGACATGCTGAAGCTGCAAAGGTCTGTAGGATGGGACCAGCTGGACCAGACGCGCTCGCGATTCGTATCGTATGTCCACATCCAGCAAGTATGCAGAGTACATACAGCAGGCAGCACGACTCGCGGCTCGCGACACATCTGGGCATCTGCATCTGCAATCTGCAATCCCAACCGACACGGGCAGACACATGGGGTCCCCCTTCCCTTGCATGCCAATGTTCCAACTAGTGACTAGTGCACGACTGTACCTGCTACCTGCTACCTGCTAGCAGCTAGCAGCTAGCAGCTCTGTTCTGGTGCTTCTCCCGATCTCCCGACAAAGGCGCACAAACGGTGTCCCGGTCCACATCCCGCTTCTCCATTCACCCCGGCACTACTCTCCACTCCCCCTGTACGCCTGCCTGTACGCTGTGCTGTGCAAGGCAAGTGAAATCGTACGTGCTCTTCACGTCGTACTCACCTACGCCTCCTGCCCCAAGGCAGCACACACACACACCTGCACACCGCCGCCGTACAGTCAAGTGTCAATTGTGCATGCACCTCAAAAGGTATCTGAACCACGCACGATACGTAGCAAGTGTGAAGAAGCCATAGATAGCAACAGATCACAACCAGCAATCTCCCTTTACCAGACTATATCCTCAAGCCTCAAGCGATTACGACCCTTGCTAGCTTCCCTCCGCCCGTCCCTTACCGCCCATCCATCTACCCATCTAAAACCGGACCTTGCCCTGTACTGGGCGCTTGCCATTCTATACCTATCTTGCTTGCATTCACTACTCTCCTGTCTCTTGTCCTACTTTATCTCTCCATCGACACTGTTGTCGTGCATACCAATACCACTCCGACCCTCATACCGACGCCTCCTGCCGGATTTGCGCAGGGTAGACGAGTCTGTCATCAACGGCGTGTAGGCGTGTCGACGTGTAATCGAATCTCGGTAACCCGCACCCGCATCCCTTTCCCCACGCGACGCGAAGCAAGTAGTAGTGAGCAAGTACGGTAGGTTGGATCGAACGAGCTAAGGATGTAGATTGATTTGTTCGCTGACTAGCAGTAGTAACTCGCTTCTCTGCAACCACTAGCGACCCATCAACGCCGCCATCAACGCACACTGTGTGTGTGTGCATACGTGCATGGAGCTTGGGACAAAAGCCTGAGACCAGACGCGAAACGCAACGTTATTCCGTCGTCTTCTGTTCGCCTTCCTCGTTTCAATCACAACTTTGTCATCTGGATCGCTTGCTCGCTTGATCGCTTGATCGCTCTACCGCCTCGTGTTGTCAAACACGCATCCAGCCACACAACAACATCGTCTGGATCTTCGCGCACGCACGCACACACGCACACGCGGGCACACAGCGCAGCGGACCTTTGCAAGCCGAGAGGCGAGAGGTGAATCACTGCCAACAACAGCAGTAGACTACAACCACGCGCAAGGTTCATGATTCGTTGACATCGTGAGCACGACAACTCTCAACAAGCTCGTAGCCACGATGCCGCTGCGTCGAGCGTCGGGGCAGCACTCGTTTGGCTCGCAGCCCAACCGCATACGCTCGTTCGACATTCAGCACACGGACAACCCGTCGCTGCACGATGGCGCCAGCAGTAGCGGAGCGGCATCGTCGACCCTGGGCGGAGGGAGCAATAGCTTTGCTTCCTCTCGCCCAGCGGTGCACGACCCGAATGCGGGCGAGCAAAAGGTGGTGACATCGATTGTTGCGAGGATCGTGAACAAGGTGAGTGGGGTGGTGGCATCTGGCTGGACAAGGGAGAATGGGATGGTGCATCTGGGGGAAGGGAGGGAGGGGGGCCAGGTGACAAAGCGCATCACGGCCTGCGTTGCTCTTTCGATCTCTCGCTCGCTCGAGGAGCAGAGGTATCTCGAGCAGAGGAGCCCGTTATGATCTCCCAACGCTGCGATCGAGGCGAGGCTCTCGCTACGCGGACATACTCTGCTTTTCTGGTCTGAGCAAACCCGCTGACACACAGCTGCCATGCAACTCGGGCACCAAGTTGGGCATGATGGAGATCGACGACGGCGTCAAGGCAGCGGTTGATAGTCTGCTTCAGATCTCACGAATACGACTTCAACTAGTCGTTCACGCGCTCGTCAACTCGCTGGAGTTGTTGTCAAAGGTATGTACCCCATCGTTACATGTTGCAGCCCGCTGATGCCCCTCGCAGTACACGATGACGGCCGCACTGGTAGACGCGCCACTGGACACGATCCAGTCTCAGCTATACCTCTTCCACCTCCTTGCCCTGTGCCTGTCCGAGTCCTGGAAGCACACTGCCAACCTGGCAGCACATCAGCCTCTAGAGCTTCCAATCTCTTGGCCAGACCCACCTGCACTGGACGACAACGTTGCTCGTCAGCTGCTGAGCGTGCTGGTCATCTATATAAAGCTTCTGTCACAGGATGGTGCCTCGGCAACAACAAACTCGAATACCCAGACAACGCCATCTCGGGAAACCAAGTCGGCCAGCACCAGTCCCACGTCTCCGTCCTTCTGGGGCAAGCAGCTGGGCTCGCCTGGATCGAGCTCGCTTTCCTTCGGCCCCGCCTTCATCCAACATCACTCCTATCCCTCCGCCCAGTCTCCGCCGTCGATCCCTGTCCCCGAGCACACCAAGCATCTGGCACCCGTGGCCTCCTCGAACAAGACGGCAGTGAAGCAGCTGGCAAAACAGGCTGCACGTATAGTGTACTACTTGTCTGCCTCAAATTGGCCGCTGGTGCTGTCGCGGATCAAGGCTCGCATCTCGCACCTCACTACGACATTAGAGGAGACACCTGAGCTGTTCGAGCTGTGCTTCCTCGAGTGGGCCAACCTCAATCTGTCTCGGCTGAACCAGACACTGGTGGAGATCTCGACGCCATTCATGCATGTGAAACGGCCAGGGCAGAGTGCACTGGGTGCTGCTCTCCGCAAGGCAATCTGGAACTGGATCGACGCCAACCCGGCAGAGTTCCATGCAGTGTTGAATGGCACGCGCAAGCTGGACGGCAGTCCGGACGTGCTGTTTGACGTCCTCTTGACAATGTCGGAGTCGACCTCGTCCACCAAACGCGCCAAGGCCTTCTACCCCCTCATGGGCATGTTGCTGGTCCTGTCCCCAGACGCTATGAAGCGCATAGCTATGGGCGAGATACCTAGGGGTCTCAATGGTTTGACCAAGAAGATGAGCTTCTTGGAGGGCCTGCGAAAGGGTCTCAGCCAGACCAAGTCGTTTGAGGCGTGCGCTGTTTGCTATGTCGATCTCGTCCGTGCTGCCATGAGCTGCAACGTTGAGAACTCTGGCATCCGTGCTCTGACACCCGATCTGCAAGGCGACATGAGAGTAAGCATCCTGTCGTGCGAAAGGATCAACTAATGGCAGCAGAGCGCATTGTTCTTCTCAGGCCTGGCATCCGAGATTGCCGATATCAACGTTATGGTGGATGGTTTGGTTTCGTTGTACCGCTACGATCCAGCTATCACAGTGGCGCAGATCTTCCCTAAACTGTGGAACGACAGTGCGTCCGAGCACCGCAAGATAATTGGCATTCGCGCATGTGTGATTATTGCGATCGAGGGACAGCGATTGCCATGGCATCCGTCAGTGCGGACACTGCGGTCCGAGCTGTCTCCTGCAGTCCGCAGTATGTTGCGGACACAGTCGACCACGCTGTTGAACGTGTCCGCCGTCCGTCGCGGCAGGAGTAGCATCGATCTGCCGTCAGCGCAGGTTGATGTCACCTGGGAGGTTCTCAACTTGCTGGCCCTGGATCCTACTTTCGCATTCGAGGGGCTCGGAGAGACAGGAGACGACTCTCTCAGCCAGTTGTTCATCTACGTCTCATCGTTGACAGCGGCGTCGTGCCCGATGACCATCCGCGCACAAGCTTCCATCACATGCTTGGCTATTCTCGACACTCTCATCGAGACGGCAAAAACAGACGCGTCCCGAGCGGCTCTGGCAGTCAACTCGGCAACGTCAATGTAAGCCCCATGTTGCATGCACGAGCACTGACACTATAGATGGCAAATCCTGATCGACGCAAGCCGACAACTGTTGATCGATTTCCAGCTCGGCGATGTTGACGACATGGCAATGATGAGCGGTGCCTTCCGATCGACGGTACATGCTGTTCTGTCGGCTGCGCTCGCTCTTCCCGATATCTGCAAGGCACCCAATGCTCGTCCTGCCACTTTGGCTGCCAAGGTGGCCACCATCACAAGCTTGACAGGTGCAGATGTAGAGCAAACCAATGCGGCTGCTCCGGCTCTGCGGGCTTTGAGCACTCTCATGATCCTCGTGCGGTCGGCGTCTAGCAACGGCCAGGCTCAGCAAGACGAGATCACTGCCCACAGCACCATGTTGCTGGAGTTAGGCAACCTGCCTTCGGCTACTGGGCGCCATCAGCAACAACGCGCGATCCGCCGCATTGCAAAAGAGCATGTCCGCAGCTCGACGCTTTTCCGCACAGTGTGGATCGGATTGGCAGCCAGGCTGCGAACACTGACAGCCAAGATGGGTAACGACATCAATGCCAACGACCGCGAGAGGAGACCCAACATGGCTGCAGACATCGACGGGCTGACAGGCAGCGAGGGCAAGGAATGGCAGAACCTCATCTCCTTCCTCTGCGCAACCTGTACATTGTCTGGCAATGAGTTTTCCGTCTCCGAAGTCGTTGGCACTGGCATGCTTCCGCGAGCGTACGATGAGATGACCTACACGTCTGGGGTGGTGGAGAACTTCCTCGGCGAGTGTGTCGATTTCTTGGTCAACAGCTCCGTGCAGGTCAGGGAGAGTGCCAAGGACGCTCTGGGTGCCGACTTGCCGCTGAATCTCAGCCGCATATTGGTCGTCCAGATGACAAGGTGAGTGTTTCATCGTTCGGATGCATACTGATCGAACAGGCTGCTGTCACAGTCCGTTGGCATCAACGGCGTCTCTGTCTCCGAGCAATTCACAATGTTTGTCGAGCAAGCTATTGCCGTTCTGCGACTCTGGGTGGACCGCGTCAGCCCCGGCGAGAACGCCGGTGGCGTGCAAGTAGACCTGGGAGAGCTGCTCTACCTCATAGGGCAGTACACACATCGCCTGGGTCGCGAGGACGTCTATATGCGTGTCAAGATCAAGCTCTGCCAGCTGGTCGAGGCAGTGCTCAACAAGCCCGAATTCGTCGTTCTCGGAAACGCCAGCAAGCTCCGCAACGCTTACCTCGAGTGGATGGCCGAGTGGTCTATCGAGTCCTTCCGTGACGAGTTCCACACCCCGGGCAACCAGGACAAGATCCAACGCGATCTCGACCTGGCGTGTCTGCGAGCAATGATCCCTATCACTGATGGTTTGACGATCCGATCACCTGGAGACGACTCTGAGGACTCGCAGAATGTTGCGCGATCACGCCTTTTCTACCGTTACTACATCATGCTGGTCAAAGTGCTCGAACGCGCCAATGGTCTCGAGACCGAGTCGTCTCTCTTTGCGCGCTCTGTGTCAGGTTTGAGCACACGCGTAGGCAGCAGCGACAACTACCCGGCTTTGGCGATCTTGGTGCTTTCCAACCTGCTCTCGGCTAACGTTGACGTTGGTCTCCGCCACTGTCTTGCCCTTGGATATCATGACGACTCGACGATCCGCTCGGCGTTCATGCAGCTCATCACTAATATCATCCAGCAAGGTGCTCGCTTCGGCGGCTTGACGTCCAAGACCTCTGCACCCAAGGGCTACTTTGACGCGCTCACATCTTCCAACCTCGCGCTGGTGATGGCGTTATGCGAGGCCTGCCCGGCAAACGAGGTCGATGAGCTGACGCTGCTACTGTTCCGCATCTTCGAGGCGAAGGGAACACTGCTGAACCTCATGAAGCTGCTTGTGGAGAGGGAGGTCGCTCAGACCAACCACGAGTCGGAACTCTTCCGCGCCAACTCTATAACCACCCGTCTCTTGACCATCTTCGCCAAGACCTACGGCTACAACTATGTGCGCACGACGCTGCAGCCACTGCTTGTGTCCCTCGCCGAGAAACCCGATGAGTGCTCGTTTGAGCTCGACCCTTCCAAGGCATCGTCTACTGACGACATCAAGCGAAATGCGGACCACCTGCGCCTGATGTGCCAGGCTCTTCTGGACATCATCTACTCGTCAACGCCACGAGTGCCAATACTTTTCCGCGCGCTCTGCTATCACATTTGGGACGTGGTGGAGGACAAGTTCCCAGAGTCGCGACACTCAGCTGTCGGCTCATTCGTCTTCTTGCGCTTCTTCTGTCCTGCCATCGTCGCCCCGGAGGTAGTCGATCTGGACATCGAGGATAAGCGCGAGACCCGCCGAGCACTGCTGCTGATCACCAAGGTGATCCAGAACCTGGCCAACAATGTCCTCTTCGGCAACAAAGAGGCACACATGAAGGTGCTCAATCCCTTCCTGTCCGAGAATATCCGCCAGGTTACAAAATTCCTCGCGGACATCGCGCTGCGGCCGAGAAGCTTCGAGGTCGCTCAGGCGACCAAAGCCTTCCAGGAAGAGAGCGAGCGCTCCCTGGATGCCGAGGGTGCCAACCAGATGATTCACCGCTTCATCTACAGGAACATCTCTCGTCTAGAGCAGTCACTGGAGAACATGCCGCCCACGTACAGGATCAGGTCATCGTCGTCTACCCGTTCCACACGCCTTGAGCTTGATGGCAAAGCGGCACTCGAGTCGCTGCGACAGCTCATGGAGGAGACAGGGCCGCCTATGGAGCCTACGCGTCTTAGCGAGAGCGCCCGCTCGCAAGTGTTCGACGACTTCATGCGCCACAACGCCGGCCGCAACACTGACAGCGTGCAAGAGGCATTCTACGAGGGACCCGAGAGCCAGAACGGTCGGCGTATCTTCTACTTCGTGGTCTCTAGGGCCGCGCTGGTCGACTACGACTTGCTTGCGTACCACGTCTTTGCCATCTTGGACAAGGTGACAGGGCCATTCCATGTCCTCATCGACTTGACCGACTTCTCGCCGCGCACAGAGATCCCAACGACATGGTTGCGCAGGTCTATCCAGATGTGCCCGCCCACCATTCTCTCTCTGGTGGAGACAGTCGTGATCTACAACGCAAACTCGTACGCGAAGCGACGGTTCCGCCGATTGGCCAGCGACATCCTGCCTGTCGGCCTTACGATCGGGAAGAACGTTGTCGCAGCGGCTAGCCCAACCGAGTTCGCCGACTATGTGCCCCACAGCGCGCTGGCCTTGCCGGAGCGTACCATGGCGCTCGCCTTCGAGGCTGAGCATGTGTTTACCAACCTGCTCACAATCGCCGACCACGAGATGCAGGTGCCGGTCGTTGTCAAGCTTGGCAATGACTGCCTCCAGATTGCATCCTGGAGGAAGCAAGACCTCACGCAGTCGCTCAAGTCGTATATCATCGACGTCATTAACCTGAAGGACGTGGATGACATTGTCGTTGGGACGCCCGCAGCGCAGGACCACCTGATCATCAAGCACTCGCAGAACCAGTCTGTGACCTTTGTCATGCGCCGGCGCGGCGAGATGCTCAATGTACTGCGTGCGGCTCGTGGACGTTTGCGCGACACGCCCTCAGAGAACCGCGCCTTGCGGCCGAGCGACGTGCCGGGCACTCTGCTCAATGTGGCGTTCCTGAACATGTCGTCGAGCGATGAGACACTACGTCTCGGCGCGTACAACCTCGTCACTGAGCTGTGCGACTTTTTCAAATACGACTTGGCGTCTCAGATCACGAAGGTTACGTCTGGTCTCGTGATTCCGAGCAACTCGCTGTCGTATGTGTACAAGCTCAGCAGAGCCTTGGCTGCTTCGGCGCCCAACCTCACCCTGGAGTTCCTCAAGGAGTGGACTATTGGCTTCGCAAAGGCGGACACACCGCAGAAGACTGCCTGCTTGTACTACGTTGGCCCATGGCTCAGCAACTTGGAACTCTTCGCCAAGCCTGGAACGGACGACGGCATCGACAGCGTTAAGCAGGTCGCGGACATCACGCGCAGCCTGATCTCGCTCACCGTGGCCGAGAGGAAACGTCTCCACCTCGCTCTGCAGGAGCACGTGTGGAGCGTCATTGGCATGTCGCAGCCGGCCTTGATCGACATTGTCGTGGCGGAACTTCTACAGACCGCTGTCAATGCTGGCCCTGGCTCTGAGAAGGCGGAATGCGCTGCGGATATTCTTGTGTCTCTCAACTCTACTGCTGTGAAGGGCAAGGCCGTGGCGCGCCTGCGCAAGACGATAGCTCAGACCTACATCAAGCCGACAGCCTCGCTCGCCGACAGCGACAAGTGGAACGAGATCTGCACTCTGGCGCGCATTAATCTGGCACTGGTCTTCAGTCCACCCACGCAGCTTGACGCGCAGCTGTTCCTGCCTGAGCTCTTCCACGTCATAACCTTGATCGTGGGCATAGGTCCTGTTCTTGCACGGCAGACGGTGTATGGCCTCGTGGTCAATGTTCTGCAGTCTCTGGCTACGGTGACCGCCACTGGCGACATGGACACCGCGGCACTGCAGCAGTTGCTCCTCCGCATCCAGCAGCCAGAGATGATCGCCGCATTTGGCCTGCTGCAGAACGCAGGCAGTCTCGAGCTGTCTGGCCTGCCGCACTGGGACCCGGATGGACTGCAGAACTTGTCCTCGCTCGACATCATTATCAGCTTCCTGGGCGAGGTTCTTGCTGCTGGTGCCATATCGACAGACTGCGCGAACGCCTGGCGCGCGCGGTGGATGGGCCTCGTCGCTGCCACTTGCTTCCAGCACAACCCTGCGACTCAGCCGCAAGCGTTTGCTGCACTTGGCTACCTGGCCTCGGATGAAATCGACGACGACCTGGTCTATCAGATACTCGTCGCGCTGAGCACCACGCTCACGCACTTCCAGGAATCTGACACCGTGCTCATCGTCAGCATGCTGAGGTGCCTTGCTCGCGTCATCCCAGGTCTCGTCGCGGATAGCCGCTACACGCTCACGCTATTCTGGCTCGCTGTCGCAGTCCTTCAGCTCGCTTACATCCCCTTGTTCGCTCCGGCACTCGAGCTCCTGCTTACGACCATCCGCCACATGCACAGCTCTGGCGCATTTGCCAACGGCTTCTTCGAGGGCATCCTCTCCACTCGCAAGACGGTTGGCGAGTCAGCGCGCAAGCTAGACCAGATCTGCGGTGTCAGCTTTGACACAGACCCGTGCTTCTCGCTCGTGGCTATCATGTACAAGGGTATCCGGCACCCGGCGACACGGCAAGCGACCATCGCGACGCTCACTGAGCTGCTCCAGCTCTCTGTGATTGCAAATCCCGAGTCTCCCGAAGACGAGGCCCCACTCATTGGTGCGCGGAGCGTGGCCTTCTTCATTGCTCTCCTCCCCGTCCACGCCGGCAACCCCACTGAGCTCCGGAAGCTCTTTGCCGCGGCCGGCGTCGACGTTGCCGAAGAGGTGCTCCGCGATCTCTCGTCACTGTCTGTGTTCGAGCTCCTCGCCATTCCGGACAACTCAACAGCCCTCCTGCTCGTGACTTTGATCGTCACGATTCTCGGCGCAGCCAGTACCGACGCCGAAAAACTCATCCTGTACCGCCTACTCGCCGAGGCAAGCCAGGACATGCCTGACGTTGTGGCCATGTCATACGACACTCTCATCCCACGGATGACCGCCGTGCTCAGCACTACGACCTCCACGGCCATCATGCACTCCGTCACGCTGCTGTTCGAGCGCGCAATGGCGGACGCGTCATACTCCTTCCCTGCGAATGCGGACTCTGCGTCGTCCGTGCACAAGAAGAACTACGCCCCTAGCGTCGTCTCCGCCTCCGGGACGGTTATCTCGCAGCGCGAAGCTGTCCTCGAGGACCTCGGCATGAAGGGCTTGGCAGACATGACGTTCCAGGGCGTCAAGGTGGACCGCTTGACCAGCATGGCGAAGCGTGTCGCGTCGCTCATTGAACACCTTACTATATAACCAAAATCCTATTATCCGCGTGTGTTGTCTAATTCGTCTCAAGTTACCATCCTCCTTGTCTACCACGCCTTAGGCGATCGCCCCTCATGGGGCAGTGGGGAGTTATTCACTTCCACATAGGTCCCCGAGGGGCTTGCTACCCGTCTCACATATACCCAGGACACTCCTTGCTTTATAATCGCCTCTATGGGTTTGGTCTCTCGCTTGGCTTACTAGCTTGCTATGCATGAGATGTCACAGACGAGTTGATGGCTGCAATGGACGACTGATGGAGAGCAACAATGTGAAATTGTTATGATCCTGTACTGATCGTGACGAGCTTACAGATCACGTCAACGGTGTTTTATGAGCATGCCAAACTTCCACGAGTAACCATGTCTATACCTGTTTCATTGCCCTACATTCGTGAGCTGAACAGCAGGCGCGACAGCAGGACCATGGTGAGGGCTTGGCTACCCCGGTAGCGTCATGAACGTCTATGCATAAACAATACAACATCGCCATCGCGACGCATCGTCCGAGCTTCTGCGGGCTCCCCTCTAGTATCGTGCAACATCACTGTTGTGCTCAATCGTCCTGCGAGTCGTGTTCCGTCGTCCCTGTCCCCACTTTTCTCCAGGCGCTCTCCTATCAGACGGAGAAAGAGCGTCTCCATCATCTCCCATCTCTTCCTGCGGATACTCAGGCCGCTGGCACTCAGTCCGCGCCATTGCTCATACCTCCAAAATCCCCATCTCCCTCCATCGCTCGGCCAGCTCCGCGACACCTTGGCCCATACCCTGCGGCGTCATGAGATCCTTCATGACGAGGAGGTCAAACTCCTTACCGAAGGCAAGGAAGTGCGCGAAGAGCGAGTTGAAGTGCGCCTCGACACTCAGGTGGACAACCTGCTCGAAGTGCGCGTGATAGAGATGTGCGAACACCCTGAAAAGGTGCTTGTAGATGTGCTTGGCGGTGTACGCAAAGCTGGTTGGGAAGTCGCGCCCGCTCTTAGTGGGGAAGACGTTCTCATCCTCGAGTAGCTTCTGCAGCCACGACATGACGAAGTCGATATATGTCGGCGCGGGGAGGGAGACGAGGCGCTGGTTCTGGTCTGGCCAGAGGAAGTTGAGGCTGCCGTCAGCGGGTGCTCACCGAGGCTGCCGCATAGCTTCTAGGCGGAGACTCAGTCACCGTCGCCGACACGTTACTCACGTAGGACCCGCGCTCATCGTTGGACAGTTGTGAATCGTACAGAACTCTGTGAGGGCCGAGTAGAAGTGGTTCAAGTTGTGGTAGAAGTCGAACACTGCTGTCAGAGAACTCTTGCAGCGCTGGCATGCTGGTCTGCAATATACTCACGATTGATCGCAACCCACTCATTGACGTCAACATACTTTGGCGGCGCAACAATGGTCTTGAAGCTGCCCTTCACGAGCGCAGCCTTCACGAAGGGCTGGCACAGGAACAACGGTTTCGGACCAGGCGATGTTGGAGGTGCGCACTCTGCGCCAGGTGACACTAACGGCTGATCGAAGTTGCCCGATGGGGTCGTGAGGTTCGTCGGGGCGCGCTTCGGCGCACGGAGCCGGCTGCTGTCAGTGCCGCACAGGCTGATAGCGTTCCAGGACTCACCCAATCGAATTCAGAAAGCCAGACATGTCGTGCAGTGAGCAAAGTCGAGCAGAGCCACAAGACGTGAAGTACTCGAACAATGTGCTGCGACGCGGGACGTGAACCGACGTGCCGGCAAAGACGCGTGGAGGTAAATGACGTGTGGACAGAATGCGTGCTTATCACCGCTCGTGTGCCTTGGTCGTGCGTGTTGGATTGGGATGCAAAACGCTACGTGATAGCGATAACAGCAACAACAACGACGACGACGGCGACGGCGGGTCACAGGATATGGTCTACATCAAGACGTGGACCGAGTTTGAGAGTGTGCGTTGGGTTTGATGGATTTGTGGGCGGAAAGCAGCGCTGACGGCAGGCGGTGATCGACCTGTATCTCCGAGCACCGAGAAAGGTTAGTCGCTGACCGCGAGAACCGCCGTGCACGAGACGGCATGGCAGATGGAAGGCATCTAGACTTGAAAGATGAGGTGCTGATGACAGGCCCGATATGTCGTTCACTTTGAGCCGAAGACGGGAAAGCTTGTGTTGAAGGTCACGGATGATGTCAAGGTGAGTCGTGGGCAGGCCGAGCCAAGGCAACTGGTTGGATCGATCTGGCACATCGAGGTCACCGGCGCAACGACTATCTGAACGCATTGGATTGTTGCGTATTGATGCGTGAAGGGCCCAGAGGATACGGCTTGTCCGTTTCCTGTTTGCTTGCCTGTAGTGGGCATGCTGTCCAAATCGTATCAGCGTCTCCATCTCCTGCTTGCTATCTGTAGCGAGCAGAGAGCGCACTGCATGATGTGATAGACAGCCCAAATTCCCTTCCATAATCAGCGAGACTGTTGAGAGCCATTGACAGCTATGGAAACGACGGCTGCTAACCCCAGTGCTTGCAATACAAGACCCACTCGGCCATCATCCTCAACCGCTTTGAGGCCTTGACACAGCGCCTGCTCAGCACCATCGCGAACGCTCGCCGACGCCCAACATTGCCATTAGCATCTGGAAACTCAGGCGCTGCAACACCACTCGAGGGAGACGACCCGATGAGCGGAGAGGGTTCCGGTGCAGGCACCCCACAGCCTCAAGCACAAGCACAGGCGGGCAAGCCCGCCGGGGCGGGAGGGAAGAAGAAGAAGAAGAAGGGAAAGAAGTAGGGCATTATCGTAGTCATCGTGCATTGGCATCTATGTATCTATACAACAGCGGCGGGTGTGGTGGGCCGCTCATTCATAAGGAACCTCCAGTCGATGGTAGCCTACTGCGCGGCGAGCGTTCGCGATTATGTCGCGGGTCCGCAAAACTCAGGCAGACGCGCAGTGCGCGATGTTGTGCTGTGTCGCGTTATGCTTTGGCTAGACGTTCGCGATACTTTTGTTTGTTAGGCGACCTGATTTGTATCGCTATGCCTTGCCCTGGCTGGCCTCGAACTTCGCCGCATACTCATCAACTGCTGCAAGCACCGTCTCTGCTGTGTCGCGAATCTTCTCGAGGCTACGCAAATCCGAGGCCGCAACGCCATGGGACACGTCCTCCTTCTTCAGCTGTACAGTGCGTTCGCGCATCTCGGCGACATATGCCCTGGAGAGATCGACAGTGGCCTCCGTTGACGGATTGGTCTTCGACGCCGCCAGTAGGTCGTCAACACTGCCTAGCGGCTTCGGCGGCGGGGCGGACGGGTCGATGAGAGAGGAGAGCGTGTCCTTCGGCAGAGAGGCGAGGGCTGCGAGGTCGGACTCCAGTGCTTGTTGCGAGATTGCCATGGCGGAGGAAGAGGTGCTGAGATGGTACATGCGGTGGTCATGACGGCTACCGCTCGTCAACAACGCGGAGTCAAATATTCCGACATCATGGCCGCCGCCATACATTGGCAGTGGTCAATGTTCTGTTGTAATAATGAGTTTTGTGATGTTGTCTACGATGCATCTACTGTTATATTACTATGTATTTTAGACGTGGTCACCGCATCATGCGCATGTACGCCAACAGCAGCGCTCCAGAACCAGTGGCCACACCAACGAGGTACTGGAGGATCGAGAATTTGGCTTGCTCGATCTGCGTCCTCAAACCCGCAATCTCGCTCTCAATCCGCGTGTCCACCTCCTTGATCTTGAGCTCCTGCTGTGCGCTCTCGTCCCTAATCCGTCCCTTCTCGAGGTTGAGATCCAACCGGACGCCAGCCTGCGTGCGCGTCACCTCCTCCCTCAAGCGTTGCTTGAGCTTCTCCACGTCCGCTGTAAGCCGGTCGTTCTCCGACTTCATGAGCGTCAAGTCGTTCTTCTCGTGCAGCTGTAGCTCGGATTTGAGCTGCGCAAAGTCCACATTCTGCGTATACCGCTGCTTCTCCTGCTCCGCCTTCGAGACCAGCCCAGCCTCCATATTCCGTATGGATTCGTCCACCGCTTCGGCGAGCACCTTCATCACCCCCTCGGCCTGCGTGCGTGTCATGCCGTTCTCTTGCAGGCGCTCGACGAGCAGCTGGGTGTCAAAGTGGGCGACCGCAGCTGGTGCCGTTGCGTGAAGGTGCCGCGCTGGCACGGCGGAGCGTCGAAGCGCTGCTGTCAGCGCGATCACTCCTGTCTGAATTCACAGAGGGCTAAAGCGGCGCCTGCCCTCGACGTCGTCGGCTGAGAGAGCAGTCGTAATGCCATTGCTGATGCAGTAGAGGTTGTTGGTGTCGAAAACACGAAAACACGACGCGCATCACGTCGGCTCGTCATGGAAGCGACCAGTTCAGTGGCAAATGAGTATAGGAGGCGGAAGCAAATCGCCTCCACCCAAGAAGGTAGCCTCCCCACGCCTGATAGTAGTAAATTTCAGAAATCCGCCGCAGGTGCACAACGACAACATCAGGCAGTGACGACCATCGACATCTTGCATAGACGCATTCACGATGCAGGTGGGTCGAAGAGATGGGGAGAAGATGCTGATTGCAGTCGGACGAGATTATCTGGCAGGTCATCAATCAGCAGTGAGTGGAACGGTGTCTGGTGCAAGGGGACATCACTGACAATCAGGTTCTGCTCGTACAAGGTCAAGTGAGCAGCCGGTGCTCGTGTGCAAGCTGACGCGGCACAGGACAGTGACCCAGAACTTCTGTCGCAATGAGTACAACTTGACTGGCTTCTGCTCGAGGCAGTCGTGCCCGCTCGCCAACTCACGGTATGCGACGGTGCGCGAGAAGGAGGGCGTGTTGTACTTGTATGTGAAGACGATCGAGCGAGCACACTCCCCGGCGAACCTTTGGGAGCGGATCAAGCTGTCGAGCAACTACACCAAGGCGTTGGAGCAGATTGACAAGGAGTTGATCTACTGGCCGAACTTCATCACGCACAAGTGCAAGCAGCGTTTGACCAAAATTACGCAGTATCTGATTCGCATGCGGAGATTGAGCATGACACAGCAGTGAGTAGGAGGTCTGGAGCGTATGGGATTTGTGATATGCGGCGTTGATACCGATGTCTCTGCTGCGCGATGGCTCAGACGTCGATGTTCGGCATCTGTATCTGTCGCTGGTCCTGAAGCCGCTGCCATCAATCATGAGAAGGTGGACACCGCTGACACCAGGCCCAAGCTCGTTGGGATCAAGAAGAAGCTTGAGAGGAGAGAGGCCACACGAGAGCGCAAAGCATTGGCCGCTGCCAAACTGGAGAAATCGATCGAGAAGGAGCTGCTGGAGCGCTTGCGATCAAAGGCTTATGGAGACGCACCGCTCAACGTCAACGAGGACGTTTGGCGGCAAGTACTCGACCTCGACAAGCGGAAGGACACGCTCGAGGAGGAGATGGAGGACGACGACTCGGTGCTGGACGAGGAGGAGTGGGAGGGTGGCGAGCGCGAGTTCGTCGAGGACTCGGATGACGAGAGTGTTGGCGACCTCGAAGACTACTCTGGATCCGAGTTTGACGAGTTCGACTCCGAGGACGAGGGCGAGGAGTTCCCGTCCGATCTGGAGGTATCCGACGAAGGCGAGGACGGAGAGGAGGGAGAAGGCGCAAGCGACGACGAGGATGCAGACGAGGACGGCGAGGGCAAGGCGGAGGGCGTCGAGCCAGCACGCAAGGGGAAGAAGCCTGCGCCTGCAGCTGGGACGAAGCGGAAAGCCCCGCGCGAGCCGAAGCGCGGTGCCAAGAGGCGTGAGTTGGCGACGAGGAGCAGGGGTGAGGTGTGCGTTGCTGATTCCAGGCCCACACGTCAATGTCGAGTACGAGATGGAGACGGAGCCGCTGTCGCGCGAGATGGTCAACAACTGGTAGGGTGGTGTGTAGAGTCGTGGCGGGAGTGCCACAAGGAGTCAGAGTGGGAGTATACCCATGTGAGCATAGATTATTGCATGCATACTGCATCGTTGTCCACGAGCAGAAGTATGGACACAGTCATCGCGTGCCAGAGGACGCGTCATCTGGAGTAGAAATAGGCGATCGCCATTGATTGGGATTATTGGCTACATTTCCCTCTGTCTATCATACCCAATTGGACCTGTATGCTATCTCGCCGCTCACTGGGTCTTCTCACCACCGGCCTTCAGCTGCTGCCACAACTTATTCCTCGTGCCCGTGGCGGTCGTCCACAGCCACTTTAGTCCCGTCTCCTGTGGCAAGAACTCGCCCACGAGCTTCTTGTACACCTTGTACTTGGGGTACTGCCGTCAGCCTGGTCTTCTTTTCTACCCACTTTGCCGCTCGTGATGTACTCCGTCAGCGCCGTGCTCCCAGCAAAGAGCAGAGAGAGCTGTCGTCAGTTCCAACTTACGATGGCCAGACTTACGGCGAAGCTGGGCATCATCGCACACTGCATCCAGCCGTCCCTCCTGGCCAACGGATTGATGGCCATGACGGCAAACAAGCCCTGCAGGACCCAGAAGAGCTGCTCAGCGGCGAAGTTGGGATGCCGCGAGACGGCGTGGATGCCCTCAATGTGGAAGCCGGGGGCATACCTCGGCGCGTAGGCTGGCTCTGGAGAGCCAGAGAAACCCTTCTCCTTGTGCTCGCGCTCCCGCTGCCTGATGGACCGGTACTTTGCCTGCTGGTAGGCGTACTGCGCGTTGTCGCCCCACGCCTCGAAGAAGAGGTCGGCAAGGGAGAGGACGACGAGAATGACATCGCCGATGTGGATCACGGGCGTGTCGGAGGGCACGCGGGCTGCCTCTGCTGCGTCTTTGAGGTACTCGGGGAGCGGGAAGGCGTGCAGTGGAATGGCGTAGCGTGTTGGCCCGCGAGAGAGGAGCGCGGCTGGAAGCACCATGCACCGGAGGGGGAAGCAGAGGGCGAGTAAGAGGAGGGGTTGGAGGGTGCCTGGGGTTAGATCAACAGCAAAGTGTTGAGCTCACAGATCGCGAAGATGTGGACGAGCTCGAACACCCAAGGGGAGACGCGCTTGCGGAGCCAGGTGTATCTGTAGTCTTCTGAGCGGCTGGTGTGAGCGGTGCGGGGATCAGGATGTCAACCGGGCGAGTGTGGAATAGGCAAAGGGTGCGTGTCTAGCAAGTACAGCAAGACCCCCACCACAAGGAGCGACGTTTGGATAGCTAGAGGCTCTTGAATATGCGATGAGTCTGAATACTCACAAGTTGTACACTCCTCGGCGGTACGAGTGGGCCGTCAACCTTCCCGACCAGATAGTCTGGCTGTCAGTATCTCTGCATCCGCGTAACACAACCCACCTGCCGTCAGTGATCCCATCTCTCTGCGCCGTAGCCACACACCTGTAGGACCAGCACGACCAACAACCTCGGCAACGACGCGACGTACTCCCCCGCCGATGGGTTCAGCATCACCCAGAACGCGACGCAAGCACTGCATATCACAGGGAAGAAGTTCCATGCCCTGTCGACCCAGCTGACGTTCTTGCTGCCTGTCTGGAGGCCATATGCCGCTGGAATGAGCACCGCGGTGAGCACGAACGGGAGGTGGAGGGGGTCCGACTTCGAGAAACGCAGGAGCGCAGACGGCGTCCAGCCCGGAGCAGCGTCGAGGACGTCCGTAAACGTGCGGACTGCGTGGAGGACGGGGTTGACCAGTGCTGATATTGGGGTCATCGTGTTGGGGAGTGGGAGATAAGACAAGAGTGGTGAGATAAGGCAGGTTGGAGCCAAATAAATATCGGGCCGAGTGCCGTGACATCATGGCGATGATGCCGATTGCCTCTGAGATTTTGCTTTCTTCGCTACCATTGTTGCTGCTGCGAGTTTCATAGTCCTAAATAAATGCTTATGATATGCATAGTAATGTACAGGATGCTTGCAAACGGCCCACTTGTCCAGATGCATCGTGTCCTCTGTCCAAATCCTGGAAATGTATCGCGTTGGTGTGGGCTTTTGCTGAACTCTTGGTTGATCGAACTGAGACCATGAAGTAGACGCATCGATGACAGCTCGGGGGTAACCGATACCAGCGTCATTCAGTGGTCCACAGATCCCAGGAGCTCAACATGCAGACTGAATGATGGCAGCAAAGGTGTCGTGTCCGCGTGTCCACCGACACAGGGGCAGAAGTCATATTCTGCCTCTCAGGAGCTCATTCTGCCTCTGAGAAGCCCATTCACATCCGTGCACTCGGATGGCTGTCGTCCAGCTCACGCTACGCATCGTCCGACTCGTCCGAGTCCAGGTCCAGCGAGAACATCGCATTTGGATCGTATCTCCTCTCCGGCTCCTCGATGACCTCTGTGCGGTCGTACTGCCGTGTTTGTTGTTGTTCAACTGCCATCAGCTCTCGCTCCCACCCCCACCCACCATCTCCAGCAACGCCAATATCTCCCACACCACTCATACTTCCGCCAAGCTGGAACAGCAGTCCCATGCGCATAGCCGCCTCGTTCGGCCACGGCGCGGCGCCTATACCGCCTGGAACCGCCGCGCCAGGCGCTGATGTCGTCCTTGCCAACGCGTGCGCATGTGCCAATAGTACCGGAACAGACGAAGGATCTGGATCAGCACAACGTACCTCGGACTCTGACTCACTGGCCTCGGCCTTGTCAATCCCCTCGACTATCCGCTTCCCCTCGTCCACAATCGTCTCGAGCTCGACCTTCTCGTGCTCCAGCTCGCGCACCATGTCGCGCACCTTCCTCTCCAGCGCCTCTACCTCCGCCTTCTGGTCCAGCAGTGCCGCCCACTTCGCCTGGTGCGTCTCGGCCTCGCGACTGAGCTCGTCAAGATGTGCCGCGGAGGACACGAGCGAGGTGTGGAGGTTTGGCACATCGTTGCCTCCAGACGGGAGGGACGCGAAGAGCTCATTGAGGAGGACGGACTGGGTTGTGAGTGCGAGCAGGAGGGAGGAGCGGATCGGTGTGTCCTTCTGCCCCTCCTGGGGCTCGAGGGTGGTGGTCATGCTGCGCCGTAACTGTGCCTCAGTTGAGAGTACTTGCGAACTCAAATGGGTGTTGTTGCAAGCGTCGAAACACGGTCATATGAATTTGCGGAGATCAAGAGCACTCCGTGTCAACAATTTGAGGTCATACATGCGTTCGCCGGTGTGCGACGGACATCCACCACACCATGTCGCTCTCGTCGGGCACGCTGAACCTCAAGTTCATGCAGCGCGCGGCTGCGCGCAGCGGCGGTGCGAAGCCCGATGGGGTCAGCTCTGTCGCTGCGTCGCCCGGTGCTGGCGCGCCGACGCCGCCCGAGGCGCAAGACGAGAACAAGTGGGTGCTGCCCCGACGGAAGCACGCCGAGGCTGGGCCGAGCAGGCCGGCGGTGCAGTTCGTGACGAGCTACATGCCGTTTCTGGAGGCGGACGAGGCCGAGGGCGCGGACGGCGGCGACGGCGGGCGGAGGTCATTCGGCGGCTTCGGGCGGAAGGAGGAGGAGGGCAAGGGGGATGGTGAGAGCGAGGGCGAGGGCGAGGGGAGCGACGAGGAGTTGGACTATGGCTCGGGCGGGGATGAGCCGAGGCGGGAGAGGAAGGCGAAGAAGGTGAGTGCGGTGATCTGGGGGTGCATGCTGTAAGGCGACACGGGAGCGAGCATACCACTGTCCGCGAGGGATGGATATGGGGACAAGCTGTGTGTAACCTTGATGTGGTGTACAGATGAGGCTGCGAGCAGTGTCGTATATGGAGGAGAGACGTTTAACGTTTCTCGAGCAGTATTGGGTTGGGTTTCAACCGAAGTCAACAAGTGGTCACTGAAGGGCATAGACGCTCGCTTGTGATGACTCGACGAATTGCAGCTGAGGGATCGATCAGAGCAGCACTGACCCCAGGACGACATAGAGCTCAACATCAAGAAACCCCAAGAACGCAGATTCAAACGCCCAAGTGGCTTCGACTCGCCACAATCAGGACGCTCAAGTCCAGCGCCCAAACCCAGAAGCCAAGCAGACAAGCTCCGCTCCACCATCGCAGGTATGAAGAGCGTGTCCATGTCGCCGTCGAGCTCGCACGAGGGAGGGAAGGGCGCACAGTCGCTCGGGGGAAGCAAGAACGCGTCCCGGGAAGGGAGCAAGAGCGCACATCAGTCTCGAGAGGGGAGTACAGCCCCGTCTGAGAAGGACAGGAAACGCCCCCACCCAACATCGGGGGGCAGCACGCCGAAACGCGCAAAGATGGACAAGGCGGATGGAAAGCAGGGGGGGAAGAAGTTGTCTGCTCTGGACGAGAGGGAGCGCGCGATCAAGGCTGCGAAGAAGGCCGAGAAGAAGGCCAAGAAGAAGGCGTGAGGGCGGCATAGACTCGATCGTATTCCAGATCAGGTCCGAGCTCTGGTGGGAGCTGCGAGGTGGCACTGACATGTGGGTGGGCATGCGATGACAACCTCGATGGACAAGGCTTTTGGCGGAACAGTTACTGGCTCGTCCCGAATGGCGATCAGTCAGGCCTTCTTTATGTTCGAGGAGGACAGGTAGTTGGGCAATGGCACTGCTTCTGCTCAAGGCTGGGTGTTCGACCATGAGGCGGCCTCTCGATCTGTCCTCGACGTCGCAGCTGCGTTTGCGAGCAGGTTGGTTCTGCTGTAGGTGGCTGAATGAGAGCAGGCTGGTGCAGAGGAGGCCACGAACACAGCAACCGTGGTTGCATGAGGCGAGGTGTATAATGTACATTTGTATTTTGCATGGCATTCACATCCAATAGATTGGTGACTTGGAGAGATATCGTTGGCGTTGTGTAGGAGAGAGCTTCCGGCCGCTGAGTGCGCTTGTACTGTATCCTACTGCCAAGTGTGTCATATCAATCAATGAATCGCACGAGTATGAGGGCACAATGAAGGGGAAAGCTAAGTTACATGACTATATCAGTGATAGTGAAAGCGGATGATTCGTAACGATAGTGGGATGCGGCAATGTCGATGATGGGGCAGTCACTTTGAAACCCGGTAAAACGTCCCATGGAGGACAGTGAGAATCCTTCAGCGCTGATCATGTCAATGAGAATTCCTCAGCATTGCTGCTGCTCTTGCCCAAAGAGGTTCAACCGACTTGCTGACTTCCACTCCCTCCTGCCGAAGTGACGGATTTCCCTCTTATCGCAACATGTCCACATCGAATCGTAATAGCCTTCACACTCCCTCCAGCCATCAACATGTCTTGTTCACCTCGATCGATAGAGAATACGAGGGGCGAGGGGCTTAGTGGCAAGTAAGCAGTAGATATCACAAGTTCTTTCGATAGCAAAAATACGAGGTGAAGCCGAGAGAGATCGCAACGCAGATCGAAGATCACCCACCGTTTTCATTATGGTGTCAGTAATGAGAACCGTAAGGGAGCCCTCACAACAGCTACACTGCTGCAGTGAGGGAGCATTCGAAGGCACCTTGTAGGATTCGTGCTCTGCACATGTGTCTCCATATACGTTCTATACACAAGCCGCTCATACGAGAGAGATGCAATTGCGTCACAGCCACACAGCTCAGAATAGCCAGCCATCATTGATATGCTCTGCCCAGAACGCCGAGTGGTAAGTGTTCGAGACTGATGCCCGTAGGCAGCACCCACGCATGATCGTGTGCCACCACACTTGCAGACTGCTACCGTCTCAGCAATGACGCCCACGCCCAGCAGATACGATCCTCACGGTCGGCTCGTGATCGTGACCTAACTCATTCCCACTGTGGTGTGCGCCCGTGTCCCATGTCCCACGCCATTTCGGTCTCCTCATCTTCCTCCTGGCCACTACGAGTTCGTTTGCAGCTCATGCCCCCCTCCGTGCTTCGCTCAGCTGTCCTCCTCGCCCATGCTCCCCTCCTGTCCCCTCCCTGTCGACCCCTCTCCCAGGGGAGGCTTGCCCCATTCCTTCGCGATCAGTACATATCAGTAAAAAACTCCCACTCTGCACCCGTATCAGTACACCCCTTCTGCACTCCTGCCGCCTGACAGACCCTAATACATCATCGGTACCAGAGCCCCAACAAGCTGCGCTATGCAAATGCCGCCCCCCTGTCGCCTACAGAGTTGCGGCCGTCGTGATTGAACCCTAATGCAGGAATGCCTTAGATGTTCGAGGGGAAGAGCATGATGCGGCACGAGGCGCCGAACACCTTGGCGGGGAGGTTGGTGGCAAACTTGGACTTGACGACGCCCGAGTTGCCGTGGGGGCGCGAGATGCGGCCCCAGATGACGCGGACACGCGAGCCGTTGATCTCGCGCTTGGCCTTGTAGACGTAGGCGATGCGCTGTTTGTTAGCGGAGCTCCCGAGCTGCGAAGCAGCGAGGGGGCGGAGCGAGGGAGAGCCAGCGCAGCTAGCAAGCTGCGAAGCAGCGAGCTAGCGGAGCAAAAGGAGTGACAGCACAGCTAGCGAAGCTACCGTGCTGGCACAGAGGGAGGGCCAGCGAGCTAGCAAAGCTAGCGAAGCTGGCAACAGAGAGGGATGGGAGTGCAGCTAGCAGAGCTAACGTGATGGCCCGAGGAAGGGCCAGCAGACTTGACAAAGCTAGCTGACTGGCACTAGTATGGGGAAGCATGGGAGAAGAAGTGAAGATGATGATCGGTGTGAAGATGGGCAAAGCAGTCAGCCGTTAGCCAGCTGACGATGCTTGGAGTGCAATGTCATGGCTGTGACTGCTTGCAGTGAGAGGTGAGATAAGTGCTGTCAGGCCAGCGGCATGCGCCTCGAGACTGCATACCCCTCCCACCATTCCCACTCTTAGTCCATCCCAACACGAGCACCATCCTGATCATCTCCTCCCTGTGCCATCACATCCAGCTCTCCACGCCTCTGGTCTCTCTCTCTTCCTCCCCTGACCCTCCTCCCTCCCCGCTCTCCTCAACTCCTCCCTCGAAAGACACCCACCTTGCCGAGGTAAGCACGGGCGGCCTCCTTGGTGTCGACACCCTCAATCGCAACGAGCGACTGGTTGGGGCGCTGGTTGCGCTTTCCGCGCTTGTGGCCGAGGACGCGACCCTTCGTGTAAAGACTGCACGAGGACGAGCATACGAGCGAAGCGAGTATGCGAGTGCGAGTGCGAGTGCAACCGTAGCAGGCAGGAGCGCACGAGCGGAGCGAGTACGCGAGTGCAAATACGACCAGATCGATCACAAAGTCGAGCAGGAGGTTGGGAAGAGGGCATGAGTCGAAGGGAGATCACATCGTCGTCCATCGAGTCGTTGTCGTCGTTCCAGCGTTCGAGATCAAGATCGAGACAGCGAGCAACACATATCGTATCGAGAAGAATAGCGTCAGCACCCTGCTCCCCATCCCCACCACCATCGCCTGTGCACTTGGACTCACCGACCGCTGCCCATTTCTGCTGTTTTGATGAGTTGAAGGTTGAGGAGACTGTTGAGCAGGATGCGTTGATGCAGCCAGGCGGCGGCAGGGGAGGGGAGGGAGCAGCGGCGGCAGCGTGGCGGGCAGCACCAGGGAGGGGGAGGGAGGAGGGAGGACAGGAGGGTGGATTGGTCCCGTTGTCGGGGATAAGAACTGGGCCGATGGTTGCGAGTTTCGCGGGCACACTGCGAAAAAGCATCCGCGTGTCATCCGCGCTACCATGTGCCATCCACATGGCATTGGTGGTAAGGCAAAGCGGAGTTCAGCTAATCTGCGTACCACGTGAGAGCCATACGACTCTCCCCTGCCAAGACCTTGGTTAGCGGGCGGGGTGTAAATAAATCTCGTCAGGCGACGCGATCAGAAGATCCGCACCGCACCGCAGCGCGATCAGGAGCATCAGGAGGAGCTTGCATGATCCATGAAGTAACGACTAATGACGGGCGACGAGACATGTGAGTGAGGTCGAACACAGCATTGACATATGGTACGTGTATGATACTGCTACTGCGCTGCCTACTGTTCCTACTGGACATCTTGATGCATGTGTACATCCGGGGAGGTATGAGTAAAGAGCTGTGCACTAAGCTTGAGCAACGGAGAAACGTGACAGTGTGGAGTGATACGTGATAGTTTGAGAGCATAGGGTGAGTTGTGACAGCTTCCAGCTGCTGCTTGACTACGACTATTGGCCGAATATCTATTGCCATTGACTACTGTCTGCTACGCGTTTGCTGCTTGTCTACGGTCGTACGGCGCGTACGGTCACGCTGCACACATGCACACTGTGAGCACGCGCACACTGCACTGCCCCCTCTCCCGTGTCATGGTTGCTGCTTGCATGTCGCGTCTTGAGCCGTGGTAATTACCGCATATAGAGTCACACGGACAATCACGACTGTCATATTGCCGGACTAGATCAGCCTGCTTGTCCGGGACAGGGGGAGGTCACGTCTGACAACTCGTTCTACTGCATACTATAGGCAAGTGCGACATGCGACGTCAGCGTCAGGACACCGGACACCCAGGATCAGACACATGCTGCTGCGAGACAGGACTCATTCTGATATGAGTGTCTCTGCTGGTCAGAGACAGAGACAGCGACATGAGCCAACGTTACAGCCAGTAATGCGACAATAGCAATTCCTATGGCACGCAATAATCTGCGATCTACAGCAATCACATGCCACTGCGGCCTTCTCTGCTGCCGATTCTCACACCTGCATGCTCTTCTCACGAACACGGACCACCGCACTCTGCACGCGCTGCACGCAGTCGGGTCCACGCGCACTCGATAGCTCGATACGTGCACTAGTGCACTCACACGCGTCCACCCGCTACGCTACTTTCCGTACCCTCCCGTGACTGCGGATCCTACAGCCCTCCTGGCATAATCCAACTCCAAACCCAATTCTGACGCCAAAACCCTTACTCCCCCACCCCTGAACAGAACGAGGGCGATATCTTGGCGCTGGCAGAGTGCCATAATTGTCAAACCGCCAAGACTTTTGGGCCATTCTAGCACGCGTATGCAGGACAACAGATGCAAACAATGACAGTGCAAACGAAGCAACACTTGTCAATGATTGCAGTACTAGTCTAATGCAGAACGAGGCTGTGTATGCTACGCTAAACGCGGGCAAGTAAGAAGCAGGGAACGATGTGATGCCGGGGTCGGGGATGAGCTAGGGAGGGAGTATGCAGGCGTCTGATCTGGACGTGTAGAGTGAATAGGGGAGGGATACTGGGGGAGTGGGGGTGGGGGTGGCTGCTGCGGCTGCCTCGGCCATCCAACGTCTCTCACGTCGCATCCCGCGTTGTTGTCTGTCCCCTTGTGTCCACCATCCGACTTCAGACTTCAGACTTTCTTGACTCCTCTTGACTCCACATTCATTGCTTCGACTCCGACTCCTTCTCGTTCCCTTCCCTTCCCTCTAGACGGACTCTAGCATACTTCTAGACGGCAAGCACCAAACTAATAGCATCACATCGCATCGCATCCAGTCCCCCCTTCAAGATGACCCGCATCGCAACGACGGTGCTCGTCGCAGTGCTCGGCGCCTTGGGTGCCTCTGCCGCACCCCAGCAGGCCTCTGCAGCTGCCTCTGGACAGGGCCAGGGGAACGCAGGTGCACCCCCCGGCAACCCCACGGCGAGCGTCAACCCCAACCTCCCGCAGAGTGCGTCCCCGGGTCCGAATGGGTACAAGGTTCCGTGAGTACAAGTGTGCATGGGGGGAGGAGGTAGTGGGGGAGGGGGGTGGTTTTGGATGGGTGTGTGGTGGAGGTGTTGGGTGGGTGTGGTGGTGTTGGGTGGGTGTGGGTTGTGGGCGAGTACTGTGCATAGTGTGCATAGGTGCATAGGTGGTGTGTTATTCTGAGCATTGCATTGAGATGGGCGCTGAGCGATGACTTCGGCGCACAGTGCATGGCGATGCATGCACAGACATGCAGACCATAGCACAGACCGCGTTGGACGCGTCGGTGCAGATCGGTCACTGGCCCTGATGGTGGATATATATGCTCCGGAAATGCCCCGGGGTGGTGGTGGTGGGAGAGGGAGTGCGGCCTGGTGCGTGCTTGCCTGCATGCTTGCTTACATGCTTGCATGCTTGCATTGTGGCTGCGCTGTGTGCAATGTGCCCACTTGTATGCCACTGCTGCGTGACACGCGTGACACGATTGCATGCAGCATGCGTGTACATGAGCGACTGCTGTATATGTAGCGATGAGTGGCTGTGGCTCTCAGTATTCGTCGCTTCACATCTGGAGCATCTACTAGTGGCATCGCATCACTGCTGCGGCACTGTCGTAGCAGTCCTACGATGGCTACTATGGCCATCGGACTGCACTCGATAGCAGCACTAGCAGCACTGGCAGCTGCAGTACTCGCTGCTGTTTCCTCTGCGGCCGAGCTGAGCACGACACACAACCTACCAGCAATGTGCCACTTGCAGCCTGCAGCATACACGTGCAGCGCGAGGCTGTATGCTGTGCCGTGGTATAGGAGGTGTTGTTGGTGGCCAGGACGGAGGTTGGTGGAGCACTGGTTGGTATAACGCGTTGCGTGGTATTGCACTCTGCCTCAGGAGGGGCCAGCCCCTGCCACTGTCCGCTGTATCATGTATCACTCGCTCTAGCACCTGCTCAGTCCTTGTGCGACAGCTGGCAGCGCCGCTGTTTAATCCTCGCTGTTACAGCACCTGCTGTTGGCGCCTCGCTTACGGCACTTGCTGCTAGAGGTCTTGCTGTCATAGCACTTGCTGGAGGTGCATAGCGTTGCCACGAACATCGCTGCTACAGCGACAGACATTCGCCACATTCGCTCTAGGAGCAGAAGCTTGTCCTCCGCTTCTCTGAGCTGCAACTTGCATACATCGCACTTGCTATGCAGCGGTTGCTTGAATGCTTTGGCAGTCTGTGGTTGCCTCAGCAGTGTTGGCAGTAACCTCGACAACACCCCTGCTTGCAGCATTCTCTTCAGCAGCAATCTGTTGTGACGATCGATCGATCGCTGAGCCCGCCTTGCCCTTGCCTCTGCCCTCGTCTTAGCTCTCGCTCTTGCATTGCAGACTGCTTTGCTCCAGCCCTCGCCTCGCACGCCCACCACTCGCTGTTGCACCAACCACTCGCTGCGCTCGTGACTCACCCCGCCCGCCCTCACTCGCACCACTCGCTGCGCTCGTAGTGCTACGCTCGTAGCCACCCTCCTCGCCCCACTCGCTGCGCTCGTGGTGCTCGTCGTGCTAACCCCAGCCTCCTCTCCGAAATCACCTCTGGCGCCCCCACCACCGCCACGGTCCCCCTCTACTCCACCGGCTCCCCCGGAGCCACGCCCACGGCCATCCAGAACGCGCCGGCCATCCCGCAGCGCCCCGTGGTCGCCAACTTCCCGCCCCTCGACAAGACGCCCCCCCACCGACTCGCCCGAAGTCCAGAAATGGATCTCCGAGATCAACTGGGACCAGGTGCCCAAGTTTGGCCCCACCACCGGCGAGTGTGCCTCCTCCCCCGAGGCGGCCAACGACGCCAGCCGCTGCTGGTGGACCTGCGGCAAGTGCACGCGTGAGACCGACATCACCGTCTGCCCCAACAAGATGGACTGGGGTGTCTCGTTCGACGACGGGCCCTCCGAGTACACCAATGTCCTCCTCGACTACCTGCAGCAGAACAACATCAAGTCGACCTTTTTTGTCGTCGGCTCGCGCGTCGTCTCCAACCCCGACATCCTGACCACCGAGTACCTCGCCGGCCACCAGATCTCCGTCCACACCTGGGCGCATGCTTCCCTCACCAAGCTCAGCAACGAGCAGATTGTCGCCGAGCTCGGCTGGACCATGAAGGCGATCCGCGACACCATTGGCGTCACGCCCAACACCTTCCGCCCGCCCTACGGCGACATTGACGACCGTGTGCGTGCCATCGCCGCCCAGATGGGCCTCACGCCCATCATGTGGTCCCGCTCCGAGGGCAAGGCCTTTGACACCACCGACTGGAACATCCCCGGCGGCCAGGCGAACGGCGAGACGGCCCTCACTGCGTTCGAGGAGATTCTCGACGAGCTCGCCCCCAAGCTCGACACGGGCTTCATTGTCCTCGAGCACGACCTCTACCAGCAGACCGTCGACCTCGCCGTCGGCTACTTCCTCCCCATGGCGATCAGCTCGGGCAAGTACAAGCTCAAGTCGATCAGCGACTGCCTCGGCCTGCCCCCCTCGGAGGCGTACATCGAGACCTCGGGCAACAGCACCCAGACCCTCATCCAGGGCAGTGGTACCGTCTTCCAGGCGTCGGTGGGTACGGGCACCGCCGAGATCCCCAAGGTCACCTCGGACGGCGCCGGCCCCTCCGTGAGCGGTAACGCTGCGGCCGCGAGTGGCAGCAACGCCGGCTCGGGGGGCTCGGGCTCCATCTCGGGTTCGAATGCGGCGCCCACGTCCGCCAACGCCACCATCAGCGGCAAGCCCCAGAGCGGCGCGATGGCGCAGGTGGGCGGTGTGTCGCTCGGTCTCTCGCTCGGCGCCGTCGCCATGGCCGCGGCGTATGCGTTCTGAGCGCGGGCGTGAGCGCGAGCGTGAGCGAAGCGGGAGGTTGTGCATGCATGGCCGCGGAGCCGCGGAGAAGTGCAGTAGCGTAGATCTCATCGCTGTCGTGTGTAATAGATAGCGAGTATCATGGACATTTTATCTTGTACATAGCGTGGCATAGCCCTCTCGACACGGTAACTGACGGTTGACGATTGATAACGACTGATAACGGCTGGTTCAGAGCAGTCAGTGGCTGTGTTTCTTCGACTGCCAGGAGTTGGTCCAGATAGTCAGGCAACTGATATGAGAATCTCGACTACAATTGATGTCGGGTGGGGCTTTTGCACTCTGCAACCTCTTCGTCGTTCTCATGTCGCTATCATATGACCGCGGTCATGGAAACACGCCCAACGTCTAAAGCACCATACGGTGACTATGGGGGGGTGACTATGGGGGGTGACTACTGGGGGGTAGAGGTTGTCCCGGCTACTTGAGCAGGCGACGACGGTCGAGTCAGAACAGTACTAAAACCTGCTTTCGAGTAGAGTCAGAACAGTACCAAAACCTGCTTTCGAGTAGAGTCAGCTGGAGACTGGCTTCTCAGCAGCCGAATCGTTGTCGTCTGCAAAAGTTAGAGAGCATGTCCTCAAGGTTCAACGTGAGCAACAAGAAAGGCTGCAAGGCTACGAATGTTTTGAATTGACGGAATAGAAACGGGCGTTACTGTAGTCCGGAACGATGCAGACAATTCTTGACGTGACTGTCACGACCTTGATTACCATCTACACTGGGTTGAGCTAAATATTGGGTGTGAGATCGATCACCAAGTTCGTACGTTTGTCCTATGTTGGCGAATACAGTATGTCTAAGTACATGTACGTCTAGAGTCAGTCAGCATGGGTCAGGCAACTGAGTCAATGAGCTCGTTCATCGCCCCGTCTCCATCGAGAGCGTATGAGATCCTGTCTCCCTCGTCGCTGTCTCCAATGTGTGCTTGAAAGTACTGAGGGGGGTTGCGACGCTGATCGGACTCACAGTACTGTAGCTTTCGAGGCGCACAACGGAGCAGATATCCATCCCATCCGTAACGGTGTTGTTGAATTTCAACCCATTTTCCGCGATTTTCGCGCATTTACGGACACCTGCTTCTTCCTGTTCGAGCGAGCTCCGAGGAGTGCATCAAGCATACCAGAGAGACATGGCTCCTTCCGTGTGATATTTTTGACGGAGTCGAAGGAGGTGGGTGGAGTTCCCATCGAAGCGTAGCGTCATATATTGGTGCACACAGCAGGTTTTCTCCACTGTATTGTACGAATATCATCATTCAGCAGCGGGGCAGATACTGGGAGTCCGCATTAGTCACCACTCGAGATGACATAGTCCAAGGGAGTTTAGCATGGTAGAGAATCATAGCGGAATAAGTTGGGAATGACTGTACAGTAACAGGCGAACGACGCTTATCAATCTCGCTCAAAAGGATTCGCTCATGACCGTGTGACCAGTGGTCATTAGTGGTCATATTCCCATCTGTGTGTCATTGCCAGTCTTCAAACAGGTTTGAGAGCGTCTTCTGGCAGGCAACTGCCTCATCCACATGCATATGTACAACAAGAATCAATGCAAGTCATTACCATTCGTTTACAGCCATGATTGCCAGCCTGACGTCAGCTCCTGACTTCCACCACTCCCTGCTGCCGATGCTGTCGCTGTGGCTTCCCCCATCGAAAGGGACGGAGGAGTTGCCCTTGACATCCTACTTACCAACAAAGATCTTGGCCAAGTGCTCTGGGTCCCTCGCCTCCTGGATCAACTGGTTGACCGAGTACTCGACACTGAGCTCATGTCCCAGCTTCTGCCGAATCCTCGCCAGGATCCTCTCCGCCTTGTCCTGTCCACTGCTCGTCTCTACGCGGCCACCGCCCTGTGCGCGGCTCATTTTGTTCTCATCTCCGCCCCTGTGCGTTAGCCACTGCGCAACGAAACACTGTCCTGTCAACTCACCAAGCATATAACGGATCATGCTTGAACACCTCGAGCACAGTCAAGATCAACTCCGAGCTGTCCCGCAGCACGCGGAGCGTGTGCTCTGCGCACTGGCGGAACGTGCCGTCTACTCCTGTGATGCCCAGGCCATCAACAATGTCGTTTGTAAGCCTGAATGGCACCTTCTCCGGGATGCGCAGCTTGCGTCCCTGTGTGTCAGTTGAGCGCACTACTTACCACGACCCTCATCACTACTCCTCCCTGGGTCTCTTCCCCACTTACCTCCTCGAACGCGATTCCAAAGTCGATGTGCACCAACTCCCCCGTCCCCTTGTCGATGAGGATGTTCGAGCAGTGCCGGTCGCCCAAACCGACCATGTGCCCAACCATCGACGTGACCGCCACGCTGCGCGCATAGTTCAGCCGCATGGTAAACCATGCGAGCGGCTCGCGCCGCTTCTCGGTGAAGAAGTGGCGCATCACGGGGCGGAAGTTGGCCATCTGCTCCTCCCATACTGTGACGATCTTCGGCGACGTCCAGTCCTTCTTCTGCAGCTTGTCAATGTTTTTGCGGAAAATGTCAGGCGAGATGTCGTAGTTCTTGCGGTATCTGGGGTTAGCGCGAGAGTATATCGTGGTAACGCTCACCGTATGTGCGCAGGTTTGAGCCAGTCGCCAATCGCCGACGTGTTGCCGACGAACTCGATGATGCCCGACTGCACGGCCAGAGGGATCACCACATACGTCCGGAAGTGGAGCTTGCGCTGGTTGGCCTTGCGGTCGCGCGTGAGCAGTCTATTGCTCATTTCGAAGACTTGCTGCATGACTGCGTCTTGGCGGACCTCGTCTTGTCCTTTGAACTGTGGGTTAGTGACTGCAGTAGTGCAGTGCGAAACGTTTGAGACTAGCACTCACCAGCTGCACGTGCTCTTGCCCGAGAGAGTCCACACAGGTCATGATCGACGGATGGTGCACACCGCCAGCAAGCTTGTACCTCGACCTGTACCGGTCGATAGTCGGGACGTTCTCATACTTCAGCTGGAGGTCGACAGGAGGCGGAGCGGTAGCCACAGGCACATTCAGCCCGCGACACTGGACAAGCGACGACCTGCTCGGCAGTGGGGCCTCCTTCCCGATTGCAGGCTGTTCCCCCTTCTTGTATTCGAAGTGGCACCACTTGACTGCTGCCTCGGCAAAGAACGTCATATTCGTCCCAGCCGCTCTTGCCAGTGGGCGTGCCTTGTCGGCCTTGATGATCGCCATCATCTCTGCCGCTGCGACCTCCCGCCCTTCGACAAAGGCCGTACCGGATACCGCACCAGACCTTGACGAAGTGGCGTTTGGCGGCTCCACACCGTACGCCAACGTGATGATCTGATACAGCACATGATATGGGTGGTCCTGCCCAATGCGAAGCATCAGCCGGTTCAGCAGGGAGTTGAATGTCGTTTGCACTTTCGGACGATACAACCTGGCGGCCAGCTGCGGTCCGAGTGACAGAAATTTGTGGCTGGGGATGAGGCTAAGGTTCTGTGCGAATGCCTTGTTCGCCTCTTCATTCGTGTCGTTGTCCAGCCAAATCGACAACAGGCGCGTGATGGCGTCGTCGTGTTCATCGCCTAGTCGAAGCGCGGCGGCATAGCTCTGCAGCGCATAGTTGAGGTAGCGTAGCAGCTCATGCTCGAGCGCTTCTTTAGCTGTGCGTTCCTCCTCAAGCTCCTCCGTAGCCTTATCCATGGTATACCGTCTGCTCTGTGGTGTGGAGCTCCTGCTCTTTTCCCTCTCGATGCGCTCGTACTCTGTCTTCTTGCGCGACACGAACGATTTTAGCCGCTCCAGTTCAGGCGAGCGTGACAGCGTCACATAGTACCGGTCCGTGAAGACAGCAAACTCGTAGGCTAGCTTGGCCTGCTCCTTGGCCGGAGCTGGGCTGGCCTTGTTCGTCGCCATGTCCATCGCCTTTCTGAAAGTGCGACGAATCTCTTCCGCTGACCTGAGCTTGGCCAGAGCTGTCCAGTTGGCAGTGCGGCCCAGCAAGACCGCCTGGCGGCTCGTACTGACCGTCTTCTTGGCGTCGCCGTTGTCAGACATCATCCGCACGTGCTGGATAGCCAGGGCATGTTCTCCCTGGGCCCAGAGCACCTGACTAAACTCATCCTCGGCCGCGTCTGACGGCGTTAGCCCGTCTTCCAGTTGTCGGACAGCAGTTACGGCATTGACGGCAGCTTGGAGGTTGCCTACTTTGCGGGAGACCTCGCTGAGTTGCAACTGAGACGATATCTCGAGTTTGACCAGGCCCTCTGACTTTGTCGACATCAGGTCGCCCAGAAGGTTTTGGCTTTCACGCGCGCGTGCAGATCGGATGAGGGAAAGTCTTGTCGCGGAAAGCCGCTCTGCGTTGGTGAAGCTGGGCTGTCAGTTGATATCCTGTGGAATCGCGTGTCAGACTTACTCCATAGTTCGGTCAAGCACGATGAAGCGGGACAACATGCCGCCGTCGAAATCACCCTGATCTATCGCAGTCTGCACCGGTTGCGATATCCAGCGCGCCACGTCTCGCAAGCAGAGAAGGTTGGTAACAACTTTCTTGATCGCGGTCATACGCTCCACGCCGATCTGCTGCAGGTACGCCATCTCGTTCTTGATGGACAGGTCGACGGCAGCCCTTGCGGACTCCGCATTGCGTTCTCGATGCACAGCACGAAGGGCAGTGTAGAACCTTCCGGACGACGTGTTGGCCAGCTCGGAGGATAGAGGAACATCCCAATCACCCATGCGCCACGCAAGCTCCAAAAAGAAAGGATCTGAAGTAGTTTGTGCATTTCCAATGGTCTTCATCGATCTGGCCACCGAGCCGGCCAGGTTGTTGAAGCCGAGGTCATGGAGATTCCACAGTGCTGCTATGAGTGGTGCCGATGCTTCCGTGGGCTTGTCAGCTGCCTCGTACGCCGCAAGATTGTAGCCGAGAGAGCGTAGCGGCTGAGCCTCGTGATCGAGCCTGCGGTGTAAAGAGTCCATAACGTCCTTATTCTGGATACCGTAGAAGCCATCAGGATCTTCCACGTTGCTGTAGATGTCATACATAACCTTTCGTTAGCAAGAGAAGAAATGAGGAGCTCACTTTCTGGACTCGGGCACTGGACAGCTGCACGCTGGCGTTATGATCATCGTCGCGGTCATCTGCCATTTCCACGAAAAGGAGAGCGCTCGCGAATGCTCCGCATCGTCCGGCGGCCTCGCTCAAGACCAGAGCATCAATGCTGAGCCAGTGGTTGTATGACAGCTCCCCAGAGCCGTATGGGGGCGTGAAGTGGCGCAGATGAAGAATGACTTGAATGATCGCTTCCACTGTCTGCAAAGCCGCCGTCGGATACTGCAGAACTTGCGTGAAATAGCTGGACAGAGCCGCAGCTCGGTTTGCAGTCTCCTCAGGGTGTCGCTCTGCTCCACTTGTAAGCACTGCTTGGACGAGAATAGGAAGCAGCTCAACAGCCGCTGATCCTTTCGCGTTCAGCAGAGGCTGCAAGCAGGCATAGAACTCGTCCTCTTGCGACGCGATAGCACTGAGAAGAAGTGACAGCTCCCGGGCCCATTGCTCGTGCGACCGTGACTTGAGGACCCAGTCAGTTGATTCGCCCTGTAGGACCCCGATGTCACAACTCTGAGACGACGGCATATGTGTTGCAGGAACGAGAAAAGCCAGGACCTCTCCAAGGTGAGGTGGCAAACCTTTGTCCTCCATTGCCTCGATCAAGGGCAGGGTAGTCTGCAATACCTCGAAAGCTGTAGTTCGCACGCGATAGTCGTCGTTCGTTGTTTGCTTCACAATGTTGTCGATGACCGCTACGCGGACCGCCCACTCCGGCTTGTTACTGTAGGACCGACTGACGTCCATGAGTTGGGTCCGACCCGTAAGGCCCCCAATAGCCTTTAAAGAAGGAGCCTGCACTTCGCCATCTGCCAAGTGAAGGAGATCGAGGAAAGCCATCGCACCGTCATGAGTCCACCGAGTGGTGGAAAGAGCCTTCTTCAAGTGCCAGAATGTTGTTGATAAGAAGGTGTCCTTCTGGTCTAAGGTCGAGCCCCTGGACCTGTCAACCTTGACAGAGGCCAGCAGTCGCTGACTCAGAGCGAATGGATCGCGAATGCGAGGTTGCTCGGCCACCTCAGCAACATCTCCGAATAAGGGAGGAGCCAAGTGGAAGTGGTCTGCCCAGTGCTTCGGCCAAAATGTAAGAGCAGTGGCTAGTGATGGATAGATCGCCTCACTCAATGTCCACGACTGGGACTTGCCGGCAATCCAGACATCCATGCGCTCCGCCACACCGTTCAGTCCGGATTTGCTCTGCAATCTTGGGTATGCAGAGCCGATGCCGATCAGGACGTCGGTGATGCCCGGAGGCGCATGGTCCATGGCGGCTACCAGCTCGAAGCCCCACTCCAACATCGACATGGCAATCTTCCCGATATCCTCGAGAGGGAGGAGTTCGACGCAATTGCGCAGGTACAGCTGTAAAGTATGCCCGTAATCCATATCCTGCGAGTATATCGATGCGAGGATTGCAAGGGCACGAAGATAGCGTCGTTGCTCATTCACGAGATACGACTCATTCACAGCATAGAAGAGTTTCAACAGCGCTTCGAAAACCATTCGTCTTCTGGACATTGTCTCAAAGTTGCCACGAAAGAAAGACAAGGCTTGGAGAACGTCAACTGCAGATCCGCTGGGATCCAATACCGGTGGCGCTTCTTGGCGATCGTTATCGTAGGCTGTGAGTCGGCTGTATAGCTCCATAGTCGCATGTCCAAAGGTCTCCAGCAAGCGGGCCACCTCCGCATTGTCACTAGAGAGATCGACAGTTGCCAAAACCTGAGTGACAATATATTCGGCCTTCGTGGACAAGAAAGCGGGTAGATCACAGTCTTCGGGCGGACGAAGGCTGGACAACGCTCGCGAAACGACCTGCTCAACGACCGCCTCGTCTGAAGCGTCCTGGACTCCGGCGATGGCGTTCACAACAGCGATGGCAGCCGCAGCCGGGAGATAGCGTGTTCGCGCTTGATTCTCTGATACCGTTGCCGCCTCGCACAAAGTGGTGAAGAAGGATAGCAAGCGAGGTCTGGTGTCGGCAAGCAGTTTAGATCCAACAGCCTGCAGACACACAATCGCAAAATCTTTGTGCGAGGTACATCCGTATAAAGGAGGTGGTACGCGCATGGGGAGTTGGTCGCATTCGAGTTGCGCTTCGACTACCAGTGGCGCATGAGCTTGGTAGAGAGTCCGTAGCGAGTCAAGACCCAGACGGGACGACACGGCTTCCAGGCCACGACGAAGGTGCGTGATAAAGTCGGTGTTGCTGTCAGCCACCTCATAAAGATGGAAGATGGTCGTGGCCCGCAGAAAAGCACTTGCTATGCAGGTGTTGAGCTTCCAGACAAGGTTCGTCAGGAAATGGTCCCACATGTATTCCACAGTGCTTTGCTGTTCAACAAGATGCGTATACGCCCATGTTTTCCGCGGCAAGGGCAGTTCTGGTAGATAGTGTATCGATGCTGCAGACGATGCTGCGCGGAAGCGGACTCGAGCGTCGACATCCGCTGTTGCGGAAAGCGTGTAACGTAGGGGTCCAAGATCGTCCCGTTCGCCTCCCATCACAATGTCCGCCTCCTCGGTGTCGCTCAACTGCAGCCACGAGCTGAAGTTGGGATCGTAGTCGAGATATTCATCAACGAAAACCAAGAGCTGCAAGCGACATTGCCATGCCGCCATGCTGCCGAATTCAGCCAAGTTGACAAGACCCTTCGCCAAAGACACAGCACGGTCTGTCAACCCGCTCTCAGGAGAGAGCCAGACCGGAATAGTCCTGGACAGAAACTCGATTGCGAGTCGAAGCGCCTCTGAATCACGCTTGTAGGCGTACGTCTCGAGCCGATCCCCGATCTCGGTGAGTATCACGTCAACAACATCAACTGTAAGTCGCAAGCTGCCTTCCGCAATGGCGTTACACACGACAAAGCCCAGTTCAGCAAACCTGGAGCTCTCAGCGGTGATGAGTGTATTCACCAGCGCCACGTCTTTGATGGGACGGTGGTCCGGCGAGGCGAGCAGAGGACCTCGCAGTCGTATGTCAACGAGGGTTTTCAGCAGATCCGAAGTCGAGCGTTGGGCCTCCCTGGCCTCAAGGGATTGTGGCATGGCGTCCGAATCTGCATTGACGATAGGTCCAAAATCGTCATCGTCGTTCGAGTGGAATAGGACGTTTGCACCTCCTACAGTCGTGGAGCGCACTGAGGAAAGAGAGGCTTTTGCTAAAGCGACCATCGCTGACAGAGCATCTGACGTCTGGGTGTGAGCAATACTCTACAGACTCTCTCACCTCCTCCGCAGTCCACACCAACGATAAGAGGTGGTCCATGCTGGTTTGCGCTTCTGCATCTTCGCCGTAATAGCTAGCGTACCTCGTGACTGGCAAGAGGTCCCGCCGGATGCCGGACGAAAGGTCGGGTTTGACGAGAATAGGCCATGTGTCTGGATGGCGAGCGATCGGACTACATAGAATGGCAAAGCCATGCCACACCGACAGCTGATTGGGTATGTCCTGTTCTAAAAGCCCGCGAAGGTGTGGAGTAAAGGCTTCCAGAAGATGAGATGTTGGGATAAGACACCCATGTACTTCGGGACGGAATCCGTTCCTCTCAATGATGGCTTGGAACAACAGGACAAGGACTGCGAGATCGATGGCCTTGCGAAGGCGCTGAGGCGCAACAAGGTGCGGTCGGTCGTTTTGCGTCCATTCCGGCATCGTGTTCTCGATGGCGACACGAAACACTTCGCATACCTTGCGCCCTATGCCGTCCAAGAAGGCCAGCGAGTCTGCAGCCAATGGCGGGGGCGGTGGCACATCCTCGACACTTGCTCTGCGCATCGCCTCTTCTGGCACCGAAGGCATCGTGCCATATAGAATCAACGCTCGAAGACCGGCCGTGCTCGCTTCGTGCCGCACACGAATTACTGTGGGACAGTCTGGAAGTTGCCGAACCTCGGCGTACGCGTCCAAATCGTCAGCCTTGTAGTTTGCCAGCGAGGCCAGGAGTCGGAGCTGCGCTACAGGGCTGGCCTGTTCCATGTGCGAGCGCCCGCGGCTGTTAACGTCGGCTAGCAATGTTTTCGAATACCAGTCCACGACTTTGTCCTCGAGACGATCAGAATACATCCCTGCGTCGGCTCGTATGTGTGCTAAGCACTCGATGAAGAATGCGCAAGCTGCATCAGAGACTGCAGGCGGTCCTTGGATGTCCGCGTTCCTCAAGATGGTTTGCACGTCGCGAAGGCTCCGAGCTGAGTCAACCTTCCCCATCTTGAGCATGATCATCGCCGCGTGACAGGCAGCTCTCGAAACACCACCAACAGACGACTTGCGAATAGCATGTGCCCACACGCGCTCCCATGCAGTGTGTGCATTGCTTCGCAGCGAAGCAAGGGCAGCAGGCGTCACCGGCATGCGACTGAGTTGTTCCTCTGACTGATCATGGACACGAGCTAGCGAAGCCAGGCCGATGAGGGCCCACGACTGCAGGTCCTCGACATCGTCGTCCAGAAGCTCCAGCAGACGCCTTCTGATGGCATCTCTAGCCTCAAGGTGTATGTTTTGCCAATGCTTGTCCAGGAGGAAAACCGCCAACTGGCAAGCGAGCAGGCGGGTTGGTTGCGGTCCACTCAACGTCAAGTCCAGAATACGGTCAAGCGTGCTTTCTGTGCGCTGTCGTTTGTGCGACCGCTGCGTTGTTGAAGCTGCGGTCATCGATGGCACGCTTGTCAAGTCATGAGTCTGCATTCAGTAAGTTCAGCAGGAAGAGGACATACGTGAAAGCAGCAGTCTGCAAGAAGCTCGATCGCAACCCAGTTGACGGCAGAAGAGGCGTCAAAGCCCTGATTGGCCTTTAGTCAGCACTTGCCAGGGAGGGAGGGTCACTCACAGACAAAGACATGAGTTCGAAAGTTTGCCGCTTGTCGTACTCCACAGCGTTCAACGAGAACCGCAACAACCCCAGATCAACAGGTCTTACAGCCGCTCGCGATCCGGCTTCTTTGACGATGTTATCCAACATTCTCACCATGGAGTCGACCACGGTGTTTTTGATAGGCTGCTGTGACGACGACAGATGTGGAGGCTGCAGTACAAAGGGCAGAAGAGTCCGCAATGCGATGAGTGCATGCTCTCGGGATCCCCAGTCGCTCTTGCTCTTCGTGATCCATACTCGCACGAGCTCTGGGAACAACTTGAGGCCAGCGTCCGTCATCTGTTCTCTGCAGTTGAGCTCCATTTCGTTCAGAACCATGTTGAGGGATCGCAGGATCTCGAGTGGGATGGTCGAGGGCCCGGTAGCTAGGTATCTGTGGATCTTGAGGAGTATAGCCATCCCTACAGCAGGGCAATCGACCTTTTCGTCCTGCTGCAGCGGCCGAGGTACGAGAGGAGCATTGGAGCTGCTGAGAAGGATAGGTATGAGAGCGACCACCTCATTGGCGACATAGGTCGAAAGGGTGTAGTGCCCGAATCCGTTCTCCCTCACAAGCTCCGCGTCGTCGCCAAGTGCGTCTGTGAACTCCTCGTCTTCAGATATGCGATCGCCGAGGAGACCAGCCCAGCAGATAGCCATAAGCCTACACCATGATCGGCGGTCAAGGTGTGCAAGATGTGGTGGATAGGACAACAGAGACCTCAGTGCCTTGCAGTAGTCGATAGCCACGGGCTCGAAGATGCGTCCTCGATCAACCATTAGAGTCGTCATGTGCGTGAAGAGTGTCATGAAAGGCTTGCGGCTGATGTAATGCACCGACTTCTCCGCCATGCGGCGGACCAGGTCTACTGCATCTGCCAGGCGTCGCTCGGCTGGTGTCAGCAAGGACTTTGGCTCCGGTGCACTGGCGAGCGAGATCACAACATCATACCATGTGTCTACTGGCACACGAGCTGAGCAGTAGCAGCACTGACAGCAGGTATGATTCATCAACACACTCAACAACAGCGCTCAATTCCCTACTCACTAGTCGCTGTAGAGTTCGGCTTCAGATACGCCTTCTTCTCGTTGACCGCCACTTGGAACAAGCACTGGAAGAACGCAATCCACCCAGCACCGCCATCTCTTGCTGCCGTCTCCTGAAAGACCTCGAGGTTCTCACGATTGGAGAAGATCTCGCGCAATGCAGCGGCGCCTTGTGCGCGCTCCTTGACCTTGGACGAGTCATACTGGTTGAGCGCGCTCTGGAGGCCCGACACTCGCTGCATGGCGAGGAGGTAGGCGAGGGCAGCTACATGCGACCGCGCGGCGGCGCTTGTTGCTATCTCGACCGAGGCTCCGCAGCGCTCAATAACCTCAAAGAACTCCAATTTCCAGACTGGCTGGCACGAGTCCTTGCAGCTCCTTGCTCTGATTGATGATGTCGAGAATGAGTAGCTCTCGACACCGGTCGCGAAGATGTCGGTCGGTCGACAGTGTCTGATGCAACTGCAGCATTGAGGCACCAGGCACGCATATCGATAAGGTGGCGATTCCATGCGTGTGTGTATAACTCGCGCACTTTTGTGTGTATGATTACATAGGTGGAATGGTTCCGCTGCTGTTGATGATGGACGTGATCTCGCGACCGTCATCGTAGCCGCAACATTCATCTGTGTCCAAGACGTACACTACAAGAT
Source organism: Cutaneotrichosporon cyanovorans (assembly GCA_002335625.1). Taxonomy (NCBI): domain Eukaryota; kingdom Fungi; phylum Basidiomycota; class Tremellomycetes; order Trichosporonales; family Trichosporonaceae; genus Cutaneotrichosporon; species Cutaneotrichosporon cyanovorans. The sequence goes on along the minus strand of BEDZ01000004.1, from coordinate 328,281 downwards.
GGAGCTCGCAAAGGTGTGGGAGCTGGTTAACGAGCTGTCAGGTGAGTAGCGAGGGGGGGGACACGGGGACACAGCTGACATTCAGAGCAGCTGGCGAACAACCGAGCCCTGGTGGCACAGCTGCAAGGACGAGCCGAGAATGTCAAGGGGCAGGCGGTTCATGTCGGTGCCGGATTTCCATTACGGCGGTTCAATCTGGACATCTCAGATGGTGCGTGCGACAGCATGGGGCGAAATCTGACGATCAGAGGTGTTCCACACTGAGCTTGAGGCGTTTGCATCCCACTTGGTACTAGAGAACCAGACCCTTCAGCACGAGCACAAGCAGCTGAACGCGCTGTTAAAGGAGTACGAGGCGACGCTGGAGACCGTAATGGGGAAGTTTAGGGGTGTCGCCGTGAGTGGGCACTCAAAGGCTGAGCTGATGGCAGCACTCATCGCAACAACATGACCTAGCATTGCACGCATACTACACCCAACTACTCCAGGCGCTGCAGCAAGCCCACTCCACAGCCAAGCTGCATGACGACACTAGCCTCTCTACACTGCTCACGCGCCTGTCGACACTTCTGCGATCGGCATTGCGCTCTGTGAACGGGGAAGGGGAGCTTTCAGTGGAGGAGCTGCTCGGTCCTGGGGCCGAGTCGCCTCGGTCATCACGGCAGGACGAGCCACAAGGCGACAAGCCCCAAACATCGCGGGCAGCATCCACGTCCCCGTCACGAGCAGCTGGCCCGTCTCAACCACGCGCATCGACGTTCGGCTTCCACCCGGGGGCGAGTGGAGGATACTTCGGCACAGATGGGCAGCCGGACTGGGCACTAGAGCGCGAGATGGAAATCCAGAGGCTACAGGAGGAGAATAGGGTGCTGAGGGAGATGCTCGGGATCACTCGAGAGGTGGAGGAGGCGAAGGAGGAGGCAGAAAAGCACGAGGAAGAGGATGAGGACAATCCGCTCGAGTCCAAGCGGAGGATGAGCTCGCTCACCGCTGAGGACCTGGAGGCTGATGCGGAGAAGGAGCGGTTGAAGGAGCTCGAGGGGACGAGCGAGGAGGGAGAGTTGGAAATCCAGGAGATCAGGGAGATTGATGCTGGGTTGCTCGGGTTCCGCGCCTCCGCCTCCCAAGCGAGCCCGGACAATGTGTTCGATGAGACGGACGGAGAGGTGGCCGAGGGGCCGACGAGCTCGGCGTAGAGTGTATAGATGTGTACATAGTATGTGACGATGTAACATTATGACGAGAGGTGCCTGCGTGGGAGGACTATTGTTTATCGTGATCGGCGCGCCTCTGGGTGCATGAGCCTCGATGCCCTTACCCAGCAGCGATGGTAGCAGTCTCAGGCGGGCCGGTAAGCCGATGTGGGGGTGAAGGCGATGCTAGTTGAGCAAGTCAATCACGATTCTTTCGATGTTTTAGCCTCTCGTAAAGGAGGATGCTCCGTTGCACCTCTGTTCACGTAGTCGGGCTACTCAAGCAGCCCAAACTTTGATAGTCCCATCTGCACGTCAGACAGCTCATGGCAACAACTCACCAAGACTACTAGTGACCATCTCCCGTCCCGACTGGTTGATAACCACACTGGTAATGGCCTTCCTGTGCACTTGAGGAGCAGCATTGACAGGCTTCGCATCAAGCACATTCCACGTCCACAGGCGGCCATCTTCGTCGCCAGCGAGGACAGCGCCCTCTCCGCGGTTGAACGCTGGTCGTGACCTCGGCCCGTGGGCAGTCACCTTGTGCCCCGAGAAGGTCTGCAGGACCTGACGTCAGCCACTTCCACCACTCCCAGCTACCTTTCCATTCGACCTGTCAAACAGCCGAATCTTGGCATCTATGGTTGATACTAGCATCGTGTCCTTCGGTGATGTGGGGGACACAGCAAGTCCTATAATAACAGCTAGCCGTCAGCTGCAGCCCAGCTCCCCTGGCCACCACTACTCACACCCCACACAATCCTCCGTCATCTTGCCCATCCGCATGTCGTATGTCCTCACATGGCCATCTGCACTGCTCGCGATAATCTCTGGCGAGTTCGGCGGTATTGTCAGTGTCGTGATTGACGATGTTGCGTCTTTGAGCGTCTGCAGGGGATCCCGCATCTGCGATCGCATGTCCCAGAGCATGACTTTTGCGTCGAAGCCGCCTGTACGTCAGCTTTTAATCACTCACGCACAACGTACCGCTCGCCAGCAGGTCCGCGTCGTTACTGAATGCCACGGCGTTGAGCTTCCCGTAGTGTCCCTGCAGACGCCGAGTGACAGACCCGCTCATGACATCCCACACGAGGACGACCTTGTCCCCTCCACAGCTGGCGAACTTGGCGTTGTCGTGCGAGCTGCCGTCAGTTAAAGTCAAGAGCTGACCCACATGTCCAGAGCGAGGATCTCATGCGCATGACCCTTGTACGCCTTGATCTCCTTGCCTGAGACTGGGTTCCATAGCCTGATACTGCGGTCGCTCGACCCCGAGAGGATGTACTTGCAGCCGTGATTGTAGGTCACGACATTGACGGGTCCTTGGTGCTCGAGACTGGGGTCAGCGAGGCTCACATTCCGAGTCCTACGTGTGCACAAGCTTCGTCGGCACCGCGAGGGTGTTCGCTTCGTCTCCTCGTGAGGGTGCCATGGACATGTGGGTGGTGTATGGGACGCAACAAAGTCAAGGGTGGTCACGCAGAAGTCATCGAAAGTAGAGGACACCCTCCACCCCGCGGAAGCTGATTTGTTTACAACTGCTGTGGTGCTGGTGCTGAAGGCATGTTGAAGCTGCTGCTAATGTTGAATACCAGAACATGGGATCCGGCTGAGTATCAATAGCTAGCAGTGATACATGCATTATATGACTAGAACGGCAAGACATTAGACGCTCCACGCAGCGCCATCTGGCCGCCGAAGCGCAGCGTAGTGACTCCACCGGGGAAGTAGGCTGCAAGATATGTCAGAAGGGCGACGACCTGGGGTCAGCACATTTGATCTGCAGGATTTGTTCTCCACTCACTTGGACGATGGCAGCAATCAGTGTGCCGATGGTGGACCTCAGTCCAATGGCGAAGAACAGGGTCAGGCCCAGGGAACCAAAGTAGGCAATTGAGAACGGCAGCCGCTCAGCAGACACGATGTGCTTCAGATCTGCCGTCAGTGCTGCTCCATCACCGACTCACGATTAACAGGCCCGTGCAGGATAGCAAAACCCAGCATGAACAGACAGGAGCCTAATGTGAAGGCTAGGGCGAACTTGCGGGGCTTGATAGCGACTGGATTTAGCGATGAAGACCTGCTTTCTCACGGATAGGGAGGAAGAGGAACGCAATGCCGAAGCAGGCCATGCCTCCGAGGCAGCAGGCGATGAAGCTCAGAAACCTGTGGTCAGACTAGTTCAGGTCGGACTGCTCACCTCTCCCATCTCTAAACAGACAACGTTGCAAGTCAAGAGTTGAGGTCAAGTCAAGGGTGCAAACGCGGTGTCAGCAACTTGCTACGCACTGACTCGTTCACGACCACGACCCACTGATAACGCAAAGTACGCCTCCTCCTCAGCACTGCTGCCCTCATTCCGTAGTGGGATGTACCCGCTGACCCCACTCCATGCCCGGCTAAACGGGTTGCTCGACGCTGGTGCTGCTGCCTGTGCCGCCGAGTCGTCCTGCACCGAGTTGGCCCATCGGAACCCTGCCAGCTGTGTTCGAAACGAGTTTGCTGCGCTGTTGGACATGTCGATGGTCGGGCCAGGATTCAAGATCTTGGGAGCAAGACAAAGGTGTAGAGAGATACGACACAAGCACAGTGATCGCTGGCAATCCCAAGGTACAGACAGCAGTCGGCTATCACCACAGTGGCGCGTCGATGACGGTGAACTACTGGTATCAACGGCGGAAGCTTTTCATCGATCTGCCGTTGATCGCTGATGCCGGTCGCGTTATCGGGCACCTGCGTGCGTCGGATAGCGAGGCGAGCACAGATAGATGCACCACCCCCGGGCCAAACTCCATCCTGCACTCTTGACATGTCCAAACCCTACCCACCACAGCAAGCATCATCAGCAATGCAGAACAACCTCATACCACAGCAACATGGCGAGAGCAAGCGGGATCGCAAGCGGCGCGAGACGGTCAACAAGATAGAGATGCTGCACAATGGGAGCTGGTTGAATCGGGATGAGTGAGTGGGCGCAGCAGCAGGGGCAGCAGGGGCAGCTTGCTGCCGCTGCCGCTATGTGTGCTTTGCTTGGACCTCTGCATGCAGAGTAGAGTTGCGACTGCTTAAGAATGGACTTGGACTGCATCTCGCGAGCAGGGATTGCAGCTGTCCAAGCAAAGCGCGATTGCAACTCTTCTCATAGAGCTGGCTGACGGCAGGAAATTCTCCCAGCAGTACAAGGAGTACCACAATGAGAATAAGGCAGTCAACACCCAACCGCCGACCTCGAGCAAGTACCTGATGCGCCTGTACCCCAAGACCATCGAGCGCGACGCCTACTTGCAAGCTGCTGAGATCCACTACGAGTATGCGTGAGTGCTCTTACCCGCCGTTGTCTACTGTCCCTTGCAAGACCCCCTGACCACAGCACATCACAAGCTCGCAAGATGTACGAGAGCGAACGCGAGACCATCGAGGCGATGTACTGGGAGGCCCGGGACCAGGTGCGCCAGCGCCTCCTGGGTTTGATCGACGAGCGCCGTCGCAAGCTCAGAGAGGAGAAGGAGGGCGGGGATATTGTCACTGGTGAGTGGTGCGATTGGCGCTGTATTGGCCTTGAAAGTGCACTGTACGAGTCAAGTAAAACTCAAGTGCATCTCACTGTCGATGGCACAGGCTGTATCAACGGATCCAATGCAGATGAGCATTGTTGGTCTCTTGAATGCAAGCAGGCTACAACATTAATCTCCTTGATCGCAGAATGACTGCACCATACATCTTCGGATGCATACTGCCTGCCCGAGCTCGGCTGACGCCAGAATCCCTGCTCGAGGCCCAAACCCGCCCACGCCCAAGACGCTCCCCCTTCCGCTCCCGCCTCGAGCCCCGCTCAGCCTCACGAAGCGGCACACCAGCCCTCACTATGCTCCAGAGCCGCGCCCAGTCGGGCACTACCAGCCCCAACGACGGCCCGAAATCCGACGACCTCCTCCTCCACTCTATGCTCGCACCCCAACTAGCCGTCATCAGCACCGACGACCTCATCGCAAAGGACAGCTCCTCGCTCGCCGTCAAGCCGCTGCCTAACGGGTATGGGGTGAACCAGAGCGGGAAGAGAGGGCCGAGGGGCAAGGTCATCGAGGACAAGGAGGTCGGCGCTGCACCGGGGACTAGTGCTGCTCTCGCTATGGCTAGTGGGCAGGCGCCGGCTCCTACTACTACTGCGGGGAAGAGGGGCGCTGGCGCACAGTCTGGCTGGGTGCTTGGGAAGGCGTTGAATGACATGAAGCGGATGGAGGAGGCGAGTTTGTTGGAGAGGGATAGTGACTGGGCTAGGATCCAGGGATCGCAGGGGGGTCGGGGGCGGCGTGCGCGGGGTGAGTAGGAGTGAGTCCATCACTCGGTTTCATGACTACCCACTTTGTCCTCGTCGAGCGTCGAGCGTCGAGCGACGAGCGACGAATTGGCCCAATGCGCTGTTTGCTGGCACTCAATCATCGCCTCCTGTCTGTCATATTTTCGTTCTCCTACATTGAGATTTGTATGTGTTATGTAATAGTGGTCTCAACGTAGAGGTCGTATGAGACGTCTCGCCTTCAGAATCCTGCTCTTTTGCCTACAGGCGGCACCAGCACACCAGATGCGTCGAGCGACAGTGGAGGTGGTCCACATCGGAAATACGAGTAGGTGCCTGCCTGCCTGATGATACACTGATCAACAAGACAAGATAGTAGAGACGCAGACAAGTACCGGACTTTATTTGGAGTGATTCGCACGACGTCGCACCAAGCCGTGGATAGCCGAAGCTCAGACACGAGGCGATTGCGATCTTGACGTCTTGACGACCCCACGCGCGATTGTGCATACATCGTGCATCGCGAGTTTGCTTACATTGCGATATTGCGATATTGCGATGTTGATCGTGATGATTGCAATGGCTTAGATGCTCAGGTGCCCTGCATAGCCTGTTGACGACCTCTTGTTATACAAACGTCGTCGTTTTAGGAGTCTTCACATGCTTGTTTGCAAGAACGATCAGCCGATGAATAGATACCGGAAGCAACTCGAGACGTGATGTGTCTCACGTCTAGACGCTTTACAGGTCAAGGAAGTCTTGTCGCTCAATTCAAAGCTGGCACTTTCTCTGCGCAATGTAGCATGTAGCATCTTCATGCAGACACCTACGTACCTACGTGCACGTATTGCCGGCGAATACCACGACACCTCATCGGAACGAAGTCAACGGCCGAGAGGCCCATGGACGGACGAGATGAACGACGACATTTGAGAACACGGACTCGGTCATTGGGGGAGGTAGTCACCACTCGGAATGGTCTTTGCTTCACCCGTGGATACCTAAATCGCCCTCATCTCTTCCAGCGAAACGCCAAACGCATGCATGCTCAATGATACCGGGCAATACCGGATGTACCTGCAGTGGGGACTTTTTTTAGACGCCAGACGTGGAAGACGACGAGCATGGTATGCTTTGGGGCATCAACAACGATTCCTACCCCTAGGACCCCTTGCTCAACCCCATGCCGACGCATGCAGAGACATCTCCTGGCACACACTCGTGGCCCTCTTTCCGAGCATCCGGCGTGAAGCGCGTGAAGAGTAGAGGCGAGTATGCGAGTGTAGCATGTAGCGGAGGAACTACAGGATATTGCAGAAATAACGGCATACGGCCACGCGATGACCACGTTTTACTATGTAAATGTCTTGGGGCGTGTGGGGCAACGAGCGATTAAGTCCGCCGTAGACTGTCATGTTGGGGATGCCAGAGATTCTCCGCCAGACACTACTTGGGAGGTCATTCAGAAGTTGGACGGCGACTAGCGACCGCTCTACAACTAGCTCATCATCGACTGTCAGCGAGGAGAGCAAAGTCGTGGACTCTACTTGCTGCTTCATCTTCATTCTCGTTCTTGACGACTCTCGATTGCTCTTGCTCAAAAGCCTTGCCTTTGCCTGAGCTTGTGGTCAACTCCCCATCGCTCGCTCCTCTAGACAAATATCCATTCGGGCAGGCAAGACCGCGTTCATCGCACCCCTACGCCGCATCGAGCTGCAATACCATCTCGAGGTCGGCGTGTACACGTACCCGCTCTTCTAGGCATTACACGACCTCCAGGTCACCTGTACACGAGCTAGAATGGCGTCTGCAGCAGATGCAGGAGCTGGAGCTGCGAGCTCCGGTGCTGGCCAGTACGACGTGAGCCGCGTCACGCAGTATGTTGGTAAGTCGGGGTGCTAGCAGTCGGGTCTCTAGCAGCTGCTACGGCACAGCTGCTGGGGGCGTGTATGCAGTCGTCGTACGTGCTTAGAGCTGACACAGCTTCATCTTATGTCGACACGTCGATGCTCGTTTGCAATATTCCTCACAACGATCTGCGGCACACCTCCACTTCTGACATTTCCCCCTCCCAGGCAATGCGTCAATCGAGACTGCTCCTGCTGGGCCAGTGCTGGACTTTGTGAAGCAGCATGGTGGTCACACTGCTATCACCAAGGTGGGTCGGGTGTCGCAGGATAGGCAGGGAGAGGCAGCACTAACTCGCAGGTCCTCATTGCCAACAACGGTATCGCAGCAGTCAAGGAGATCCGCTCAGTGCGCAAATGGGCCTACGAGACCTTTGGCACTGACCGTGCTATCGAGTTCACTGTCATGGCGACTCCCGAGGACCTGCGTATCAACGCAGAGTACATCCGCATGGCGGACCGCTATGTCGAGGTCCCCGGAGGGACCAACAACAACAACTACGCCAACGTCGACCTGATTGTCGATGTGGCTGAGCGTGCTGGCGTCCACGCTGTGTGGGCAGGATGGTGAGTAGCTGTGTAGGAGGGGAGGAGGCTTGCAGGCTGGAGAACATCTTGCTGACACCCAGGGGCCACGCATCTGAGAACCCGCGCCTGCCAGAGACATTGGCACAGTGCAAGATCGTCTTCATCGGCCCTCCCGGCTCTGCGATGCGCTCGCTCGGTGACAAGATCTCGTCTACCATCGTCGCGCAGTCAGCAGAGGTCTCATGTATGCCCTGGTCTGGTACCGGCATCAAGGACACCATGCTGTCGCCCCAGGGCTTTGTCACTGTGCCCGACAAGGCGTACGACGACGCCTGTGTCCACGACTGGCAGGAGGGTCTGAAGAAGGCAGAGGCGATTGGCTTCCCTGTTATGATCAAGGCCTCCGAAGGTGGTGGTGGTAAGGGTATCCGTAAGGTCGAGGACGGCGACAACTTCAAGACCTACTTTGAGGCTGTGGCCAGTGAGGTGCCAGGATCACCCATCTTCATCATGAAGCTCGCGTCCGCTGCGCGCCACTTGGAGGTGCAGCTCATTGCCGACCAGTACGGCAATGCCATCTCTCTGTTCGGACGTGACTGCTCCGTCCAGCGTCGTCACCAGAAGATCATCGAGGAGGCCCCCGTTACCATCGCGCGCCCGGATACCTTTGAGAAGATGGAGAAGGCCGCAGTGCGCCTCGCCAAGCTCGTCGGCTACGTCTCGGCCGGTACTGTCGAGTACCTTTACTCGCACCACGACGACTCGTACTACTTCCTCGAGCTCAACCCCCGTCTGCAGGTCGAGCACCCGACCACTGAGATGGTCTCGGGCTGCAACATCCCTGCTATCCAGCTCCAGATCGCCATGGGTATCCCCCTCCACCGTATCCGCGACATCCGCACCCTCTACGGCATGGACCCCCACGGTATAACTGAGATTGACTTTGACGGCGAGCACCCCGAGTCGGCCAACACCCAGCGCAAGCCCCGCCCCAAGGGCCACGTTATCGCGTGCCGTATCACTGGCGAGAACCCCGACGCCGGCTTCAAGCCCTCGTCCGGTAGCCTCACTGAGCTCAACTTCAGGTCGAGCTCCAACGTCTGGGGTTACTTCTCAGTCTCGTCTGCAGGTGGTCTGCACGAGTACGCCGACTCGCAGTTCGGCCACATCTTCGCCTACGGCATGGAGCGTGGCGAGGCCCGCAAGTCAATGGTCGTCGCTCTCAAGGAGCTGAGCATTCGCGGCGAGTTCCGCACGACCGTCGAGTACCTCATCAAGCTGCTCGAGAAGCCCGAGTTTGAGCACAACACCATCACCACCCAGTGGCTCGATGGCCTCATCGCCGAGGGTATGACCTCGGAGCGCCCCGACACGACCCTCGCTGTCATCTGCGGTGCTGTTGTCAAGGCCCACGTCGCGTACGAGGCCTGCCTCACCAAGTACAAGTCGGTCCTGGACCGTGGCCAGATCCCCACCCGGGACACGCTGCAGACCTTCTTCAAGACCGAGTTCATCTACGACAATGTCCGCTACTCGTTCGCGATGGCCAAGTCTGCGCCCCTGCAGTTCACCCTCTACCTGAACGGTGGTCGTATCTTTGTCGGATGCCGCAGCCTCGCTGACGGTGGTCTCCTCATCAGCCTCGACGGTGCCTCGCACACTGTCTACTTCCGCGAGGAGGTTGGTGCCCTCGTACTCTCGGTCGACGCCAAGACCTGCATGATCGAGGACGAGCGCGACCCTACTCAGCTCCGCTCGCCCTCCCCAGGCAAGCTCGTCCGCTTCCTCATCGACTCGGGCGACCACGTGGACGCCGGCCAGGCGTACGCTGAGATCGAGGTCATGAAGATGATCATGCCCGTCACTGCCACCGAGAGCGGTATCGCCCAGTTCATGAAGCAGCCCGGATCGCAGCTCGCCCAGGGTGAGCTCATCGGTATCCTCACGCTCGACGACCCCACCAAGGTCAAGTTCGCCAAGCCCTTCGAGGGCATCCTCCCCACCTTTGAGCAGAAGAACGGCCGCTACGGCACCAAGCCCCACCAGCGTCTCCGCGAGCACCTCGAGGTCCTCTACGACAACCTCAGCGGCTACGACAACAGCGCTGCTGTCGCGACATCCCTCCGCGTTGTCCAGGAGGTGCTCCGCAACCCCGAGCTCCCCTACTCGAACGCGCACGACGTCCTCTCGTCGCTCAGCGGCCGTATCCCCCAGAAGCTGGAGGACGATGTGCGCCACGCCATCGACAACGCCCATGCAGCCAAGCAGGAGTTCCCAGCCCAGAAGCTCAAGAACATCATCTCGAACTACCTCGAGTTCCACGTCGACATCAAGGAGCGCACGGCCGTCACCAACGCCATCGCGCCGCTCCGCACGCTCATCGAGGCATTTGCGTACGGCCTCAAGGTCCACGAGTGGCAGATCTACTCTGACCTCCTGAATTACTTCTCCGAGATTGAGGAGCCGTTCGCTGACAGCACCCTGACCCAGGAAGAGGTCATCCTCAAGCTCCGTGAGGAGAGCAAGGACCTTGACCAGGTCGTCAAGCTTGTCCTCTCGCACAACAAGGTCCAGTCCAAGACCAAGCTCATCTTCCTGATCCTCGACCTTATCAAGCAGGAGTCGCCCAAGGCCGAGATGACCACTGAGAGCGGCGTCGCCAAGGCGCTCACCCGCATGTCCGAGCTCGACAGCCGCGCTACCACAAAGGTCGCGCTCAAGGCCAAGGAGGTCCTCATCGTCGGCTCGCTCCCCAGCTACGAGGAGCGCCTCGGCCAGATGGAGAATATCCTCCAGTCGTCAGTCAAGACGAGCTACTACGGCGACAGCGGCAGCGGACACCGCCTGCCCTCCGCCGACGCGCTCAAGGAGATCACCGACTCGCGCTACACTGTGTTCGACGTCCTCTCAAACTTCTTCGACCACCCCGACCCCTGGGTCGTCCTCGCGGCCCTCGAGGTATACGTCCGCCGTGCGTACCGCGTCTACAACCTTATGCACCTCGACTACGAGCCTGCAGGCAGCAACGAGGACGCCAACATTGTCACCTGGCGCTTCAAGATGGGCGGCCCCGGCCTCGACTCGGCCACCCCTCGCGTCAACTCGTCGGCTGACTTCACCCGTGTCCAGAGCATGAGCGACCTCAACTACCTTGTCCACGCGAAGAACGAGCCGCTCCGCTTCGGTCTCATGACGTCGTACAACAACGTCGAGAACCTCAAGCGTGGCTTCGCTGGTCTCCTGAAGCGCTACCCTGCCTTCAACCGCGAGGAGTTCTACGAGAAGTACGGGAAGGACGCGCGCGACCCGCACGTCATGAACGTCGCTCTCCGCCTCTTCAACGGCGAGTCTGAGGTCTCCGACGAGGTCCTCAACAGGGAGTTTGTCCAGATCGTCAACGACAACAAGGCTGGCGTCCACGGTGCGGGTATCCGCCGCATCTCGCTCGTCATCTGCCGCAAGGACCAGTACCCCTCGTACGTCACCCTGCGTGCCAGCTCGGACGGCACCTGGAAGGAGGAGGACGCCATCCGCAACATTGAGCCTGCGCTTGCGTACCAGCTCGAGTTGGGCCGTCTCTCCAACTTCAAGATCACCCCCCAGCTCTCGGGCAACCGCCAGATCCACGTCTACCAGGCTGTCGCTCGCGAGAACAGCTCGGACGTGCGCTTCTTCGTCCGCGCCCTTCTCCGCCCAGGCCGCTTCATCGGCACGATGAAGCAGACCGAGTACCTCATCTCCGAGACCGACCGCCTCATCAGCGACGTGCTCGACACCCTCGAGATCGCCCAGCAGCAGTACCGCCAGGCGGACTGCAACCACATCAACGTCAACTGCGTGTACAGCCTGAACGTGACGTTTGACGATGTGCAGGAGGCGCTCGCGGGCTTCATCGAGCGCCACGGCAAGCGCCTGTGGCGTCTCCGTGTGACCCAGGCTGAGATCCGCGTCGTCATCGAGGACGAGGACGGCAACCAGATCCCCATCCGCTCGTTCATTGAGAACGTCTCCGGCTTCGTCGTCAAGTACGAGGCGTACCAGGAGGTCACGAACGAGAAGGGCAAGGTCATCCTCAAGTCGATCGGCGAGCAGGGCCAGTACCACCTCCAGCCCGTCAACTTCCCCTACCCTACCAGGGAGTCGCTGCAGCCCAAGCGCTACCAGGCGCACGTTACCGGCACCACCTACGTGTACGACTTCCCCGACCTCTTCCGCCAGGCTGTCGATAAGACGTGGCAGCTCATCCAGCAGCAGCTGCCTAACGTCAAGATCCCCTCCGACCTTCTCTCTGCGTCCGAGCTCGTGCCCGACGAGACTGGCGAGCTCGTCGAGGTGCAGCGCGCTCCTGGTCTCAACACTTGCGGTATGGTCGCTTGGGTGTACACTATGAAGACTCCCGAGTACCCCAAGGGCCGCCGCGTCGTCGTCATCTCCAACGACATCACCTTCCAGATCGGCTCCTTCGGCCCCGAGGAGGACGAGTACTTCTACAAGGCTACCCAGTACGCCAGGAAGCACGGCCTCCCCCGTGTGTACCTGTCCGCCAACTCTGGTGCCCGTATTGGTCTCGCCGACGAGGTCATGGCGCTCTTCGACGTTGCCTGGCGCGAGGAGGGCAAGCCCGAGAAGGGCTTCGACTACCTCTACCTCACCCCTGCGAACTTTGCCAAGCTCGAGGCCATGGGCGAGGGCGCCGTCACCACCGAGGAGATTGAGGACAAGGGCGAGCGCCGTCACAAGATCACCGCCATCATCGGTCTCAAGGACGGTCTTGGTGTCGAGTGTCTCCGTGGCTCCGGTCTCATCGCCGGTGAGACCTCGCGTGCCTACGACGACATCTTCACCATCTCGATGGTCACCGCCCGTTCCGTCGGTATCGGTGCTTACCTTGTCCGCCTTGGCCAGCGTGTCGTGCAGGTCGAGGGCCAGCCTATCATCCTCACTGGTGCCCAGGCCATCAACAAGGTCCTCGGCAAGGAGGTGTACACCTCCAACCTCCAGCTTGGTGGCCCCCAGATCATGTACCGCAACGGTATCTCACACCTCACTGCCGGCTCCGACCTTGACGGTGCTCTCCAGATCGTCAACTACCTCACCTTCATCCCCGCCAAGCGCGGCACTGCCATCCCCATCCTGCCTACTGGCGACTCGTGGGACCGTGATGTCGAGTGGAAGCCTACAAAGGAGGCGTACGACCCCCGCAACTTCCTCGCCGGTGTTATCGAGGAGGACATCTACAAGGCCGGTATCCTCGACCGCGGCTCGTTCTTCGAGACCATGGGCGGCTGGGCACAGACCATTGTCACTGGCCGTGGACGCATCAACGGTATCCCCGTGTCCGTTATCGCTGCCGAGACCCGCACCATCGAGCGTGTCGACCCTGCCGACCCTGCGAACGAGAACTCGACCGAGTCCCGCGTCAACCTGGCCGGTACTGTGTGGTTCCCAGACAGCTCGCGCAAGACTGCCACAGCCATCGAGGACTCGAACCGCGAGGGCCTCCCGCTCATCATCTTTGCCAACTTCCGTGGTTTCTCGGGTGGTATGTCCGACATGGCCCAGGCTATCCTCAAGGAGGGTGCCAAGATCGTCGACGGCCTCAGCAGCTACAGGCAGCCGGTGATCGTGTACCTCGTCCCCAACGGAGAGCTCCGTGGTGGTGCGTGGGTCGTGCTCGACCCCTCCATCAACCCCGAGTACATGACCATGTATGTCGACAATGACTCGCGTGGTGGTGTCCTCGAGCCCGAGGGTATCGTTGAGATTAAGTACCGCAAGGCGCGTATCCAGGCGACCATGGCGCGCCTCGACCCCGAGTACGCTCAGCTCAAGGCGGCTGTCGACGACCCGAAGAAGACCCCCGAGGAGAAGCAGGCGGCCCAGACCGCGCTCGAGGCGCGCGAGAAGCACCTCGCACCGGCATACCACGCCGTCGCGACCGAGTTCGCCGACCTGCACGACAGGTCGGGCCGCATGAAGGCCAAGGCCGACTGCATCCCCTGCGACTGGGAGAACTCGCGCCGTGCGATCTACTGGTCGCTGCGTCGCAAGCTCTCCGAGGTGCGCGTGATGAAGAAGCTCGCGGCGGCAAACCCGAGCCTCACGTTCGAGGACCGCAAGGCGCTCTTCGCGCAGATCCTGCCAGGCGAGCTGCGCAGCGACGGCGAGATCGCCGCCTTCCTCGAGAAGAACGGCGCCCAGGTCGAGGACTTTGTTGAGCAGGTGCGCGACGAGCACTGCGCGAACAAGATTGTCGACTGGGCGGGCTCGAACCAGCGTGGCGTCATGGAGGGCTTCCAGCGTATCCTGGACTCTATGCCGGCAAAGGACCGTGCGGACTTTATCGCCCAGATCTCGGCGCAGCAGCAGGCGTAAAGGACCTGGCGAAAGATACCACCACCACACTACTAGATAATCCGAGGAGCGCCCATGTCTCCTTAGCAGACTTACATTCCCCACGTTTTGCATCGAATGGAAATGATCGTATAGATAGAGAGTACAGCTGCCAGCTTAGAGGTATGCATCATTGCAGAAGCGTGTGGGGGCTTGGCTTCACCGAGTCAGAAATCCTGATCAACAGAGCTACCGATGCATGGGTTCGATGCATGGGTTCGATGCATGGGTTCGATGCATGGGTTTCAACAGCTTGCGTGGTTAACATCAATAGTGTTATGAACCCATCAGTCAAAATTGAGCTTCATTTACAGCTGCATGGTCTCCCACTGAGCGGGCTTTGTTGTTGGTATTCATACATGGGTTGACTGCAGATACATGCGTACTCAGGATCGAGCCGGCTCGCTAAAGTCACCCTCCGGACTCATGCGGCTCACGAGCTGCTTCCACGCCTCGACCAACTGCGAGCGTGGAATAACAAAGCCGTCGGCAAACGGTCCCAGCCGCTTGAGGAAAACCTTGTCGGTCTCATTTGCAATCTCAGTGGGAAGCAGCTCGGCCTGCTTCTCCCACGCTTGTCGATCACGGTCAAACTCGTTGAACAGGCGCAGCCGGAAGCCATATGCTGGTGTGTCAGCTTCATCGCGATGTGGTCGTCCAACTCACTCCTCTTCCCCACTGTCTGGATGCACTTGAATGTCCTTTGCTCTCCCAACTTCGGGTGCTTCGTGATCACCGTGCTCAGCACATCCAGCCCTGTCAAGTCTTCGTACAGTCGCATTGTTTGCAGCTGTTCAGGGCCGGTGCTCGGTGCTGCTGCTGGAGCCTTTGACGCCGGTCGTGATGTCGACTCTTGCAGCTTGCGGGAGTGCTCCACCTCTGCTTGATACTCTTTTCGCAGTTGGTCCACTGTGGTCAGCAAGTCCTGCATAGATACGCACGCTCTCCGTCCTTGGCTTTGGCCACATCGCGCAGCTTGAAGATCTCGTGACGCAGCTCCTTCGTGTCCATCCCTTCCAGTTTGGCGTCGAAGCTGGGCGGTTTCGCAGCCTGCTCAGCCTGCTGCAGCAGTGCTTGTGTTGCTGCCAGAGTCTTCTCCAGTGCTTCAACCTTGGCGATCTGCGACTGGAGTAAGGCCTTCTGACTCTCGATGACGGCGGCTTGGGCTGCTGGTCAGTTCTGACCCCGTCGTACGAATCACCTTTAGCTTTCTCCTCCGCTCTGCTCTTGTATTTGTCGAATGTGGCCTCGGCGTCCGTAGTCCGCAACTTGGACAGTTCGTCGAACTGTTTGGCGAACGCGTCGCGCTCCGCCTTCAAACGCTCAGTCTCTGTCTTTCCCTAACTGTCAGGTTTTGCAGCGACATTGATGACCTACCTTTTTGGTATGGTAGCTTGCGGCAGCATCTGCTTGGGCATCGTCCTGGTTCTCCACACTCTCTGACCTCGCGACCTTGGCCACCTTGGCCGGTCTTCCAACCTTGCGAGCTGATGAGACTGGAGAGCTGTCGTCCATGTCTGGAACTTCAGTTGGAGGACGGCATCGCATCTTACTGTCAAAATCGTCGTCTGCTACCTCTGCGTCCTTGGCAGCCCGCTTCGGAGCCACGTTCTCCTTCCCGCGCTTCACTGCAGTCTTGGGCGGCATCTCCTACGTGGTCTTTGAAGTGTATGCCTGCGCTCAGAGGTTCAATGAAGTATATGCACCTGACAACATCTGAAAGCGCACCTCAATCTCTCACTTTGTTTACACAATTGCAGATCTTAGTCGCACCTCCCTCTTTACATTCTCACCCCACGGGGAATATACGTCAACTGGTCCGGTGACTTTCTCTCTACCGTGCACCACTATCCGTTTACTACTGCCTCTCTTCTCATTCCAACAGCGATGGACCCACCACCAGCGCCGGCAACACAGGAGGAGAGCGGGTCTGAGTTCCAGACGGCTCTGAAAGCACTCAAGTCGGCGCACGCGCCGTCAGCGTCCTCGCATAGAGACGCGTCGGGTGGCCTCCCTCCGGTCCCGAAAGCTGCTGCCACTGCGGAGCAACCCACAGCTGGCCCCTCTACCGCGCCTGTCAAGCCAGTCAATAGACCTGCTGCTAGCAAAAACGCCATTGTCTACAGCGTGCTGCAGGTTGGTTTGAGAGTATGGCACAAGGCTGACCACAGCGACGAAACCCAGTACTCTCCTTGATAAGGAATGTGGGGCTGGAGATCGGCGACATCACTGTGGACTATCAGGTTGGAGCACATAATGGCGTGCTGTTCTTGAGGTAAGTCAACCTGGAGATGCGGAATACGTCGATAAACTGACTGTACAGTCTGAAATATCACCGCCTGCACCCCGAGTACATCCACACTCGGATAGAGAAGATGCGACATGCCTACAACCTGCGCATTCTTCTGATTCTCTGCGACATTGTAATCAGGGCACAATGGGGCGAAGCTGATATCAGAATGAGCATCAACAGCCATTGAGGGAACTCTCCAAGATAGCCATCGTCAATGACATGACCATGCTGGTGTCGTTTTCGTACGTGACATCCGTTGTACAAGCTGACATCAGTAACGAAGAAGCAGCACAATACCTAACCACCCTGAAGGCTTACGAGCACAAGTCTGCCGACAGCCTGAAGGAGAAGGTACTTCAGACATACCGTGCCCAACTCGAGCACGTGCTTACGAGCGGACGCAAGGTCAACAAGTCTAATGCCGAGGCGATCGCTGCACAGTTCGGGGTGAGTACTCCTGGCGTCAGCAAAAGTTTCGTACTGACGTGTAGTCTTTCGCAAACATTGCCCGGCAAACTAATCACACGCTTAGTTCCGTCAAAGGCCTCGGTAAGGTCAAGATTGTATCGCTGTTGGATGCGTTCAACAAGCCGTTCATCGCTGGCGGTATCAAGCGTCCTGATGCCGGCGAGAATGATGATCCGTCAGCCGAACGAGCCGAGGAACAACGACGTGCAGGCAGCGCGATTACCACAGGGGACGGATCCGCGATCGATATGGAGGGGCAGTCATTACCGCCAACAGCAGTGCAGGCTGAGAATGAAGGCGATGACAGCACATTAGCAACAGATACAATCCCAGCCGACGGCGGATCACCAACAGATGTTGGCGAACCCCCCAATGCTGCTGTCAGGAAGGATGAGGAACCAGTTGCCAAGCGACGCCGAGTGTAGGGCTGATTTCAACGCCCCTTCACAATCATCGTGGCTGCCTTACTTCATGGCTGGCAATGGGTTCAAATGTGTAGGGCCCTGTGGTGGCTGTCCGGCGATCTGTCGCTCGAAACCTTCCCAGCCACGTTGGTGTGATACGGTCACGCACTGCAGTCTCGCATCGCTTTTACCGTGATGTTCGATGGCGCCAACTTGCTCTCGGTCCCGGCCTTGTTTGTGACCGATAGTGAGTAGACCAGTGCGACTGTTCAGTCTGTAAGGCCTCTCGGCCCGTTTGCTGACGAAGCGCAGTAGTTGTAACTCTCAAGAGAACAGTGAGACGCCCTAAAGGGAAGCTTTCTGTGACGATTGCCTATGGAAATAATCCGACCTACCGTCCGACTGCCTTGAGCCATCGGTTGTCAAGTTGCACTCTTCGAGCTCGCAGCGCTGATCCCGAAATGTGCCGGTTGACTGCCCATCGGACAATGGGATCCATGTTGTCCGGAGAAACGATGCTCTCATCGTTCCTAAGCAACTCTAAATGCACGCCACCGCCAACACATTCTGCAGAATCTGCGGCGACCATCGATTTCGCTTTTCATCCATGTAACGATATTGTCAAGCTCCAATCACGCAGCATACATTTTTCGCGCTGGCGGTCTTGCCAGCGCCAAGGACAGGTCAAGGCACAAAGATTGCAGATGGCGCTGTACGACTGGGGCGGACTAACGTAAGGAAGTGGGGAATGCAGACACTCCCTTCTGATCTGGAAGTCATATCACTCACTGGAACACCGTACTGAAGGAACGATATCCGCCTCATACTGCGCCGATCTACCACAAGCCAGCGAAGATCGAAACTCAACGCATCGTGTGGTGGCTGATCCGGAACAGCCGACTAAGCACGCTGGCATCCGACCCGATGTCAACACTTGCACTTCGTTTGTGCCCACCGTCAGCCGCTTTTGTTGACTCGCTCACGTCGCCACCTTGCGGCTGCCATGCTGGACTGTCGCGTGCGGAGATAAGAAGTGCTGTGCACGGTCCCCGCAGGGTTCGTTTCATGAGCTTGTCCGTTCTTCGAAGGACGAGGTCATATTCTACGGCGGACTATGTGCTGCAGAAGCGACGTGTCTTGGGCAATGCGCCGGACTGTACAGTCAGCTTGCGATGGACACTTCGGTGTACTCTGCTGTGGTAGCGAAGCAAGAACATACACATGCTTTGCCCATTTTGAAGACCTCAGCAGGAGAGGCTGCTCGACTGCAGGCTTGTTTGATTTGCTACAAACACTGTCTATGGGGCCTCGTATCAAGATAACCTTTGAACAGATCGGTGAAGACGTCTGTGAGCCGACTTCGTCTCTCGGACTTGCCCTCAACACAATTTTATCATGACTCTCCAAGACATCTATGCTATCAGCGGCAGCAGCTCGGGCTTGAGCCCTCGACGCGACGTTGCCTTCCCACACACCACACAAATGTCCAAGCACTGTGTGTCAACAGAGGGGGAGAATGCATTCAACACAACAGACACACTGACCTCAAGACTGAGTCAGCAGTCACATATATGGACCGCATCGTCTTCGCACCTGTCCTCGACTCCGCAAGATCCACCGCGTCAACAAGCTGACCAAGAGGTAACCTCTGCTCAACTCCCAAGAAGTCTTCCACAGCAAACACAATCGTCCTCTTTCCCAGAACCGTTCCATATCGCATCGTTCGGCTCTCAGGTACAGTCCCCGTTCGAGGAAAGTTTGGCGACGGTATCGATATCACAAACGCCCACTTCACAGGCAAGCGATGCGACATGCTATCCTCGCGGTCAGGCTGGGCTTGGAAAACGCTTCTCGTTGCCGAACAATCTTGCGACGTTCAGAGTGGCTGCACGTCGAGATTTCGAGCCGCCGTTCCGGTCAGCGATATCAGCTCACTCCTCATCCGCACAAGGGCTATCTCATGCCCCATTGCCGAATAATGTCGAGATCGGTACCGATCCTCCTACAACCACCAACACCACGTTCCATCGCTTGCTGCCCGTGCTTTGCAACGGAAATGATGGTCGGAGCGGAGTACTGAAGAACAAAGCGGCTGGTTCTGATGCTCGGTGAGTTTGACATCTGAGTGTGGCATTCCCCCACTCGTGGCACGGACTATTTGGCGGAGCACAGCTGAGAGGGGCGGCGAGGAGTATTTCCATCAGCGCCCATCATGACATCGTCTCTGATGGCTGTTAGCATGTGCGTTGTCATGCATGTGTAACACACGCCGCTGTGTGCCCACTCGGTACATCCCTGCGGTCTGCGTGCAGCTGTGCATTGTTCCGCACAGAAGGTGATCTGCGCCCTGATGTCTGCCTTCAGAAGACACTCATGTTTGTGGCATCCGTCAAGGTGCTCGCCACCTTCGTGAGATCTTTCTTAGGGCTTTCGCCAATATCAGGCAGTGACATACATGTCGCTTCACCGCCCGATCAGCATGATTGGGCAGCGAATGTTGTGACACTGGCGATAGCTTTCGGCAGGTGGCCGTACGATTGTAAGCCTGACGATTGCAGATGAGAAGGACTGACGAATGTTGTGAGAAATGGGAAGAAGGGCTGACATGCGCCCGTCTGGCGATCAGGCAGAAGGACTCCCAGTGTGTGATTCCACCTTCCTCTATGCAAAGGCCGCCTACGAGCCCCAACTCAGTGAAGAAGGAGAACGATCATCCCACCTCCTTTATCAACACTCTGCCGGTCCTTGCAAACACACTTCACCACACGCCCACCACAACATACTGGCAGTGCAACTCATCCTTCTCGAGCGCCCATCATCAAGCACAACAGCCGATGCACATGGCTGCACTAACGCTAGACAGCAACGATCATGGCAGCGGATACATGGAGGACACTCATGACAACACATCATCTGGTGTAGTCGCTGCCGGCGGCACTACCAACACGGGCACCACCACTGGAGCAACGACAACGGCAGCTCCAGAGTTGTCTCCTTACCAACCTCGCAATACCGTGCAACTCGCCAGCTCCCCGTCTGATGCCACATCACAGCCTGCTTACGCTGTCACTGCAGCAGCACCGGCCACCTCACCAGCGGTTGCCACCAGTCAACTGGCATTGTCACCGCCTCAGAATCACCGTGAAGTGCACCCTGCGGCTGGCTATTACTACGGCAACAATGGCACTCACACCCAGCAGCAACTGCGAGCATATCAGCAAGCCGCCTACGCCAATCAACCTCACTCTGCCATGAGCAGCACGTATGGTCAGAGCGTTGCCACGCCAGGTTACGAAAGTGGGTACGCCAGCCACCTCTCCCCATACCACCAGACGATGCAGCTCCACCAGCAGCAGCAGCTTCAGCAGCACTACCAGCAGCAAATGCAACAGCAACAACAGCAGCAGCATCAGCAACACCAGCAGCAGCAACAACAAGCCTACCAGCAGCAACAGCAGCAGCAGCACCAACAGCATCAGTCTGTTCAGCACAGTGCTTCCTACACTCAAGACCAGTATGACGACTTTCAGCGCGCCAAAAGCGAACCCTACTACGACTACGATGGCCGCAACATCAAAGCCGAGAAAGAGCCGATACTGCTGCCCGGCGAGAAGGAGCTCCCACGCCCCAATCGCTCATATGCAAGTCTCATTGGCGAGGCGCTCTTGCGTGCCGCTCCACCGCATCAGCTGTACGTCTCCGAGATCTCTGAGAGCATCAAGGCGCACTACCGCTGTGAGTGGACTTGCTGGCCATTGTCGTGTCACCAGCTCCCGCTGACAGTACACAGACTATGCCCAACGGCCGTCCAAGATCTACAACGGTGTTCGCCACCAGACGTCGATGTGCAGGGCGTTCGTTAAGCTTCCACGGCCGTGGGGCGACCAGTCCGGCGGCGCACGCAAGTGGGCTATCCGTGACGGGTGCCAGACGTGGTTCAGAGGTGGCGGCTACCACCCCGAGGGCCCTCCAGGACGCCGGAACTCCTCCGCCAGTGGCCACAAATCTCGTGCCAGTGGTGGCAAGCGCCGTGCCACAGGCCGAAGCAAGGAGTATGCTGTCGGCTCATCCATCAGTCCCGACCACGAAGAGACCTTTGTCGACGACATGGGATCCGACTTCAACAATGACCTCGGCCCGTCGACCGGCGTGCCCTGGGACCCGTACAAGAACCCCCTGCCTGCCGAGTACTACCCAGCTCCATGCGATAGCCAGAGCCAGTGCCAAGGTCACGGTCATGGCCCATCACGCGACGTGCATGAGCGCGAAGAGAGCCAATCGGTCGATACAAAGCCACGCATGCTCCTTGGGGTTGCGCAGCAGCAGCAGCAGCAGACAATCATGCGCCCCCCATACTCGCCCTCGCCCCAGCAGATGCACACACCTTTGCACCCCCAGGTGCCTGTCTCGGCGTCTGTGCACTCGCCAGCCTCGCACCACCAGTTTGTGCCCGCTCCGTATGGTGCCGCCTATGGATACCAGCAGGTGTATGGGGGTCCTGGAGCCAGTAGCAGCGGCATCGGCAAGGACGGTTTCCCATCGGCGACGCCCATGACCGCTGCGTCGAGTTACGCGTGGCCCACCTCGGCCGGCTACGCAAGCTGCGAGTATGACGGGTGGCGCCAGCACAATCCCCACTCCGAAGGGCAGGCGCAGAGCCAGGGCTACAGCAAGCCAGGTGGAAGTGGTATCGGCAACGGTGCCATTGTGGCGGAGCGCTCCCGCTCCCCTGCGGCACCCAACAGCGCGTACCAGCAGGCGACGCACAAGCCGCCGCCCGGCGGAGGCGACTGCGACGAACAACTCGTCGAGATCAAGCGCGAGACGTCGCCGCTGTCGTCTCCACCCGAGTCGCCAATGAACTCGTAGCGGGATGGTCGTTCTCACAAGCTCAGCGCGCAGGTCGCGGTGGCTCGTCTCCTCTGGCCTGTCTGCGCGACTATGTCTGCTCGAGCAACGGGAGCTCGACGGTGGCGCAGGCAGCTGGAATGGTGAGATTAATTGGAGTGGATGCTTGATTATCGTGTTCGTGGGTGTCAAGGCAAGTCAGTGTGTGTAGAATGTGGATGGCGGAGGCGCAAGACGTTCACTTGCAACGGTGAGGGGAGGGTCTGGGTCTGAAGGATGTCCAGTGTTAGTGTCATGGTCGGTCGATGTCGAAGAAGGTGTCTGCACATTGTGTATGTATTCATGTTATGCAATCCCAGTTTAACAAGCGCACGGTAGAGGTCGGTGAGCGATATCAGTTAAATTGAAGGGTGGCCTGACGCATAGTGTTCTTGACCATGGCAGCATTCTTTTCCTCAGCCTCTGTCCTTTGAACCTGCTACGCCAGGGCATGAGCTATTATTGCTAAAATACATAGAAATACGAGTGGTGCTGAGATACAGAGTCGAGGCAATCAGTACACCAGATAGCAGATCTCCAGGACAGCTGGGGGTTAGCGAAGGTCATCAGTGGCACTCACGGAAGCCAAAGGTCAGTCCGACCCAGAAGACAATGTTCCCTAATGTCGGGTTGCGCTTTACAATCGGCAAGCGGCCCAGCGCGATGAGGGGAACTTGGATCATCTGAGGTTAGATACGTTAATACAACTACCCACCTGGAGGAGGAACAAATACGGCCTGATCTTCTTGCTCACCACGGCCATGACGAGCTCATGACACAGCGCAGACAGGAAGAACGTGAACATTGTCGCCGCCCAGCGCGACAGCCCCATGCCACTCCTCGACGACGCGTACACATGCCTGAGGAGGAATGTATGCACCGGCTTGTTCCACTTGCGCGCAAACTGGTCCCACGACGTGCTGTTCCACCAGTCCTGGTAGAACTCCCTATCGGCGAAGTAGGACAGCTCCGCGAACCCGGCACACACGCACTCGAAGATAATATAAAAGATGAGGAGGAAGTTGATCATCATCGGGATCGCGAGGTTGGCGAACGTACGCGCGATCGAGTCGCCTGGCTTGGGCGTGTACGGCATGATGTAGTGCTCTGTGACGGTGTAGATGAGGGAGAAGGTCCCGAACGTGGCGAAGACCTTCTCGAGGACGTAGAGAGGGCGGATGGTGCTCGTGCGCGGGTACTCGAGCTGGTACACCAGGGTGGGGAAGCACATGAACTCGATAAAGTGCTTGTAGGTTACGTTCTCGGGCCACGTGAGGCCGCGCTCGCCGTTCGAGCGGAGCTCGTCCTCCATGTCGTCGATGTTGCGACAGAGGAGGGCGATCTTGGGGTCTGGGGACCATGCGAGGGCTGCTGGGGGGCGCGGCGCGTGCGGGTGGCTTTCGTGGCCCGGCTCGAGGGAGGTACCGCGCGGGAGGTTGGATTCGGGCAAAGGGAGAGCGTCGGTCGCGGGCTTGGTCGAGCGGTGGCGCTTGCGAATTTTTGTGGTTTGGGGGTCCATCGACGTTGTTGTGGCATAGGTCGGTGCTGGAGTCTTGACGTCGACGTCTCCGGCAGCGGCAGCGGCGCTGGAGTTCGCCTTCGCCTCGGCAGTGACGCTTGCATCCAGGCGGGCCATCTTGTCGGCGACGGCGACCTTGTCGTTCAGGTCGGTGGTGTAGACTGGTTGCGGGGTGCCGGGGACGCTGATCTGCGGGGCGCTGGCCTCCCGGGCCTCGAGCTCGGCCTTGTGCTCGGCTGCTTCTTGCATGGCGCGTTCGAGGCCGCCGGGGAGGGAGTCGACGTACTCTTTCAGCGTGCGCTTCTCTTGCTGGAGTCGCTTGTAGACGGCGGAGAGCATGCCGTTGTGAGACATGTACGAGTGCATCTTCATCATGCAGGACATGGCATCTGGCTCAGTCAGCACTCACAGCGATGATCCCTAAAGGCAGCAACAGCAATGACTCCAAAGGAGTTCTTTACAGAGGTTCTTTTTTACTTACGGAGAACGAGGAACCCCGCCTGAACCCAGTACCAGTCCCGAGCATAGCCCCAGAAGATCGCAATGGCGAGAAAGATCGACTGGAACACATGCTGGATGATAATCCCCGTCCAGTGGTAGTTGTAGTACCCGTACTGCAGCCCTTTGACAAATGGCACGCAGAGAAGCATACTCGCGAGCATCATGCCGTCCGCCAGAGCGAGGACGAGCATGTCCCGCGTGATCAAGCGGCCAAAGTCCAAGCTCAGGATCGTCTTGTTCTGGTCCCAGGACTGTATGGACGTCTTGACGAAGAACAAGGCGAGTCCTGAAGTCAGCGGGAACGACGGCATCACTCAGCGAAGTCGACAACATCAACTTACCAAGCCAGAAGAGCGTAAAGAATCCCCGGAACTCATCCCTCTGGCTCTTGACATTCTCCCTGTCAAAGCTGGAGTGGCGAGGCGTAAACTGCAGCAGAGCCTTCACCTCCTTGCCTGCCGAGACGTACGGGCGGACGCGCACCTCGCCGCTGGGTGTGGATATCACCGTGTCCCCGTTCGGCATGACCTGCGGGGTGTTCGGGCGGTCCGTGTTGGCCCCGGAGGGCGTTGAGGAGCTCGGCTTGGACATGGCGGAGGTCGTAGGCGCCAGCGGTGACGATCCGTGAGGCCCAGAAAGCGAGTGTGTTCTTGGTGCAGGGGAGTTTCCTGATCCAGAGATAGTTGAGGAAGAAGTCGTGTTGTTGACAGAGGGTATAACGCTTGCTGATGACATATCAACGCTCGACGACCAGGCTCGACGTATCCCCTCGAGCTCGATCCGCTTCTATAGTCGTCCTGGCGTTAGAGGGGCGGGCGGGAGAGGGCACTCAGTCAGTGCTCCAAGGAGCTCCAAGCGCCAGAGAGCTGCTCGCGGTGCTACTCACACGACTAGTGTTACAATGGAGGACAGTCCGACATCAACAACGCAGCACCCCGAAGGAAGAACAATAGTCCATATGCTCAAGCTCGCTCCTACTTTGCAGTCACCGTCGACAGGATGATCATCGGCAGGATGCCGTCTCCGAACTGTACGTCACCGATAATAATGAACCGCCAGGCACCAGCGCAGGAGGCCGTATCTTTGTTTGACCCCTCCTCCATTTTGGTGCTCTCCTCGTTGATCTCCTCGTTGATCAAGTCAAGTGGTCTGCAACCCATCAATACGTCAGACGTCTACTCTACTACTCTACACGACAGCACTCGTAGCTCGAGCGACAAAAGCAGGCGCATCGTGACCCGTGCTCAAGACTTGACCATACGTTTCAGCGATCGTACCCCACTGGACGAGCAGCTCTCGGACTCCCGCGACCTCTATGACCTCGGCTTGACTCCGACCGTGTCTGGCGCATTGGACTGCACGCAAAAACGCACACTCGACCCCCAGACGCAGCTGTACACCGAAAAACAAGAGGCATCGGTCTTGATACTGCAGCGAAACAAGAGCGCAGCATCACAACTTCACTGTACAGCCCACAGCCACTGTAACCCCCCCCCCCCCCCCCCCCCCCCCCACCCCACGCTCCCCACTGCATACCGCAGTGCTACGCCCCGATGGCCCGACACTACCTCCTCTCGCGCACGCTCGACCCCCTCCTCGGCGTGTTCACGGGTTTCCTGGCATACTACCTCCACGAGACGAACCCGCGCACGGCCCCACCACCAGGCCACACGCTCAAGGACCTCGTGCGGTGGCAGTGGGCCGACAACGCCCGGCGGCGCGAGGAGGCCGCGGCGGCGAGCATGGCGAGTGAGCAGGCCGAGCTGGAGGCCGTGAGGCGGGAGCTGGAGGCGGCGCCGGCAGAGGGGGTGGTGAAGGGGGGTGTGAGTGATACGGCGAAGGCCGCGGGTGTGGTCGCGGCAAGTTCGGCGACGGGGGCTGGAGCAGGGGCTGCACAGACGGCGGAGAAGGCTGTCTAAGCCTCTGGCTTGGGGTAGACGACAAACGATGATCGACGGAGTTCACTCATGATGACATATGGCGGTCGATAAAGATCAATTTCGAAGCCGAACGACGGCCGATGGAGTTCAATCTTGAGGTGGGAAGAGTCGGGAAGGCGTACTGGGTCGCGCATGGCATGGACGGCAGCATTGCATTGATGTATATGATACCACATTCAAGGTATAGCATGCTGAGGCCCTACTTGGCTGAGTCGGTGATGGACGAGAGAGAGCAGACACTGCTGTGCTCACTTGGGTCGACTGCGAAGCAGGAATCATTGACTTGAGCTCACAATCAACTGAAGGATTATCAGTGCTCGCTGACTGTGTTGCACACTGCTCACCGGAAATGCAGTCGACACTCCCAGGAGATGCAGCCGACACTCAATGTGGTTCGACCGCTCACACATCGGCTTCCCCAGAACCTGGTTGTCAATGCCGGTCAAGGGGCAAACCTTCTTATCCTTGCGGTGCACAATGCGGCTTTCCGCGGTAGCACCTTGCGGCAGAGATGTGTCGCGAGCACTTGAGCCAGAGACTGTTCAGTGGTGCAAGGTTGGTTGGGCCAGAGCAAGGTCATTTTATACACTCACATTGGTCGGTGTACAGGAATCATAGAGGAGCGGATCGACCCGGTCCTCGCATTGCTCTGCTGGCAAGTCAAGACATGCTGCTCCCGCCCCTGCTCATCTCACGAATGACTTGCACCAGAGGCAAGATCAGCAGTGGTCTACACTACGGTCTGACTTCAACTATCGAGGTAGACTAGCTGAGTGGGGTCACTTCCGACAAACGCGATGTTGCCCTCTCATGGCCACCTGTCATAGCATTGGGAACGGAGCTGGCCCATGGCGAACTGGTGTGGCAGTGGGGTATAACCTGCCTATGGCGACTTGTTGCTGCAATCGGACAGAAACCGCTCATTACGACTTGATGCTGCAGTGAATCAGAGCTCGCTCTTGGCGACTTGCGAAGTCCGTATACCACGAGACTGGGATTATTCAGGCTGGCCAGCGATCCAAGAGCGTCAGGATGCATGATCGGTGATCTTGGGCTGGTCATTCAGAAGGAGACGAGCAGGTGTGCCATTCGCATTCCGCCAACGACCGAGCATCGTCTGCTAAGACCAGGACCTCAAAAAGTGAGACTGGGTGCATATCAGTGGAGCTGCCCGCTGTGTGCGACGCTCCTCGTCACTGCTTACCAGATCCCTAGTGGGATTACGAGTGCTCAGAGCCATATTGCGACGACCTGATTTAGTTCCCAGCAGCAGCGACGCTCCTTGTCGCTGGTGATCAAATCTCAGTTAGACCACATTGGAGCAGAGCGGGATTGCGACGACTTCCTGCCTCCAGGTCTGGGTATGAAACGAGCTCAATGTGTAGTGCGTCAGACTGTACGGGAGGAGCTGAAACGACTTTTTGTGTAGTGCGTCAGACTCGACGGGAGGCGCTTGACCTCGCCTGCCGACAAGTGTTCGCCACAACGTAGGGACAATCACAATCGCACTTGCCTGGCACTCGGCTTGGCTGACAGTACTCTGACAGCAGTCATCACGTCGCTCATTCACCACCCACCATCTCGTCCACGGCACTCAGGCCAGCTCGTGAACATGTCCTCGAAGGCGGGTCCACTGATCAGTGTATAGTGAGTTTGCTTTGCTGCAAGGAAGATCAGCACGTACACAGGAGAAGTGAATGTAGTGAGTGGGTACAGCCCGAGTGTATGAGGAGTGTGTGGCATGGGCATTTCCAAGCAAGCTATATACGACTTACCGACATAAGCTCCCCACTTGCCACAACGTGTCCAGCATCTCATGCAAACCCGTACAGCTATGCAGCATACCTTGTGCTGCCTTGTACAAGCAGATCCGGCTGAATGGGACTTTGCAAACATCTGTCCGCATTGACGGGAGAGCGCAACGGGAGGCGGGGACAGCCCCCGGGTCGGGTTCAGGATGTTGATTTCAATGCCCTTTGTGTCTGTAAATGCAAGGTATCAGTATCAGTAGGTGCAGTACAACTTGCACTGAACGCATTGATCGACAAGCAGTATATGCAGCACACGAGCAGATGATAAGTGAGGATCGATGTTTGCACCTCCCCGATGATCGGTGAGGGTATATCTGAATGGGCCTGCGAGTGTTAAGAGGATCAAAGCAGTCAATCTGCAAATCTGCAGACCAAACTCAAGGACGTCTCCACGTCCATCAGCAGTCCTCACATGTGCTGCCCGTACTGTACAAGCAGACACGCAAAGTCAGTCACCACTGGCCACTACCTCGAACGAGATCTGCACACCTCGATCCCTGCACATGTCTCCCTATGCATGTATGACCGAGGTATCCCCGCTGAAGCGAGTCTGCCAAGCACTGTAGATGTAGATCCTAACAGCACATGTACCTGCAGCTCTTGAGTAGCACATCAGTACATGCTCACTCACATGCACCACTGCTACCCAGGTACCTACGCCCGTCTCGCGTCTCACGCTTAGCATCGTCCACCCCAACGACGCTCAAACATCAGATGATTCAACCCCAATTGCAGATCACCCTCCTCGCAGGAGCAGCAATTGTATGGCCTGCTCGCCAACTCGGGCCGCAGGTGCTCCGTGACCACTGTATTGCCCTTCGACGCTAAGCAAATGCATGCGAGGGTGGTTGAATTGCTGCTCCGCGTGCTCCATCTGTATGCTTTATGCTGCCTTGCTTTCAACTCTGCAGTCAGACATGAGCAGAGCTAGCAGAGATCGCCGTACACGAACATTTTAACGACCGAACGCATTCTAGGAATCAGGATCCGTCTTAGCACCTTACTACCCTGCTATGCTCGTATTCCCCCCTCCTCCCGCTTGTGCCCATATTGTATTAATATCCTCCCCTTGACTATATCCCTCCCTGGGCGATAAGCTCTCTTCCTAGCTTCCTAGTTCCCCCTCTTCTCTGCCCCCAAACAAGCTCCCCACTGGCATTACCCAGTTTCCTGGCTTCTGGCTTCTGGCTTGCATCCATCCGGGTTGGGTTCTTTTCCGCGGCGACGCCACCCTTCAGGCTTTTTGCTTGAAGCGCATCTGTATCAGCCCAAACCTTAGTCTATCCTAGCTAGCACCTGGCCTCTCCCTTGCTTCACTCTATCCGGCCCCCGTACCTAGCAGCAGGAAACACGCACCTGGCTTCAGTAACCACAACCGACACCTGCAGCAGCCGCAGCCGCAGCCACCACCATAGCCACCAACACATCGGCCACCACCACCTATCCTATCTCCAATCTCCACCTGCAGACTACTCTACATCCCCACTTGTCACTGGCTGTTGGACCCATCGACACCAGACACCACCGGGACACCACCCTGTCGGCACCTGTCGGCACCTGAACCGCTCGATCTCTGTTTCTTTCCTGTCCCACTGTCGACCTGTCCTGTTCGTTACCTGTAGCTTGTAGCCATCTACCCTCGGCCCGTCGCGTCAAACCTACGCCACCACGCTACACTACATTCTACCCCACGCAGCACGCAGCACGCAGCGCGACAAGCCAATAACACACCCTACTACACCACTACTACACCAACTTCAACTGCACCATTTCTTCTTCAACAACCTACCCACCACCACCTGCAACTGCCGCCGCCGCCAGCCGCAGCAGCGACATGTCCAAACCATACGTGCCGACACCCAGCCTGAGCCGCTCTGGCTCGCCGCCGCTGATGCGCTCCACGTCCAGTTCGAGCATGTACGCGAACAGCCACAGCCACAGCCATAGTCCCACGGAGCGTCGTGGTGATGAGGAGAAGTTGCTGTCGAATCTGGGGGGTGCGCCGCGTCCGCCGTCGCCTCTGAGCAAGGAGACGAAGGATGCGGCGGCTCCTCCAGGGACGAAGGAGCAGGTGTTGCCGATTTTGAACTACTGTGCGGCGTCGATTATGATGACCGTAGTTAATAAAGTGAGTGAGCCCGTCGCGAAGCGGCGGGCGAGCGAGCGAGCGAGCGGCAGAGACGAAGAGCGACGCGGAGCGCCGAGCGAGCGTGAGGAGTGGCATCGACGGCGAGCCCGCAGTGCGAGGCGGCGCGAGGCGGAGAGAGAGCAGCAGCGATGAAGCGCGAAGTGCGAGGGGCGGGCGAGGGAGCATAGGAGTAGCATCGCCGCCTCGCACTTCGCGCTCGCCGTCGATGGAGCAGCAGCGATGGAGAGCGCGAAGCGCAAAGCTGCGAGCGAGCAGCAGGCTCAGAGAGCTAGCAGTAGGCAGCTAGCTATGCCTAAACGCAAGTCTGGCATAACCCAGCTACTCGACATCCTCATCAGGGATGTCATCTCATCTCCTCTATCGCTTGCTGCTTTGCTTGAAAAAGTGAATCAACAGATATCAATGCTCTGCGATCCCGCTCCTCTGCAAAGTTTACTCTTGCTGCTAGCTATAGTCTCGCTATGACTGTCTCTGTACCCCTCGCCGCTAACCCCAGTACGTCGTGTCGGGCGCCAACTTCTCGATGAACTTCCTGCTGCTCGCGATCCAGTCGGCGGTGTGTGTGCTCGCCGTCTGGGGTGTGAAGCGTGCCGGCCTCATCACTTGTAAGTAAACAAACCTCTAGGGTTTACCTATCTGAACGTGCGCTTATCGCAGTCCGCGACTTCGACCTCAAGGACGCCAAGCAGTGGTGGCCCGTGTCATTCCTCCTCGTCGCCGTCATCTACACTGGCTCCAAGTCCCTGCAGTTCCTCTCCATCTACATCTACACGTAAGTAGCAGTAGCACCTGAACTTGATCAAAGTCTGCCCATCTAACGCAACGTCTGCCCGTCTAACGCCCAGGATCTTCAAGAACCTCACGATCATCCTCATCGCCTACGGCGAGGTCTTCATGTTCAGCGGCCACGTCACGGGCCTCACGCTCGTCTCCTTCGCACTCATGGTCGGGTCCTCGATCATCGCCGCATGGTCCGACATCTCCAACGTATGGAACGGCATCGTCGACCAGACGACAGGCATGGAGATCACCTCAGTCCCCAAGATCGGCGGCGTCTCCATCGGCTACTTCTGGATGGCGCTCAACTGCGCCTGCTCGGCCGCCTACGTCCTCTTCATGCGCAAGCGCATCAAGGTGACGGGCTTCAAGGACTGGGACTCGATGTTCTACAACAACCTCCTGTCGATCCCCGTGCTCGTCATCTCGTCCCTCGTGTTCGAGAACTGGGGGTACGAGTCGCTGCAGGCCAACTTCCCGCCCGAGAACAGGAACATCCTGCTGTCCGCGATTGTGTTCTCTGGTGCGGCGGCGGTGTTTATCTCGTACAGCACTGCGTGGTGTGTGCGCGTGTGTGGGTCGACGACGTACTCGTGAGTAGGTTGGGTTTGGGAATCTGTGATGAGGGTTGGAGTGGGTTGGTGGTATTTCACGAAGAGGTTCATGATCTGCAACAGCGAATCGCACTGAGCCGTTGCTGGGCACGATCTGACGTGAGGGGTCGATGCTAGCGATCGATTCAGCCTGCCATGTCGATCCTTCACTGCAACAGCGAATCGCACTGAGCGGTTGCTGGGTACGATCTGACGTGAGGGGTCGATGCTAGCGATCGATTCAGCCTGCCATGTCGATCCTTCACTGCTTAGTGACGTTCTCTTGGAGATTGGTCTTGGGCGGTCTTGCAGATCTGCCACTGCCTCTGGGCGGCCTCGAACGAGTCATGAACAAGATCACTTGGTATCAGCTCGTCAGAGCGAACTCTTGGGATGTGACTCATGTCCGCCACTTGGGCATTGGTCGATCTGTCATCCACAACCTGTCTGGGCTGTGGCCGCACGAACAATCAGCGGCGAGCTGCCTGATCTGATCAGCCATGATCTGTCTAAGCAATCAGCGTGGGTCCGCGTCTGTTGGTCAAGATGACCTGCCCAAGGTGACCAGCGAGGTGATCAGCGTCGATCTGCATGAAGTGGATATGGCAGGTCTCTTGCTATGATCGCTGGAGCATGATCTGCCACCCGACGTGGGCTGCTATGTCTCGCAGTCGCATTGAGCACGATGCAGTCTGCCCAGGTGTGTCTCGCATGAGGCTTTCAGATTGTCTGGATTCGTCCAGGCGCCCATTTTACGCTTCCCTTCTCTGCTGTCGAGGCTTCTCCTCGACCTCGGCTCCGCCTCGCGGCTCGCCTCGGTCTCGGCTTCGCTCGACTCGGCTAACCGCAGCATGGTCGGCGCCCTCAACAAGCTCCCCGTCGCCGCCTCGGGCATGCTCTTCTTCGGCGACCCGGCGACGTTCGGCAGTGTCTCCTCCATCGCCGTGGGTGGTATCGCGGGTATCGTGTATGCGATTGCAAAGACGAACCAGGCGCGCGTCGAGGCGGCCGCCAAGGCGAGGTCCACGGGTGGGCCGTAGCCGTAGGCCACTCATCGATGTAGAGCGACACTACTACGATTCCCGAGCTTCGATCCCAGAGCAAAGACCTGGAATGGAGCACACACCATAGAGAGAACAGAGTATGAGTATGTTGGACGCTGGCTGGCATGTGCGGTGCATGTGCGTAGGTGGCGTTTGTTGGCCGATAGATGGCTGAGCATGTACACGATACTTGATCGATACCAAGCCGCAAAGAGGAGAGAGCAGTGGAAGGGAAGCAAGGGAAGCAAAGGGCAGGGGTGCACTGCACAGGAAGAGGATCGGTAGGCTGAACAGCAGGAGGGAGAGCGAGGTTTGACCAGGTGGCGGACGGAGGCAAAGCCGGAAGAGCGATGTCTGAGCAGACGTGCGGACGAAGTTTACCGTAAAGCAGGTAGAGCGAGCGAGGTCTAAGCAGACGGCGGACGAACGGAAAGTAAGCAGAAGGAAGGGTCGAAGCGCATTGATAGGCAGCAGGAGGAAGAGCGGGATGGAGGACGAGAGGAACGAGAAGGGCACCGGGTCGGAGCGAGAGGGAGAGTGGTTAACAGAGAGGGGGTTGGGTGAGGAGGGGCGGCAAATGGGGGAGCGAGGGAGCGAGGGAGGAGATTGGGCGAGCGAGTACCGGGCAGCGAGAGCAGAGGATGACTGATGACTGACGTGATTCAACATCACTGACTGACCGAGGAGCAGTGTGCTGATTCTTGACGCGCAAGAACGAGAGTGAGTAATGGTGGCCATATCTGTACCCAGTAAGTGTTTTTGATGCGGCGGCCGCACTATCAGGATCAAGCGTATCTGTTCTCGGCTAGGTCAGAGCAGAGCGAGAGCTGGGTGCCGAGGCCGAGGCCAGCAGGAAGCCAAGGTAAGGATTGGTCTAAAGCGTCTGGCCTGGAGACGGAGGGAACTTCCTGTCGAGCTTGGTATAGATTGTGAGAGGCGACGGAGGGGACATCCTGTCGAGCATGTCGAGTTTGGTACAGATTATGAGATGGCATCGAGGAACGAGGCCTTGACGGGTTGGGCAAGCACACTGGGGGTTGTGCCATATCGCTAAGACCTAAGACCTCCTGCTCAGCGTCGAGTTCCCAGACGCGGCGCTCTCATTTCATGCATTGCAACTGGAACCTCATGAGGAGTCGCCTGGTGTAATCGAGATCTTCTGCGAGGCTCCAGCTCATGTGGATATATGCTGAGCCTCGTCAGAAGCTACTCCTCTTCACCGTCTATGGCATATGACGTTGAATGATAGATAGCTCAACAAACTGCAAACGAATGAATGATATTAGAACAAACTAAGGATGTTCAAACGATCTTGAGTGACCTCGCTCGACAACACCCGATAGCCATCGCTCAGCACTCTGAGGCTCCCACATCGACGAATACAGCTGGCATAGCCGCGAGTGCTGCCACTCGAGTGACATTCTCGCCAGACTGAATCACCAACTCGACAAACCCCCTCATCACCTCGACGTGAGCGATTGATTAGCTCTCTAGTACCTCTCGCACACCCGGCTCGGATCCAATCAACAGTCATTTGTCCATGTGCGACCATAAAAGCACATTCGTTTCAATCAAGCACCGAAGCCAAGTGCATACCACAGCCGAATCACTACCGACTATGAACCACACTCAGCTCCGAGCACCTGTCCTCCCAGATCAAACAGACGAGACGGGGAGAGCCACGGCGTGCAAGCTCGCGGCGAGCTTACGACGAGGGGGCACCACGGCCGGCACCGCCGAAGCGCTGGGGTCAGCTATGTCTCTGGCACACAACACAGCAAAGCGGGAGAGTCAGAGAACGAGAGGACAAGAGGAGAGGACGAAGGAGAAGTAGCAGAGCTAGCAGCGAGACTGTGAAGGAATTGAGGTAACCCCGAGCAAGCACCGCTCAATGGTCATGATCAATCACCGCATCCCCACTGCACCCATGGTTTGCCTCTGCCTCCTTCCTGCGTCTCCGTCTCCAACATACGTGCTGCGAGCGCATGCCTCTCGCCCTGTCGCCACACGTGCTGCGCACGCATGGCTCCTCTGCCTCTGCCTCTCCCTCGGCATACGTGCTGCGCACGCATGCCTCACACAACCCTCGCCATACGCGCTTCGCGCGCATGGCTCGGGCTCAACTCACAGGACGGTACTCCGCACCGGCACCCTCCTTGTCGCCATCCTCACGACGACGGTAGCCCTCACGGTCACCACGGGGGGCGCGGTAGGCACCCTCACGACCAGCACCGTAGCCAGCGGGGCGGCCAGCAGGGCGGGCGGGCTTGGTGTGGGTGATGGGGACAATCTCGGCGGGGAGGTGGAGCCACTCGCGGAGGTAGGCGAGACCCTCGTCGGTGAGGGTGTAGTAGTACCACTGCCAGGAGAACTGGGTCTTGACGTAGCCGCGGGAAGTGAGCGACTGCATAGCCTTGATGACCTCGAGGTTGGGGATGTTGGTCAGGTCGGGGTGCGAGGGGCGGTTGAACTCCTTGGGGGCGACCATGACGCCCTCCTTGAAGAGCTGCTCGTAGATCTGGGCGTCAGCGAGCGAAAGCGCGCGACAGCGCGCTTGAGCGAGCGCCCTGGGGAGCAGCTAGCCCAGCGAGCGATAGCGAGCGAGTGCGCGAGTGCACGCCAATCCAGCTAGCTAGCCCAGCGAGCGATAGCGAGCTGGTGCTAGCTGGCAACAGCAGTGTCGCTCGGGGCGTGCGTCCCTCCAACTCATGAACATCAACTCATGAACATCAACTCATGAACATCAACTCATGAGCAGGCAAGGGCAAGCCAAACCTCGCCCAAACTGCTACACCCGCACGAGCTCACTTCCGACGATACTTACGACGCGGCGGTTCTGCTTGGTGATGATCATGATGACTCGTCTACTCGGTTGTCGAACGTCGAGGGATTAGTCTGGTCGAGGTGCGTTTTTGCGTGCGTTGAAAGTGCCGATGACTACAGCGAGGATGGAGAGACGACTGGCTCGAAGTTGCTCGAGGAGTAGCAGGCAGGCAGGGGGCAGGGTGCGGCAGCGAGTGGCAGTGGCAGCGCGGGAGCAAATTGTGGTGAGTTTTGATAGTGTGGAGGAGTTTTGGGAGGAGAGGGTGCGGGATTTCGGCGATACAGCGTGGTGGGAAGGCATGTGCGACATGTGGCGGGCGGAAGTACGGATATGTGGGGTAGGTAGGAAGTGTGTGGGATGGATTACAGTGTGGCGTTTGTAGACGCGTTTCGTGTCTGGCGTTCCGCGTTCCGATGTGCGGCAAGCTGCATGTGTGGTCGATGTGGTCTTTGATATCTGCTTCCAGACAGAGCATATAGCATCTGCATTGCCTGAAGATGTATGGCAACGACGACCCATGTGCTGCAGCATTTTATAAGCAGCTGCTCAGCTCTTGAGAGCGCGTGATGCACGCGTGATGCCCAGCTGGACATGCCGGACATGTGTGCATCGCGTAGGCAGTGGATTAGGTTAGTTGCCGTGCCGGCGTGCTCTTCCCGTCTGTGATATTTCTGTCTCTTCTGCCAAGGACTATTTGATCCCTAACTACTACTTAGGATGTCATAACATCACTACAGCACTAGAGCACATCGCGAACGGCGGAATGCCCATGGCTAGAAGATGACGATATGCAGCATCGTTGTGCGATCTGCGAGTTTATCGGAACGATTGTAGGGCGTCATTGCGACGCGTTGTCCACCATCATATTCCGCTACACGATCTCCAAACCCTCCCCCTTCACTCGGCCCCAATACACACGCCTGATCACCCTACGATGCATGCGAGACGACGATCCATGTGCATAGAAAGGTAGTCACTATGTCTGTGCGCTGTGATCTGCAAGATGCCGATGTACGTCCTAGGTGATATGCATGTGATACTCCAGGCGCGTCTGGGCGTCCTGTCCTCGTCCTGACGACGGGTGTGCGAGTGGTAATTACCCCTAAGCGAGGATCTGCGTGGGACATCTGCAGTCAGTAGGAGCTAGTAGCTAGTAGTGACACCGTCTGCATGCCTGGCTCTGATTATGCATGCATCGCGTTGCAGACGAAGCCAGTGCTCTGCATAGGACTGAAGCAAAGGCAATGTCAGGATCGATGCTCAATACCACGGCTACGCCTTACGCGCCGCGCACTCAGGGACTCCCTACGTTAGTACTAGGGGAGATTGCAGATCTCGCCGAACCGGCCTGGCTGCCGACCGTAGCACCGTAGCTACCGTGTATGATCTCCGGAGACAGACAGACACACATTTAGCAACAGCAGGTGTTTCGGACCTGGCGCGCGACCAGTTGGGAAAGAGGCAGTGTTAGTTGTACATTCCCATCTCTGTCTATCGCTCAACTGGTCTGTCTGCTTGTCTGTCTCCCTCGGTGTCCTGTTTGCTGTGCATTGCAGTCACTTGTCAAGGTCTGCAGTCACTTGTCGAAGTCTGCAGCACTGGCCAAGGTCTGCAGTGTGGACTGAGCAGGCCACTCGACTTTGACTCGCCGCCATGGCACCGTTTGGCTCAAAACGCCCCACCAAGGGCCACTCGTCCTCCCCCGCAGCGAACAACGACCATGTCGAGTCCTCCGGCACGAGCAGTGTGCGCTCGCCGACGCTCGACATCCAGTCGTCGACGATGCGGTCGCGCTTCTCACCCAGGACGGACGCCGATCTCCCGCCGACAGGTATCTTTGAGGCCCAGCAGAGGACGTATCCCGCGCCGGCGGGTCGCTCGCTCCTATCAGGTTGGGGGCGGCGGGGCAAGCAGCGAGATGTGGAGAGGGATAGGGAGCGGGAGAGGTCGCTCCCTCCATTGCCCTCGCATGAAGTGGATCCGGAACCCCCACGGACACCAATAGCCCAGAAGTTCGCAACGACGTCCACCGCGAGCCCGGAGGTGAACGACGACTCCAACGGCTATGGCTACAGCCCGAATTCACGCCCGCCGACGCTCTCTGTCCCCCGGTTCGATGCTCGTGGCTACCCCGTTCGCTCGGCACAGAGTATAACAGTTGGTAGTACATCGACCCCCGCCTCGAGCAGCAGCCCCCGGAGCCCACATTACAACTCCTACAGCCCACAAACTTACAGCCCGCAGAAATCCCCAAGTACTCGCCCCCCCTCGACGTCGTCCGACGAGGGCACGCAGGGCACGCCCAAGAGGCACAGGTATCCCCCGTCGGCGTACGGGTCCCGGAGTGCCAGTAGTTCAGTGTACGGCGACTCGAATGCAGCAGGGGCCTCGGGGTGGAGTCGGCGGTCGTCAGATGCGTCGGGGAGCGAGTCGATCGGCAACGGGATGGCATGGGGAGGAGGTGCTCGTGGAGGGACGCCCGGGGCGAGCATCTATGGCGAGTCGACGCATAGTTTCGACACGATGCAGACCGAGGGGAGCAGTTATCCGATAGCAGCGCGGGATAGTTTGAAGCACAACTTTACGCTGCAGATGCAGCCGTCCGAGTCGAGTGTGACGACGACGGCGCGGCAGGAGTTTAGTATCGACTCTTTGAAGAGTAAGCGGGGTGGGCCGCCTCTGATGACCTATGTGAGTGGGTTCTAGCCTTGGGCTGGTCCTTCTGGGCTGTCATAGTTGCAGGTTGAAGCAAATCAGAACTGTGCTCGAAGCTCATGAGGATTGTGCTAATACTCTATCTAGCTCGACGACCCAGGCTCCTACAACGACGGAGCCGAGGACGACGACTTCCTCCACGACCCGACAGAACCCGACCTCATAAGCGGGAAGAAACCCGCAGGCATCTACCGCTCGCTCCTTACGCTGCGCGGTGCAACGAACGTCGGGTGTGTGAGCCTCCTGCTCCTCATCCTCGTGGCGCTGTTCATGGGGTACCCACTTGCCACGGCGCTCTCGGCACATAACAGAGTAGAGGAGCAGTTCGTGGGCTACGCCTTGACGAATGCATCAGGCCAGATCCCGATCACGTATCGAGGTCCGATCGATACAGATACGCCAGAGGACGCGTACTGGTCCACGTCGATGGAGGACGGGAAGAAGTGGAAGCTGATCTTCTCGGACGAATTCAATCAGGATGGGAGGACGTTCTACCCCGGCGACGACCCGTACTGGGAGGCGCATGATCTGCACTACTGGCCGACGAACAACAAGGAGTGGTATGACCCGAAGATGATCACGACGAAGAATGGGAGTCTGGTCGTGACGTTGACGAATGAGAAGAGTCACGGGTTGAATTACACTGGTGGCAGTGAGTATGAGTCTGGGTTTGAGTGTGTGTTGTGTGTCGAGCCATAAGCTCGTCGAGGGAGTCTGGATGATGGTGGAGCATCCATTGCTTTCACGAGGCCGTGATGGTTCCATACAGGCAACCAGTGCTCCGTCCCGAGCCTCCAGTGCTCAGACAGGAGGCTTCTGCTCGTTCTGAGTTGACGGTGCTCGGAGGAGGGGGTATCGCTGCTCGTGCTGGACTGCTGATGACTACACGGAGAGAATGCTCTTGTTGGATTGCCGTTGCGGGCCTAGTGATTGCGATCCCCGTGCTGGGTCACCAGTCTCTCCGGAATGGTCTCGTCGTTCACCATGATCATGCCTGCTCGCACTTGTTCATGCCCTGCTCGCCCATACTCCTGCCGCCCATAATCCTGCTGCTCGAATTTCCGCCGCTCGAGCTCGTGCTAACTTTCCAGTGATCACTTCGTGGAACCAGTTCTGCTTCACCGGCGGCTACCTCGAGGCCCGCGTCTCCCTCCCCGGCACATCAGACGTGTGGGGGCTCTGGCCCGCGATCTGGACGATGGGCAACCTCGGACGCGCAGGGTACGGCGGGACAAACGACGGCCTTTGGCCCTACAGCTACAACTCGTGCGACGTCGGCACGCTCAAGAACCAAACTCTCAACGGCAAGCCAAAGCTCCCCGAGGGCCTAGGGGACAAGTACAATGACGACGACTTCAACTACCTCCCCGGCCAGCGGTTCTCGGCGTGCACGTGCCCCGGGGACCCGTCGCACCCTGGCCCAGTAAAGGCAGACGGCACGTTTGTCGGTCGCGCAGCGCCCGAGATTGACCTCTTCGAGGCCGCAGTCGACGACAAGACGGGCATAGGGCACGTCTCCCTCTCGGCCCAGTGGGCGCCGTACAACCCGGGTTATACGTTCCTCAACACGTCAGAGGACACGGCGTGGATCTGGGACAGGAAGCACGTCTCGTACAACACGTACCAGGGCAGTGTGCTGCAGCAGGCGACGAGTGCGCTCGGCGAGACGAACCAGGAGTGTTATACTCAAGGGAGTGGGTGCTTCTCGATCTATGGGGTGGAGTATATGCCGAGTGATTATATCACTTGGAAGAGCGATAACCGCAAGGCGTGGACGATCCGGCAGAAGTCGATGGGCCCGAACTCGATGGCGCAGGTCGGGCAGCGGGTCGTGTCCGAGGAGCCGATGTACATGATTATCAATCTGGGGGTGAGTCGGGTCGGGCCACATGACCATGCTTCTGCAGTGGCAGCAGTTGTTCATCGATGCGTCCTGTGTTGTTCACGTAGGCCAGGTTGGCCATTCAGCAGCAGTGAACGTTACCGGAGGGCCATGTCGTCCTCAGCTGCATTCCGTTCTCCACAGGGTGACCCTGTTGTCATTGCCCCTGCGATTGTACACAATCCTTGCATACGCATATCACTGGGGACTGGGACTATTGCTAACTACAGATGTCCACCAACTTCGGCCCCATCGACTTCGAAGGCCTCGCCAAGCAGTTTCCCGTCGAGTAAGCACAACGCCTTGCACCCCACTGATAGCAGAATGCACGTCGACTACATCCGCGTGTACCAGGACCCGGACAAGATCAACTACGGCTGCGAGCCGGAAAACTACCCCACCCAGGACTTTATCAACAAGTACAAGGAGGCGTACACGAACCCAAACATCACGACGTTCCAGCAGCTGCAGGCAGTATATCCTGATCTGCAGTGGCCGAAGAACCGGCTCATCGATACGTGCTAGTGTGGTGGGATGGCACAGGACATTGCTTAGGTGTATCTTATCATGGTAGACGGCCCTGAGGGCGATGTATAGCATTCATCATGTCTAGTAATGTAAGCAGCAACATCCACAAGAGCAGAATCATAGCGCAGCGGCTTTCACGATCATGCCAGATTTGCTGGCCACGAGATCCCTGCTCGCGGGGTAAGCTACACATCAGGATGTGGCTCAGCCATCGACGCTCCCCTGCAGTTTGCAGTTGACCGTCCATCTGCCTTCCTCCTAAGGCCTTGGACATCGTCTTGCGGCTCCAGAAGGACCTCATCCATACTTCACGAGAATGGAAGGGGCTGAGCATGAATTGCCTCGTCGCAAGGGAATCAGTAGCCTCACTTAGCCACTCCGCCTCGAAATCAGTCAGTCGCGTCCGACCTCTCGGATTATTGTCGATTTATCTGGCTGATAAAAACCCCCGCGCTCGTTGTGGATTGTTGTGAGGTCAGTAGTCCAGAGTCCAGAGTTCGACGTCCAGACACCACTGCTATCTACGCTACAGCTGTCCGACTACACACGCAGCATGGTCGCGACCGAGGACGAGGTCCTGGCGGCGGACGACTACCTGTGGTGAGTAGTTGGCGGCCTGCTCTGCTCTCGTTAGCACGAACGCTGCTCCTACTTCAGCCCTGCATCTCTGTCGCAATCAGATGTGCTAGCAGCTACTCACGAGTGTAAGTGCGTCGCTGACCTTAGGCCGCTCACGACCCTCCGGGATACGCTGCTGCGACCTGACACCGAGTCTATTCCCGACGCCAAGGTCAGGCCATTGCTCCAATACCACCTGGCCAAGCTCCAGAAGCCATGGTCGCCGTTCAAGCCGCCATCGAGTGAGGCGCGCAGCGCACTCAAATCCGGCAGCGTCACCATTCCGGGGAGCAAGCACAAGCTCGACGTGAACGCCGGCAGCCGGGCGATCAGCATTCGCTTGTCGGACGAGACGGACCTGAACGAGATCGAGGCGTTCCTCATGTGGAAGAGCTATGCGATGCACTCGCTCGAGGACCCGCGGCCGGCCAAGGGCCAGAGCGAGGAGGACGCCGTGTTCGACCGCTTGTTAGCGTGGTACGAGGTGGAGCTGCTGGCCGTGCCGCAGATTGTGCAGGCGCTGTACTCGCCCAACTCGGTTTGGTCGCAGCTGGCGGAGGAGCTGGAGAAGGACATCATGCCGGATAGGGCGGCGTACATCGAGAGCTTGTTCCGAGCGTTCTCGGTCACGGCACAGAGGAGTATCGAGGGGAAGCAGGCTGGGAGGCCGTTATACTGGTGAGTTCGGGGGTGGAACGGCGTGTACTGATGTAACAGGGCACTACTGCAGCTGCGGCAGCAGGAGTCGATACTCGACCTCCTCTTCCTCATCCTGTATCAGTTTACGACACGGCCAGCAGCGATCTCAGAAGGGCTAGTGAAGGGCGCGGTGATGTCCGATTTTGGGACGGCGCAGGCCAACGAGTCGGTGTGGGAGTACGACTCGGAGTGCGAGCGGTTGAAGCTGCGTATCAGGGACTTGGTGACCGTCATCGCGATCGAGGCATTGTGCTTGGCGCAAATAGTCAGCCCGGAGGGCGAGTCGGAGGCGCACAAGTTCGGCGCGACATTACTGCACTCTTCGGATAGGATATTCGCCGTGCATACGTTCCTGATGGCGCAGAGCGAGGGGCTCGAGGAGGGAGGGGACGTCTTCCCGCCGTGGCCGATTGCCGTTCTGTGTCTCGCTTGGGCGATCGTGTTGCGATCCCTTCCGGCAAATCTGCAACCACCGACGTCGGACTACTTCGAGGTGGATACGGCGCACATGACAGACGAGCAGGAGCCGTTGGCGTATGTCGTGATGGCGAATCGGGCGTTGCGGCTCAGCTCGGGGCTGTTCCCGTGGCTGGAGGTTATTCTTGCGGGACCGTTGTTTGAGGGGGTGAAGGACGATGCAGTGCGCGGCGACCTCGCAGTTGAGCTGGCGGCTTTGAGGAGGAGTCCGTTGAAAGGTGAGTCGCTCTTCCCATCCAAGCGTGTCACTGTGTGGTTGATGATCACTACTCCCAAACGTCGTGTTGCGCCACACACAGACGTAACACAACGTTTACTGTAGCATCGAAAGTATGCTCATGCCAGACCTCCTTATCGGCTTGTCAGAGCTCATCAGCGTCGACAGCATCGTGGACAAGATCGGTCTCTATCGCTCCTGGGAGCTGCTGTTCGGCGGAGGTGCACGAGCGGCATCGACCTCGTTGTCTAGCAACTACTGGGGTGTCGACTTTGTGTACGATGTGCGCCGGGGTATCCTGGATCAGAGTCGCTATCCCCTGCAGTCAACATACTTGCCGCGACTGCTGGCTGCGCTCTCAGGCGTCGGTGGGGACGACGATCTCGTGTTGGACGGGACGACTGTGGAGACCATCACGGACGCGTACAACTACTTCCACGATCTCCCGCAAGTCACCTTTGTTGCATCGCCTGGAACATATATGTCTGCGGGACAGGATGGTGAGGAGACAGCAGTCGAAGCGAGTGTGAACATCGAGCTGCCGGGAGGTGTGGTAATTCCACGACGCACACGCGGGACGATCGTATCGACCGAGGAGGACGAGCAGACAGTCGTATCTTGGCGTTTCCGCCAGTCGGCTTGGCCGCTTCTAATCGAGATTCTTCGCGGCGCTGCTGGGCTCACTCCGGCCAAGCCTGTTCATGGCAATGCGCGCCACCTCGCTCTGGTCGACCTCGGCGTTCAGGGACAGCTGCCAAAGATTCTCAGTGCGGGACTGAAGCTGCTCCGGAGTATACTGCGCTCTCCTGAGGCCGCATCACGGTTCATCGCCGAAGTCCACAGCGCAGGCGACCAGTATCCTGGCCATGCAGTGCTGGAGCTTGCGCTATGCGTCGCGCGCGATAGGGACGACCTGGACGCTGCCAAGTATGCCATTGACATCTTGCAGTCGCTCCTCCTGACTGGGTCGACTGACATTTGGTCGGCATTCCGCTCCTCAGGCTTCTTCGATTCCCTCACGCGGCGGCAGACATCAGTCGCTGCCTTGATCCACGACGACGCAATGCGAGGACAACATGAGCTCACTATCGCACTGCTCCGACTAGTGCGCTCCCTCGCATCGGCCAATGCTGGTGATCCACATGTTGTGCGCTCGGCTGTTAAGCTGATCTTCACCGAGATCTGGGCGCAGTTCTCAGGCTGGCGATACCGCGACGTTTCTAAGCGGTATGGCATTGCCGGGCTCCTGGTCAGCGTTTTCGATACTGTCCTTCGCCACCCTCTTGGCGAGGACGGCAAGTCGCCCTCCCCAGCAGCGACATTCCTCCTCGACGCGTTCATCAAGTCTGGCTCCGCCCTGACATACCAGCCCCTCATCGAGGTGTTCACGCAGGCAATGCCGCTCGCTCTCAGGCTCTTCCAAATGCAGCGATGGACCGACGCCAACTCTGTGATCGTGACGTTCGACTACTCTGCATCACTTCTTGCGACACTCATTCGCCTGTCTCCCTCGCTAAAGGTCTCTGCGAGCGCACTCCCCTACGCCACTCTCGCTGCCACTGTCGTGCTCGACAGCGGCGACCGCATACAGCTGGTCGACTACCTCTTCGACCTGATCGTGAACCCCTCCCTGCAAAGGGTGTCACTGCGGCTAGTCCTCCGTCTCCTGCGAGTGTACCTCCTGACCACCAACAGCGATTCACAACGACCGAGCCTGGCGGGTATGCTCCGCAGGGCAGACACGAGCTGTGCCAAGCTCGCCGACCTTGCTTTCCACTCTGCCGCTGCCGACGTGAAGCCGGACGCGTGGTCTCTCCTCGGCACCATCATGTCGACACAGCCTGGGTGTGCTACTTTCTGCATCGGTGCGCCGAAGGACAGCAAGCTGACCAACCCGCTGAAGATGGCTGTCAGTGAAGTGCTGGACTGGAAGACACTGGTGCAGGAAGCGCCTCGAGCTTTGGCCGCAGTACTCGGCTATTGCCAAGCGGTTCTCGCATCGCCGAGTGCAACTCAGGCTGTGGAGCTGCTCCGCAAAGATGCTGCCTTCTGGCAGGCCGTTTTCGACGTCTCTATCAAGAACGTGCCACTGCCGTCGCAGTGGGCGGAGGACATGCCGACAGCAGTGCAGAACTACGCCTACACTGTGCAGTCCAAGGCCAATGCCACGTCTCTGCTTGCTGCCGATCTTGCACTGGCACTGGAGTCCGATGACACCGTGGAGACAAAGGCGCAGAGCCTTGTGCTCTCGTCCTTCCGCAATGCTGGCCAGCTAC
Organism: Cutaneotrichosporon cyanovorans; assembly: GCA_002335625.1. Classification (NCBI taxonomy): domain Eukaryota; kingdom Fungi; phylum Basidiomycota; class Tremellomycetes; order Trichosporonales; family Trichosporonaceae; genus Cutaneotrichosporon; species Cutaneotrichosporon cyanovorans. The sequence continues at coordinate 283,339 of BEDZ01000004.1, read as the reverse complement.
AGGACATTGCGCAGAACGTGACACATACGAGCTGCGACGCGGCCTTGCATGCGAGGGAAGGCACTGCTCTGCAGGAGAGCGGCGTCAACCTCATCCAGCTGCGGACCATCTGCTTGCCGGAGGAGCGCGACTACGGCATCGAGTACTTGTACGACTGGACCCCAGTCATCCTCAGCGACGCCGAGAAGCAGACAGCGGTCGATCGCTCGCTTGCTATCCTCAACCTCAACTGGTCGCAGCTCGACGCCGACATTGCGCTGACAAAGGCATGGCGCACGCTCGGCGATGTGGCATTGGAATGGACTGAGGGCGATCCTCTATCCGCCAAGGCATCGCTTGCGGCCGCCACAGCAGTCAGTGGCATCCTTGCCAGTGAGGACCAAGGCGGCGACGTCATGTTGGCGATCCAGACGGAGCGACTTGGTGTCCTAGCCCTCCTCCTCGACGTCGGGCTGAGCGTCAAGGCGGAGAAGTCAGACGCCGACTCTATCAAGAAGCTGACGCAGTCGGTGCGCAAGATTGTCGAAAGTCGGTTGTTTGACCCAATGTTCTCCCTCCGCCATCCCGACATGCCGCCGATCCACCGGCCGGTCCTCCGCATACTTCTGCTGCTGTCACAGGCATATGCAGGTGCCGCTGAGGCTGAGGTACACGAGGTCCTGTTCGACTCTGGCGCCAGCTTCGCTCTAGAAGCCGCCGACTGCCTGCTCGACCTGACAGTACGCGAGCGGTCAGCGACGACCGAGTCTGATCTCGGCCTCGTTGTAGCTCTGCTGTGCGAGCTGAGCTACGCGTCGACATCCAACACCACCTGGGTCGACCAGCTCATGCAGGTCACCCTCATTCCTCGATCACTGGACGTCCTCGTCCGCTGTCGCGCGACTGACGGCGTTCTCCCCGCCCACTTCCACACTATCCTCCTCCTCCACCTCGCTATCGCTAGCAAGGTACCTGCGGCTGAGAGGCTGGCCACCTCAGGCATCCTACCCGCCTACTCGGACAATGTCATCGCTGTCGCTGCAGAACAGGCCTCCATTGAGCCCGAGAACGAGTCCCTCCACTCTGCGTGGCGCGCGATGCTGCTCGTCGTCAAGGCGCTGTTGGCGTCTTTGCCGCATCCAGGCTACTTTGCCCGCTCTGACGTCGTCCCATGGGTCCGAGTGGTGCTGCCGCAGATGCTCCGTGCTCTTTCGTGGGATGGCGAGACACCACTATCCCAGCCGGGGTTAGACGAACTGTCTCTTGTAGTCGAGCTGTTCTACGGCTTGGCATCGGCCGTGGGGGGTGGACCGCTCGGCCTTCTGGAGGACTTTGCGCCGAGTGCATTGAGCCTGCTGAAGGGCATCCGGTACGCTCTGTCCCACCCTCACAGGTTCTGCACGCTCCTGATACCCTCGAGCGAGGAGGATCGCGCAAGCCTGGAGAAGGAGCTGAGTGTCATCGAGACGCAGAAGGAGGACATCAATCTCTTGGACACGGCCAAGTCGCCAGCGATTGCTGCGCGAACGCGGAAGGTAATCGACATCGCTCGCACCACGCTGGTGACGCTGGTCAAGTTCACACGCGCATGGGATATCCTCAGTGGCGAGATCGAGCCGCAACCGGAGTATCTCATCCCCTTTGACGTAAGTCAGGGCTCAATGATCGTGCTGACGACACAGGACGAGCACATCCTCTCCACATCGATGGACCCCGTTGGCGTGTTCAACGACATGTTCCTCATGCTCAGTGCCTACACTAAGCACACGCAGGTGCCGCCCTCGGCCTCCCAAGCTGTGGAGGCCGCTGCTGTTCTGTCGGTGACCCAGCTGGTCATCCGTCGGGCGCTCTCGCCGCCCTCAGATGACATGGAGGTAGATGACAAGCGGCAACGGAGGGTGTCGGCGGTGAAGAGCCGAACGGCCGCGGTCCGGCTGGAGCTGGAGGCGGATGTGAGGGGCATGCTGCCGGAACAGGGTGGCATCCTCGGTGTGCTGCATGGGGTTGCGGAGAGTGCATTCGTGTAACGAGACTAGAGAGGGTATAGATAGCGATACAGCATTGCAGTCCGGCTGTTGTACTAGCATGCATTGACTAAACAGGGCTTGGTCTCAGGTGGCAGGCGCAATGAAGGTGGTAGGTGAGCTTGGAGCAACTGCCTTAGCATTTACATCCTATTTCCGCCATTTTTCGAACATTTCAGCATTGGGGTCGAAGAGCTACTGTAGAATGTAAGATGCATCTGACAACATTGTGCGCACTGCAGAGTATGTTACCAACCCGGCGCTTAGGAGGTGTTGCGGCATCGCTTGCTCTTGTCAGTGAATACTGTTGATAATACACTGGCGATCATGCGCCCACACAGCTGACTCCCACGCTCTGTCAGCTGGCACATCGACGCCCTATACTCTGACTGCTGTTATTGTATTTGGCTGACTGTCTCCTGACTCCCTCAGTCTCAAACCTCACTCCTAATAACATGGAGCCCGAAAACATGAAGAACGTCGAAGCTTCGGTTGAAGACCTTAAACCTACACCGAATGACGCCAGCTTTTCAAGCAGCGGGAGCCCAGCCAAGAAACGCAAAGCAGATGGCTTCGCATCGGCCAAGATGGAGCGTCAGGACGTGAAACCTCTACTACGCCTTCCCAAGAAGCTGAAAGCTGAAGACACGCCGCCCCCAACTCCCAAGAAGGTCAAACACCACAACGAACGCTCAGCAAAGCCACCTTCTGCCTGGGACGCGGACCGCAGCGCTGCTTTGCTGGAGATGGTAATCGTGCATGCTTACAAGACAGCCGATTTGGCATCTATCGCCACTGAGGTGGGTCGGACACATGAGAACAAAGCGGCGCGTCTACAGTGCTGACGAGATTGCAGCTTGGTGTGACTAGATCCCAAGTCGCAGACCAGCTGAAACCGAACCGTAGCAATGTCCGTCGCTGGGCCATTCAGGCCGTTCGAGCGAAGAAGGGGGACGCTTAATCTGGTTACTGTCCGTATGTAGGGCTCATCGTACACATACTGTGAAAAGGGAAGATTATGCAAAGTCATAGAGTCCGAGCATGCAACATGTGATTAAATGGAGTGCAGCTTTCAGAGATAGACAATTATTGTTGCTGGCACTGCTCGGTGCTAGTGACCCGTACAGCCCGTACAAGCGTCTTAAGAGGGTATTCTTCTCCATATACCGCCCCAGCAGGGGCAGTGGGCAAGAGGTCGTTGTTGGAGGTAGCTCACCATCAGGAAGCCGGTTGCTGTAGTCTTCTCACGTTTTGTGTTGTCCTGCCAGTCCGCTCATCTACACTATTGTATACATACTGTACAGTATCAACTCTGACTCGAGAGGCATAACACTATATGCTTATACCGAGCTCACCGCATCTCCTCCTCCTTCGCAGTGCAAATCCTCACTGTCCGGTCATACCCGGCACTGACAACCTGCCATGTGCCTTGACCTTCACCTCCCCCGTCGCGTACGTCGATGTCTCGAATGACACCACTGGAGCTGGCCACCCCTTCCCTTGCAGCGTGGACGAGCAGTCGGCAGCCTACCTCGCCCTTGAGACTGTACACTGTCAACTCTCCCTTGCAGGAGGTTGTTATGACGCCAGCCCCGTCCGGCGTGAATCGAACCCTCGGCAGAATGTAAGAGTCACTCTCGTTTCCTGTCCAGATGACTCCCAGACGCTCCGTCTCATCCACCCCAGCGCCGTAGAGCAGCACCCTCTCGTCCCCGTGTGTATGGTCGCCCGTGATGCCGGCGATGAGTTCGCCGGAGGGGTGCACGGCCAAGTCCAGGACCGAGAATGACACGTACGAATCGCCCTGGGGGTTGAGGGACTTCTTACGTATGGGCCATTTCTCTGGGCTCTCTTCGTGACTAGGCTCAGGGAGCTTCAAGTAGCCCAGCTCGTGGCTCCCTCGCACCGCATAGACGAGCCATCCCTTCACGAACGCCAGTGCCTCAGGGTTGCCCTCTGTCTCCACCTTCTGCACAAGCTGGTACTTGATATTCGGCTCTGCAGCTGCGTGGATATGATCTGAGTCATCCAATGCGTCGATCCAGACGTCTGCGTCCTCGTCGCCTGTCCTCCGCGGCACGACGTCGTTGCTCCTGTAGACACGCACTGTTCGGTCATAGCTAGCCGTGGCCAAGTACCCGTCCTCGTTGAAGCGCACGCGGACAACAAACTTGTCGGAGGACAGCTTCTGGATTTTGGTGCCTGTGACAAAGTCGACAATGTGTGCCGACCCGTCCATCGTGCCGACGGCGGCGTAGCGGGTGTTCTGTGGGTGTATGTCGATTGACAGTATGGGAGCGGAGAGGTCAATGTGCTGGACAACCTCTCCAGAGGGAGATAGCAGTCGCAGTATCCGGTCTGCGCCTCCGACAGCAAGGCATGGTGTGAATGTAGTGGTATAGACGCCTCCAGCGAACGTTCGTATCGGGACGAGACCAGCTCGCACAGCCAAGAGGTTGGTATCGGAGACATCGGAGATGGTCTTCGTCAGTGACAGCGAGATCGGTGGCAGCGGCTTTGTCAAAATGTTCTTTAGTGTGGAAGTACTCAAAGACGCCGAGGACATCTGCGACGCCAGTTGAGCTGCCTGCGCATCGGTCACTAAGGTCTGGAGGTCCGGATTCGGGGGGCTGGTAGGGACCGTCGCGCCCGACGCCGAGATGAACGCATGGAGAGCTGCTGGGTAGTTCTGTTGGAGGTAGTACGCGATCAGCGACTGTAGTTGGCTCATGAGGGAGGTGTAGAAGGCTAAAGCAAGCAGTCCTTTCGATTGAGATGCGACCGGATCAGCACCTCGAGATGCGAGATGATAAGCAGCGTAGATCACCGTATATGCGGGCTACATCCGCCTACTCTCCATATCAGCTCCCACCCCAGGCGCCACCTCCACCCTGCGTCGTCACCATGCTGGCGTACGGGATCGCAACACGATGCGGACACGTACTTTGCGACATTTACTCTCGACCTGCAGACTTGATGCGCCGATGACAGACAGTCGAGCTCAAGGACTGGATCTTGACGGTCTGGATCCATGGGCAGACAACGGCAACACGGTCTCGCTATCGAGCCCGCTCTCGGACAGGAGCACAGCTGATAACGATCCGGAGACGACCACGCAGGGTGCCAAGGACGAGGGCAAGCATGTCAACAGTGCGATTGATAGTCCTCAACCTGGGGTTAAGGCTCCAGTACCTCGTCCGTTCAGAACAGCACCTCTTACTACACCTCTGTCGTCTCTGAAAGGCAAGGAGAAGTCCAGGCGCGCTCTGCACGACACGTCCCTTCCACGCGACGCTCCCACCGCCGGCCCATCGTCCTATTCGAACGGCTCGCGACATGATGTACCAACTACCCTGGTGTCCTCTCCCACGTCCCACGGTCCTAGACGTTCCCAGTCACATCCATTGGCCCAGGATGACCTAGCAGCAGAGGCAGCCACGCTCTCGCTAGAGGACGAAGACTACTCATACGGCGCGTATGCCCACGCGACTGGTGCCTTGGCCAGCTCGTCGGCAGGCAATGCTCGACGCCGCACACCACTCAGCAGAAGTCGCAGTGCGTCACTGGCAAGTCCGTACAAGGAGCTGGACATCCGGGATGTTACAAGACCTGCGCTGAACCGCATGGCGAGTGAGACCGAGCGCCAGCTCAGCATCGGCAGCTGGAGCGCGGCGAGCAGCGACACCGGCAATGGGCATGGAGATGATGAAACAGAATACATTGTGCATACTGTGAGTTATGATTAGATACCCGACTGACAACCAGGTGACACCCAAAGACTCGCTGCCTGGCATCTCGCTCAAGTACGGCGCCGATGTGAGAGACATATTTAGATTCGGCTGACGAGCAGCTTGCAACTATCCGGAAAGCCAACAGACTGTGGCCAGCGGATCCCATACATCTCCGATCTGAAGTGTATATCCCTCTAGATGCCTGTCGTCCCAGCGCGTCCGGTGACCACATTGTGCGGGACGCAGAGGGGCGGGCAATGCTGGTCAGGCGCAGAGCAGAAGGCGATACCTCCCCCGATGGGGTCGCCTCCTCGTCAGCCTCTACCGCAACGCTGCTGCCTCCAGACGAGGTGCTGACAGTGGTGCGACTCCCGAAATCGAAGATGCGCTTCTTTCCCAAACCAAAGGACCCCAGGCCTCGAAGGTCGCTGGATCTGGACCTTGGTCGAAGCGCCGACAATGTGCGCCTCTTGACAGGCTCCGAGAGAGCCAAGAAGATCGTCCGCCATCGCCCAGTCACACAACCCTCCACCGAGCCATCCAGCCCCACGAGTGCTTCCTCGCCGGTCGGGGATGCCAGAAAGCAGAGCAAGAAGGGTAAGGGCTCTGGCTCGCGGAACGTTGTCCGGCTGAGGCCACCCACTGCGGCGCCTCCACCACCTCAGCAAGCAACACTAGCATCACGCCTTACGCAGCTGTTCACTGTACCTCCTCCCCCATCACATATAGAGTTCCCACACGAGCCGCCAAGAGCTCCTCAACGACAGAGCTCAGGATCGCCGAGTCGGGGTCCGGAGCTAGTCGAAATGGACTTCAGACCGCTCCCCTCGCCTTTAGCATCACCGCGACGCGTGCGGACACCAGTCGACAAGAAGCGTGATTGATTCACACAGGATAGCATAATATAGAATGTGTCGTTGTAACCTTATGTCATCTTTCTCTTGCGCCATATTCAAATCCATCTACTCTTCGTCTCCATCTGTGATGTCTGGTTTGGTGTACTCCGGTTTCGGGAAGGTGCCATCTGCGCCGCGGACACTGATGTTAGCTGGAGAACTTCGCGCCATGGCAAGTATAGTCAAGAGGCATGCACTTGCAGTCAAGCTGTGAGAGGCCATCCGGCAGGTGTATCATGAAGGCAGCCGCTGCCAGTGCAAGGGCACACAACCCTCTCAAACCGCATCCTGAGACACACAAGCTGACTCACCTGACATACAACGTCTTCCATGTCGGCCATCCTCGAGACTTGACAGAGCCCTCGATGTCTACCTCCCTCAGCCCAGGCTGTTCTTGGCTGCCCTCCACTACCTCGCGATCCTCCCAGAGCTGGATATCGGCATCTGAAGATGGCGGTGTGATAGGAAGATGGGATGCGAGAGGAGCCAGAGCAGGGATGAGTTGGGAGCGAAGGCTGCGAATTGTTCTGTCATCAGCGATGTAATCAGCGCTATCGTAATCGTTTGTGGGGGGGCATGAAGGCAAAAAGCACTCACGTTGAGGCTGGAACGCTAAGAAGCACGCCGTTCTTGTAGAGATGGAAAGTGATGTGGTGGATGTCGCTTCGTCGCTGCCGTCAGTCATAATCGTGGCCATGTACAGCATTCATGCAATGGCGGCGCAGAGAGACAGCATAACCTGCGTCATCAAGAGAGTACGTACCATAGCTGCTGTGGTCGAATGGGCAGAGGGTGAATCGAAGTAAGTGTACGAAAGTCAGTCGCAGTCGCACTTGGTGTCATCGAGGTGGAGGTGAGTCGCCTTTCAAAACAAATCGATCCGCGTCATTTTCCTCAAACGTCCGGTTTCACAAACTCAACCTCACACTGACTCCTTGCAAAAGACCATGCTAATAGTTGCAATGCTGCTATAACCCTATGCTACTGTACATCTATACCCACATCAACAAGTGGTGGCGCGTGTAATCCTGTCCGTTCGCCAAGTCGGTCGTGCTACCCAGCGCCGGGTAGAACGGCACCATGGCGTCGACGCTGCCCAGAATGAGCGTGTTGTACATCCGCCAGTACACCTCTCGCACTCGTCGTGCTGGGTGGAACAATCCCTGGAGGACGTAGCTGAGCACCACACCTGGTCCCAGACCGATGCGCATGGCCTCGATGGCGTCCATGATACCACCGATAACGTGTGGTGATGTCTCGAGGATGTTGGGCCACACGAGGTTGAGGAGATGGGTCAGCGCATCCTCGTAGCCCAGACCTGCGACGCCAAGAGTCAAGTGCTTGACGATAGCAGCGGCTGTTTGTCGGTGGACGTGATCACGGTCTGTGAGCGAGTCCTCGAGGAGGCCGATGACCGAGTGGATGTAGTCCTTGGACATCTCGCCGACATATTGGAACACATATGCCAGTGCCTTCAGACATCCGTTGCGCACGTTCAGCTCTGGTGTGCGGTACTCGTTCAGAATTGCGGGGATACATGTGAATGGACCACAGGTCTCGGCGACGATGGCAATGGCGACTGTGGAAAGGACACGAGACTGACGCTCCTGGACCTTGAGGTTGGTGAGGAGGACAGACAGGACGTCTTGAGGACCGATAGCCTTCGCGATGTAACCGAACGAACTGACTGCTGCACGACGAATGGCCTTCTTGTGCGCCTTGAGCAGGTCCAGTAGCTCGAAACAGATGCGCATCCATTCCTTCGCTGCCACTTGCTCGGCACCACGATCCGCGATGCGACCGATCAAGTTGATGGAGGCTTCTTGGACCTTCTCGTGACGGTTACGCAGGATAGGAGTCATGCGAGGAAGGAGATCCTTGATCGGAGGGTTCATCTGATTCATTCCGACGACGTTGGCGATGGACGACTCGGCTGCGATGATGGATCCGAGAGCATCCGGGTACTCTTCTCCAAGCTGCTCGAACAGCACGACACCGAGCTTGGAGAGCAGCTGGTCCTCATCGTTCTGCTTGATGATAGGGGCCAATTTTGTTGTCAAGTCGGCGGCAAGCATACGAACCTTCGCGCTCTTGTTAGTGAGCCGCCAGAGGATCATTGAGACAATCTGAGGGAGGTATGGCTTGACGCGAGATCCCAATGCTGTGACAACTGCGGCAAAGCCATCGAGCATGACGTTGTCCTCGAATGTCTGCTCCTGGAACGCGAAGATAATGCCATCGATGAGAAGCACCTCCATCCGCTCATCGATATCGGCTGCACCATTAGCCTCAACCACCTTGGTGATTGCCTCCATCACCATCTTGCGGTACGGCTCTGATTCGTCCTGCAGGTCGTTCGTGATACGTCCGACGACAGCAGACACTCCCGCCTTGTCCGCCAGCTCGACAGTCGTCTCAACGAGTTGCCTGTAGTTTCGTCGGTCCAAAGCCATGCGACGAACCCAGAATGACTTGAAGAAGTCAGGCAGAACCTCGTCGCGGATGTATGATGGCTGCACACCCTCCGTCCCAGCACACTGCTTGATGACCTGCAGGACGATACGCCTCATCTCCTCATCTGACGTCTGGAACTCGCGAATAAGCACAGGCATCGACTCCCGGACGTAGTAGCCTGCGTACTCGGGGTCCATCAATGGGATGATGAAGCCGATAGCCTTCAAGAAGGCAGCGAGCGTCTTGCCACGGTGCTGACGAATACCCAGCCACAGCGACTTGAGCACGTTGTCGAATGACTCAATACCGTACGGCGCCGCAGACTTCGCAAGCTCCGCAAGAGCAAGTGCAGTCATCGTGCGCACCTTCTGCTGGTCGTCGTTCAGCCCATCGGCGATGGCATCGACGAGGTTCCGCAGATGCGGCAGGATAGCGGGACCCATCATGATGGCGATCTGCTGGATGATGCGAATACCAGTGTGGCGCGCTTGCCAGCACTTTTTGGAGCGACAGACGGCCTTCAAGAATGGCAAGAGGGCGTGAATACCAAGTGCGGAGGCAACGACGGCGAAGGCTCGTGCTGTGGTGTTTCGTACGTACTCGTCGATATGGTCGATGTCAGGACGCATCGTAGAAATCATGTGAGCCAAACCAGCTGCCTTGGCAAGGTTGCTGATGATCTCACGGCCCTCCACACGCGCATAGTAGTCCTCGTCGATGAGCAGCGGCTCGATGACAACCAGGATCTTGTGCACATATGGTCGAACGAGGTCGTCCAGCTTGTAGAGGATACGGTCGATGACCTTCACGAGCAAGTGTCGCTCCTGGTCCTCCAGAGAGCGCTCCATGAGCAACGGCAAAATCTTGTCGAACAGCGGACCCGCGCCAAACTCGCGCGCCTTGTCCGTAATTTGTCGCAAGGCGGTCTTTCGCACTGGCGGTGTACCGTTCTTGATCTTGAGCAGCAAACGCATGATCTTGCGCTCCTTTAGCTCGTCCAGCGAGTACATCACATCGTCGGCCTCGCCTCCCCCTTCGCCGAGCACCTTGGAGAAGTACTGCGCGTCCTCTGGCTTGAGGAACTGCAAGGTTCCGATGCCCTCAATCTCAGTCTGTTCGCCAGTGCCCTGGAATCCACCAGCAGCCTGTACTGCTCGTTGAGCAGCGTGCTCGTCCTGCATCATGAAGCCACCATCTGCGTGCTGCGAAGTCGAAGGCACCAGCTTCCGCTCTCGCGGTTGCGGGTTGTAGTCCTCGGGCACCGACACGATCGCGTAACCGTCCTCACGACCAGGCAGTAGAGAGTCAAGCTCCTCATCTGTGATTGCACGGTATCGCCTGTCTTCCACCATCGTAGGCTTGACGTCCGCTACTTCCCCAGACGCCTTGGACGCAACGAGGTCCTCTGCACTCCCAGCTTCAGGCGCCTGGTCCCAGCGTGATCGTCGCTTTGTCGCTGCTGGCTTCTCCTCCTCGGGCTCCAAGTCCCATCGTGACCTCTTTTTCGGCGCTGCTCCGTCCCCATTCGCCTCTGTCTTCGGCTTGACATCCTCCTCGTCCCACTTTCTGCTACCAGAGGGAGGTGATCCCGCGTCTCCCAAAGCGGCTCGCGGCGGCGTCGCGTCGTCAGCTATTGCCTCTCGTGGAGGAGTCTTGTCATCCTCTGCCGACTTGATAGCGATGCCCTTCTCCGCCTCCTCCTTCTCCTTCTGCTCCCTGAACCGCCTGACACGCTCCTCCTCCCTCTCGAGGTTTATGCGTCGCATGCGATCGGCATAGCTCTCGTCTTCGCCCTCTCCAATACCATCGCGCCTGTCAAACCGACGCTTGTGGTAATCGCTTTGCCGCGCAGCAATCTGCTTGATGTTTTGCCGCTGCTTGAACTCATCCGGTTCGTCATCCTCGTCCGCCATCTCTGCATGGTCATCGAGAATCTCCTGCGGCGCGGTATAGGTGGCGAGTTTTGGGTACGCCCCCTGCTGTTCCTCCTCGGACATGCTGGACAAGCTGCCGACTCGATTTCCTGGGCGAAAGCGCTAGAGTCGAGTTCTTGGGAGTAAGAGCCAATACGCACACTCAGCGAACGAATGCGAGGGCGGATACGAGTACGAAACCGATGAACTTAGAGCACTTCAACATCGATCGCTAACTACTGATCGCTACCAACCTCCACCGTACGGTGGCGGCCTTTCGGAAATATCCCGCGTGGCCCCCGTGCTCGCTGTTGTTTATGACGAGCACAGCCATACTGACAGCGTTCAAGCATCGCCCTACCGTCCACGGAATGCTCGTGTCACCGATTCGAGTGTACGAGTTGCTTAATGGTGTCCTCGAGATAGACGAAGGGGATGGGCCGCATACGGCGTTGCTAATCACGCCGCCGGGCGAGCTCATATCGTTCTCGACCTTGCCGGATGAGGACGAGGACGGGGACGGAGATGGCGACGAGCCGGAAGACACCGAGGGAGAGGGTCCAGATGGGGAGCAGGACGGTGACGATGCAACATCTGAGGAGGACGAAGAGCCATATCTAGAAGGACCTGAGCGTCTGCGCCTACTGCTCGGCCTGGCGTCGCAGTGGGAGGACGACGAGTCACCGAGAGTCGAGTGCGAGGTGGGTGAATGGTTCGAAGCTCACTGACATGCAGCTTGGACGACTGTTCCTTCGTCCGGTACCATTACCTGAAGCTGAAACCACAAACAACCCGTTGGCAGCCGTTCCGAAACCTCCAGTCGTCAACAGCTTCGTACTGGTCCTCAATGGGACAGCGTCTACGCCTTGGGCCAAGCTAGCTCAGAAGGTGAGCTACCACTTCATGGAGGGTTCTGATGACAGGCCGACGACTTTCTGGCCAGATGGTAGACACGCATACTTAATGAGAATGGGATTAGGCATCATTGTTGTAAACGGCATGCATCATAATACGAAGCACTAGCTGGAGAAGTCGCTCACGCACTCCCAGCCCTTCCCAACACCCTCCTTCCACAACGACACCTTGCCGTCACCACATGACACGGCCAGGATGTTTCCAGCAATCGACCAGGACACGCGCCAAACAGCAGCGGGGAAGTGCGGGTCCTCGGACTCTGGTGCATTGGGCTTCAAAGCGACGCTCTCCCATGCTGCGCCCGACGATGCCCTGGTGTGGATCTTCACTGTTCGATCCTCGGACGCAGATGCAATGTACTGTCCTGGCAGACCGATATTTGGTGCCCATGCGACGTCGCGGACCCAGTTCTCGTGACCCTTAAGCTCCTCCTCCTCGACCCACTTCTTCGCGTTCTCGTCAAAGCCCCAGATGCGAATGGTGTTGTCCGAACCTCCAGACACAAACCGCTTCTGCGGAGACACCTCCTGACCCGCACCTCCTGGCTTGGCGGCATTGCCAGCAGCCGCAACCACTGACGGTGCCCAGGACACCGCGTTCGCACCCGAGCCGTGCGCGTTGAAGATCACAGCGTCAGTTGAGCCGTCATCTGAAGTGTTAGTGAGGGGTCCATACAAGCTGCAGATCAGGACTCACTTTCGAATGTCAGGACCGAGATCTTGCCATCACTGGAGGCACACGCAAGGATAGGTCCCAAGTCGTAAGGTGCCCAAGCAATGGAGTTGACGCTCGCGGTGTGCAAGGTGTGCTCCTTGATGCGCTCCCAACCGTCCTGAACCTCTCCTCCACTGCTCTTGCCCTGTCCCTGTCCAACCTCCTTCCAGATAAACACGCGCCCATCGTATGAACATGATGCGAGGATGCTGCCAAACGAGGGGTGTGCCCATGACACCTGCCATACAGGCGCGGTGTGGCTGCATCGTCAGTCCAGCCTTCTACTCGCTGAGCTCACCCCTTCAGCACCACTGCTTCTCCCTTCGCCTCCCCCTTCACCACGTTGAAGATCCTGATGGTCTTGTCGCTCGAGGCCGTCGCCAGCCGCTTGCCGTAGTAGTCGAGCTGGGCATCATGCTGGACGTCAGATCACGTCACAGCTCACGGACTCACGATCATGTCCTCATGCTGCGTCTCGACGGGCACTGCCTTTGACACCTGTGCCGCAGCCTGTTGTCAGTACTGTCGAGACCATTGTCCCCTCACCATTGTGGATGAGCTCTATGCTTGCGGCGCCGTTGGATATGTCGTAGGAGTGAACGAGCTCAACGATGGCCATGGATGGTGTTAATGGTGTTGAGCAGTGACGGCGTGGAGACGGAGGCAGATCCACGTGGCGATTTCCGGAATGAAGAGCATCCTCGATCGACGCGACTGGAAATGAGCCCAAGTAATGTTCGGCGCGTCTGAGATCGCAGGCACTATCAGCATCCACACATTCGCCATGACACCAGAGGAAATCGCCCGTCTTGCAGTTCGCGAGCAGGACTTTGAAGGTAGGATATGGTATTGACTGGGCTGACAAGTAGATGCGGAAGCTCGCACAGCAGCGGCAGACAAGCTCGTCGCACGAGTGCAGGCAGCACTAGCTAAGCCAGACGATGTGGGTAGAGGCGAAGGATCTCAGCTGACACCAGATCCCAGCATTCTCGACCTCCTCAAAGCCGTTGGGCATTGTTCACTTTCGAGCACTGCTACAGGACACCAGCTACCCTGCAGAGGTGTACCTCCCGGCCGAGCATGCGGCCGAGGAGGGGCAGCCGGTCGACTGGAGCAAGCTGCGCGAGCGCTGGGTTGGCTGGGGTGTTGAGTGAGCTGCTGTGAATGCTACGGAGCTGACGATCAGGGTTCCAGGTGAACAAGCATGGGCCAAGCGCAAAGCAAAAGCAGCAGACATTGCCGACGAGCTGCAGGGCTTGTCGCTGTCCTCGCTGCCGAAACCAGTCAAGGGCAAGCACCCAGTGCATGACACCGACTACACCGGAGCTCTCATCAAGGTCTATTCCGACTTCTCACCATCCCCAGCTTCTGTGTACGACGTGATTGGCATCGTGACAACAGCACCTATGCCACAACCGTACACTGGCGAGGACGACGACGAACACGAGCCGGCGCTCGTTCCTGCGATCCATGCCCTCCTCCCACCGCAGCCCTTCGCATCGGGATCGAAGCCAACACCGGATCATGCCTATGTTCGGCCCGAGCTAGTGAAGTACCTGGCCTCGGCGTTCGACCCGCCCGACGAGGCAGCAGGCGAGCTGCTACTCCTGGCTCTCCTCTCCCGCCCTGCAGCTCGGCCAACGGCCCTGCCACCACTAGGAACCCTCAGCCTCAACCTCATCCGCCCGAGAGCGCCAGCACCAGCTCTGGAGGGGATCCTCTCCTCTCTCACGCCCCACACACTTCCACTGTCTCTCACACTCCCTCTGCTTCACAACTCGCGCTTTCGCCCAGCATCGGCCGACGGCACAGCCCTCAACCCCGGACTCCTCCAGCTGGCCCCGGGCACGCTCCTGGTCATCGACGAAGACGGCCTAGGCGACGGCGGCTCTCTCGCCCAGAACGCACTGCAGAACCTCCAGGCACTCAGCGAGGCGCTCGACCTGCAATCGGTGCGATACGAGTACCCCTACATGGACAGCCTGCGGATCGAGTGTGCGCTCCGAGCTGTCATCACGTCAGAAGGGAAGAGCCTGCTCCCGGCTGATGTGGTCCTCCCAGTCGTGATGGCGGCGGAGTCTGCCCCCTCGCCATCGGATGTCGAGCTCGCAGCGTATAGATCATACCTTGCCTCCCATGGCTCGGCGGACCACGCGACGTCCCTCTGCATCCCCGACTCGATCGCCGAAGCAATCCAGGAGGGATTTGTGGCGGAGCGCAAAGCAGCTGGTACAGGCTCTGTTGAGGCAGCCGAGGCGCGCTTGAAGCGGCGGATGAAGATCGCGCGCTTGCTCGCTCTATCATATGGGGACCAGCTGACTATGGAGCTGTGGGAGAAGGCTCTCAAGCTGGACGAGGAGGTGGAGAAGAGGGCAGCTGAGAGGGAAGCGAAACGGAGGGAGGGGAAGATCGGCGCACCGACGAAGCCGTCGCCCGAGGACATGGTAGAGCTGTAGAGGCATGTACACATGATACATTGCGATTGTACAAGAGCTGCGCGATGGCAAAGCTCTAAGATGTCATCCGAACTTTGGCACAACCCCCTACAGTCAGTTGTGGTTTCACTAGTCGTGAAAGCTAGCCTACTGACAGACAGCACCGTACAACATCTACATTGCATAGAGGAGTGGCATACAGACATCTAGGTGATCAACACGGTTTGTACATTTTGCGACAAATCTGCTCCTCCAACTCATACTCTCCACCGCTCCCGAACCCTACGCCAGCGCATTGTCCTTCTCCTCGAACGGGCTGCTCAGCCCCCCGTCCAGCACCCGCGCCGCCTCGTCCACCATCGAGCTGATGACTAGGGGCGGCGTCGCCGACCCGCTGGAGCTGCTGCTGCCGCTGCTGATGGCCGCCGTCCGCATCGCCGTCATAGCAAGTGACCCGAGGCGCTTCTTCTTCGGCGCAGCAACAATAGCACCCTCACGGTCGCTGTCGCTGTCCCAGCCTATGGAGTCGACACTCCCCTGCCGCCGTGTTGGGTCAAAGGCGCTGTCGAGCATCAGTCCCGGGCGGGAGGTACCGTTTGCTGCATGTGTCGGCGGCGACGAGGTCATCGTCAGCCCCAGGATCGGCGTGAACCCCGGATCCTCGAGGAACGTGTCCCGCTGGGCATGCGGGCGCGTGGTGGCGGTATACGACTTGGACCGGCCAAGTACCAGTCGATCTGGAGGGGGGAAAGGATCGCTGCGTTTCGGTGGGGAGAGGTCAGGCCCGGACACAGTCACTGCTGGCGACACCTCGGCGGCGGGCACAGCCAGAGCCGTCTGCCCACGATCCGGCGTGGTGACGGGGATGGTGTCTGTGAGGGGTTGTGTCGTTGTCAGAGGTGAGATCTCAGGCACCAGGAGGGGTTGGGATGATCGCCGCGGCTCAAAGTAACTTGTCTGGGACTCGTCATCTATGTCTGTGTCGGCATCGTTGCTCCCCTTGTCCTCGCGACTGTCGCTGGATGTGTCCTCTGCTCCTCCTTCGTTTGCGGCGGCCTCGGCCTCGGCCTCTAGGTCGCTCGCGGTGAAGCTGCGGCCTCGGACGAGCAGTGACGGCCGGCGACTGCTGGAGGCGTCCTCCATCGAGCGGGTAGAGGAGCAGCGGCGCACAGGAGGTGCGCGGTAGGGCAGGTGGCTGTCCGAGGGCGGCGGGGTGGCTACTCTCCGTCCTGCTGCACCAGGGATGGGGACTGACAATGAGCTCGAGCGGTCGCGGACCGCTGAGGGTGGGGGAATGTCCTTGGCCGAGTTCTGAAGAGAGGTGGAAAGGCGGAGGACACGACCAAGTTTGTCGGACGATGAGAACGCCTCCCTAGCATCCTCGTCATCAAGGTAGTCCATGCTGTTGTTGCGCTTGACTCCGGGCCTGGCCAGGCGCTCCTTCCGCGTCATCTTGCGGCCGGCGAGCTCAGCTCCCAAACGCGTCTCGGCGAGTGCCAGTGTCACCAGTTTGCTCCTCGTCTCCTGCCATGTGTGCGGCCATGACGTGGGTGACACTGAGCGAGACGACTCAGCCGGCGCTGACGCCCACTGGTCCTCGCTCACTGGCACGCTGTCGCCCACGTAGGTGTTCAGCACGGTGGTGGTGAGCTCGTCCAGGATGTGCGGGGGTGGCAGCGACCCCGGTGGGAATGCCAAGTGTGGCGGCGGGCGTGTGAGAGCCTGGTGTGAGTATGAGCACCACACAACGGATAGGCTATGAACTCGTTGCAACTTGTCGGAGGACGAAGCTGTGCCCCTGCGTCATCGCTCTCATCGTTACAGAGGTGAGAGGAGATGATACAGCCAAGGCTGCACTAACTGCGCCAAGCAACAGCCCCGTCCACCGCAGGGCCTACTCACCTCTTCGAGAACGGCGACCTCATCCCTCGTCCACTCCGCTCTGGGCCGCTTGCTCGCATGCTCGTTTGGAGTGTCGATGGCGAGCCCCTCCAGTGTCATATTCGGCGTACGTGGCTCCTCATCCGAGATCGTAGACGCTGTGGTGGCCGAGGAGTCTGATCCAGAGGTTGATGACTTTGCTGATCCGCATGGTGACTGCCCAGTGCTTGGCAATGTTCTCGGCGCTCTCGACTTGGACGACTGGGAGCTGTCAGTTCGAGCGCTCTCAGATTAGCAGCAGAGTACTCACAATGTCGTACGGAGCAGGCGTGCTCGGGTCACAGGAGATACCAGACGCCATGTTGGCAGGCGGTATGGTGATGTTCAGAGATGCACGCGACATGGGTACTGGTGTATCTCCAGCCAAGCAGTAGAGCGATATATAGGCACCGCCGCTGATGAAAGCTCGATAGCAGATCTGATGAACGCAGTTTACCGAGCGGAGGCGCAGTGGAATGAGTTCCAGACGTCCCGAGTGCCCGGATATCCAGAGGTATGTGGTGGGTGTTGTGGAGGCCTTTCGTGTCTCGCTCGCTGATACAATCGCAAGCTGCAGTCACGGAGAGCTCAGCTCTGTATCCTGTACGCTGTACAGTGTAGGGCGCTCTGCGCGGTGGGTCGGGTGTGAGACAGGAGATGAGTTAATGGGCGATGTCGAAGGACAAGATGAGAACAGACGCGTCGAGATGAACTGCGTGGGGGAAGAAGTATGGTACTTGATTACTTCTCAGGAGGCTTAGAGGCCAGCAGGCTCGGGTCCGGGGCCTGCCTGCCTGCCTGTCTGCGCCAGCGGAAAAAGGCAGTTATTCCGTATTGTCAGGCCCCTCTCCTATGCCCCAATGACTCATAGCAGGCCCATCAGCCCTGCGAACGCAGCAGCTGCCCTGACGAATAACGGAGGCTTCACGAACGCCTCCAGTGATGATGGTCGCGGTGGTGGCTGCAGCAGCGGCGGCGGCGGCAGTCTTGCAGCCCAGCCGAATGACCTTTGAAGACACGATGATACGAGAGCGCACGGCCCAGAGCACGGTACCGAGGAGCGTCGCGATAGGCGAGAAGAGAGAGCCTTTCACAAACAAGGCATGGCAGCTGAGATCCATAAGCCTCAGACACTGGCAATGCGGGCTTCCGAATAAGCTTGCATCCGGTCTGGGAGCGACAGCAGCAGGATCAGTGGCGTCCACGAGCAGTGCCTCGACGCCGTAAGTTTTACGTTATTTCTGAGGTCTGGGATGTCATTTGAGGTATCGTTTCGAGCTGGCTGCCCTGATGCTGCCATGAAGAGACGCGTTGGCTGAATCGGGAAAGTACGCTTAAGTACGCCACATTGAAGACGTATGTGACACGCGTCGTGCCTCGTCGTTGGGCTCTTCGTCTTCGATGTCTTGTGTCCTTCCCGTGCTAGTGTGATTCGACCCGTATCCCATCAGCTGCAAGCTGATCAGTTCAGCAGCACACAGTGGACGGCGACTTTAGCAGCCTGGACTTCACGGCTCTTGGCAGATAGGAGAGTTGCTTGCGTTTCTGTCTCATAAATGCTGGCGACCCGTTAGTTGTCAATCGCCATTCAACGTCTCCCGCGACCGGGCTGGCTCCCGGCGGCACTGTAAGGGCCTGGCCAGTCGGTCAGTGTCACGAGCTGCAGTTTCCATTCTGTGGAAGCCGTCCGTTATCTGATACAATCCAGCTGTGGCTTCGGGTATGATGTGTCGGGACGCAATCAGTATTCAGTCAGATTGTTGACAGATCAGTGTCCCGATGGCGGAAGCGATTGATTGAAAGTCTTGGGCCGTCGTGTGTACTGGCACTAGCAGGTACAGTGCCTGCTTCGACCCCGCTTTCTTGCGACTCCTGGCATGAGTGATGTTAACATCTGCAGGTAGGAAAGGAACAGTCGAAGCGAGGTACGCGTCGCGAGCACGCTAGCGGTCATAGCTCTGTCGTGGTTTACTCACTGCATCACCGACTCTCGAGTCAAGCAACAAGCGAGGTGCGCTGCTTCTGATGCCAGTCCTGTATCCGCCATCCTCAGCCCAGCCGCTGCTAACGATCTTCCCTCATGCTGCTCATGCAGCCCGAGCACACGCGCTCGCTGTTCTGCCCACTTCATCGCAAGACACGTCGCGCTTGCCGTCTATCATGCTGTGACTCACGCACTCACGCATCGTTTATGATTCTCACGCGACATGGGACCCCTAGAGGCATAAAGATCTCAATGCTCGTGATCATGTCCGTGCCAGATCTGTGAGCTAACCAATTCAGACCGTGAAGCCTGTCGAGTGGCAGTAAGGAATATGACAACATAGTCGAGATAGATTAGCTTCCGAATATGCTTTCTGTGGGCACACTTCGACGAGATCTTGTGGCATTGCTGTCATGCTCTCAGGCATGCCAGGGTTCTTTCCTTTCTTCAAAGATTCACAGAGGCTTTGCATGTCGCGTCTCCGGAACAGTCACAGAACAGTCCGTGACTGATTCCAGCCGTCCCCAGAATGGAGCAGAATGTGACTTGGAACGTTGCTTGCTCACACGAGGATTGCATCGTATTCAAGACCCATATGCCACATGACTTCATATCGAGATAAACCTCATCCAGTGATCTTCGGCCAGTTGAGTGACACGACACAGAGGCTGAAAGTGGCACTTGTACCATAAGCTACACTACATGGTCTCATGTGGATCTGACCAGTAGTATGAGCGAGACACTGAATGAACGCTATGAGACTTGCTATATGGACCATATGGACTGACGGTCTCTGTGCCGGGGAAGCGACGGATGTACACAGCATGTCTGGGACTTTAGTCTGACTGACACCTACAAATTGATCCTCTGAGCATGCGTTTTCATTATCGCTGCATGTTGCTCGGCCGCCGAATGGGCAGAAGGATGAGGTTATGCAGCTGGGTGGTAGCAAGCAAGGCATAGAGGCTTAGATGCGTAGCAAAACGCTGGGGAGACAAGGCCATGGCAAGAAGGATCTCATGTGGGCAAAGTGTCTGCAGCAGAGAGTGAGTGCACATGTGCACACGAGTGCCCATTGACAGCTGGTGACATAGCTATACGCTGAAATTGCCGCACGCATAAGGTTGCCTGAGGTGTCACAGGAACTACACTTCCCCGTCGTCAAATCACCGCAGCACGCAGTATCTCATCGCAGCACGCAGTGTCTCATCGCAGCACGCAGTGGCTTCTCTCTGCCTAGCTCCAGACTGGCGCGGAACTCAGACACGATAATCATGATCATGGCAGAGCCATACCCCGCATCTCAAGGAGCTCCGCGCTCCCTCTTTCGCGTCGTCACCCCCACTCGCCTACAGAACGCAGACGCGACTCGCGTCTGGCACTAAGCATGAGAATCATCTTTCCAGCACGGCGGATAGCATCACCACAATGCGTGGTGGTGACTCACTCCCGCGCGGATCAGCAAGCGACCCACTGCAAGCAAGGTTTGGGTTCGCCCAACACGACATGGCTAGCTACCGAGCTACCACAGTCCCAGGGGACCAGAAGCAGCAGCACGCGCTAGTTGCCGAGGCGCCGACCCCTGCGACCTGGCTAACTCTGGGTTTCTGGGATGTGGGATGCGCGTACATCTGCCGCACGCAATTGCGTGGTTCGTGCCTGCGAGGTCGTGTTCGTGTCAGTCTGATGGTCTGATATACCTGCTACATCCGTGGCATGTTGATCTCACGTTCACATGTTGCAGGGACTAGTGTCGGCCGTGTCGGAGAGCTTGAGGTGACGAGATGAACGGAGTCGCCGATGGGAAAGAAGTAATGAAGTCAGTTACTATTATCCGGGGTGGGTCCGAGTGTTGTATGTGTTCTCTGCGCGTCAGTCACGCGAGCGCGGTGGTGACATCAAAAGAGGGATGAAGCGACGTCTTTCGAAAGGTTGTAAGCGAGAAGTCGCGTTGTGGAATGCATCAAGAAGGTTACTGACCTCGCGTGACGTCCCGCCAGAATGCGAGGACGATGAACGAGAGCCGTGATCCGTTCGAGAGCTTGCCAGGTGTGAAAGCATGCCGAATGACGTACCGGGGAGTGTGGCGCAAGACGATGAGATTCGAAGTCTATGTGATCAGAGGAAGTGGAAAGCAGAAAAGAGTCCCAGTAAGGTAGGATATGAGCACTGTGAAGGCGGTTTGTTCAGGTGGATGAGGTGTTGTATGGAACACCGATGCTCACAGGTACGAGGATGGGTCGAGGCTATGAAAGCAATAGTCAGAAAGATCATTTGAGGACGCATAGAAGGCTTCTGACGACGCATACAGTAGTTGGTGAACATGAGGGAAGTGGCGGTAAGACGCGTGAGGCTGAATTTTGCTCACCACAGTAGTTTTAGCGGTATGAGTATTTGTGCTGCTATGATGGAGGCCAAACTTTGTCGGAATGCCCATCAACAGATTCGGCTTTCGATAGGAGGAATCCAAGCAATTCCAACAGCGAGAATAACGTCTCGAGACGTTGATTGTGAGAGTCGCTGGTGGCACTATCACACCTCTACCTCGTACCCCTGGTAGACGTCTACTCTACTTCGTACTCCTGGTAGACAAGGTCATGATGTACCGCTGGAGTGAATATAGACATGCATGTAGATATTAATCAGGCAAGACTGATCTTTTGGGCATTAGGCTGTCGTCAGCGCCCCGTCTCCTCCCCCACCTGAACTCACGACGTATGTGCTATTGCGTGCGTGATACCGTGCGTTCGTGAGCGCCGCGCCACGGGCAGAGGACGGCGCCTGCGCCTGAGCCTGTGCTTGCGGCGTGCGCGCGACGAGTGGTGTGGGTGGTGAGATGATGAGATTTTTCTTGTTGTTGTCCCCGTTTGCGAGCGTAGAGATCGCATTCGAGCTGGCATGGTTGGCGCTGTTGGCGGCAGCGGCCGCGCGCCGCGCGCCACCGAGGAAAGATGTGCGGCTGTCCCTCGTTTCTGTGGGCGGGGGAGGGGCGTGCCGACGCCGGCCGGCGAGGATCCATGGGTGCCGCATGGCGGGCTGAGGCTTGAGTCGCTTATCGGGGTCCCAGGTGAGGCACTTTGAGATAAAGTCGACAAACTGCTCGTCGTTGCATTTCAGCACCGAGGCGAGGGACTTGGAGTTCGGCCGGCGCCGCTTGCCCTTTGCGTTGACGAAGGGGCGGGGCGCGCCAGTCGCGTCGAAGAAGAGCTTGCGCCGAGAGGCCTTCTGAACGATGTACGAGTCTGGCACACCGAGCACCTCCATGATGCAGGCTAGCTGCTCGTGCTCGTTCTCGCCGGGGAATATGGGGTAGCCGGTGTACAGCTCGGCGAGGATGCAGCCGAGACTCCACATGTCGATCGCCATGGCGTAGTTCATGCCGAGGATGACCTCGGGGCTGCGGTAGAAGCGGGACTGGATGTACGTGTAGACTGGGGTCAGCGGGGTTCAGGATGTGTGGGCATAGGAGCACTCCAATGAGGGGTGCATGACTCTTCCCACTGTGAACAATGACGAATCAACGCCAACACGAATTTCTAGTGCAAGGCTTTGGCTTTGTACCAGCTTTCACTCATGGACTGCAGCCGAACTCGTACTCACCCTTCTCAGACTCGTGGCACGACGACCCAAAGTCAATAACCTTGATGCCGCTCTTGGCCGGGTGCCGCAGCAGAATGTTCTCCGGCTTCAGGTCACAGTGCACGATCCTATGCGAGCGCATAAGCAGCAACGACTGCAGCATCTGCACCGTGAACCGGCGGATCAGCACAGTCGAGAAGCCCGCAAACGCATTCGCCTTGATCAGCTCGTAGAGGTTGATGCTGAGCAGCTCAGTGACGATGCACAAGTGGCCGCGGAAGTAGAAGTGGTCCGTCATTCTAACCATGTAGTGCTTGTCCTCGGGATCCCACTCTACGAGCTGCTGGAGGATCTTGACCTCGACCAGCGCCTGTGCATGGAAGCGCTTTTTGTTGCGGATGATCTTGACTGCGACAGAGCCGCCCGTCTTGTGATCCCGGCAGTGCACGACCTGCCCGAACGACCCCTTACCGAGTATACCCACAACCTCGTAGCGGTAGCACAGGTGGTCGCCCTCGACGACGACGTAGTCGCCCCGTTCGTCGTCGTACCCGTGGTTGTAGGTCTTGCCGTCGGGCTGCTTCGGGCGCTTGACATTGTGTGCCACGTAGTAGATATAGTCAAAGTCGAGGACCTCCTTCTTCTCGTAGTCGGAGAGCGAGTTGAGGTTGCGGGATATGAACGCGCGCTGGCTCACAGCGGTGGCAGGCTCAATCGGGTCAGGGAAGCCAGTGAGGTCACTCAGGTCGTCCTTCTTCGACCCGGCACTAGTCGATGCTCGCGCCTTGCGGCGTGCGACGTACGCTGCCATCTCGTTGTCGGCCAACGCCTCCTCGTCGTCCGTGGGGCTGCCGCTGCTCTCTGTTGCAAGAGATGCCCTGCGCGCACTGCCAGACGCACCGGTTGAGGACGACATGGACAGGCGCGAGTGGCTTGCAAGGTTCGCCGCCTTGGAGTGGAAGGATTTCGACGTTTTGATCTGCGAAGACCCCGGGTCGTCAGCTGGCGAGTTGTCGTTCGACTCCCGGCGCCCAGCGGCGCCTGCACGCGCCTTGGCGGCTGACGAGATTGTCATGGCCGTAGCGGACGAGGGGATCTGGGGCAGCGTACGGCGCGACGGAGGGCTCATGAGCGGCGTAGGCGCACCCATGGTTTCGCGGCGGGATGGCGTCTGCTGAGCAGAAGGCGGCGCAGGGATGCCCGTCACGCTGCTCTTGCGGCTCGACATCGGCGCGAGGAGGTGTGCGCGGTGTGCGGCACTCGTCATAGTCGGCTGCATGGACTGCCGGGCAGTCGGGACGCCGAACTCATTCGCAGAGAGATCCCGCACGCTCATGGTAGACGGTATGCCAGAGGCAGAGCCGTAACCGTACGCTGAACCACCTCCGAGCATGTTGGCGCTGCGGCTGCTCGTCAGGCTAGGCGGAAGGGCTGGCGGCGGCATGCTGTTGTTCGCGTTGGCGTTGACATTGGCGTTACCGTGCTGCGCTGCATGCGTGTTCGGCGTGACCACAGTCGGCCGCGATGCCATGCGAGGAATCTTCGTAGGCGTCGCGACAGGCATGGCCAGGCGGGAGTCATACCCCGCAGGCGGAGCACCTCCACCACTGCTCTTGCGCAGGGAGGACAGCGACGAGGCATTGTGCAGCGACTGCTGCCCACCAGATGGCACGCGCGACTGGCGCTGTGAAGCCGAGCCGCTAGCTGATGCGATGCCACCGTTGACAATAGACGAGGACTCGGAGTGAGGGAGGTTGCGGGACTCGACAGACGGCTTCCTGGAGAGAGATGGTGTTGGCGCTTGCTGGTCACCTCCGGACGAGAGGGTCTGTGGTCAGCAGTAGATTCGTCTGGAGTGGGTGGAGCCCTATACTGGTGAAGCAGGAGTCCTACTCTCATGGAGCAGGAACTCCCTCAACCGCGCACTCACCATACCCCTCGACCGACGCTTGACCGGGGCGCTCACCGGCGCTGGCGCACTCGCACTCGCACTCGCATCACCCTCCTCCTCAGTCTTCTCCACGACCTGCGGTGCAGCCGGCTGGCCGCGCTTCGAGGACCCCCCACGCAGCATGGACGGAACGCGCATCCCGAGCATCGACTTGCGCGTGCTCCCCGACGGTGTCCGCTGTGTCGGCGCCGTCGATGCCTGCGCAAAAGTGGCCGAAGTCGGAGTCCCCTGCACCGAGTGTCGGGGTGTAGCCGACTCCTGACTTGCCATGCGAGCAAGAGAGGCAGACGAAGCAGACGAACGCCGGAAGAACGGTATCGACGAAGGTGTGAGACGCTTTGACCCCGACTTTGGCAGTGGAGGGCCCAAGTTGTTCGACAGAGCGATCGGCGTCGTGCTCTGTGCGACACGTGTCGAGTCTGAGCCTATGGACGAGGTCGTGGCTCCCCTGTAGTCGTAGGAGTCGCGCGACTGCACGGACTCGAGTGCTGAGGATGTAACCAGAGGCGACCCGAGGTCTTGCTCGCCCCACGTCGACGCTGGGCTGTTGGGAGAGTCCTTGATCGACTTTGTGTTGGTCGGCGGGGACAAAGATGGGGACAGGGGTGAGGACGAGGACTCCTTATCCTTGCCAGCAAGCTTGTTGAGGCTCAGCGCGGATGAGAACGACCACTTCTTGCTCATGTGGCGGGGGCGAGGAGCATCGGCCACAGGTGGGGAGGCTTCGGCGAGCTCAAACTGGTGCTGCTGGTGCTGCTGGTGCTGCTGGTGCTGCTTAGACTGCTCCTGTTGCTGTGATTGGTAGAGTTTCGGCTCGTGTTGCTGTTGCTGCGGTGACTGCTTATATTGCTCATGCTGCAAGTGTTGCTGCTGCTGCTGCTGCTGCTCGTGCTGCTGATGTTGCTGCTGTCGTTGATGTTGCTCGTGCTGTTGCTTCTGTTGTTGCTGCTGCTCCTGCTGCTGGTCATGTTGCAGCCGCTGCTGGTGTTGCTGCTGATGCTGATGCTCCTGATGCTGCCGCTGCTGATGGTCCTGGTGCTGCAGGTGCTGCTGATGCCCCGACTGTTGCTGATGTTGCCGTGACTGCTGCTCCTGCTGCTGCTTCTGCTCCTGTCGCTGCTGGCTCTGTCGGCGCTGCTTTGGCGATTGGTTCGGCGATGCATCAGGAGGCGACGCAACCGATGACAAACCAGACGCCACACTCCCTTCCCGCAGATCACGCACACCCAGAGCTGGGCCCTCAATCAATGTCGGCACATACTGCGACGACTGGGGGAAGGGGCTGCTCGACGCCGCCGCTGCACTCGACAAGCCCTGCCGCATTGACATATATCCACGAGGCAAGGGAGGCACGGGAGGTACGAAACCATCACCCGACCTGTCATCGAGGCCGCTGCTGTCTACTGACGAGTCGCTCGCGAAGCTGGGTCGGCGCGTAGTCTTCGGCGCAGGCGGGGTAGCCGTCTGGGCATTGATGTGGGACTCTCTCGATGTCGGGGTCCCCACGATGCTCGGCGACGACTCCTGCTTCTCGAAGGTCAGTGGAGGCAGGTCACTGCTGCTGGCTCCCATCGACTGAGCCCGAGATGCACGCGACCTAGACGACGTCTGCGATGCAGCACCGGGGAGAGAGCTGCTGACCTCACCCCAGTCGTTCAGTGCAGAGTCCTTGTCGTGCGTGTTGCTGTTTGTAATGCTCGATGCACTCGCCTTGCTCGTCAGGCGGCGCGCAGGCACCGCAACAGCGTCTGTGGGAGGACTGGTCTCCTGGGGCTTTGGCGTTGCAGACTGCGAGTGTCCTCCGCTGACAGAGGACGACGACTTCTTACTCGGCGTGCTGCTCAGCCCGTCGAGCTTGCGCAGTGCCTCGGCAGTAGCCGCCGACTCTCCTGCCTTCATCGACTGAGCGCGTATACGCGACGAGCGCATAGACTCGGACCGCCCAAGGTTCGACCCCTTGTTGGGTGCGTTGAACGACGAAGGGGCCTGCTTCATCGAGGAGAGGTTTTGGCCCGACACTGAACCGCGAAGGAATTGGTCGATTGAAGCAGAGGAGGGGCTTGGCGGGAGGTGGGAGAAGTCCTTGGGAGCAATGTGTCGGAGTATGTCGTGGTGGGGTGCGCTTGGGCTAGAGGGGTCGCCGCGACGGCGTGACGAGTTGATCGAGTCTCTGTCGCCACGACCACCGCTTGGAGGCGTCTTCCGGCTGCCGAACATGGGGTTGTGAGAGTCTGACGATTCGGGTGGAGACAAAGAAGAGCTGCCGAAGGGCATTGGGGGAGGGGGCATGTCCGTGACCTGGGGTGGGGAAACCAGGCTGATCGAACCTGAGGCTGCTCGCTGACGAGACGCACGACGAGCATAGATTCGTTCGCGCGCACTCCCAGGTGCAGGCGGGGAGGTCTGGATCGAGCTGGACTCCTCAGGCTTGGAGGGTAATGGTGGTGGGGGCTCGTTGAAGGTGAAGTTCGACGATGCCTCTGTGCTTGGCATAGAGTATCGCTTCGGAGCTGGGGGTGCCGACGCTCTCTGCGTAGCGTGCCGTCTGGACGGCGATGTCATCGGCTCTGGCATAGCCAGAGATGCAGCTAGTGCTCCAGAGTCGATCGATGAGCCAAATGAGAAGTCATCGACAGCAGCAGCAGTCGTTGCCTTCTGCTCCTTGCTACTAGACAAGTCTCGTGAAGCCATCGACCGAAGTACACCTGTGGCGCCCACGCCGGCCTGGCTGCGGGACGGCGACTCGTGCGAGACTGAGCGATACCGAGACCTGTCTTTCGCTGGGCTCTCCTCTGTCACCCGCTCCATGACATTCACCTGTGGAAGAGCTGATGTCCCCTCCAGCTTCCAGGTCTGCCGCGCAGTAGGTGCCGATCCGACGTGGAAGTCGCTGCGGTCCACCGAGGACGGCATCGGAGGCGTGAGAGCAAAGTCGTAAGGCATACTCGGTGTGCGCAGATGACGGCTGTCATTCGCAGTCCAGCGTGGCGTCGCGAGCTCGCCAACACCTATCAGACCTCGGCGGTCGATGGTGGATGGGTCCTCAGGCGTACTGGGTGCGAATAGTGCAGAGTGTGTATCCCCCGGCGACTGTCCTCCTCCTCCTCCTGATGCTGCGCCAAGATAGTACGAGTCGATCCTGATGCGCGTCAGCAAATCTCTGTGCTACAGTGGGTAATGTTTGACTCACGACAACCGATCGCCATTTGTGGCCACCGACGATCGCTGATCTGCAAGCGAGCCTCGACGCGACTCTCCTAACAGTGAGCCAGCATCGACATCTGACATGCTCGACGAGCTGGTATCGTGTGTAGCACCAGGCGGAAGCAGGAGCTCGTGAGTAGAGAACGGGCTCGCGTCGAGCGGTTGAGACAAAGTCGCTGGTGAGGACTTGTCCATCGACTGCTGTGAGAAGGGCGCACTGGCATGAGGGAAAGGCACAGGCTGGAAGTCAGCACACAACTATCTCTCAAACATGCCGCCTGGCCGTGGCCAGTCGCAATCGCTCACCATCTGCACATTCGGACGCCGGTCAGGGAAGTACGCTCTGTCGACAATGACCTCTGTCTCGTCTTCTCTGTATCTGAGCTCAGACTTCGGACTCAGGTCGAGCGCAGCAGGAGCTGGTGCACGCCTGCCTGCCCCGGTTCGCAAGCCCGCCGACACCGACGACATGGAATGGGAGCTTGGCAAACGCACACGCTCACTGCCTCGCGTATATGTCGAGGGAGCGGGCGGGGGGGGCATGGGGAGGCGCCCATTCCATGCAACTTGGTGTTGCTGCTGCTGCTGTTGTTGTTGCGTTTGTTGCGGTTGTTGCTCTTTCGGTGCCCAACTGCGGTGCTGGTACGCGGACGAGGACGAGGACGAGTCGCCATGACGAGCGCCGTAGTCGTAACGCGGATCATTGTAGCTTACAGAACGCATTGATGCCGACGACGACATCAGTGGGCCGTTGCCACCGCCGAACCTGTTGTCGCTGCTGCTGCTGGACGACGAAAGGGAATGGGGCAAGCGCTGTAGTCCGAGGCCTGCCATGCGGGCACCGGGATCGCGCTGCCCCAAGTGCACATCGCCAGCGCGCGGGGGCGACCCTCGCGCGGCAGGATAGGACATTGGGAGGAGAGTGGATCTACGTGGGGCGTGTCACTGCGGTGTTAGCTTGTTGACTGGGGGTCGGGGCCAGATGATCGAGCCGTGTGTGCTCTTCCAGTCTGCACCGCGAATTGAGCTCCGACGCACGAGGCGCAGCGCGCAGCATGCAGCATGCAGCCCATACTCGCAGGTCATGCACTGCTTGGAGAAGCGTTCGCTGGAGTACTCACTGTGACTGGAGTGGAATTCTGGGACAAGCCGGTACACGTCCGTTGAGAGGCGAATAATGCCCACGGATGTCCGCACCTGAAACCGATGCACGAGCTGAGCGGGATGGGCTGGTGCGGGTGTCCACGACTTGCTAGCACTCAAGCGCAGATGTATGCTATTATAGATGTCGAGTCGAAGATGCAGTGTGTCGAAATGGCAAGTAGTTGTGTGGTGGTCGTGTCGTCCTAGCCCGAGGTGCTTTAACTAAGTGCTGGGAAGGGCAGATCGGTGTAGTGTATGTGTGTATAGGCAGGTAGGCAAGTCGGACTAAGGGACCAACTCGGACGCGACTACTTGGGACACGAGCCGTCTTTACCCCTATGTTGATGCGAGTGCTGTCTTGACTGCTTCTTGACTGCTTTCTTGACTTTGTTGTGGTCGATGCTGGAGATGCAGATCGTTTCAGTGAGATGGAGTAGTGAGGACTGATAGTGGTAGTGTCGTGTCGTGTTGTCGTGTTTCGTTGCTTAGACTAGCGCAGAGCAGTAGTTAGTAGTAGTGGTAATGACAGAGGGCATAGGTGGCATAGAAGGGCGGCAGTGTGGTAGCTCTGGGTGGGTGGGTGAATATGCCGGCAGAACCTGAGTTCTGATTAGCATCTCGTATGTGGTATTACAATGAGATCAGCCCAATAGGATCAGGTCACTAATACATCACTAATCTACTTGCTTAGTGATTACATCTCGGGCTAATCGTGCAGGCAGATAAGTAGTAGTAGGTTACACTCTCATCATTCTGTCATGCAAATGCGCAGATGAGTATGCATGGTTAGCATGGTTGTTTCGACCTGCACGCCTGCACCTGCATGTCCTCTATGTATGTCTACTGCTCCCTGCATCAAATACTGCTCATATGCCATACTCGGATGCAATGCTCTTCCAATATCTCTCGCTATCAACCACTACATAACTACTGCTGTGTTAGTGATGGTTTGGCGTCGCACTCTCCTGCAACACTCATCCCTCTACATACTAGGGAAATATTGCAGGATACGCAGGGATTGAACAACAATCTATGCATGCTCTTAGAGTATGCTCTGCATGCTCCTGTGCATTCTGTGACGCGCTTCGGCCAATTTGCACCCGTATCCCTCACCTTTTGTCCTGGGTAGAAGAAGGAAAGGCAGTAGTTGTGGACGGCGATGCAGCGTCATAGTCGAAGCTTATTGCTGGCCAAGCTTGATCCAGATTCATCCAGGTCTTGTCTTCGGACGCATTGCATTAGCGAAGAGTGAGTCGGGCAGCATGCTGCATGCTGCTCGCTGGTATCATATGAGGTATTGTCAGTGAATCATCGTAAGCAGTCGCAAAGCTACCTCTCAGTAAGTGGCAGTGCACAGTCGTTGATCGATGTGGCGTTTCGCATCTCGCCTCGCTGTTGCGCTGTTGCTAGTTGCTGCCATGCCGCCATGCCGCTTCAGTGTTCCCGTCGCCTATGCATGAGCTTGAGGCGATATCAATCACCTGAGCAGCTGACCAGCTGAGTGGATGGTCAGTCACTGAGCAACAATGCTGTACGAGGATTACATCCTCTTCCGACTCGAACAATTCTGGTACTGCTTGACATCCGAGTTTCACTGTAATGGATGAGCGAGTATCACTGTCGGTGATGTATATCTTGCAGCTACGATGCTGAACGAGTTTCGGCCAGCAATCGAAGTCATATTGATATCGGGCATAACACGCGTCTGGCAGGGTCCCAGGAATGCAGAAGCCGGCGTCCTAGATCGAGAGAACGAGATAGGAACGGCACGTAGAAGATCTGAACAGATCTGGCGCATATTGAATGAAAACTGCCCAGTACAGCACGCGTCTCGATGACTCTCCTTGATCTCCTTGGCTCAACGACAATCCAGTACGCCGCAGCATTGGCAGAAGGTAAGGGGACGTCAATTGGGCCATGAGGTTTCGGGGTGTCGGATTGCTCATCGAGCGGATCATTGTCGCTTTTCCACTCTTATACTCTCATTTTCGACGAGCGCCAAGCGCTGCGTCGTCGACTCATCAGATGCTGCAGTGATCATGAACACATGTACCTAGACCGCTCACTATGGAATTTGAGTGAGTTCAAATGATAAAGCATGGACCAGAAGTACTAGTAGCTAGTAGATGCGTTCAAAAAAGGCTCAACCGGCTCAGGTATGGTCATACATCATACATGCATAGCGGATAAAGTCCCCGGATATAGACGACGTAAAGTTCCGCGGCCGCAGCCACGTGGAAGATAAACAGCCGTTACGTAACCGCCATCTTGGGGTGGATCACAACAAACCTACCCAACATCAACAAGCAGCTCGGCAGTCATCCAACTTGCTAGCTGTTCTGTCCTTGTCGTCTCTTACAACAATAATCGCTCCCAATCACTGGAACATACAGAATTGTTATCGGCTTGCCGGCTTGACCTACGATCTGGGTACAGGCATCGGAACGACATCCCCGCATGCGTCTCTAGAGACCGAAGCACATTGAGATGGCAGCAACACCCGAGGCGACAACAGCGCCAGCCATCGTCAACACGCTATCCCACAGCTCGGCAGACTCCACAGACCTATCCATTTCCGACACGGAGCTCGATGCCGCCGAATTCTCCTCGTCCGATGACGAGGCCGGCGTGTTCTTCGGCGCCCACAAGCCGCACGAGCAGAGGATCGTAGCGGCGCTGTCGGAGACGATTCCGTCGTCGCCGGCAACGCGGGACCTCACCAGCACCTCTTCTGGACCCCGGAGGTCGTCACTCATTAACCGGGTGCGAAAGCGAGATTCAAGAGAATTCCTGCGTCGGAAGACCCTCCTTTTACCAGGGACGCCGCAGCGACAAGGGGCCGAGAAAGTATGGGAGGGCGGATTCTACGAGAAGGACGCGGAGGGCGTGCAGGGGCCGGAGGGGGTACGGGGACCGGAGGGGGTACGGGGGCCGGAGGGGGCTCGGGTGCAGGTGTTCGATACGCAGGCAGGAGTGTCCGGCACCAACTCGACGTCAACAGAGGTCGACGACGCAACGGACGAACTCGACTCACTGCATATCGACAGTCTATCCACCATCGAGTCCTCGGCGGTCGACACGCTCTCCTCGCTGACCTCGGACGACGACGACGACGACGACGTTGACGAGGAGGAGGCCGACAAGGAGAATGCGATCGTGGAGCCTGCAGAGTACTTCGAGGATGAGGACGAGGGGGAGGAGTACGTCCCGCAGCCAAAGGAGAGCGTGCCTATGTCGATTGGCTTTGACGCGAATGCGTTTGATGATCAAGGTGAGTCGCAGCGACAATCAGACGTGAAAGACATAAACGTGGAGATGGGAGATGCGCCGACGTTGACAGTGGCGGCGCTGTCGCATCAGGCCATCACGGGTAGCATGAAGATACTGCCCCACGCCGATCGTCAATCCGCTTCGAAAGCATGACCTTCGGGACCCCCCCCTTGTGACACATGCTGATACACAGATCCGTCATTACCACTTGACCTCGGCGGCCTGAGCATCTTCGACATTGACGACCCCGAGGTCGCAGTCTCCGAGCAGGGCAATGTCATCGAGGGCGCGGCGCTGACGGGAATGGACAACCTCGTCGACGTGACGTACTATGAGCCGACTGGGTCTCCGATTGCGAATGCAGCGCAGGCCACATTGGACCTCCTCGGCTCGCCGTTCTGTGGGCAACCAAACACATTCAGTGCAGCTGCTATGAGTCCTCAGACCGACCAACCCCTTATTGCTTTCTCGTCACCAATGGGACCAGGCG
Source organism: Cutaneotrichosporon cyanovorans (assembly GCA_002335625.1). NCBI lineage: Eukaryota > Fungi > Basidiomycota > Tremellomycetes > Trichosporonales > Trichosporonaceae > Cutaneotrichosporon > Cutaneotrichosporon cyanovorans. Next base: position 250,737 of record BEDZ01000004.1, on the reverse strand, counting down.
TGACCCTCTCCAAAGTCGGACAAGGGGTCGAGGCAGGACTTGGGGCAGAGGACGATGAAGCAGAAGGTGAAGAAAGGGACAAGGCGACTACCGAAGCAGGGGAGCAGGCCGACTCCTCCTTCGTCTCGGACATGGACTCCCCCGTCGGCCGGGCACCAGCAGTCATCCCAGTCTGGACATCACCAACCAAACTCACCTCTCCCGTTCGCCTCCAAGACACCCTCTTCAGCGACAGCTTCGGTCTCCCCGACTCTGTCGCAGAGGCGAATGTCACCCTCCCGGCCCTGGAGAGTCCTCAAACTACCAAAACTCCCCTTCCTTCTCGGACGCCTCTCTCCTCGCGGCCCCTGACCACACGGACACCACTGCGCGCCTCGTTTGCGTCCCCGACGACAAGGGCAGGCTCAGCTGTCACCCCGCAGGTGAAGCGCGAGTTCGATGCCCTCCTCAGTCTCAGCCGGAGCCAGAAGCACACGGCGGTTCATTCCCCTCTGGCGTCGGTCAAGGAGCCGCCGCCATCTGCACAGCAGCTGAAGATCTCGCAGAGGGCAGAGGCGAGGTCGGAGACTGCCCGGGGGCAGCTGGATGCGATCTACTCGGGTGCGCGGTATACTGGTTTGTCGCAGTCTGCGCGCGGGGGCCATTCGGCTTCAGTGCGGACTGGTGGCCAGGGTGCGGCACATGCGGGCTTGGCTCAGTCGACTCCTGGGCGATCAGGTGTGGCTCAGTCTACCCCAGGACGCTCCCATCTGGCCCAGTCGACCCCAGGTCGCTCTGGTTTGCCTCAGCCGACTCCAGGGCAATCTGGTCTTGCTCAGTCGACCCCATCACGGATCGTGCAGGCCCAGACGACCTCGTCGCGATCAGGTCTGACTCACTCGACCTCTGCACGCTCTGGCCCAGCTCATGCTTCTACGCAGCCCCATACAGCTCAGTCGACCTCGTCACGATCTACATCAGCATCGAGCAGCGGACCCACACGGCCAGCGTGGTCAGCGACGACGTCGATCTCCAGCTCGCTGTCTCGCCCTACCTCCTCGTCGGCGGCGAAGCATGTCCGATCGGGAGGTGCGTCTACATCGCGTGCCCGGACAGCTGGTGTAAGGCCAACAGTGACTGCAACCGAGCCCAAACGAGTGGCATTCTCAGCCACGAGCAGCACTGCAGGAGCAAGAGCTGCACCCACCGAAGCTAGGAGGAAACTACCCTTGCCCACGAGCAGGCTCCACGCACCGCAACCCGTCAAGGCCACGTCCAGCCTCCCACGACCAGCAGCGCGGCGTCCGATGCCCCCGCCTGCACTTAAGGGCACGAGGGTTGATCCAGCAAGGCCAGACGCAGCGAAGTCAGAGCCGGCGAGGCCACTTACGGGAGTCAAACCTCCATCCCGCCCAGCCGAACCCGTGCACTCCCTCAAGCGCCCATTCGCATCCACGTCTGCAGCACCAGCGCGAACGGCCGTCGTCGTTCCCGCCAGGCCGACACTAGGACTACCGACACGACCGGCGCGCGACCTCACCACGAGTAGCGGGCCCGGCTTAGGCTCATCGCAGGCTTCGAGGTCACCGCGGGTTGGTCGATCGCCTGCCAAGTCACTCCTCGGCAAGCCGACGAGGGGGGCTACGACGCCGACACCGCTCCGGGTGTACCCCGGAGTGCAGCGCGGCCTGCCTACGCCGCAGAGGCTGGGGTCGCCGACGCGCGTGAGGGTGCCTGGGGGATCGACTACGCCTCCCAGATCGCCATTGACGCCGTTGAGAGCGAATGTGGATCTGAGGGCCTCGGTGAGGGGAGATGCGAAGGCAGAGAGCAAGTTTGGGGAACCTATGAAGGCCGGTCTCACGGTTTCTGCATCTGCTGCAGGTGGGAAGTCGTGGAGTGGTATTGCTGGAACGGCAGCAACCGATGGCCAGAACGAAGGAATTGAGGCAACCTCAACGACAAGGACTGCCAGGTCTGCCAATGATTCAGCCGGCTCCTCGACAGAAGGTGCTGTGGGTGAAAACTCTGCCTCCTCACGATCGTCAAGCTCAGAGGGCACACCGAAGGAAAGCAACGAGACAAATTCATCTAGTTCAGCTCAGGAGACTAAAAGCGATGTGGAGCCGACTACACAGGCCAACAAGATGGATGTAGGCGCTGCGCCTCACTCTCACTCTGCATCTTCATCCCCTAACGACGCAGCTTCTCAATCCGCCTCTTCGGAAGCTTCTGCCGCACCCCAGTCTCCGTCACCATCCAAGACCCGCTCATCCACTCCGCCTCCGTCTTCTCCCAAGACCCGCTCTACCGCGCAGACCCAGTCATCGCCCAAGACCCGGTCCTCCACGCCACCACCCCCGGACCCGCCGAAGACCCAGTCCGCTACCCCTCCGCCCCACACCCGCTCCGCCACACCGCCACGAGCTCCGTCTGCACCCGTCACCCGCTCGGCCACACCACCTCGAGTCCCATTGGCGCCCACAACCCGCTCAGCCACACCACCACCACCTTCCACTTCCGCACCGCAGACCCACGCTTCCCCCCGCTCGCCCCGGAAGCGCGCCCAGTCCAGCCCGGACAATGCGCGGCGATCCAAGCGTGCCACTCGCGCACCCGCGCGCCTGTCTCAGGAGTCTGCCCCCGCCGCCGCTGGTCCCACCGCCGCACGCGCCAAGCCCGCCTCTACACCGTCCATCGTCCCTGGTCTATCTGAGAAGGAACTCAAGGCCGCGACGGCGCGCAATACAATCCGGAACCAAGTCTACCTCTGCTCTATAGACCGGCAGATCGTGCGGGTTGACGGCCCGCGGCCACCCTCGCCCACGTCCAAGATCCGCACGACCGCCGAGAAGGAGGAGTCCGAGCGCAAAGCAGGCCGCGAGGCGAGGGCGAAGCGGCGCCAGAACGGCGCCGAGAGCGACTCGGAGGGCGTAGTCGAAACGGAGGAGGTGGTGCGTGCCCCTGGTGACGAGGAGGAGTACCGCACCCCCGCGAGGCCGGCGAAGCGTGCCCGAGTCGATGAGGGGGGTGAGAAGGGGGCAAAGAGGGAGAGGGAGCCGAGGGTGCGCTGGAATCGTGCGCTCACTGTCATCCGGGGAGGGTTGGGGGACATCAAGAAGGACGGTGGGAGGGACGTGGTGCCGCCGAAATCTGCGATAAAGCCCGAGGCGAGGTATCCCCTCGATGCGGATGGGAACGCGAAGGAGCGGCCCGTGGAGAGGCTGAAGCGGACGACTGTGGTCGTGCGTGCCGTGTTCTACGAGGGGGAGGAGCCGGTGCCGTTCGAGTATGGGCCGCCGAAGCCGCGGGGGAAGAAGAGGGATAAGGCGGCGTAGAGGGATGTACTGTATGGTGCTTGCAAGTCCAGCGAAATATCTGAACAGATGTGAGGGGCACAGGGGCGGTGAGATCATGTTTGACGATGGAGTCCGAGCGCTAGCACAGTGGCATGTTGTTGCTTCTCAGAATCCAGCACGCTGTGTCTTTGATGAACGATGGTAGTCAAGGTAGTCGCCTCTGCCGCCTAATGTACCGAATCAGCTACTGTACGATGCAGTACCATATTCGCTGCCAATTATTGAGTTGGATGTGTCGCCTCCAACTTCAGCACTAGCTGTTGGTAGCGCAGCAAGCTTGCCTTGTCGCAGGGCTGCCGCTAGGCATGAAGGACCCCATCTGGACAACCGTTCTCTCGTATGCACACTTACACTACTCGGCGGTCAATGGCGACTGAGGACACAGCTCGGCAACTTGGGCTCAACGGAATCAACTACTGATAACGAGAAGTGGCCGATGTCGATATATCTTTGCTTCGCTCGATAACTCATGCGCCTCTACCGCTGGGGCACAGTCATCCCCTCGGACACTGGAAACGAACCCACACCCGAAACCGAGTGTGGAAGCAGTGCATCATCTCTGCTCGACCCCGGGCCACTCGACATTACCCCGGCATCTGGGGTGACTGAAATCATCTTCCATGGGTGGTCATGTACCGTTCTACGCACGGACGAGGGGTACGACGTGTCGGGACATGACCCGCTCGTCCCGTCGTTGAGGAGATTCTTGGCCAGTTCATTGGATGACAAGAGCAAGTGTGGCAGGAACGAGCAGGACGCCGTCGAGGCCATGAGCCGTGAGGATGGAGAGTCGGAGCGAGCGGTGAAGGTCATTGCACACGAGGGCGGGAGTGGGGGACTAGCTGCTGTGATCGTGAGCGGCGTGGTTTACTTGCCCGTGGCCGAGGAACGGCATGGTTTTGGGCAACCTTCTTCAACGAGTGATCAGGAAGGATACATACAGGACCAGCGCGACGAGCCGGGCAAAGGCGATCAACGCGATAGTCTGGTGGGGGATCCAGCAATCAGTGGAGCTATTCCCGCAAGCAACTCAGATACGGGTAACGGCCCAGCTCACAGAGCATACGCCAGCTCGACTTCCCTTACTTCTGAAAGCAGTATCACATGGACGCCATCAGGACGATGGGACGATCTTGCCAACACAGCTTTCGCCGTGCTGGCCACACGCCGATCTGAGGCGTACCTCTTCCCCTCGCTGGATGCTGTCTCTCGCTCTGAGGGCGACCCGATCCCTCTACCTGTGGAATCCAAGGTGTCTGTGCACGCTACCACATCTCGAGCATTCATCCTTGCTGCAGGAGTGGCCTTCGAGCTAGTATTCGACTACACTGCGCTTCCGCAGGCCAGGAAAACCGATGTACCGGGGTCTGCCAGCGCATCGATGCCGACGACGCCTCCCTACACCCTCAAGCCGATTGACGACCTCACTGGGCTGAATGTCCGCCTTTTCCCTGGGGATGCGAACCGGGTCGGCGCTGTATCTGAGGCTGGGGACGTGTACGTGCTGGAACCGGAGCGAAGGGGTGGAAGCGTGGTGAGAGTGCGTTGGCCTGGAAGCGACGCGGACGAGAATGACGACTACGACGAGGACGAGGGAGCAGAGGGTGTCACTACCGTGTTTGTGGGCGCTCGACACATGCTCGTGCGGCACCGTGGTGTTCTCTGGGCTCGCGGGGACAGTGAGTCTGATGATGGCTTTCTCGCTGACGATGCTAGACCACTTCGGCCAGCTGGGGCAGGGACACAAAGATCCTGCCAAGGGCTGGGTTACTGTCGATATCGGCCGTGTCGTTGACTTTGCGGCTACACCTTTCTCGGTGCTGGCTCTGGTGGCAGCTTAGAGACACTGTTGTACGTCGTATATTATCTCATCGAGTTACAACCGGCCCCCCTCTCGCGTCAAGCCACGCGCGCCAGAATCGCACGACATGCCTCGTCCAGCGCATCAGCAACACCCTGTGGCCCATCGGCGGGCTCGATCACAGTCACCTTCTTGTCGGTGAGCTCAGAGTCCACCCCATCACGGAAGAGCTTCTCGTGCGCTTTGATGTACGCCGGGTAGACGATGTTGTCGAAGTACCCTGGCGGGTCTGTCCACACTGTGCCGTTCGCGGCGTCTTCCGCATCTAGCCATCAGCTCGATAGAGCACGGGTATAGTTCATCAATTCCGTACTCACGCTGCAAGGCATACGACCGCTTGTCTCTCCTACTCTTAAGCGTCTCCTTCGGCACACGGAGCATAATTTCCACGTCCATCAGCTCACGGACTTGCTCGTCCCAAAAGAGCACAAATCCGTCCACAATAACATATCGCGCAGGTGGGAACTTGGACTTGTACTTGGCCAGAATGTCGTTCACAGCTGGTGACGACGCATGGTGATCATCGCCGTTGTCATTCAGGTGGTCATAGCTCGCATAACCAGCTGGCAAGGCCCCATTGCGCTTCAGATATTGCAACGTGTCCCTAAACCGCGGCCAGTCGACGCATGTCTTCGGATCGTCCCAGTCCTGGACCTTGTACACAGGGTGTATCGGCACGTCTGCTGACGGAGGGGCAAAGTCGTCCTGGTGAATGAGGATCGAGCCTAGGAGCTTGGACAGCTGCTTCGCCAGCAGGGTCTTGCCTGAGCATGAGGCGCCGCTGTCGTCAGCAAGGCTCTCAGTCCTTCGACTCACCCTATGGCTATCAGCACGGTCCTCATCAGCAGTCGCAGGTCGCAGGAGATGGACGAGTCGAAAGTAACGAACCCGTCGAGCAAGTCAGTCACCTGGTCTCGAAAGTGGCAGCGAGGTGGAGGTCACAACAACAACATCCGCATTGTGTGATCGACCCCGGGTATCGTCTCTTGTTTCTGCACATGATCCTCAAAGCATTCGATTCGAGTCACAACCTGCTCGTCTGAAGCAGCACATGTATGCATGCACAACTGGTGAATGCTAGAAAGCTTACATGCACGCAGTGGTAGCCATCTGTCAGCACTTACTCTACACCGACTCGGACAACATTACTCGTCACGTGACGGTTCCTGTGAGCACTTTGTTGGCGACTTGCTGAAAGATAGCAGGCAAAAGCACAAAACGGTCCAACTTTCTGTCATCACCAAGTGCACCGAGCCCATCATTCCTCTCAAGTTCCTCTGGCGGTCGACAACCTCTCTACGAGCGTGCGCGACAACCTCCTACCGCTCACGGCTATCGCAATCGCATTCGTACACCCGCTTCCGCTACCTCACGACCTCCATCATGTCCCAGTATCAGCTCCCTACTCTGCCTGAAATCCCCGGCGTCGACTTCTCTCGCGTGCCACTCGATGCCTTCCGCGCAGCAGCGGCCCAGGTCGTTGCCAACGCTTGGGACGAGGATGTGAAGAAGATCTACACTGGCGTCGACACTGGCAAGAAGGGTGCCGACTTTGCTGTCGCCGTGCCCCGTTTCAAGAAGGGCAAGCCTGACGAGTGGATCGCCAAGGTTGTCGACAACTTCCAGCCGGACAATGCTATCGCAAGCGTCACGCGTCAGGGGCCCTTCCTCATGTTCCAAGTGAAGTGAGTAGTCCATGAAGCCGGTCGCTGACATGCAGCAAGGAGTCGTTCACCTACCACATGCTCAAGGCCATCAACGATATGTCCAAGGCTGCGGCCGCTGACCCCGAGTCCCACACCAAGGCGTACGGTACTGGACTTGAGGGTGAGGGCAAGCACATGCTCATGGACTTTTCTTCCCCCAACATCGCCAAGCCGTTCCACGCCGGCCACCTGCGTTCCACCATCATCGGCGCCGTGATCTGCAACCTGCACGAGGCGCAGGGATGGAAGGTCACGCGCTTGAACTACCTCGGTGACTGGGGAACGCAGTACGGTTTGCTGTCGATTGGCTTTGACCGCTACGGAGACGAGGAGAAGCTCAAGGCCGACCCCATTCACCACCTGTACGAGGTCTACGTCAAGATCAACAAGGACAACGACGAGGAGAAGAAGGCGTTCAACTCGGGTGAGGTGCAGGACGCGGAGAACACCGTGCATGCACAGGCGAAGCGTGTGTTCAAGGCCATGGAGGACGGAGAGGAGAGTGCGCTCGCGCAGTGGCGCCGCTTCCGTGAGCTGTCGATCGAGAAACTCAAGGAGACCTATGCCGCACTCAACGTGCACTTCGATGTGTTCTGGGGCGAGTCTATGGTGTCCCCAGAGAGCATGAAGCGTGCGATTGACATTTGCCAAGAAAAGGGCCTGACTGCTGTGGACGACGAGAAGATGGCAGCGGAGGACAAGGGTGCGCTCCTTGTCGACCTGAGGAAGTACAAGATGGACCGTGCCATCATTCGCAAGGCGGACGGAACAACAATCTACCTCACGCGTGATCTCGGTGGCGCATGGGACAAGTGGAACAAGTACAAGTTCGACAAACACATCATCATCACCGCCGCACAGCAGGCCCTGCACTTCAAGCAGATGTTCAAGACGGTCGAGCTGATGGGTGAGCCGTATGCCGGCCGTCTAGAGCACGTCACCTTCGGCATGGTCCACGGCATGTCCACTCGCCGTGGAACCGTTGTCTTCCTCGACGACATCCTCAAGGATGCCGCAGATGCCATGCACGATGCCATGAAGTCCAACGCGGACAAGTACGCCCAGGTCGAGAACCCAGAGGAGACCTCCAGGATTATCGGCTCCACAGCCGTCAAGATCCAGGACATGACAGGAAAGCGTGTGAACGACTACAACTTCGACATCAAGCGCTGCACATCTTTCGAGGGAGACTTCGGACCATTCATCCAGTACTCGCACGTCCGTCTGTGCTCCGTCGAGCGTCGCAACCCCAACGTCGTTGTGCCCGACTCTGTGGACGGCATCGACGTCACTGTCCTGTCCGACCCCAAGATCCACGACATCCTCTACCACATGGCTCAGTACCCCGAGGTCATCAAGACTGCCCTCAAGTTCTCTGAGCCCAGCGCCATTGTCACCTGGTGCTTCCGCCTGTCTCACCTTGTTGGCTCCGCATGGGAGACCATCAAGGTGTCCGGTGCACCCGAGAAGGAGGCGCAGGCGCGTCTCTTCCTCTTCATCCAGATCCGCTCTGTCCTCAACTCGGCTATGAGGTTGCTCTCTCTCACTCCCATCGAGCGCATGTAGACGTGGTATCATGCATAGAGTCCATTTCTAGAGCTACCTGTTCACTGAAGGCATCGGTTAAAGGACAGATAGCTAGATCACCTACCTACCTTTCACATGCACGCAGGGAGGCTTCGATGCCATCCCAATAAGTAGTAGGTCAAAGAGTCAGGCACGCATGTATGCATGAGCCTTAAGCAGGAGGACGTTTTACATTTTCCCCGACCTCCATCAACCGACTTCGTCAAAAGTCGAACTCCAACCACCACTGCATCAACAGACACCCACGCCATGTCGGCAACACGAGCACTCCGCGCGCTGACGCGCGCACCGATGCCCACGGCGTCGTCGTCGCGCTTTGCGTAAGCACTTGCTATCTTGTTACGCTGACAACCAGGCATACCGCTATCCAAGTGGGAAAAGCGTCTGAGACTAGCCAGGCGATCACACACTTCCCGCCATACGAGCGCCTCACGCCTCCCTACGGCGACCAGGTCATGACGCTCCAGCTGCGCTCGTACGAGACGAACAACCTGGACTTTTACATCGAGTTCATCCAACGGGCAGCGCGGAATCTGCAAATCCCGACCTCGAATGTTGCGCGACTCCCGACGACTAGGGACTTGCACACAGTCATCAAGTCCGGTTTCGTCCACAAGAAGGCACAGGAGAACTTCTACCGCCTGACTCACCGCCGACTGATCAAGGTGTACGACACCAGCCCGGAGGTGCTCGACATGTGGCTGCGATACATCCGAAAACACTCCCTGCCTGGCATTGGAGCGAAGGCATACATCCACGAGGCGGTCGAGTTTGGCTACGCCCGCGACGAGATCCATGCCATCGAGGAGGCGTTTAACCAGGCAAGCAACGTTGAGCAGTTGGCGAACCAGTACATTGCTGCCTTCGCTGCTGAGGAACTGAAGCCGGAGGCTGTCGAGCCACCAAAGAAGGCTGCGGAGGCCAAGGACGCCGAAGGCAAGTCGGCAGATGTGGGGGCGGCGGCTGGCGCATCCGAGTCTACGGAGGCGGCTGGAGATGCTGCGGTTAAGGCGGAGACTACGACTGAGGACAAGAAGGACGCGTTGAGGGAAGTCGAGGCTGAGGTCGAGGGCGCGGAGGCGGTCGTCGATGCCCCATCAGCGCCGAAGCAGAAGTCGGATGAGGCTCCCAAGCCCCTCACTGCGGAGGAGAAGGAGGACATCAAGGAGGCAGAGACCCAGCTCGAGGGCGAGGAGGCGGTTGTAGACGGTGCGACCGCCAAGGAGGAGTCTGTGAAGAAGGACGATGCCGGCAAGAAGTAGTCGTCCGATTTGCTCATCTACCATCACTCACACACTAGACATGCATCACACATCCCGTCTAATCATATACATACATATTGCTCCTTTACGTCAGGTCACTCTCGTCCTCCTCCAGTGCCTTCTTGACGTGCAACAAGATCTTGGTCTTCCAGTTGTCGAGCTTGGTGACCTGGTCATACTGGTAAACGGCGGCTGTGTAGCGCTCGACGTCCGCGTCCTCACATGCGTCGACAATCTCCTGGGCGAACTTGGCCTCACGTGTTGACGGGAATGTCAAGTCCTTCTGCCCGAACTCGCGCATCAACCTCTGTGCCAGGACCAAATCTCCCATCGCCATAGCACACATGACAGCGCGCAGCCAGTACTCCTTGACCGAGTACTTGGTCAACGGGGAGGTAAGCGACCAGTCCGCGACATGCTTGTACAACTCCACTGCCTTGGGGTACTCTCCCAAATCCGCCGAGATCTCCGCTGCTTGCTGGTAGCACTGGTTGGCAGTACTGCTGTAAGTCAAGCTGCCAAATCACAACTCACGCATTGGCATCCTCCTGCTTGTACCAGTCACCGGCGCGCTGGTAGCTGTCGCGCGCTTTCCTGAGATCGAGGCCGTTCTCGGCGTAGATCTGGGCAATCTCCTTCTCACGGTCTGCGGCCTGGCGGAAGTTTCCAGCGTCAAGAACGAGCTTGATGGTCTGGTGAAGAGCGTTGACAGCAGCTGAAGTGTCAGCGACTCAGTAGTGGAGCAGTGAACATACCTGCTGGGTCGGCCTTCTTGTAGCTCTTGCCGGCATTGTGGAACGCGTTCATGGCGTCGTTCTTCTCGTCGGCCTTGAGGCGGCACTGCGCCTCGCGCTCAAACGCCTTGCCTGCGTCGACCCATCGAGAGTCGATCTTGTACGAGTTACCCGCCTGTCCCTGTCAGTGCTATCTCATACTGAGCACTCACCTGCTGGAAGAGGTCTGCTGCATCCTCCCACTTCGACGACGAAGAGGAAAACCAGCCTGAGCTCGACGACGCCTTCTTCTCCGCCTTTGCTAGCAGCTCGTCGCCTCTTGATCCTGCCATGCTGCTTGTGATCACAGAGCTGTTAGTCAAGTGCTTCAACACCTCTGATAACCCATCAGGTGCACGTCACTACTACTGATGGGTGGCGGAGGTGGCGGTCGGCAACCGTGGGAAGGTGGCTGTACGGTGGCGGTAGTTGGCGGGACTTGACCGTGTGGCAAATCGAAGGCACCAGCACTCGCGCGGTGGAGGGCATTTCAGCGATCGACATCAGTTACATGATTTCTGTTGACAACTATAACTGAGCAGCAGCGCGTCAACAGCATCAGCACGTACAACCACTCGATCGAAAGCACAAACAACGCAACGGATAGACACGATGGCGTCGCATCTTGCCCACATTTAGTGAGTAGTTCTTTGTTGACTGAGCTGACTCCCAGCGGCACTGAACAGGACCGTGTCAACTGCTCGTTCTATCTCAAGATCGGGGCATGCCGACACGGCGACCGCTGTTCGAGGAAACACATCAAGCCGAGCTTCTCGCAAACAGTATTGCTGCCGAATGTGTACAACAACCCGTCACATACGATCGAGGGAGCAGCTATGACAAAGGACGAGTTGCAAGCGGACTTCGACCGGTTCTATGAGGACTTCTTCATGTAAGTGGAATGGGCGTTAGTCAGCACGTCTCCGTGCGTGCCTGACGCCTTTTGGGACTGTTTGCGTAGCCTGAATGGGACACAGCTGACCTCAGTGAGCTTTGCAAGTACGGAAACGTGCAAGAAATGCACGTATGTGACAACGTCGGCGACCACCTCGAGGGCAATGTCTATGTGCGGTACGAGTGGGAGGCAGAAGCAGCAAAGGCGGCGGATCTCCTCAACAACAGGTGGTACGGCATGAAGCCACTACTTGCCGAGTTGTCGCCAGTCAGCGACTTCCGCGAAGCATGTTGTCGCCAAAACGAGCTGGGAGAGTGCAAGCGCGAGGGGTGAGTAACTAACGACCTTTGATTCCTACTGACATCAGGTTCTGCAACTTCATGCACCTTTGCCACCCAACAAAACAGCTAGTCTCCGATCTGCACGCCAGCCAACGGTTATCGCGCCGGAAGAAAGGTGCGAACGGTGGCCCAGACTTACCAGCGACAGAAGAGCTCGGATGGGTGCCCGGGCGGTCCAGCGGCGGTGGTGGGGGCAACGACCCACGAGGATGGGTCCCGCCAAGTATCAGGAATGGAGCATAGTGTACAGCAGCAGTGGCAGTGTGATGCATGGCGATCTAGCAGTGATAATGTTTACAAGAGGCGCAGCTTGCCCGTGACCTGATTGATGAGGCGGGCAGGGCCGGGTCCGATACCGCATACTGTCTTGCTTCCTGCTGCGACCTGGGTTCTTCCTGCGTCCTGGATGGTCCGTGCGCAGAGGTTGAGCGATCGTGCATGCCGAGCAAGGGCTTCGAGCTCCTCCGTGTCCGCGCACCGCAGTGCAATCTTCGGCTGTCCGTGCATCTTCCACTTCGCAATGAGCTGAGGTCAGCACTGTCTCAGTTCCTGTCATATCCCGTACTCACCGAGGGGTTACTCCTCGCCAAAGTCTCATAGCAAGCAAGCGTAGCATGTCCGCACTGCGCCCCAATCTTTCCCTTCGACATCTTGAGCGAGTCGTTCACAACAAGCACAAGCTTGATCTCGTCCCCACCTGCCTTGACGGCCTTCAAGTCCGCACTGTTCGCAGCGGCCTCATCCTCTGCATCGCTATCTGAGTCTGTTGCGCTCTCGGGACCGGAAGCAGCAGGCGGCGCTGGGCTGTTGCCACTCTTGCCCTTGCCCTTGCCCTTGCCCTCGGTCGCGTTGACCACAACAGGAGACAGGAGCGCGCGCGCCTGGTAGCCCACTGCGAAGGCGACGACAGTGAGCGCGATGGGAAGGGGAGCGAGCACCGCTGTCGTTAGCAAGGCCGAAAATCATGCTCACCTTGTACGTTCTCGCGGACTTGACTCATCGTTTCTGTGTGAACGGGAAAGCATGAGGACAACAGCAGTTGCAGGTTCAGATTTCAGTGTGGTCGAGGGCAGATGTGTGGAGATAGAGGTATCTCCGCGCAGCAATAGTCGGTATGATCAGTCGTTGAAGCGATCTTTCGAACTTCGTGTCGTCGAAAACAACCGCCATGACCACCACGTACAACACTGCAGGGACTGTATCGTCCCCGCTGGACCTCGACTCTGTCCGCGGCGAACACGAGACGGTGGCGCTCAGCAATGGGAAGCAGCGGAAGGCGATCAGCCCGAAGCCAAAAGTCACGCTGACTTCTTTGACTGTCAACAACGTAAGTGACAAGAGTTCAAGCGCGTTAGCGCGATCGATGGCTACGCTTCCACGGCTTAAGTGCGCATGCTCATGTCAGTCCGGAACATTGAGGAAGATCAACTCGGTTGTCCTGCCTATCGTCTACTCGGACAAGTTCTACAAGGACGTCTTGGATCCGAAGCTCGATGAGATCAACAAGCTTGGTGAGTGTGGGCGCAGTTGGCGTCGCAACTGTTCTACCTTGACTCTCTCTGATGGAACGGGTCAGCCTGGGATGACATGGACAATCGCAGGCTGGCAGTGTACTGAATCAAACTTGCCACAGCGCTACTATATCTTGCGCATCCGTAGTGTCGTGCTAACCGCAGTCTACTACGCCGACATTCCGGTTGGAGCACTGTGCGCAAGACGGGAAGACAAGGGCAAGACTCTTGCCATCTTGACGCTCGCGTGAGTGCTGTTGACGTGCAAGAAGAGCTTAGTGACCCGTCATGTTGACATCAGTGTACTCGCACCCTACCGCTCGCAGGGTCTGGGCACCGCGCTCGTGCGCCACGCCCTTAAGTCCGCATTGCAAGACAAGGACATCAAGAAGGCAAGCGTGCACGTCCAGGTAGGGAACACGGAGGCGAAGGCGTTCTACGAGCGGTTCGGGTTCAAGGAGGTGTCTGTGTGAGTGGGCGTAAACTGAGCTTGGTCGTGTGATGGTCGCGTGTGGTCGTGTGCAGTGCTCGATGCGTTGTGCGCTGCCGCGTTCGAAGGCGGTCTTTGTAAGTCTCTGCTGACAGCAGTGTCGAGAACTACTACAGTAAGATGGAGCCACGGGACGCATGGCATCTTGTTTGCGAGGATATTGCAGGGGCAGTCGGAGAGCGTGCCAATGGTTCGGTGTAAGCATCGGCTCCTCTCTGTGTGTATACTGTACCTCTCGACGACCCCATCTCCACCCATCCTCATCTCCACCCCACCATACCCTCATCGTAGATCATGTACATGCGTACCTTATGCATTGGTACTACCGCTTCATATATGGCGATGCGGACCTGGACAAGTATGGAGGCCTTGGTGCTCTCCATCCACCACAGCTGTCGAAGACGCACAGCTGCTGTCCAGATCCGTGCCCTGGTCGAGGTGTTGTGTCTCGACGGGGCTTTTGAATGTTATGTATGTATGTGTATGTATGTACTATTCGACCTCTTATGTTTATTGCAGATGCTATCGCTTCATGCTGCGGACCTTGTTCCGCAGCCATTGTGCGCGGACCCGTGGTTTCCTCAGTGCAAGGTAGACGTCCACGGCCTCGATGTTGTCCTCGAACAGCTGCAGCACGACCAGCATGTCATCGTCGCTGAGGTCCTCGCCCTCTAGCCGTATGACTGCCTCTGTGCGCCGCTGAGACTCGGTTAGATCGGCAGTCTTGACCTCAAACTCCGAGTCCTCGGCCGACGTGTTCATCGAGAGCGTCGATAACGACACTCCGGACGGCACGCGCTCATGCGCCTGGCTGTGCGTGTGACTGCTGGCCTGTGATGGCGCCTGGGGCGAGATGTTCCCATTCATGATCGGCATGCTCGCCGACGCCCCTAGGCGGTTCGTCGGCCGTTGCTGACGATCCCTCGGATGGGCCTCTGGCGGTCGGTATGGCGGCGGCAGGGGAAGTGAAGGGAGGGTGAAGTCGTTCATGGGATACTGAGGAGACCTATCGTACTGCCTGGATACTTGCCGTGTTGGCTGTAACGGCGGTTGCAATGACATCGGCTGGTGAATGTTCGGTACCGGGCGTGACGGCGTCTGCGGTGTCGTACTTGACGTTTGAGAGACGTGATTCATATCGGGGACACCAGTGCTCGGTTGTGAACTGGCGTCGTTCGTGACAGTGTGGTCCTGCATGGACTGGTAGAGATACTGTGTCGTTTGCGGAGGGGTAGGGGTGGGAGTATGCTGGGGACGTTGTGTTCGAGCGCGTTTCGGTGAATGCTGCAGAGGTGTCGCGCTCGCTAGGAGTGTGGTGTCGAAGGGTGGGAGGCGTTTCGCTTGCTGGTGCGTTGTTTGGGCCCCGTGCAGTAATGTTGTGTGCGGAGTCTGCAGGTGTGAGTGCGAAGATAGTGTGCTTGGACTGACACTGTGGATAGTGAAAGACGTGTCGAGACTATCTGCGCTGTCGTCGTTCTCAGGCCACAGGCTTGGTTGCAGGCTGTTATGTTGGCCGTGGGGGACCCCGTTGGAGTGATGGTTCCCGTGGCCGTTGTTCAGCACCATGCGCTCAGACACAGGTGCGCCAACAAGACTCGAAGCCAGGGGATTGGTGCCACCAGTAGGAGTGAGCTGGAGCGACGGCACTCCTGAGCTCTCTGAGCCTACAGTGGACGATGACGAGGACATGCGCGGTTTGGGCGGTCGTGAACGGATACGTTGGTCTGGCGGGCACAGCAAGCGTAGCTGGTCGTAGCATGGGAGGTGTATCTTCCTGTGCTTTTTGGCATCGGACATCTGGGGTTAGCCACAAGCAGTCTTCAGAACAGTGGCTCTTCTGTGCATGCACACACGCTGCTCGTCACACGCGCCGATCATGAACGCTGATCACTCATGCAGATCGGAATGCACATCAAATCTCATCTCAGGTACACACACACACCCACACACGGTTACTCACTATCTGGGCAGCAGCATCCCATGCAGCTTCTGGCGCCTGCAGACGATGTTCGTTCCGGTCCCACTGGAAGCCGGGGAACTGCACGAGCTCGCGTGCAAACTTGTAGTCGCGCTGCAGGCGCTGCCATCGAGACTTGCACGCGTCGGGCGTCTTGCTTCCACCCATATACACATTGGCTTCTAGCAACGCGCTAGCCTCCTCCCAGACCTCAGGCTTGAAGCCATTGTCGGCTGTCCTGCCCGTGTCCCGGTGTCGCAACAGGACGTTGATGAGTATGTCCGTGTCCGAGTCGGTCCAGTGCGCGCTCTTCTTGCGGCTCTTGTCCCCCGACGGCGATGATGTATGTGAAGCCGTCGCGTGCGCGTGATACAACTGTTGATGCTGATGCTGTTCTTGGGCATGATGTTGTTGTTGCTGCTGCTGCTGCTGCTGCTGCTGCTGCTGGAGCTGTTGCTGCTGCTGCTGCTGATGTTGTTGCTGCTGCTGCTGTTGTTGTTGTTGTTGCTGCTGCTGCTGCTGCTGAACATGCTGATAGTTCGTATGGGCCTGCGCAGGATGCGAGTATGCTACCTGCTGCATGTGACCAGAGTGCCCATGCGCGCCGGGCGGGCCAGGTGGTGGACCTGGGCCGTGCCCGACCGCCGGCGCGCTCATGCGAGATGCTATGCGATAGCGAGCGGAGTCGTCGTGATCGTGGAGACGTCTACAAGGCCATGCTGGTGGTTATGAAGTGAAGACTGGGTGCGGTCAGCGCTGACCGTTCACACAGGTGAGAGACACAGGCATATACGATATAGCGCCAGTATCAACCATCTCATTCACTCACTGCTGGCCGGCTTTTGGGTCACACCTTTTGGCGGACGACTATACAGAGCGATGCGAGCGAGTATCAGCTGGTCGCAGCAAAGTGCACGTCCAAGAGTGGCTTGTCGTGGCGTCACGCGGATAACTGACCTCTTACACAAATGGGGTGGGTGCAGTCGGTCGGCGAGACGAGATGAGGCGACACGGACTCCTCAGCCTCTTCAGCCTCTTCAGCCTCAGCTGCAACGACGACGGCAACAACGACGTTGCTAGTCGAAACGACTGAGCAAATCGCAGCAGACGAGTGAGTGTCTTGTGCTGAGAAAACCACTAGTGTGAACGAGGACAATATGTGGTGAGCAGCACTAACTGGCCTGTCTAATATCCTGCAATCGGGACCCGCGCCGTAGCGCTCGCTCTCTCTCTCTCTCTCTCTCTCTCTCCTGAGCCAACCTGTCTGTCCTCGGTGTCTCGCATTTCTGCCCATCTCCTTATCCCATGCCATATGCTGAACCGCTCCTACGCTATGTCGTGCCGTGCATATGTGCATACCATGTCATGCCATGCCATGCCGTGGCATGCTGTTTCTTTCTGTCTCATTTCTTCTGCTCTCTCCTTCTGCTCAGAGCAATCGCTCGCTCGCTACCTGGCCTCGATCGATCTGAATATCTAAATTCCTTGGAGGCGTTCGACTAGCACGCGGTAGTGCTATCCGACCGGGTAATACATTACGATCTGACATCATCGAAAGCTAATGGCAAGGGCAGCTGCTGCTAATGAGACCTGGATCTGTGCTATAACGACCTACCGTATATGGCGTATACATGCGCGACCCCGTACCCCGTCCATCCTTGCCCGCCCTTAGATGCATGCCATGCGTCCTGGTCCTCCTGGTTCAAAGGCCCGCCCGCTTTCCCTCTTCTTCACTCCGTTGTACTCGGGGGAACATTGTAACATTTTACTAGCATTGGATAGAGATCGTGGCACTCAACTCTGTGGGCCTGTGGGCTGAATGGGCATATGGGCTGTGGGCTGCCATCATGTCATCATTTGCTGGTCAGCCAGGACCGGACACGGCCACTGGACAACAGAAAGCTAGAAAGGGGTTAGTTGGACCTGGCGCGCTTGGCAGAGAGAGAGTCGTCCACATTCTGACATCCCGTCACGAGCGACGACGTCGGACATGGTCATGGTCTTTCTGGGCAGTGTTTCGTGCTAAAATCAGCGCCGATACCCAGCTTGTGCTGCAGCTGGTAGCTTGGTCACATTCGCTGTTCCCATGATGCGTTTCGGATTTCGTCCAGATACCTTGCCCGCAATAAGCAGCGGTAGACCAAGTTTGGAGCTGCGAGGCATGTAACGGCTCCAGTGCTCACTCGCACCTCGCACTCGCACTCGCACTCGTCGTCGCAAGCCACGCGCTCGCAAGAGCAACTATGCACATCCCAGACCAGATGACAGCGGGACAGCCAGCGAGCGGCCGTTGCCGTTGCCGTAAAAGATGAGTCTCGGCTGCATGGCGCTTGGGCTTGCGACTAAACCAAGTCTTTCTTCTTGGAGTCGTTTCAGCTACATACAGCGTGACTGCTCGTGACAGCGGCTGCTTCTGCAACACTCCACATGCCCACATCGTTACATGCACATGCAACATGTGAAAGACTAGAGCTAGGCGCAATGTGCACTGTACGCACTGTAACATGGAACATCGTGTCAGTTTGCTGCACGAGACTGCCTCTGTACTGCACATTTCGGTTGATCGATGCCCCTTACAACCGGACAACCGGGCTGTGATGCATGATGCATGTGATGCGGGGCCAAATATAATTCCACACCTCCACTTGCTGTGCCTGCTATGCGTTCACTCCTCACAACCTGACACCACACCACCCAACTGATAAATATCCTGCGCTCGAAGCAATGGCCGCAGACGAGCTGTATCAGCCAGCACAGTCGCCTCCAGACCTGGACTCGGATGACGATCTCGACCGCCCGGGCCCCTCTCGGCGAGCGCGCAAGCAGTCTGGTGCAAAGAGGAAGAAGGACGCGGCCATCAATGCCTGGGAGGGCGAGTACAAGCGAAGCTGGGATGTGGTGCAGGAGGACGAGCAGGGAGGGTTGCAGGCTGCTGTCGAGAGCTTGATTGCGAGGGGGAGGAGGAAGCGGTAAGTTGCGTTAGGCGGGCAGATGTGGAACTGTCTGCTACTACTTACTGCCTTGACTCCACTCCACGCGATACTCATGCCAGTGCTCTTCAGTCCGAGACCCCACTCCGACGCTCTCTCGTGCGGCATATGTTCATTGTCGTTGATCTGTCCGAGTCCATGTTGGATAAGGATTTCAGGCCGTCCCGGTAAGTGGCTTCGGCTTCCGACAAGCACAGAATGTACAGGTACTGATACAGTACCCTTCAGGTTTGAGCTGACGCTGCAATACCTCCGCGCCTTTGTCATCGAGTGGTTCGACCAAAACCCGCTAGGACAAGTCGGTGTGATCATCCTGCGCGACCGTTTAGCAGAGACACTAGTGCCAATAGGAGGTGAGCTGGCACGCACCACCGAGCAACTCTGACACGACAAGGCAATCCCCAGCAGATCATCTCTGCCCTCTCCGACCCCAAGAAGCTAGAACCTTCAGGCGAGCCGTCACTGCAGAACGGACTAGTCATGGCACGAGGAGGCATGTCGCACCTCCCCACTACCTCGTCGCTCGAGATCCTAGTACTCTTCAGTGCCATCTCGACAGCAGATCCAGACGGGCCGACGAATATCCACCAAGTCCTGGACGAGCTCGTCGCAGCTCGCGTGCGGACGACGATCATCTCACTCAGTGCGGAGATAAAGATCTGCAGGCAGATCGCAGACCGGACTGGTGGTCGCTTCGGTGTCGCCATAGATGAGGACCACTACCGGGATCTCCTGTGGGAGACGATCCCACCACCAGCACAGACTATGGCAGCGACTACGAATGTTAGAGAGGCTCTCGCTCGTGGAGGTCGGAAACAGGGAGCAGGGGGGAACAGGCCGCCTCCAGTTGGTGATCTGATGGTCATGGGGTTCCCGACGCGACTCTCAGGTGCAGGGGAGAGTTTCTGTGCCTGCCATGGGTTGCTGAAGCGTGGCGGATATATGTGCCCGAGGTGTGGTGTAAAGCTGTGCGATGTGCCCACAGACTGTGAGGTGTGTGGCCTTATGGTGGTCAGCAGTCCACACCTGGCTCGGAGGTGAGTGCACTGTCATGGAGTCATGGCTGACAACAGCTTCTGGCTCCTCTTCCCTGTTGCCACATATCATGGCCTGGAATTGGATGCAGAGGACCCGAGCACCACATGCTATGGCTGCGACACGCTCTTCCCGCCTATCACTGCTGATGCGCCGCACGGCGAGGGTATCAGTCCCACAGGGAGGTATCGCTGCGCCAAGTGCAAGCATGACTTCTGCATGGACTGTGATATCTAGTGGGTCGCTAGATTGCCACTGCTAACGCTCAGCGTGCACGACACTCTGCACACCTGTCCGGGATGCGCGGAGTGATCTGCTGTTCACGCCGCTATCTACAGTTACTATAATGACATTATATATGGATCAGGCTCCCAGATGACAGATGGAGCAGGGCTGCAGAGCCCTGCTCCTGGAGCATGAATGCAACGTCCACACCTCCGATGCAGTAAACGACTGTCAACTGCTTGCCTAGTACTTGTGTCGCGTCGAGTAGTCCTTAGGCGCCACCACCAGACCACGACCCTTCGATGCTCCTCGGTACACTGTCTCAATGATGTCGATCATCTCCTGCTTGTCCGTGATGGCCCAGTTGATCTTGTTGTTGTTACCCGTTCCGAGGTCGATCATGATGTGCTTGTTCCTGGCGTCAGCGGGTCCAAACCCCATCACCCCTTCGCACTCACCGATAGAAGAACATGACCGTACAAGCATCATACAACTCGTACATTTTGTTGAAATCCGGCACCTCTGTAATGTCCACAAGGTACATGATTGCGAAGTTTTGGACCTGCAATCAGTCCATCTCCCCCAATAACCACACACCTTCTCGTGGATCGAGTACAGCGTCTCGTCCATGACCATGCACTCTGGGTCGTGGTCGTGCCCGAAACGGATCACCACGACGCGGTCCTCTTCACGCAGGATGGCCTGGGGTTAGTTCCGTCTGATCGAGTACAAACTCACTTGGTCGACATGCCACCCCGAGTGGAGACTGGATGTCAGCTGCGCCCACCCATGCACGGAGCACTCACTGGGTCATAAAATACGACATGGCGCAGTACTTTTCCCTCCCTGTGTCGACGCGAAGCTGAAGTTGTTAGAACGCAGATGCAGCAGCTGCAGGCAAGAGGTTGGAGATGTTGAAGATGTTGTCGACGTTGGGTGGCAACTTCAACCTATCCGTATATCCTCCGCGCCTATCACTGCTGGCAGGCCTATACCACCTCCACCATCCAAGTCAAAACGCAAAAGCAATCAAACGCGTCGAAACGCGTCCTCACCGTTATACCTTGAACTCTCATTTCGACCCTCGATCAGTACTTTGCTTCGCCCTGTCTTCTCCTGTGTATATCGCGGCGCACTCTCCATCTTGGTGCAGACGTCGGCGGCTGTGCAACTACCCGGATCGCGATACGATATACCCCAGCTGCACGCTCTTCGCCGACAGCGACACCGCTCAACGCGACCTCTCACCCGGCCTCAACCCATGACCTGAAACCCCGCCCATCGCCATGCTGTTGACCGACCTTATTCTGAGCAAGCGCGGACCACTGGCCAAGGTCTGGATAGCGGCCCATCAGGAGCGCAAGCTGAGCAAGCAGGCGACACTAGGCGTTGACGTCGAGGAGAGCGTAGGTGAGTACTAGTACTACTACTCGACCCCGTTCAGAGCCCCAGAGCCCCTCTGACGCCAGACGCAATCCTCGAGAACGATGGAGAAGTCATCACCCTCCGCGTCTCCGGCCAGCTCATGCTCGGCGTGACGCGCATCTACGGCCGACAGGTGCAGTACCTCATGGACGACTGCCGCGACGTGCGCGAGCGCCTCTCCCGCGCCTTTCGTCCAGGCATCGTCGACCTCCCCGAGGAGCAAATAACAGCGGATAAGCGCACCATCACCCTCGCAGAGCGAGATATTCCCATGTTTGACGTATTCGACTGGACGTTTGTCGCCCCCGAGCGCCCAGTGGGCTCCCACACTGCGCCTCTGAGCGTCACCAACCTCCGAACATCGAAGGAGTACGGTGCCTTCAACTTCGGCCGTCCGATAGCGCCCTCAATATACGGTGGGAGTCGGGCATCCACCCGCGAGTCGAGTATGGAATCCCACCTCGACAGCCAGGACTTCGCGCCGATCGACCTGGGCCTGGATGACCTGGACATGAATTTTGATGCAGACCAAGGCTTGGACTTTGACGAGTCGATGGAAGTGGGTCGTGATGCGCATGAGGAGCGGGGGTTCTCCCTTCCCCGGACACCGAAACTCCCACGAGGCCCAGATGCGATAGACCTGAACCTCAATGCCGACCAGGACATCTCCTTTGAGCCAATGGACCTCGGCCTCGACCTCCCGCCATTGGACAGGGCGACGTCGGAGCTCACCACGCCGCCGCCGTCATCACCAGAGCCGATGGACGTCACACCACGCACAGCAAAGCGGATAGCACATTTCAACGAGCCTAAGGTCAAGCGGATACGGTTGTTAGCACCAGACGAGGAGCTCGAGGTCCAGGACGACTTTGGCATACCGGACGAGGACACGATGGAGGCACCGCACTTCATCCCGGCGAGTAACGAGGCAGTGAGATTGCGATCAGTGCTATCGGATAAGAGGAGCTTCCTCCCGAGCCTAAGAATGGACGGGGTGGACGTCGTCTTCGCGGGGCCACCGGGGCTGCCAGCGAGCGTGTCTGGCCTCTTCACTTTCCCAGCAGGTGTCCTCCGGCGGGATAGGGCGCAGAGCCGGCTGCCATCTGAAGCTCGTGGCACGCAGGAGCAGGGACAAGATCCACACTCCGACGTCGAGCTGGAGGCCGCGCGAGATCGCTACTCCTCCCGCCCGCCGACGGTCGACCTCAACTTCGACGTGAGCATGGACGTGGGTGACACGTACATGGGCGCCGATCTCGATCTCGACCTGCCAGCGTACAGGTCGCGAGATCCGTCCCTCGCACCGAGTCGAGCGGAGAGCATAGCCCGCGCAGTGGCTCGGGAACATGATGAGCAGCCGCTGGCTGTGTTCGAGCGCCAGTCCGAGCCGACAGCTGGGTTCAGTAAAGCAACGGGGATGGCGATGGGCGTGCTGAGGCGGGAGATTGAGGCGATCGAGGCAGAGGCGGCGGGGTCGGCGGAGGCGGCGGAGGTGGAAAGGGAAGGAGGAGGGGAGCGGGCAAAACCAGCAGTCGAGTTCAGCAAGGTTGCCCGTGGCGCGAGCAAGCGTGCTGCGTCGGCGTTCTTCTTCGAGCTGTTGGTCTTGGGCACAAGGGATGCGGTGGCGTTGAAGCAGGAGGAGGCGTTCGGCCCGATCCAGGTCGAGGGGAAGGAGGGGCTGTGGTCTGCCCACCGGGGATGAGTGAAGTGTCTGTTTTCTTTGGTAATATGTACTACTGTAATGTATGCTATATGGTTAGTCGGTTAGTCCGCGCTTCGCGTTGGTCGCTGATGAGTGCGTTTTGCAGGGTCAGATCAGTCAGTGCGGAGTCTACAGATGCGAGTCGCGGCTGCCCACCTCGCGATGCTCGGTGTCAGCTCTGTAAGCGGGCACTAAGTATACATTCCACTACGCATCTATCAGGTTCTCCTCCTTTGGCTTGTCGCCCTTCGCCTTGTCATCCTTTGCTCCCTCCTCCGGCTTGTCCTGCTTCTCGTCCGACCCCTGCGCCTTGGGCTTGCGCGAGTAGAACTCGGCAAGGATCTTGGGCGAGATACGGTTGAGCGACTCCTTGGGGAAGATGCGCAGGAGGTCCCATGCGATGTCCAGTGACTCGAAGATAGTACGGGACTCGTACGCGCCCTGGCCGACAAACTCCTTCTCGAAGCGGTCGAGGAACTCGAGCGCCAGCTTGTCGTCGGCTGACAGCGCCTCCTCTCCGACGACGGCCTTCATCGACGCCGCGTCCTTGCCTACTGCGTACTTTGCGTACAGCTGGTTCGAGACGTCTCCGTGGTCCTTGCGGGTAAGCTTCTCGCCAATGGCCGACTTCATCAGACGGGACAGCGAGGGCAGCACGTTGATGGGCGGGTAGATCTGGCGGTTCTCCAGCTGACGGTCGACGAAGATCTGGCCCTCTGTGATGTTAGCATATGCCGTCCATGTACTATAGCTCACCTGTGATGTAACCTGTCAAGTCGGGGATGGGGTGGGTGATATCGTCGTTGGGCATGGTCAGGATGGGCACCTGGGTGATAGACCCGTTGCGGCCCTCGACACGGCCTGCACGCTCGTAGATGGTCGACAAGTCGGTGTAGAGGTAACCAGGGTAACCACGACGACCGGGAACCTCCTCACGCGCGGCCGAGACCTCACGCAGCGCATCGGCGTACGACGACATGTCGGTCATGACGACGAGCACGTGCTTCTCGAGCTGGTACGCGAAGTACTCGGCGGTGGTGAGTGCCAGGCGAGGTGTGATGATGCGCTCGATCCTGGGGTATCAGCACTGAGCACTTCTCGACCGGCTGTCTGTGTTCACAAGGTCACTTACGTTGGGTCGGACGCAAGGTTGACGAACAGCGTCGAGTTGGAGATGGCTCCGGACTCGGAGAAGTCCTGCATGAAGAAACGCGCAGTCTCCATGTTGACACCCATGGCGGCGAACACGATCGAGAAGTTGTCCTCGTGTCCGTCGTGGACGCTCTTGGTCGCGCCTGGGCGCTTGACGAGGCCTGCCTGGCGACAGATCTGTGCCGCAATCTGGTTGTGCGGCAAACCGGCTGCGGAGAAGATGGGAATCTTCTGCCCACGGGCGATGGAGTTCATGGTGTCGATCGTCGAAATACCCGTCTGAATCATCTCCTCGGGGTAGATACGCGAGTAGGGGTTGATGGGGGAGCCTGGTCGCGATCAGCTGTCGATTGCTGGAGGTACGACTCACCGTTGATGTCGAGATACTCCTCAGCCCAGACGCGAGGTCCCTTGTCAATAGGGTTACCCGAGCCGTTGAAGACACGGCCAAGCATGTCCTCAGACACACCGAGCTTCATACTGCTGCCGGAGAACGAGACGCGCGTGGCACTCGTGTCGACACCAGAGGTACCCTCGAACACCTGCACGATCGCCTTCTTGCCGCTCACTTCGAGCACCTGGCCACCACGCACGCTGCCATCGGGGAGCGTGAGCTGCACAATCTCGTTGTAAGAGGGGAACTGGGGTCAGCAAAGGTGGAGGCCGAGAGAGCTGCCTGCAAGGGATGTTTGGAGAGATAAGAGGACGTAGAGTGCAATACTCACCGAAACATTGTCAAGGACAACAAGAGGTCTACATGTCAGCTAGCTCCACACGTCCACTATCCACTAACCCATTGACAGCCGACACAGTACGGTAGTCTGACTGTCAGCGTCGCGCACACCTCTACACCCACCAAGATGCGGCTTGACCTCGTAGTTGCGCACAGCCGCAGCCTGTCGTTAGTCGTGACTCCTTGCCACAACCCACCGCGTTGATGTGAGCGAGCTCGGCGTCGCTGATTCGAGGGTCAGGCATCGTTACCACTTGTGTTGTCCACGATGGATGATGGAGGGGATGGACGGGTCGAAGGCGGTCAAGGAGGTGCTGGTGGTGACGCTGTGACGGCGTGCCCTGAGGGTAGGAGGGAGTGGCTTGTTGTGTCCTCCCACTTAGTGGATATCATTGGGCGTACCCAACGTTTCATGTTGCATGCAGTTCACGAATCTGGGCAGCGCGCTGTATGTAGATCGTATGCATACTGTACAGGACAATGCATGTACCACGGCGGAGAGCGAAAGGTCATGATGATGTACAAGTGTGGGACGTCACGGAAGGGAGAGGGAGTGTTCGAGCACTATGGAATCAGCGGATGAAGAATGAGCCAGCAGCCTGGAATGCGGCAAACATGGTGACAGTGTAGAAGCCAGAGGCGTAACCGCCCGGGTTGCCGTTGATACTGGCACTCCAGAGTGCGCCTCCAAGAGCAGGCCCGAAGAACCTCGCGCACGACACGGTTGACTGTGCCAGGCCGTTCGCCAGGCCGATGAGGTGCGGGGGAGTCATAGCGTTCTGCCACATCAGCACCAATCACACTCGTTCTGATCGTCGGCACTCACAATGAGGATCATAATGGATGTGTATGCAAAGGTACCACCGCAATAACGGATCGCCGAGATGAGCGTCATCATCGTCATGACGAGGAACCCGCCGTCCTTGCCTGGCGTGGCGAACGAGTGCAGGAGGGGTACGAGGAAGTATCCGGGCACGAAGAGCAGGCTGCCCAGGCGGAACATCTGCAAGTGGGAGAAGCGGCCGAGGGGAGGGCCAAGGCGGGGGAAGAGGTAGAACTGGTAAATGAGCTGGCCCACGCACATGATCGCAACGAAGACAGAGTACGATGCAGGGCTGATGCCTACACCGCCAGAGCTGTACGGCGTCACGATGAACGACAGGAACAGCTGACCGTTCGTCGAGTCGTGGCAGGACAGCAGGCCGTACTGGCAGATGACCAGGAGTGGGAGTAGCTTCCAGTTTGACTTCTGGCTCTCGGTCGCTGTCGAGCTCGAGCTCGTGCTGCCTGGTGTCTGGTGCTGCTCGCTTATAGCAGTGAGGCCAGCTGGCGCTCCCATGCGGCGCACGGTGCCAGTCGGCGAGAAGAGGTCTGGCGCCTCTGAGGGCTCCTCGAATGCCTGGATGCCAGGCGTGGACGCCACACCCGTGTTGGAGAAGATGGAGGGCATGTGGCCTGACGAGTTGCTGTAACGGCGGGAGCGCGTCGACACCCTGCGGAACTTGTTAAAGTCACTGCCACCGCTGGCAAAGCGAGATCTGCTCGTAGGCACGCGGAGTGAGGCTGTCCTCGTGCGCGGCAGTGCAGAGTGCCCAGGGGTGGAAAAGCTCGAGTTCATGGGTGTCCCGTCGTCTGTCGGCGCGATTGAGGATGCATCGTCCATGTCAATGACACTGTCGTTGGCACGACGCTCGTCCTCATCCATGTCCTCGTCGTACTCATCGTCATCGTCGAATACTGCGGTATCCTGTGCTACAGCAGCTGACAGCCATAGGTCGTTGATGTTGAAGTTGTTGTCCTCGTTGGCAAGCAGCAACCTAGTCGCCAAGCTGACATTGCGCTCAGCCCCTTCTGGCTCCTCGTGCGCAGCGTGCCCTTCAGCAGCAGACGCACGGCGCGCAGCCTCGATGGCACGACGCGCTGCGAGCGTGGGGTGCTTGGAACGGATACCTCCGTAGCCGTATGCAGTGCCGATGCTCGCGACGCTCTCGCGGTGAGGCATACGTGCTGACGTCCCCAGCTGCCCGGCTCCCTGGGACTGGCCGTACGCCGAGCGCCCATAGACAGAGTGGCCGATGGGAGTCGCCTCGGGCGTCGCGTCGTGGGCCGAGTTGTTGATGCGCAGTGCTGATGCAGGGGCAGCACGCTGCGGCACAGGAGACAGCGCGTCGTTTCTGGACGTGTTGAGTGGCTCGTCCTTCTCTATCTCGAGCTGTATACGCTGGCCACCCCTAACACCACCATCCCATGACAGAAAGCAGGCCAGGAAGGCGCCGATGAACATGATCATGCCTCCCATGAGTGTGGGGAGGAAGTAGGGCAGCTTCTCGAAGATGGGGATGCGTCCGAGGAAGGTGTCGGGGTGGTTCAAGTGAGGGTTCTCGAACAGACCACCGATGATGGGTCCGATGACTCCTCCCAAACCCCAGGAGAAACCAAGCACGGCGTAGGCGCGTGTTGCGTTCGTGTCATCAGTCAGGTCACGGATAGAGCCGCGGAACTGGGGTCAGCGTGCGCAACTGATGCTTCGACGTACGACTCCGATAGCGCCTCCAAAGATGCCCTGTATCAGGCGAACACAGATGGCCTCAGGCAGGGAGGTAGACGTGCCGAACATCAGCAGTGCTGTCGTTAGCCAAGCCAAGTCGTCCTCCGCATACCGATGCCACTGCCCATCATGCTCGCGACAAGCACAGCACGACGCCCGTGCCGATCAGCGATCGAGCTCCATAGCAGCGACGTAAAGAACTGGGTGATGTAGAACACGGAAACGAGATTTCCTTCATGTAAGCCCGTCGTCGACTCCCAGATACATACCGGTCCAGAGCCCGACCGCCGCCTCCAATTCAGAGCCATGTGATTGTCCTTCATTCAGAAAGAAGGCTTTCGATCAGCACACATCACAAACAGCGCGACTCACATTCCACCATCTTGAGCATGAATGGTTGTGACAGGTTTGCAGAGAGCAATTCAGACAACATAGCCTGGGTTATCAGTACCTGGGCTCTGGAACGACACTCACAATGCAAAGAACAATCATGGGCAGAATAGGCAGGGGAGTCGAGTATGCAGGTCTAATGCCGGGAACCAGTGTAGGCAACTTGCGCTCGTCATCTTCTCCATCTAGGCCACCACCAAGCCTCGAGACTCTAGACACGCGTCTACTCGCACGACGACCAGATTGCTGCCGGAAGGTCGAATGTGATGCGCGTATCGCACTCGACCGCCGTGGTTCACGCGATTGCGGCGTAGCAAGCGCGTCCGCAGCGGCACTAGCATCTCGTCTTGCAGCTGGCCCAGGTGTGAGCGTCGACGCGATGCCCAGTGCTGATCGTTGTTGTTGTCCCGTCGACATCGTGTGCCGCCCTGAGGTCGGTGTTCCCGTGAGGTCAACAAGGTTGTCCGTTGTCGGCGGCATTGTGCAGCAAATGACTTGCACTGCCCGACAACAGCACGGAGGGGATAGGAAGTGGTGATAAGCCTGCTGTGAACGTCCTGGACTGAAGATTTATGCGTGTGTTGTTGTGAAAGTTGAAAAGTGATACGAGTTGGGTAGGGCCAACTCGCCTCCGTCTGCCCTGGATGGACAACAACAAGCTCTGAGTTGCCGGTTCGACTTGCCTATCACCGTTGTCCTCTATGCGAAGTCGTTATTCCGTGCTGTTGCTTGTACTCGAATATCCCCCCTTCAAGAACTTCTTTGCTTGCCTCGAGTTCGTGTTGACTGCCGACTGCTTGATGTGATGGGTGTTGACTGTTGTTGCGTTGGCGATTGAATAGTGGCAACATCGTGCAGTAGTGAGCCTGACTCGTACTACTAACCAGCGGCACTGCTCCCGTCCGTGCCTGGATAGCACATGTCTGTTGGGATGTGGTATGGGTGATTCTTGTGATGGTTGTTTCGTTTCTCAGCGCTATGCTATAGATGGTAAGTCCCGTCTGCAGTAGCCCACGTCGTCTGTCTGTTGACAATGCCAGATGCAGCTATGTCCATCGACATGAAGCTGAGTTGTGATCAGCTTGTTGAGCTGTGGCAGTGCCTATCTGGCAGTCATGTCGGTCATTGCCGTCACCTAACTCCTATGCTCAAAGACTCCCAGACATAGGAGTGACCTGATGCCTGACCTCTTCGTGTCTCCTCTTACACTTCAGAAGACGAGATTGACTGGAAACTCGATATTGCGATATGTTGCAGAGTTGCAGACGATCTTTGCTTGCTCGAAACAACGCTCAAGTTTCATCTGCAGCGTTGTTTACATTACGTCATTGTGGCAGTCGTGGTTCGGAAGTGCAGTCGACGCTTCTCGATGTTCAAAAATCCTTCAACACTGGTCGTGCGACCACTCTGAAGCGACAGATACCCTCCTAGAGACCTTTCGATGGTGCCAGAAGCTTGGCGGTGACGAGAGAACAGAGGTCTTGACATCAGAAACTCGCCCAACAGCGATACCACAGCTCAGAGGTCACCCGAAGGGCCACAGCAGACACGTTCGTCTCGCATGGAAGTCGTCTCATCTACAACAACACGAAGCTTCCGGCGCCCGATCAGCTCCACGTAACCGACACTGGTGAAGACTTGAGACGTTGCTCACTTGACTATCTTCCACTTCAGCATTGAGTGTAGAGCAGGAGATACCCCAGCTCGCAGCCATGCCCGATGCTGGCCTGCGCACGTGTGATACTACGGCGACCTACTTGATACCAGATAAGGTCTCAGATAAAGTCAAAGAGGAGCTCGTCGAAGCAGTGGTCGACCAGCACTGGGGAGAGCTGACGTCTGAGGAAGTTCATGCGCGCTGTGTGAGTGTTGGGACCTCGTGCAGCCTGATGACATGCTGACACTGTGCTCCGGGCCATCACATCCACCTACATCGTCCGATCAACATTCGACTACGCCCGGCATCCCCTACCTAGCTCGCGGTAGCACCCAACTCGCCCTCCCTGCGACAGCCGTTCTGGCGTCGCGTGTACCTCATCGCATTCGTGCTGGTCACGCTCTTCTTCCTGGTGCCATTATGGACCCTGCTCTACATACCCAGGCGAAATCGGCCACGGCCATCGTGGACATTAAAACGCTCCCTGCGTGTCAGGTGGAAGAGGCGTCTCTGTGCTGTGGTTGCTCGTTGTGAGATAGACCACCTAGGAGAGAGTGCCCAGGCGTCTACAGTGGGTAACAGTGGAAACACTCGCTGACACCAGGACCCGAACATACTCCTACACTCCCACCCAGTGACAATCTCCGCAGCGCCAGACTCCTGGTTGATAGGGTACGCCGCCGTCGCTCTGAAGGAGATGCTGTCCACCCGCGGCAAGTGGCACCCCAGGATGATTACACACCGCGATGACTGGGGACAATGGAACCCGCCGCCTCAGGAGTATGGCTTCGCCCCAATCCCCGCTTACTGGTATACCGGTCCCAAGGCTGGTCCTGACGCCCTCCCCCGCCCACGGGAACCAGGTCAGCCTCTGATCCTTCACTTCCATGGTGGCGGGTATGTCTTTGGCTCAGCTGGGGAGCAAGATGCAGTCGCCACTATCTCCAAGAACCTCGTCGAGTACACACCAGCGACACATGTGTTGAGTGTCGACTACCGCCTGGCACCTACGTGCCCCTGGCCGTTACCCCTCCTCGATGCGATCAGCGCCTACTACCATCTCGTGGTCGCTGAGCAAGTGGAAGAGCGCGATATCATTCTCTGTGGTGACTCTGCTGGAGGCCACTTGGCATTAGCACTAGCAAGGTGGATCAGCGAGAACGGCAAAACGCTCGGCCTCACTGGGCCGCGAGCTCTCGTCCTCTCCTCGCCATGGTGCGACACAGGCTTCACCCACCAGTGGGGCATGGAGGCAGTCAAACACAACGCGAACAGCGACATAGTCGATCACACGTTCGGCCCCTTCGCATCTGGCCTACTGACTCGCGCGGTCCCACAGCACTGGGTCCACACCGACCCGTACCTCTCTCCTGCCTCACGGCTCATACCTCACGCCTCATTCAACAATTTTCCACCCTGCTTCATCGTGTATGGTGAGGCGGAGCGCCTCTCACCCGAGATCAATGAGCTCTGGCGACGCATCAGGAAGGCCAGGGACGCGCCTGACGTCCTCCTCCCCACGCCGGACGCAGTGCACGACTTCCTCATCTTCGACTGGTTCGCAGAGGAGGCAGCGGGTGTCTACGAGCGTATGGACACGTGGATACGTGATCTCTTCGGCGCAGACGAGAGCGACGACGAGGTGCCCGACTCGGACGTGCCGCTCATCTCACCCATCCTCTCCGCCAAGTCACCATACCTGGCGCCTCTGTCGCCGTTCATCAGGTCGCCCGACCTCCTCCCTCTCTCAGTCCACGACTCTCCGACTCCTCTCACACCGCTCTCGGGCCCCCTCTCGCCCCAGGCTATGCTGGAGCGCCGCCGTTCGCGCCGCGAGTCGCGTGCCCAGCTGCGTATTGGCAAGTCGCCGCGCCTCCCTGCACAGAAGAAGAGGGACACGCCTCGCATGATGTACACGGATATGCGGGCAGAGGGTTCGGCGCTAATCGACCTGCCGCCTTTGGACCTCGGCGCAAGCGTCGTCGGCGCTGCGAAGGAGATTCTTACGCCGTTCACTGCGCAGTTCGAGAAGGGCGAGTGGGATTGGGGGAGCGACTGGTACGAGCTCGGCGAGGACGAGGAGGGTCAGGAGGAGGACGGAGAAGCGGAGGAGCCTCGCAAGACGAGATAGATGCATCTGCCGGGAGTGGCACCCATGTCTTATATTGTATGTATGCATTGTTGCATAGAGAGTGAGTGAGCACAACACTCTGAAAGCCCGGTGACGGTGATCGCTCTCGACACTCGATGCAACCTCGATCATGAGTCAGTAGGAAGGTTTAGCAGACCGGGGGCGTGCAACTGCGACCCACCCAAGCAGCAACCCACGTGCTACTCACCCGGACATCCGGACATGCGCTCAGGCGCGATCTTGTTGTTGGACGCGTTGAGCAGAAGTCTGACGACAACGACAAGTATACCTGATCCCCAGGGCACGCGCTCGCCAACGCCATGTCAGAGATCAGACGCAGGGAGATCGAGGAGAAGCGGGCTCGGCTCGCCGAGATGCGGAGGGCAAGGGAGGAGCGACAACGGCTCCTCCAGCAGGCGACGGCCAGTGCAAGCGCGAGCGGGACGACAACGCCTGCGCCGGAGGTAGGTGTGCGACTGGGAGTTTGTGCTGACACCAGCGCCTGACGAGCAGGACAGAGGTTAATGAGCTAGTGGACAGCCTGCTTGCGTCGACGTCGAGTCAGCGGCCGGCATCGCCGTATTCTGCTACAGCACGGAGTGGACCAAGCGAGCCGCGGAGTACACCTGGAACGCCTGCGAGAGCAAGTAGGGCTGCGGACGCGGGCGTGGGCGAGCGAGTTGTGTCGGGTACGGCGACGAGTCCTGGCGCTGGGAGCTCGGCGGCGGCTGCTACTCAATTTGAGTGGGTATCACTCTCTAGGTATACTTCCTAGCTATTACTGACTACAGGGATGTGGCTGTCCAGGTCGAGTTCGTGGATACCTATACTGAGATCTACGACATCCCACCAAAGGTGAGATACGGAGGGGAATACTGCTGACAACAGGTGGTCAAGCCCGAGACTTACTCCAAGTCGGTGCAAACGTCGTCTGTTGGGGTACTCGCGACTGACGAGCCCGAAGAGCCAGAGGAGGCAGAGGGGAGCTCTGGACGAGAGACGGAGGACGAGATGCGAGCGCGAATTATGGCGGAGCTGGAGGAGGAGAGGAAGGCATTGGAGAAGGAGCTGAAGGAGCTGAAGGAGAAGACGGACAACTTGCAATTACAGCGTGGGTTGCGGATGGTGGTCAGAGCTGACTCGAAGCGCTGCCAGATGAGCAACGACAAGCTATCCTCACTGCACCGGATTTTGCCTCCTTCCTTGAGGGATCGAGCCGGATTGTGCAAAGAGCCCTGAGCGACGGGTACGACTACATCAAGGACTACACGATTGGAGTGGAGGGGGCGTATGATGATACAGAGAACCAGAAGGTCAAACTCGTCTGCGCGTTCAGCGACGAGCGGTGGACAGCGGGGAGGTCCGTGACTGACCTGGACTGGTCGCTGAAGGTGAGTGCATGGGGTGATTAGGGCTGACTCCAGTTCCCCGAACTAGCAGTGGCATCGTACAACCACAACCCGTCAGCACCGAGTGAACCAGACGGTATCGTAGCAGTGTGGAACCTGCACCTCCTGGAGCGACCCGAGTTCGTGTTTCACTCACCCAGCGACGTGCTCTCCGTCGCATTCTCGCCTTTCCAGCCCACACTCATCTTCGGCGGAACACATAGCGGACAAGTGTTGCTGTGGGACACGCGGGCGAAGCACCTCCCCGTCCTCAAGACACCATTATCAGCCTCAGGTCACACATACCCGATCTACGCAATGAAGGTGGTCGGCACGCAGAACGCCAACAGCCTCTTGACGAGTAGTACGGACGGCTTGGTCTGCTCCTGGCAGGCGGACATGCTTTCACAGCCGCAGGAGGCACTCCACCTCACCGTCCCATCACATAACAAGACAGACGAAGTCTCCATCACCTGCCTCGACACGGCAGATAACGAGACGGCGACGTTCTGGATCGGCACGGAGGAGGGGTCAGTCTACCAGGCAAACCGGTATGACCGCGCGTCAGCCAAAGCCGGCCTGAATCCTGACGACGTGTACAAGGGCCACGCGGGTCCCGTGACAGGCATCAGCTTCCACCCCTCAAGTGGCAGTATAGACTTCTCCGACCTGTTCCTCACGTCAAGTGTCGACTGGACAGTGAGGCTGTGGCGGGCAAAGGCGAACACTACCAAAGCCGCACCGACGCAGACTCCTGCGCCAGGGGCGTAC
Organism: Cutaneotrichosporon cyanovorans; assembly: GCA_002335625.1. Classification (NCBI taxonomy): domain Eukaryota; kingdom Fungi; phylum Basidiomycota; class Tremellomycetes; order Trichosporonales; family Trichosporonaceae; genus Cutaneotrichosporon; species Cutaneotrichosporon cyanovorans. The sequence continues at coordinate 216,869 of BEDZ01000004.1, read as the reverse complement.
TACGCGCCAACGCCACAGGCGACGGGAACAGCACCCCTCCACACTTTCGAAGAGGCAGACGACTACGTCTTCGATGTCAAGTGGCACCCGGCACACCCGGCCATCTTCGGCAGCGTAGATGGCACGGGCAAGTTCGACCTGTGGAACCTCAACCGCGACATGGAGGTGCCACTTGTTTCTACGCAGGTGTGCGAGCGGGCTCTGAACAAGCTCGCGTGGGATCGCACACCGGCGGCTAGGAAGGTGGGGCTGGGTGGCAGCGACGGGAAGCTGTACGTGTATGATGTGGCGGAGAGCATCGTGCAGCCACGGGAGACCGAGTGGGTCGAGCTGCAGAAGAACCTCCAGAGTCTTGCTGCTGATGATGAGCTGCCGTTCTGATCGCCACCCAGCAACATGGCACTTGTCCGGAGAATCTTGGCTTGCCCGTTCCATTGGGCTTTTTCTGCTACAGGAGCACCGTCGTGCTCTTCTGATCGCCATGCTGTTGCCACAGCAATCATGTGTATGTCCTAATGCATGCTATACATCACCCAAGACTGGAGTACCCTCCCCGCCCGGAATCCCGCACGTTGGAGAAGATGTGGCTGCTGAAATCCTTCGCCAGCACTGGCAGCTCCTGCCAGAATGTCTTATGTGGCAGGAGGTCGAGTCCGCGTGCGCCGTACTGCTGGTGATTGTACACAGCTCCGACGACGAGGTAGAGGATGAAAGCGAAAACGATGAACCATAGTAATGATGAGAACCACCCTCTTGATCCTGACGAAGGAGGACTATTCAACCCTTCACATGCTGATGGGTGGCCCAAAGTCACGGTGAGAGTGCCGCTAGTGTAGTCTTCAAGATCTGGTCCAAACTCCTCATCCTTGCAGCGGAGTTTGAGAATCAGCTTCTGATCGACGCTGGTGTATCAGCGACGTCTCATACTCACACTCACCCTACGTATTTTGGTCCATTGACGTAAATGTCCATGCCGTCAATAGCATCTCTAACGGTCACATTGCTCTCCGGGATGTCTGCGGGCCACAGGTTGATCACGGACACTACTCGCGCATCGTCGTCCTTATGGTTGATGATCTGGAAGCAGGCGCGAGAATCTGAAGGGCACTGCAGGTGTCAGACTTGCTGATAGTGTCAAAACCCCCACCTGATCAGAGTCTGGCCGCTCTCCTTCGGGCTCCAGGCCATCGCAGAGGTTGAAGCGGACTTTGGCCTCGCTCCTTGTCGGGGGTGTATCTGTGAACCTGTTGGCGGCCTTGTTACCCGCCAAAGGGGACAGATCAAACGGCCCTTTGCCGCTCCGTGTCACCACCCCCTTACAGTCCAGCACATAGGCCTGAGCCGTCGCTGCGAGCAACAGCAGCAACAAGCGCATGGTCGCGGTGAAAGTCACTCAGAAATCGTCGTTTTGCAAGTTGCTAGGTGGCAAGTCGAGACGGACATCTTGTCGATCGGCATCGTCATAATAGTCGAGTCTTTACGTAAACAGCCTCCACATCGTGTGGTCGAAGATGTCCACAGCAACCCAACGAAACACGAAACGTTGGACCGAGCGTTCTGAAGAACTCTCAGCGACACTCGGCGACATGGAGGCAGGGCCGTCTCGCGTGCCCGCTGCTCCTGGTGAGAAGACGCATGTGGAGAGGACCGAGGAGAACGGTGCAGTGGAGAGCCGGAGCGCGACACCAGCAAAAGCTCGCTTCACCCCGGGCGAGAGTCCGTATCACGAGAGCTCGCAGTTCAATCACTGGCGGTATTCGAAGGCGGGCATCGACAAGCTCAGGCATGAGCTGAACGAGAAGTCTATGGAGGTTACGAAGCGCAACAGTGAGGCTGAAAAGGTGAGTAGCTGCCTTGAGAGCATTGTCGTCAACAGTGTTCAGGATGCCTCCCACCCAGTGCACTGGCATTGGCTGTGCTATACCTCAGTCGCACAGATGCTGATGGCAGGAAGCACAAGCCTCCCTAGGACAAGACTTCGAGCCACCACCACCCGCATCATACCTATCTGTTGAGGACGAGCTGCTCCTGGTTCACTTCTACTGTGACCAGGCGAGCAAGATCTGTCGCAGCTTCGGGCTGCAAGAAGCTGGAGAGTCCACAACCATCTCGTACATGAAGCGCTTCTATCTCAAGAACTCGGTGATGGAGTGGCACCCTAAGCAGATTATGTGAGGCGGCATAAGCACGAATACACTAACAGCTAGGCCCACTTGCCTCTTCCTTGCGGCCAAGACGACAAACCAGCCTATCCCGATCGATGTCTTCGTGAAGCAGCTGAAGCGTTTCAAGCCTCAAGACGTTCTTGAGCTGGAGTTCGTGGTTGCACAAAGCCTGGGATTCGAGTTTTGGGTCCGCACAGCAGACAAAGCATTGAGAGGCTGGGCTCTGGAGCTGCAGTCCGCGCCTGTCGAGAAAGCCACAGAACGAGTGCAGAGAGCACTCAGCCGAGCTCTGGATTACCTTGTCCACGCAAGGTTTACAGACGCCGAGTTCCTGTACACACCTGCTCAGATTGCCCTTGCAGCTTGGCGGATGGCTGAGAAGGAGTTGGTCGATGCCTTCTTGGACTCCAAGTATGGAGCAGAAAGAGCGAAGAGCGAAGAGAGCTCCGGTGACTCCAGTGCCACACCCAACGGGGCACCCAATGGCGAGCAGAGTGCAGAGCAAACACCGTATGGCATAGAAAAAGCGAAGTTGCTCAGTATCGTTGAGCAGGTTCAAGACATGATCGCGTCGGCTCAAACTACATTCGACATGAGTGAGATAAAGGCGGTTGACAAGAGGTTGAGGATGTGTGCGAATCCCGCCAAAGTCCCGGGCACGGCATTGTGAGTGGATGATGTGAAGTGTCTGACTCCAGATATATCAAGCGCAAGAACGAGCAAGAAGCCGAAGCGGCTGAAGCGCAGGCCGCTAAGAGCGCAAAAGCGGCGGAGACCCGGAAAGCTGAGGAGACGGAGACGTTTGGAGGGGAGCTCAAGCCGAAAAGCGATTGAGGGTGATTTGCACAGGGCATGGCATGTATGTATACAATATCAAGTCATAATTGCCGGTTGCCTGGCTCAGTGAGCCTTGCCGATGGTGATGGGTCCGAAGTGCGATGTCTGTCCGACTGAGAGGATCTGCTTGGTGGCGAGGTCTGTGTGAGTAGTGCTTTGACGGACATGAGCTTACTCAGGCAGTTGTAGAAGGCTGCTGCGGCTACTCGCTTTGTCGTGGTACGAGGCTCGTTGCTAGGCAGAGGGCACAAGCTGGTGAAGTCAACCTCCGTGCTGTGGCCTTGCTGCAGGCGAAGCTCTACGAAGCTGGGGTCAGAAGGAGCATGGGGCAAAGCCACCTTAGAAAGTCACGACATTGAGGGTCGAGCGACGCTCGCATGGGCGACACATCCTCATGGTCCTCGTTCAATTCAGGAACTGATGTCAATTGTTCCATCTTCTCATGCACGCACGGTCCAGGAACGAATGACTGTCGCCTCCGTCTTGGATGACACTGATGATCGAAGCCGAGCGCGAGCGGCTCCGGAGTCTGGACGGCCTCTCTATCTGTCGATCTCCAGTCGCATTGTCATGCTGGTTACCGGACACGCTGTAGTCAGGGTGGTATCACTGGATATCTCACAGTGCATGATCGTTTGCCTGGAAAGAACGCTGGCTGAGTGGCGATTGCGGTTCGTGGCGCAGAGCGGGAGCAGGAGTCGTCGCCCACTGCCATGAGTTCGCTCAGAGTCATCACCCACCGGAAACTCCAGGCTGGTGGCACGCTGGCGCGCCACTTCAGGCTGTCGTGAGCTGCCGCAATGTCGGAGACCGCCTACCTCGATGTCAGAAGCCGACAAGTCTGCCGAGAAGTCCAGAGCGTCAGCGCCATCGTACGAGCCCTGCGATCAGAGCTGGACAGGCGGCTTCTCGTACGAAAGATCCCTGCTCGACCTCAAGGCCAGTAGTATCGTTTACAGCATAGCCGCCGTGGTGTCCTTCAACCTCCTTGTGGTCACGCGCGATCTTGCCAAAGGTGTCTGCGTGGAACTTTTGCAGTTCCGGATGAAGGACATTTTGTCAGCATTTTGGGCGAATTTTCGTACTATTTAAACCACCATTCTGCAGCAACTTGTCGGCTTCTAGCTCAGCGGCCCTACGAGACTTCCTGGTGGTCATGGCTTGACGCTCGTTTGCCATGGCCTCGATGTACGTGTTTTCTGTGGGTATGGTGTACTCCAGGACCTGCAATCAGAGTAAATATCTCATGACGTCGCACGGTATCAACAATAAGCCGCGTGCGTCGCGGACGTTTCGTCGCCTTCTCTAACTGCTCGGGTGGGCCTGGTTGCTCGTTTCCTTCCAAACCGACGCTGCCGATCTGTTCAAGAACTACTTCTTCGGCTCCTTCGGCGTCCTTGTGAGCCGTGTTGCTTGTACCGTTGTGACCTGTCTCCAGCGATGGCAGTTCACTAAGATGAGTGCGAGCGCAGTTAGTCATGCAGGAGATGCTTTCTACTCACAGAGAGGTCTGGCGACGGTTCTCAGCTTCGTTGTGGAGATCGTTGGACTCGTTGAGGATGTCCAGGAAGACCGGTTCGAAGCTTTGGTTGGCGTCGTCGTAGTATGCGTCAGAGTAGTCATTGCTGAAGCCTCGGATGGACGACAAACGACGACGCAGAGGCGTGACTATGTTCAGTGTGCAGCAGATCACACTCACCCGATTGAGTCCTCTTGCGTCCGACTTCCATCTCAGCATTCTCATACTGCTGCTGCTCTTCACCGCTCTCATGGTTTTGCGACTGAGTGACCAAGGACGATAACACTGATGAGGCACGGCGCTTCCGTGTCTGCAGTGGATCAAGCCAATTCTGCTGTCAGTGGATACCAGATCACACGGACGATCTGCTCGAAGCCCAGTTGCAAGAGGTCATAGGAGTCATACTCTTGCTCCTCGTATGTGATTTGTTCGAGCCTGTTCTCAGCGAGACTCACACGCAAGGCTTCGCTCACCGACTAAGGCCGTCACCCTGCAGATCAAGTCCGCCATGATCACCGCCACGGAGGGAGTCACCACCACAGTCTACGACGATGGACCGGCGAAGTGACGAGTTGAAGTTCTGGACATCCTACCAGATGAGCTTTTGCAGTGCAGCAGTATAGACAACCTGGGCACTCACTGTGAAGAACATCTGGTACTTCTGCCCGTAGACACTGATGTGAGTGAGAGACACGGGGCGGACTACGCACCGAGCTGCTCCAACTAGCAGGCTTCCGCTGAGACGCAAAGCCATGGGTTCAGGTGGCTCAGCGATGAGCTCGCATGAACGCTTGATGTCCACGTCGGTCAGCGCCTTCTTGGACACGCGCTTGCTACGCGGTCCGAGGGTCGCCATCAGCCTGGCTCTCAGCAACTTGGCAGTGAGGGAAGCTCACCAGATAATGCCAAGACTGTGATGTTATCAGCAGATATTTGGTACTCAACCGTAGGCATACTCACGAGCCATTACGGCCTGTCAAGAGCTCGTTCGAGTAGAACATGAGCACAGCCACTTGCCACTTCGTTCGGCAGAGACCAAACCGAACCAACGTAGGTAAGATGTGAAGAGCAAGATCGCAACACTGCCTTTCTAGAAGCTTCATCTTGTATCCTGATCTACACCAATGCAGATCACGATGCGCGTCCTTCATCGCACTCGATTGCAGTGTTCGCAGACAACCGCGACTGCCACAGCATCAAAGTGCCACTTGGTGGACGGGACGGAAGCAATTACCTCGACATACTCGAGATGTTTGGTGGCGACCACACATGTGCGGACATTCAACCCCGACTACCTCATTCACACAGTCACTCATTCTCAGTTTTTCACAGCCTGACATGGCTCCTATGACTGCCGCAGAGCGGCAAAAGTTACTACTCCAACAAGAGATTGCAAAGTTATCAGGTGTGTGCAGCTTCGAGCGGCGTTCGGGAGACAATTGCTCATCCTCAGGCGCTATCTCACGACACGGTAGTAAGCCGTCTCATTCCTCATCATATCACCCTTACAACGGCTACTCTCGCGGCGGGAGAGGCGGGTATCGGGGACGGGGAGGATTTCGTGGTCGTGGCAGGGGAGGGTCCAACAGTCTTGACCTCCGAGCGCAGAATGCCGCACCATCCTCAACATCTGCTGCGCAGACTGAGAAGGAAGACGGCGAGGTCTCCCCTCCACCAGAAGCCGGGCCGTCGAGGCCTGCGTCGGACAACACCTCATGGGTGAAGAAGACGAGCAAGGGAGGAAACATGAGCCTCATGACTGTGCAGAAGAGGTGAGCAGATCCGATGTTTGGATGGCTGACAAACGCAGTGAGGAGCTGAAGGCACTACCACCGAAGCGGCGCGAGCCCAAGCTTCCCCCACAGATACAGTCGCTTCATTCCACCGCCGAGTCGACGCCAGGAGGTACAGCTACCAAGCGCGTTGTCATCGACGGTGTCATCTTCCAGTTCGAGGATGGAGGCAAGAAACTCACACGCATTGGAGGTGAGCAATGCTCTGTCGATCCGGCTTACATGACCAGAGTTGCCTCCGGCGTCTGGTTCCTCAAATCCGACGGGAACGCCCACACGGCAATCACTCAAGTACGGCGGAGAGCAGTACCGTCGTACCAAGCGCGGCAACCTCATCTCGCGCTCCACGTGCGTCCCCTCCCTGTCACGTACGACGACTCTACTGACAACCAAGCCTCTCGGCCAAGCGTGCCGAGCAGGCCAAGAAGCCCTGCCGCTACTATACGAAGACTGGTGCGTGGCACCGAGCACCAGGATGCCTGTCCAGGCGCCATGTACCTTGCATATATACTGACTCCCACTAACAGGCCGCTGCGATCGCGCCTTGACATGCCCTTATCAGCACATCCCAGACCGCCTAGCCATCTGCCCTCGCTTTCTCCGTGGGTCTTGTCCACTTGGAGCTGAGGCATGTCCCTTGTCACATACACCTTCAGCACACAACACGCCGTCCTGTGTACACTTCCAGGCCACATCAACATGCCGGAATGGCGATGCCTGCCTCTACCCTCATGTGCGAGTTGCCGACGACGCACCGGTGTGCAAAGCTTTCGCCAGGGAAGGATGGTGTGACAGAGAGGCAGGTACGTGTCCTGAGCTGCATATCTGGGAATGCCCTGAGTGGCACGCGAAGGGGACATGTTCACGTGGACCGCGGTGTGGTCTGCGTCACGTCCTGCGTGCCGAGAAGGACAAGGCAGCAGTACCTGCGCCGACTGCTGCTGCCAGTGGCGCATTCGAGGACCAGTCGGACTTCATTGGGTTGCCTGGCGAGGTATTCTCAGATTCCGAGAGCGAAGAGGAGGAAGGGGACGACGATGACGGTGAAGTGGAGGAGGGAGAGAGTGTTTCAGACGATGCCGGTGTGAAAGAGGAGGATGGCGAGGATACCGAAAGAGGTTCCGAGAAAGACGATGTCATTGAAGGTAAGCCGTCTCCCGTCATGGATGTAGACGAGGACGACGAGGACGAGGCGCGTGTCCTCGATGAGGTCTAGCTTTTCAGTGAGGTCGCAGTCACCATTTGTAGTCTGTTCTAGAGTTACACCCTACCTTCTTGTACCATTCATTCAGGCGCAAAGCCACAGAGGCAATGATCAATGCAAAAGCATGCCGAGACCTATGCCCAGCCCGTTTTGAGGCACACATCTATATTTGCACACCACGCTACTAGTAGAACATGCATAGTGTGCGCGTCAACCGCCGCTTTTACTATATATCGACAACCGACAAGAACGACCCCTACTGCTGCTGCTTGTTCGCGAGGTTCTTGCGACGAGCCCTGATACCCTCGCGGAGCTCGTCGAGCAGGGAAACAGTCTGGTCGAACGAGATGCACGCGTCGGTGATGGACACGCCGTACTTGAGCGCCTGGGGGCCCTCGGCAGGGATCTTCTGGTTGCCCTCGTTGAGGTTGCTCTCGATCATGACGCCCATAAGCATCGGGGCGGTGGGGCCGTCGCCGGAGAGCTGGGCAGCAATATCCCTGCCGACGACGATCTGCTTCTCGTGCTTCTTCTCCGAGTTGCCGTGCGAGCAGTCGACCATGAGGCGGGGGTTCAATCCGGCCTTCTTGAGCTTCTCGCCTGCTTCGTTGACGAACTCGGCGGCGTAGTTGGGGCCCTTGGTGGAGCCGCGGAGGATGACGTGGGTTGAGTTGTTGCCCTCTGTCTCGACGATGGCGGAGAGACCCTGCTTCGTAACGGAGAGGAAGGTGTGACCGGCGGATGCGGCCTTGATGGCGTCGACGGCAATGTCGATGCTTCCGTCGGTGCCGTTCTTGAAGCCGACAGACATGGAGAGGGCGGACGCGAGCTCGCGGTGGACCTGGGACTCGGTGGTGCGTGCGCCGATGGCGCCCCAGGCGCTCAGGTCGGCGAGGTACTGGGGAGAGATGACATCTGGTGTCAGCGTGTGTGCAGGCGAGGGCCATCTTGTTGCTGCGCTGACAGCATGAGAAAGTTGGAGGATACCTATGGAGCAGTCGATAGCTCCTATCGTAACGCAACGCAGACTCACCGAGGAACTCTCCGGCAGTGGGAAGACCCATCTCAGTAAGGTCAAGCAACAACTTGCGAGCAAGCTTCAAACCGCGGTTGATCTGGAAGGTCGAGTTCATGTCCGGGTCGTTGATAAGGCCCTTCCAGCCAACAGTCGTACGCGGCTTCTCAAAGTACACACGCATGACAATCATGAGGTCCTCCTGCGCGGCATCGGCGTACTCCTTCAGCTTGCGCGCGTAGAGCAGCGCCTGCTCCGGGTCGTGAACGGAGCAGGGCCCAACAACAACGAGGAGGCGGTCATCGTCACCCTTGACGATCGCCTCGACCTGTCTGCGACCATCAATCACGGTCTGGGCACCACGGAGAGTAAGAGGGAGCCTGGGGTCAGTGGATGCCTTGTACCAGATACGTGCTCCTCGTGAAGGATCTGTGGCCTGGCCGTCAGCAAGGCAAGGCAATCGCGGCTCACGGGATAAGCGGGCGGATGTTCTTAACACGGCGGTCGTCGAGAACCTCCGAGGCCTGCGGGCGGTCAGGCTGAGGCGGACAGGGGGAGCTCACCGAGGCCACTGTTGCTGGCGTGTGTGTTCCCATCGCTGCTGCTGAGTCTAGAGGATTGATGGAAAGTCGAGGTAGGCGATATCAGACTTTTGGCCTTGCGGCACTAACCGACTCCCGACATCGAGTCGGATTCCATGCGTTTGAAACTTTGGGTGGAGGCGGGGGTGATCGTCGTGAGTGTGTTAGGTTGACAGTGATATCCCGACATCCGGAAATGTCAGGCTGACCCATGTACTGATGACGCCCATCCATTCCTGCTGCAGTGCCATCGTTGACCATCCATCTACTCCTGCTGGCGACGACAACCATGGCCGCGGGACTCAAGAGTGAGTGAGGGGTGATGGAAGTGGTGGTAAAGATGCTGTTGTGGCTATGCGCTGGTGCCCACATCTGCAGTCCAGTCGCGCTTGCTAACAACAGCCGTCATCTTCCTGGCCTTCGTGCTCGCCGCGGGCTTCCTGCTCGTCATCCTGTCGTGTGCGCTGTGGTCCAACTGGCTCCCCCTTCTCGTCGGTGAGTACGGAAGCGTTGTACTTGAACATTGAGAGCTAACACTCCAGCCCTGACGTTCGTCCTCGCGCCGCTCCCGAACTCGGTCTGCAGCCGATGCGCAAGAGCCGATGACATATCGCCAGAGTACAACTCTGCGTATGTCGACTTTGGGCGGTTCCTCACGGGCATGCTGGTGGTGAGTAGATGTGTCTTCGTCGAGGTCGAGATGGTGGGAAGAGGGATGAGGCTTGCTTTGGCTGGCTAAGGGCCGTCGGCCGAAGCCGCTGTTGATGTGTAGCAGGACACTGCCAAGCCTGCTGCCCTTATTCCACTTCCTGCAGCATGTTATCCCATGACACCGGAACATGGCTGTGAAACCCACTGCACATATCGCAATGGATTGCTGACCCCAGGCAACCGGCTTCGCCCTGCCAGTCGTCCTGGCCCACTCGGAACTCATCCAGCACCCAGCAGCATGGATGTCAATTGCGGGCGGCACGTTGGTGTACGGCACTATTCTTGTCTACTCTGGCTGGTTCGGAGCGACCAACGACGACGAGTTCTGAGGTGTACGAGGTAGTCGAGTAATGGCATATGTTGTTCCAGCTATGGTTGGTGTACAGAGGTTGCGTGCGGGAGAGCGGTCCGTGTACGTCCGCCATCTGACTTTCTCGACTGCCCAATCGGCCAGGAGTAATCTGCCAACAGATCACGCTCTGACTGCCTGCCTGCCTGCCTTGTGCTTGGGGATCAAGATGAGAGCTGGATCATCATCGTCAACGGCGATACTGATCATTAGCAGGATTTGGTCTGGGCAGAAAGCAGGAATCCGGTTCATACAGATCATATCCACCCCTTTCCTTCACTGATGTTCTTATACTGACTTACACTCGGGTTGGCGAAGCCAGTGAGATTGTCACAGTCAACCACATCACCTTGTGGGCTCTCGAGAACAAAGAGGACGGCAATCCCAGCGACTTACAGCTGCCGGCCGCGCTCAGGTCGCGCTCCGCCTTGCATTGACAGCGATGCACGCAATCAAAATTGCAGCTATGCAGGGCTGTACATCGCTATGGCTCACGGTCAGCACAACAAGGCAGTGTACAGTCCCAGCACCACGGTCTCCTCTGAGCTATCATACGCATATGGTGGCATTTGATAGTCAGGCCTAGTCAGGTAGGTACGAGGTTGAGATTATACGCACACTGCCAAAACCACGCTCGCGTGGTCGACATGTCATGTGGAAGCCACGCTTAGACGACCTCTTGCGATGATGCTTACTTTGCGAACGGAGTGTTGCCGATGTCCGCTCGCGTTCCAGACTAATCGTCACCCTAATGCAGGTCACACGATTAGAACCCGTCACAAGGGCACCACCTTACTGGAATTGAACTCTAAAAACACATGCACAGTGCCTTATTCGCTTGCCGTACTGAATTACAAGATCCGATCTGAAGCGTCACAAACCACTCTCGTTCACGTGTTGGCCGCTTTCGTCTCATTCGTCTCATCGTCCCGTCTCCTGCATTGCATTGCATCACTATCGCTTATACCCAGCTGGATCCTGGACATCTCGACGCTTGTTCGTTCTCTCCATCTCTCTGGTCATCGCATTCGAGGACGTCCAAGTCGAAGACATCGCTTTGACCGCGCTCGTCCGTCCAACAATTCAACACGACCCTTACACACGGACGGCTCTAGTCTCCGAAGCTACTGTAGCCCACAAGCTACTGCTCTACTCTACTGCGCACTGGCATCGCCTCATGTCAACATAGATATAGGTGCACCTAACTCCTCTCGACATTGATCTCGCAACTTGACGCCCCTGTTGCCACTACTCGCGATGCTCCTGCTGCCGTGGGCAGTAGTGGCGCTTCTGGCACCTGCTGCCTCGGTGGCTGCTGTCGACTCTGAACAACCACCCCCGACTCTTCCAGGACGACGCGCGCTTCCGCTGGACGGCTGGCTGCCGAGTGTGAAGGCACGATCGTATGCGAAGCGCTCCCAGGAGGCTGCACCTGATGTTGGAATAGGCGGTGTGGATTTGGCACTGGCTGCTGCGGCTGCTGGGCATGAGAAACGGAACGGAGACGGGTCGATCATCGCACTCGCGACGGAGAACAAGTGAGGACTGCAACAGCGTGTGCTTTTGACTGACGCCCAGTGTGTATGCCATCCCAGTTGGACTTGGCGACCCCGGGCTGGCGTACCCGTTGCATATCGATACTGGATCGTCGGACCTGATCATCGCGACGTCAGCGTGTGGGAAGCAATGTCCAGCTGCTACAGACTTTAACCCTTACTACGACCTGAATCGGCACTCGAAATCGTTCCAGGCTGTGGACAACAACCAGACGCAGTGGTCGACCCAATTCGCTGACAAGACGGTGGCCAGTGGGGTCATCGCGCGTGAGCGAGTGGGCATCGCATCTGTGGTACTCGAGGGACAGGTCATCGGGTTGATCAACTCGACGAATATGACACTGGAGGCTCAGAAATTCTCAGGTATACTTGGATTGGGCTTCCCTCGCCTGTCGACGATCACCAGGACCCTCCTGCACAGCAGGAACCTCAGTGCCAACTACCTCGAGCCATCGGCGCAGAATGCGACTGCAGCGAATGCCTCACAGTCTGAGACCTCGGCAGCTGCCTCTGCTGCTCCCCAGAGCGCTGCTAGCTCGGCACCTGCTCGCCGTCAGGAGAGCCCGTCGTCGGCCCTTGCCTCCTCGTCTGCCAGCATGTCCAACCCCTCCACCACGGTCGCGCCTGCTGCTGCACCCGCCTCCAGCGGATCGCCCAGCTACTACCCGCCTGTGCTCGAGTCCCTCTTCTCCTCGGCCACTGTCCCCTACCCCGTCTTTGCACTGGCCCTCCAGCCGCCCCTCAAGAACTCCACTGCCGAGGCACTCGCCCAGGACGCATCAGACCAGCTCTCCGCGCACTACCGCTACACGATCGCCACTGGCTCGCTCACCCTCGGAGGTGTCTCTGAGCTCTTTGTCTCCTCCAACACGAGCACAGGCCGAACAGTCAATGACATCCAATGGCGCCCAGTGGTTCCCTTTGCCCCGTTGAACACCTCAGTGCCAACTTCTGACCCTGCTTTGAGCTCGGCCAACACAACCAACACAACCACCACCACCACCACCGCCCCCACCACACCCGCCGGCACCAGCCCCGGCATCCCTACCACCGCCGACGAGCTCGAGTCCGAAGCCTACCTCTACTGGGCGCTGCAACTCTCGGACGTGACACTCAACAACACCGGCGTCGGCTTGAACAGCACGTACGCCTCCGTCGGCGTGCCCTCCATTGCCCTCCTCGACGTCGGCTCGAACGGCATCTACGGGCCGCAGCAGGACGTCGAGAAGCTCTTCCGCAACATCAAGGACGCGCGCCAGGTCAGCACGGGCCAGTGGGTCGTGCCCTGCAACACGAACGTGACGCTTGGCTTCACATTCGGCGACGCGCACGTCGAACTCCAACCCCGCGACTGGATCCACTCGGCCATCCAGCCCCGCAGCTCGATGTGCCTCGCGTGGCCCATGGCGTCCGCGAGCACCGGCGACGGCATCGACTGGCAGCTCGGCACGCCGTTCCTCAAGACCATCTACTCGGTCTTCAGCTACGGCATCAGTGGGGTGCAAGCGCCGCAGATTGGTTTCCTCCCTCTCCAGGATACCCCTGCCAAGCTTCCCTCGAACTCGTCCACACCCACACCCCCGGCGACAATAGTCCCCGCATCCCCTACTGCGACGGTACAGACCACGCTCCCGAATCACCTCGTCACGGGGCCGGACTTCTCCACGCCCCCGTATGCGTTCTCCACGGGCGCCCCGCCAACGGCAGTGCAGACTATGGGGCTCGCGAATGCGTCCGTGTTCTCTGTCGGCCCTGTGCCGGTCGTGTCGCTGCCCCACACGTCGTCGGGTGGGAGCCCGGGCCCCTCGAGCCAGCCCAATGTGCCCGGGTGGCCGGCCAACTCGTCCGAGCAGGCGGTGCACAACGCCGGTGCACGGCTGGAGCCTGCCCACTTGAGTGCGATCCTGGTGTTGGTCGCTGCTCTACTTCCTGCTGTGGGAGTAATGTAAGCCATTGCGTCGACTCTGCGGAGGGGCGTTCTGTTGTCCCTTTGCTTGGCACTGCTCTGGCTGCTCCGATCAGGATCCTGGTCCTGGTTTTGGGAAGTTTGCCGCAATCCCTGTGTAGCTGTGTACTCGTCGCCGCTGTGAAGGAGGAGTCCGGGACATGCCTTCGCAGTTTCTAGGTGTGTCCTGCTTCTTGTCACAGCTCTGGATCACCTTGCCTCTCGAGGCATAATCTTGTCAAAGCATAACCCTCCCATTGCTCTAGGATCGGAACCTGGCTTGCTACAAACCCTCCTCACTGAGAAAACAGTGCCCTCACTGCCCTGGGCTCAGTACACCTATATCCATTGCCCGGGCACTACACCCTACCGCCATACCACACATCCTGTAATCAATCCTCACTACTACCTGTAAATCTGCAGTCATCTATTATTAGCATTCACGTGTCTCGGCGAAGTGCGATCTTGCGATTCGCCCGCCCACGAGGGCTGAACCTTGTTCTTTTCTGGTACCCTTGTGGTCGCCAAGTCCCTGACCGAGCTTGCCGAGGCTGCCGTTTATTCTTCGTTCACTGCAAGTCTCCTCGACACCGCGCATGTCGCCGCTCTGCTGGGTTATCGCCGCAGCGTCCGGGGCTCGCCAAGCTCGCGCACGACAAGCCCATGTGCCCCGCGGTGCCGCCTCGGCCCCAAGCCGGTGGAGCGGCAGTGACCGGTACCTCTCAGCATGTGGGCAATGTCCAGGGCACTGACGAGAATCATAAGTCCAATTTTGTCGTCTTGTCGTCTCCTGACTACTAAGACTGCCTGGGTAACTGCCCAGTACCGGCCTGACATGCCTGACAAAATCTTTCGTTTGGGAAGTTCGACATCCATACCGCGAAGTAACCGACGACGATCGGGTTGCTCACCTCCGCGGACCGAGTTCGTGCCGGGCGGGTACAGCTCAATGATCTGGAAAAGTCATAAGAGGAGGAGGTTACTGACGGCGACGACGTGAAAACACTCACACGAGCAGCGGCGAACGGACAGCTGCTTACTTCAACTCACTCCTACAACACAGGATCACGAGGACATTACTACGACCACTGACTCACTTCGATATCAGGCTTTCAACGAGACGACGCGAGGATCACCAACGTCCTCAGACTTTTGCAGGGCTCTCTACCGCTGCACCACATCCCAGATCCATCGGCAACTTGTATCTACCATCGCCCTCCTTTGATTCGACCGCTGAGTTTCGGCGATTGGAAAGTATCGTTCTCGCTCCAGTAGCAACTCGACATCTGCTGCATCTCTACACCACTACTACTTCAGCTGCAAGATACCCAACAGCTGCAGACTCACATCTCGTCTTCGCTCAAAACTCGCTTCGGTATCTGGACATCGCTTCGGATAGCTTATTAGCCCGCCTGGCTTGCTCAAAGGTTCACGCCGTCGGTCTGATCCCAAGATCACCAGAAATCGCTAGCTAGCTCTGGCTCGAGACCTGGCCATTGACCGCCTGCCCTCGCTCTATCGCAACCCCGCGACTCACTCGCCATGCGCCTCTGCCCCCCGCCGCCGGGCCTCGGCCCCGCGCCAACAACCTACCCGGCCGACATTGACGACCCCAACAGCGGCCGCGACCCTTCTCTGCCGCCAAACCACCCCATCAACGCACTCAGCAAGCGGCGGAAGCTGGCGACCCTCCTCGTCTTGTCGTACACTGGCTTCCTGCCGAACTTTAGCGTTGCGATCGTGCTGACGGCGTTTGGGCCGATGGCGAAGCAGTTTGGCGTGGGCCCGCTGGATATCGCCTCGACGATTGGGTACGGGTTGCTTGGTATTGCTGTTGGGCCGTTGTTCTGGAATCCGTTGACAAAGGTGAGTGGGGTCAGGGCTGTGGTCGACCTTACGATCCGCGTCCAGACTTGTCTCGAGGCACCGCACTGACGCCAGACCATCGGCCGCCGCCCAGTCTACCTCATCGGCACGTTCCTCTTCATCGTCTTCTGCATCTGGATGGCCGAGGCGCAGTCGTACGGCTCGTTCGTAGCCGCGCGGTTCCTCACCTCCATCATGGTCTCGTGGTCGCAGACAGTGCCCCCCTCAACTGTGTCTGACATCTTCATCCCGCAGGTCCGTGGGCACATGATGAGCATGTACGGCGTGGGTGTGATCTTCGGCCCACCCCTCGCGCCGCTGTTCAGCGCTGCGATCGTCAACGCCTCAAACTGGCGAAACCTCTTCTGGTTCCTACTTGCCCTTTCAGGCCTCAACTTCATTCTCGTGTACCTCGTCGTGCCCGAGACCCTCTGGGTCGAGGACGAGCCGAGGGACGACATCGCCCACGAGAAGCAGCCCCAGCTGGAGCACACCAGGGACGTCAAGAACATCCACGACGTCGAGAATGTCCAGGTCGAGGAGGTGGACCACACCCACGCCAAAGTCCAGCCCGGCCACGTCGGCGTCGCATGGTACCCCTGGCAACGGCCGCGGGAGTACCTCGCCGTCTGTGCCTCCCCGATCCTCCTCATGCGCTACCTCGTCATCCTCATCCCGTCGTTCTACTACGGCTCGGTCTTTGCGTGGTCCGTCGGCATCACGATCGTCACCCCCGTCATCCTCGAGGAGGC
Source organism: Cutaneotrichosporon cyanovorans (assembly GCA_002335625.1). Lineage (NCBI taxonomy): Eukaryota > Fungi > Basidiomycota > Tremellomycetes > Trichosporonales > Trichosporonaceae > Cutaneotrichosporon > Cutaneotrichosporon cyanovorans. The sequence goes on along the minus strand of BEDZ01000004.1, from coordinate 200,576 downwards.
GCCGTACAGCTTCAAGCTGGTGCCGGTCGGGTGTGCGTTCCTCGCGTATGCGATCGGGTCGATCCTCGGCAAGTGGAGTGGCGGCCTTGTGGCGGACAAGACGATGGCATACTTTGAGAGGCGGAAGGGCACCCGCGAGCCCGAGGACAGGCTGTGGGCGCTCCTCCCGCTCCTGCCGCTGATGTTCATCGGGCTCACGATCTTCGGCGCGGTCATCCAGTACAAGAAGCACTGGATTGGTGTTTTGATTGGCGGCGCGGTGTACTACTTTGCTCTCTGTGGCGCCACGGGCATTATTCAGACGTACGTGCTCGAGACGTACCTCGCGCGCTCGATGGACACGCAGGCCGTCTTTACGTTCTGGAAGATGATGTGGGGGTTCACGGTGGCGTTCTACGCCATGGAGTGGGCTGAGCAGGGGTTCCTCAAGGCGTACATCACGCAGGGGTGTCTGTCTGGCTGGGTTGGGGGGTTGCTCGTTGCCGCGCTGCTGTGGAAGGGCAAGGCGTTGCGCGAGTGGCAGAAGATGCCCGAGTTTGGCAGGTAGGGGGAGGGTAGCTTGCTGGGGTTTGTTGAAAGGACTTGCTTTGGTAGTGGAGGGGTATTCGGTCGCTAGAGGGTCACTCGCTCTGTCGAGTATGGTTATGTATATGAGTGAAAGATATGCAGTTGAAGCTCGCCAGCTGGTGTGACGAGTGTCCACTTCGGGACCATCTTAGACCCGACAACCTCACGAAGGGTTACTATCGTCCTTTGTCGTTTGCAGGATACTACTCATCCCATTCTCAGATGTTGAGATCGAGTTTCGTCGACGCGATTAGTCTCTGTGCCAAACTGTCGGTGGCCCGCGACCTGGCCGACTGCCCTTCACCCCGCGAAAGTCATTCTTCACTATGCCAGACTCGGTGTTGGACGAACAACCAACGCCTCTTCCAGCAGCTTGCTGACTGGAACGTGAGGTAAAGCTATTCAGATGCCGCCGAGGTGAGGTGCGGCAGTTGTCATTGTGCCGTCGTCGGCCACATCTTCGCATCTTTACCAGCTTGTCGCGTGACTGCTCGGTTTGTGACGATGTGACTGCAACACCCGTCTCTTCGGCGGACGCCAGGTCGAACGACATACGATTCGCTCCAGCAGCCGCTAAGGTGGACGTGTGGTAATTGGCAGTACACTGTCATCGACCACCTCTTCGGCAACCTGTCGCGTGGCTGCTCAGTCGGTGATGAAGTAGCTGCCAGACAATGCGGCATACCTTTCAAGACCTCCCGAGTCGAGCCGTGGGCTTGTCCGACTGCCACCTGTGAGGTAGACCAAACATCATCAACGTTCTGAATCAGTCTGCATCAGAATAGCATACTGGGGTCTCCTACCCAAAACTGAGGTCTCATACCGTGGCTGAGGTCTCACAGCATGCAGTGGTTAGCTAGTCAGTAAACAGCAACATTCCCCACTTGAAGCACGCTCTCGTAACCCGCCATCCGCCGCGCAGCTCAGGCGAACCGGTTCCAGCTGAGGCCACAACAGGTCGCGTGAGACCTCCCCTCCGTCTTACTCGCCCAACAGATAACATCATCACCTCCGGAAACCGAAAAGCCAACACCAGAGGTATACGTACATCGGACGTAAGTCGCCAGTCACCCTTCATGTCAGTCACCACCACGTAGCCACAAGCCCAGGTAGCAGTAGTAGTAATCGGCTTCATCTCCAGTTCATCCATGACGCTGGACTACTGGAGCCGCCCCGGTCAAGGTTAAGCGTTCGCGCTCAGGCCCATAGCGTTAATTACACCTACACCATGGCCATGACACTTCCGTAACCGTGGCGCGGTCGCGTCGTCGTCGCCCACCACCTCAGAGAGACTCACTGCCAATGCCATCGCCTGCCACTGCCACCCCTCATCAGCCACCCCCCGTCCTTCGCCCCCTCCCCCGGCCTCCCCCACGGTTACTCACGATCCCCCTGCGCGCTTGCCGCAACGCCAGCATAGACGACCCGCGGGGTCCAGCGGGGACGCGTACGAGCGACCAATGGAGCCGCCGTTATATGCACGCCTGCGCAGATGCATCCTAAGCTGCGCGGACGACGGCGGAAGAGGTGCACGAAACAACAACAAACTGCCACTGCCATTGGCCGGGGATGCGTCGGAAGCATGGCGCTGCCACTCCGGAACTCGGCGCTGAGGTTACCGCCCACCATAGGCTGCTGCTCTGCCTCAAAGTCACTCGGCGTCGCATCTAAACCCCCTCCCTGTCGGCTTCGGGGCCTCCCTAGCGTCGTCTGCATGCACTGACGGTGCTCCCGATGCGCGCGCTCAGGCTGGCGTCTAACCGGAACTTGGGCGAGGGCAGAAAGACGACAGGAGAGATGGAGAAGAGGATACGTGCCATCAAATCCCCCACGGGGCCGGAGACCGGCACTTGTGCCGCCGGAGCGACAAGATGTCACCGTATCATGTGCAGCGCTTGCTGTGGCCATATGACTTGTCTTCTGCTCAGCACCCTAGTCTTGGGAACAGTACATATTGACGCCTGACAGGTGGACCTGTGTTTCTTATCGCCCAGTGCTCTGGCTTGACGACTCAACGACTTGACCGACGCCGACCTCGACAAACAGACATCGACATCGACATCGACATCGACATCGATACCGACAGACACCGACAGACCGCTCACTCCCACTCGCCATGTCCTCCATCAAAGCCGTGCTGCAGGAGCACGTACCGCTCCTGACCGAGCTGCCGCCGTACTGGCCGCTGGCGCTTGTGGCCGTGACGGTCGCAACCTTCGCCTTCACCTACGTGTGGGACTACTTTGTTCGCTTCGGGGCGCTGCGCGACATCCCTGCGCCGTTCCCGGCGCAGTTTACCAACCTCTGGCTGTTCAAGGTCGTCCGCAATGGTAACCGCTACAAGGTCGTCGACGAGCAGCACAAGAAGCTCGGCAAGATGATCCGGATCCAGCCGAACCACGTCTCGATCTTTGACGACTCTGCCATCAAGCAGATCTATGGCCACGGCAACGGATTCCTCAAGTCGTCGTTCTACGATGCGTTCGTGTCGATCCACCGCGGTCTCTTCAACACCCGCGACCGTGCCGAGCACACCCGCAAGCGCAAGGCTGTTTCCAACACCTTTGCGCCCAAGTCGGTCCGCGAGTTTGAGCCGTACATGCAGGACAACCTCCACCTCTTCGTCAAGCAGTGGGACAAGCTTGTTGCCAACGCCAAGGCCGACCCCAAGGGGGACGGCAAGGCTCACATCGACTGCCTCGACTGGTTCAACTACCTCGCGTTCGACATGATCGGTGACCTCGCTTTCGGTGCTCCCTTTGGCATGCTCGAGGCCGGTGCTGATGTCGCCCCTCTCCGTGCCAGCCCTGACGCCCCCGTGACCTACGCCCCCGCTGTCGAGATCCTCAACCGCCGTGGTGAGATCAGCGCTACGCTCGGTATCCTCCCGGCTCTCCTCCCCTGGGCAAAGTACATCCCCGACGAGTTCTTCTACAAGGGTGTCGAGGCTGTCGCCAACCTTGCCAAGATCGCCATTGCCTCTGTCCGCCAGCGCCTCGACCACCCCCCCGCTGATGCCCGTACCGACCTGCTCTCCCGTCTCCAAGAGGCCCGTGACGAGAACGGCAACCCCATCTCGCAGAAGGAGCTCACTGCCGAGGCCCTCACCCAGCTCATCGCCGGTTCCGACACCACCTCGAACTCGTCCTGCGCGCTCCTCTTCTGGGTCTGCAAGACCCCCGGTGTCCTCCAGAAGCTCCAGCACGAGCTCGACGAGAACCTGCCGCCCGGAACCGAGGTCCCCACCTACGAGCAGGTCAAGTCTCTCCCCTACCTCGAGAACGTCTTCAACGAGACCCTCCGCTTCCACTCCACCTCCGGTATCGGCCTCCCCCGCCAGGTCCCTCCCGAGTCCCCCGGTGTGACCATCTGCGGCCACTACTTCCCTGCTGGCACCGTCCTCTCCGTCCCCACATACTCTATCCACCACTCCGAGGAGATCTGGGGTCCGGACGCGAACGAGTTCAACCCCGACAGGTGGAACAACCTTACTCCGAGGCAAAAGGACGCGTTCATCCCCTTCTCTTTCGGTCCTCGCTCCTGCGTCGGTCGTAACGTTGCGGAAATGGAGATGAAGCTGATCATCGCGACCTGGGCCTACCGATACAAGCCTGCGCTCGAGCAGAACGAGCTCCCGACGGCCGAGGGCTTCCTCAGGAAGCCTCTGTACTGCCACATCTCGCTTGACAGGCGCGCCGAGCACTAAGCGCGCGTGGATCGGCGGATTTGACGCTTTGACCGAGTGGCGCAGTGCCTTAGGAGCGCGCGTGACGAGTTTGGTAGACCTGGAGGGCGTATCTGCAGAGTTATCACCGTCGGAAGTTAGAAGGAGTGGACAAGAGATCCAGGTCACCTCTGAAGGAAGTGGAAAATAGCAGACAATTCATTTGCATATGTATAAAGATAGCAGCACACGGGTGTTCTATGGCCTTTTGCGCGTCTGCTGACCCTATTTGCATGTCCCAGCGCTCACTCGTTGGATGTGGAAGGCGGATCGAAGACAGGCATGTCCATTTGGAAGGGCTGAAAAAGTCAGAAAGTGGAAGTCAGCGGTCGGTACGTCGGTGTGGTGTTGCCACGTGGCACTGCCACAGCCACATTGACGCGTTTTGCTTCTGAGGTTGATATTATCTTGTGCTCACTGTGCACTTACTGCTGTCCTACAGACAGCGACTGCGCCAGAAGCTCTCTATACCCAGCATTGATACTTGAGCTTATGCTGAATTTCAGCACGTCTACTTGTACGATTGACAAGTCGGGCGACTAACGGCCTGACGTCATACCGCCACTCTAAGTAACCGATCACGACCGTTCTGTGATCCACTCGCGATTTTCGTTTCAGACTAGTAACTATTTGACTGTTTCTTGCCCTCTCATCTCCACATCCATGGGCATCCTATCCGCCATCTGGGCGCTCAAGGGTGCGTATGATCCCAACGCAAGGCTTGGCGAGAAACGCGCGCCTGTACGCTTTGGCGCGTTTCAGCCCGAGTGGCGGCCTCCAGCGTGGCACAGACGGCCAAAGAATGATCGCGAGGCGCAAAGGTGAGTGTGCAGCGTCAAGCATTGACGCGTGGTCGGGATTTGGATGCTGACAACAGATTGTACAATCAGTGAGTGGACTGGCGGAGAGGCTCATCATATAAGAAGGACAATCAATGCAAGCTTGCATCGCTAACTAGCAGCATCCGGACGGTCGCATTCTACCTGGACGCGGCACCACTGCTGAGCGATCTCGGCCTCCCCTTCCGGGCTGGTATTGACGATCTCATCTCCCTTATCCCTGTCTGGGGTGATGTGATCTCGGGGATGGTGCAGCTGTACCAAGTATGGTTGTGCTGGATATTCGGAATGGGTATAGACGTTTGTTGGCGGATGGTGAGTGTGGTCAATGGTCATGCACTGCACCAGACATAAGGTGGGCCGCGCTGACCCGAGATCCTCAACGTCATCCTAGACGTCGTCGTCGGCATCGTGCCCATCATCGGCGACGTGCTCGACAACCTCTTCAAGGCAAACCTCCGCAACCTCGCCCTGCTCGAGGCATGGCTCCTCTCTCCTCAGGCAGACATGTACCACATCCTCCTCATGCCGGACTCGACGCACTTCCTCCCCGCGCCGAAGCACAGGCAGTCTAGATGGAGCGCGTGGTTCGGCCCAACAGGTAACACCGCACGCGAGGACGAGAGGGAGCGCGAGCGCCAGTCAGGCGCAGTGAAGAGGACGCGGAGGATGGACAAGGATGAGGGGGAGTATGGGTTTGGTCGTGGGGGGCCGTCGGCGGGCGTCGCGTCAGAGCCGATAGACTAGATACATTGTACCAACATGTTATGAAGGCATCATGGAGGTTTTGCAGAGAATTAATACATCCTTGCAAGCAGGACTGCATGTAGCAGGACGCCTTGTCAGAGTGAGGTTTCGACCCGATTCGGTATCCGAGACGACCTGCAGAGGATTGTACAACATAGCCGAGGTGGACACACAATCTCTACGCTTCAGTACCGGCGTCTGCTCCGATATCAGTACAATGCGGCCTGTTGTCAGGATGATATGTGCCTCCTATAACCCGACAGAGCGCGTTCCCACCGACGGTCATATACCGTCAAGCGACGCGCCTCTCTTCGCCTCAATCCTTAACATCACCTGAGCCACTCATTTTGACTGCCAGGGGCCGGCCACAGTGAATCGAGTGGGCTTAGCTTCGGCCACACCATAGCACGCCTCTCCGCGGTCCGTATCGAGGGAGGTGATCGCGCAGAACTCCACAGACGCTAGTCGCCGCTTTGCACTCGGGTATCGGGGACCATGTGATTCACCAGGTACAATCAGGCTAATTGCTGCCCTAGGCCATTGTCAGGTTGCAATCGCATTCTCCGCGTCTTTCGGACTGACGGACTAGGACCACCATCGCTCTGCTGCATTGAGCACACGAGCGGTCATCTTGAATCCCCTCGTCAGGATATTCCTTGAAGTGGGCTCAATAGGTGGGCTGTCCCACTTCGGCTATCTCTTCGCCAAAGGCAGTATCGGTGATTTGACGATAAATTCCAGTGGAAGAGGAGGAGGACGTTGAGGAGTAGTCAGTGCGGAATGACGCTTGTTGAGAAGCGCGTTGCGGCAATCCAGCTGACATCTGCAGGGCCCCATGGCGCCATTTGTGGAGATGATATAACATACTGATCACTGTGTTAGGGACCCCACACCTGTTCGAAACTGACTCACCTACTCACTCCCAAGACGGTATGGACAAGCAACATCTCGAGACAACTATCCATGGTGTCCAGTCTAATGGGAGCTTTGACGATGACAAGCGGCACATCGACCCGGTGACAGGCCATGAGGTCGTCCACCTCAAGCGCCGCTTCTCCATGTTCTCGTGCTTGGGCATTGCGTTTGCGATTCTCAACAGTTGGACGGCCATGGCGTCAAGCCTGCAGATTGTACTCCCATCGGGTGGAAGTATCACCATGGTCTGGGGCTTGCTCTCAAGTGCTATCGGAGCATTCTTGATGGTCATCTCTCTGTGAGCTCGAAGGGCGAGACACCATCTGACAGCAGTGCGGAGATCTGCCAGGCATTCCCATTGACAGGAGGGCAATATGACTGGGCATGTAGGTGGTGTTGCTGGACCCCCTGACGACAGATATGCTCGCTCCAAAGAGCATCCGCACCCCACTGTCGTTCTTCACTGGGTGGATGAGCGCCGCCGGCTGGGTCAGCGTGGGTCTGCGTCGTGATGGCGGCTGACAGCAGCTCATTGCTTGCAATTCCTCGGTGTGCGCCAATTTCGTCGTCGGGTGAGACTCGCTCTTGTGACACGCTGACGCAAGGATTGTTAGCCTCTCTCACCCCGACTTCACCGCCGAGCGGTGGCAGGTGTTCCTGATGTACGTGGGGTGGACACTGATCGCGTTCATCCTCAACATGTTCTGCGTCAAGCTCTTGCCGTTCTTGGAGCGTGGCGCTTTGATGTGGAGCTTGCTTGGATTTGCCATCATCGTTATCACCATCCTGTCGTGCTCGTCTGGCAACTACCGCTCAGCCAAACAAGTGTTCGCTACGTGGACAAACGAGACTGGCGTATGTGGCGATGTCATGAGTCCCGCTGATCGCAGTGGCCAGATGGCATGGCGTTCCTCCTCGGTCTGCTCCAGTCTTGCTTCGGTCTCACTGCATTTGTGAGTACGGTTGCATACCACTGCTGACCCCTAAGGACGCCGCCACGCACATGATCGAGGAAATCCCTCGCCCTGGTCATAACGCACCGAAGGTCATGGTGACTGCTGTCGCTCTCGGCTGCAGCACGGCGTTTATTTTCATCATCGTTCTGCTGTTCTGCCTGCGAGACCTGGAGACAGTCATTTCGGCTGCTACTGGACCACTGCTCCAGATCTACTATCAGGCCACAAGCAGTCGTGCTGGCGTGGGTAACGTCATCCAGTAAGGTGCTAACCTCAGTCGACTTGCCTGGTTGTGATCAACCTCGTGGCAATGTTCGCGGCATGCCAAGGAGTCATGACAGTGGCTTCGCGCATCGTCTGGTCGTTTGGCCGCGACCGCGGCTTCGGTAAACTCAGCCCCTTCCTTGAGCGAGTCCACCCCACTCTCCTAGTCCCTTCCTGGAGCATCATCTTCGCGTCTGTCTGGGTGGTGATCTTCGGCCTGATCTGTGAGTGATCTGAGGAAACGTTGCTGCACAAGTCTCCCGCTGATCCCAGACCTCGGCTCCGACGTCGCTCTCAACGCCATCATCTCTGCGTCTGTGGTGCTTTTGCAGATCTCGTACCTCGTCCCCAGTACGTCTTGAGCCACATCTCTGCTCACGCCAGTCCTGCTCTCGCTCTTCCGCGGCCACAAGATCCTCAACCAGACGCAAGGCACATGGTCACTCGGTCGCCTGCGCCGTGAGTCAGAGAACGTATGCCATCTGACCCCAGCCTTCATCAACGGCGCCGCTGTCGCTTTCATCATCGTCACCTCGGTGTGCTTCCTGCTGCCACCCGCTCTTCCCGTGACGGGTACATCGATGAACTACGTCTCAGTCGTCGTTGCGATCGTCTTTGTCCTCTGCTTCGCGACGTGGTTCATCGACGGTCGCAAGCACTTCCATGGTCCAACAGAAGTCGAAGAGCGACTTGAGGTGGCGCGCAGGGTGTAATCAAGGGCGGAGATGCAGTACGCAGTGTTGTACCAAGTATGAAGATTAGGATGAGCCACGGTGTGGCCGCAGGACAGGCCAGTCTCTGCTTCAGCGCGATCCATACTTACCAGAGGATCCACACGGCGAGAAAATCTTGTGTCAGCATACATCACGTCCAGTAGCACAAGCCGAATGCACTGCACGAGACGCGACACTTACAATAGTTCAACACGATGTCTTCATGCTTGCCTCATCGGCGATTTAATGACGCTATCTCGGCATCGCCGGTACCTCAACACCGATCTGGCGCACCATACCACGCTCGCGATGGTGTGATTTCACTCTCCATGATGACAGTTGTGCTAATTTCGCTTCGAACAGTTCACCCCAGTAGCGAACTGCCATTGGCATGCCTCTTATCAGCAAGCTGATGAGCAGAGACTGAAACGTGATCTCACTCGCTGCTCATATGCTTCTCACGCCTGGTATGCAAGTTTGCCCACTTGCCCGCTGCAAGAGCAGTCGTGCGCTAAGAAAAAGGAGCCTGCTTCGATGTCTTTCACCCCTTGACTGATCACATCAACTCACTGCAAGCTGCTGCAGAGCCACAATGGCAGACGAAAAGGAGAAGGGGGTCCACAATGTGCACCCAACAATAGTGGAAGCACCGTATGTCGATAGGGGCCACGACCACACCGTCATCCTCCGCTCGGTGGACAAGGCTGCAGAGCTGGTCGCTGGATTCGATGAGGAGATCACGGAAGACGAGAAGAATCGGGTCAGGCGGAAGGTCGACCTGCATTTGATGCCCATCCTGTACGTTTCGAGAAGGCGGCTCTGACGCCAGAATGATCTTGTATCTCATCCAGTTCCTCGACAAGACCACACTGGGAGCAAGTTCGATTCTTGGTCTCAAGAAGGACAACCACCTCAGCGCAGCACAGTACAACTGGCTTGGAACTATCTTGTGAGCGGAACGAAGACGAGGTTGACCGTAGCTACCTCTCGTATCTTGTGTTCGAGTGGCCGCAGAATCTCGCGCTGCAAAGGTTTCCTCCTGCTAAGTGGATGGCAGGCAACATCGTGAGAGCTCTCATGTGGGGAACTTTCTGACTCTAGCTTGCGTGGTCTGTCATCATCTTCTGCCATGCTGCGTGCCACAGTTTTGGAGGTCTGTTCGCCTGCCGCTTGCTCTTAGGCATTGCCGAGGGGTCAATTACAGCCGGATACCTCATCATCACTGCCATGTTCTATACGCATGAGGAGGCAGCGCGGCGAGTGGGTTACTGGTGAGTGCGAGGCAACATTCGATGGTTGACGGCAGGTTCCTCATGAACGGTACAGCTCAGATCGTCTCTGGGTTCTTGTCATGGGCCGTGTACCACCTAGACGAGCGCGTCCTGGCGCCATGGAGACTCTTCATGATCATTTGCGGTATCGTGACGCTCGTCATGGGTTTTGTCTTCTGGTTCTTCGTCCCAGACTCGCCCATGTCTGCGCGTTTCCTCACAGAAAGGGAGCGAGTCGTTGCCGTTGAGCGGCTGTCTCACCAGTCGTCTGGCATCGAGAACAAGACCTGGAAGAAGGAGCAGTTCATCGAGGCTCTGAAGGACTGGAAGGTCTGGGCGGTGAGTGATGGAATGCGATGTGAGACCGAATTTGCTGAGGACAGTTCTTCTTCCTGGGCGCGATCTCTCAGCTGCCCAACTCGTTGACCAACCAGTGGGCACTGATCATCAGTGAGTCCAAGGATTGCCCACGCGCTGATGGCTAGAGTCGTTCGGGTTCTCGGTTGGAGAGACAGCACTGCTGGGCATGGCCTCCGGTGCCATTGAGATCATCGCCATAGGCTCGAGCAGCCTACTGATTAAGCGCTTCCCTAACACGCGTGGAATCATTGGAGCTGTATATTACCTCCCAGCGTGAGTGGAAACCAGCGTCATTGCTGACTTGGACAGCATCTGCGCCTCGATAATGCTTCTTACACTTCCGTGGAGCAACAAGGGTGGCCTTTTGGCTGCGACCTACATCCACCAACTGAGCGGAGCTCCATCGTTCGTCTTGGCCCTCGCATGGTGCACCTCGACGAACACAGGACACACGAAGAAGACCACTGCTAATGCGATGATCCTCATCGGGTACTGTCTTGGTAACCTCCTGGCACCGCAGATGTGGAAAGCGCAATACGTTCCTCGTAACTACGTTCCGTGGGCGGTAATCCTCGCGTCGCATGTAACCTGCCCGATCTTCTTCCTGAGCATTGCGTTTTTCCTACGCAGAGAGAACAAACGGCGCGACAGACTTGGCCTCATTACAGAGAAGTATTATGACGAGCATGGCAACGTGCTCGATAGTACGTTCTTGGACCTCACAGATCGGAAGGTGAGTGTGTCGGAGCCGCAATGTCGCTGACAACAGAACTTGGAGTACCGCTATCCGCTTTGAGAGCGCTGTATGTGGGACACAGGGGTGAGGGTCGTATCTGTAGGGCAGTAGAAGGGATGTGTAATGCAATGCGACACTGCTGCAGAATGGGAAGTGGAACGAAGCAAACGTGGACGTTCGTGCCAAGAACATGTAGAGGCGGATCGCGTCTCGGTGTATTTCCGCACATCCTGAGCTATGACCACATTTCGATGTTAACAACTCTGTGCGCTCTCGACACTGCTCATGTCCGACTTTGTCGCTCAATTCGTCACAAACGTCACGCAGACGTTCGCCAACCAGGCAGGATGGTTTCTGGTCGACTTCATTCCCCTTGATTCGGGCCATAACTTCTTCTGGGGGCTGCATCACGCGTTGCAGGAGGTGAGCAGGCAGTCTGGCCCGAAGATGGGCTGAGGGCCGAGTACTGACCTCAGGTGCCGGAGTCATCTCTCGACGCGAAACAGCTACAAACAGACCCAAGTCTAGCACCTTTCCTCTCCGCCGTTCTGCGCTATGTCAAGCGACCGCAAAGCGACACATTCGAGGGCAAGCTCGCTGCTTTCAGAGATATGGTCGAGATCCATTCGTGAGTGATCCACGGCGACGAAGAGCATCATGTACACGGCTCTCTGAGCACAAATGTCGGACCTTACTAGGTCTCTAAGCTGAATGCACCTGGAGCGATACGGAATATCACTGCTTGGAAAGGTCACGCTGCGTGCTTGCCTGCCGAGAGCCCGAGCACAGTGATGAAGATATGGGGCTCACGCACAACAGCACGTTGCAAAAGGTCTACGAGGTACAGGACTCGCATGGATACAGCAACGCTTTTCTCTCCCCATTGATGCTAGCTGTTTGCCGACACGTGGCATACCTCTCCCAACTGGTACGTCCATGCTCCTCTTCTCAATCAGACTGATGCTAGGCTGCTGGCGCCTCGTCCGAGCCATTACGCTCGGCCGACTCACCCCGCTCGATTCGTGACTCCGCACGGCAAGCTCTGGAGCGAACTCTGCGCGTCTGCGAGTCCCGCGACGACTCCCCACAAGGCGACTTTGCCGTCGGCGACATTGTCCACCCTTTGGCCAACATCCTCTGGCGGATGTACGCCCAGCGCAAGCTGCACACGCAGGCCACTGAGCTCGAGAAGACATTCCGCGCTCTTCAGCCGTCCGAGGACGACCGCATTGCTGCTCGAGGAGCCTACATCTCAGCTGCAGAGGTGGCAGAGAGTTACTACTGGCGCGGGAGATTAGGTGTCGTCCTCCTGGACTTCAGGGGAGCTAGATACTGGCTGAGCAAGGCATGGCGATTAGCTCCAGCGGACGCGTGGCAGCAGAGGCGGTGGGTGTAACCTTGGCGGACAATGTTGACAGCAGGGCGATACTGATTCGGTTGATACCTGCCAACCTGCTTCTGGGTCATCTTCCGCCGAGAGCTCTGCTGGAAGCATATGATCTCTTCGAGGCATATCAGCCATTCATCACTGCTTTCAGAAATGGCGATGTCGTGAGCTGGCGTCGATTACTCTCAGAACGGCGAGAGTGGCTACGATCACGAAGTGTTTGGCTCCTGTGGTTCGAGCGAGGGGAGATCCTCGTCTGGCGCAATCTGTTCAGGCATGCGTGAGTCTGCATGGCAGCTGCACAACTGACCAGTAGTCTAGCGGCATACTATGCAGCGACACCTGACGCTCCACCAAGTCGATGCCCGACGTGGGTGTTTGTTGTGGCCGCGCAGAGGGCGTTCGCGGGCTCTGGAGAGCTGGAAGATGGTACAATAGAGCTGGAAGATATTCTCTGCGTGCTGTCCAGTTTAATTGACCAAGTGGGTGCATAGGCGACTACGCTGACAGCAGCGCCTTGTTCTAGGAGCACTAGCGTATTCTCAGCGAACGCTAGCGATGCAGAAGGGGGACAATGGCATGGGCGGGTTCCCGAGGTTGAAGGACGTGACGCCGCGGGTGGTGCATGCCATAGCTTAACCCACGTCGCGATGATGAGTTTCATTTCCATTTCTGCTGTTGCTCCGAGGGCTTATGTAGAATATGATGCTTATGCCTCGCCCTTCAACATTACTGTATTGACATGCATGCTATGAAAGTTAGCTGCTGAGGCCTTCGAGCTACCAGGTGCTGCAGGATCCGTAGACTTGCGTATAGGGTTCGATGACTATCTGCTCTCCCACGGTATGTTTGTTGACAACGATACGATCCGACGAGGGGAGTAGATGCAGCCTCTCAGTCAACTCTGCACCACCACTCACTACACTGCTCGACCTTCGAGGCGACCAACGTATCAGGGAAACACCGCACGTTGGGTACAACTACTTCGCCCGACTGTCCAGATCCCGCTCACCGACAATCGCTCAACGACCAACGCGTCCTAGCTAAAGCTCACGCCGCCGATACCTCTACCTTCGGTCGGCTCGACGTACTGCGCAAGACAAAGGCGGTCCGCCGAGGCGTGAAGCAAACTCCCTATTCAAGCCTTTCTCCATAGACGGCACGAGTCATTCACCCGAGCGGTACGCAGTGGACGCACCACCACGCCGAGTATGATCCGCCTCAACCCTACCGCCATCCCCCTCCGCGGCGCGGACGTCAAAGCTCTCCAAACCGAACTCGACAGGCAACGCGCCGAACGCGCCCGAGCTGAGCAACTTGCACAAGCACAAGCCCAAGCACAGGCGGCCAAGGCACCCACACGCCCCGACAAGTCGCACAACGGCAACGAGAGTCAGTGGAGTCAGAGTCACAGCCGACGAGGGATGGGGCTCGGCCTGGGTCTCGAGACGCCGCAAGGGCAGGGAGCGGGTCATGGTAGGAGCCGGAGAGAGGCTGGCACAGAGGCTGGAAACGCGAATATTGGTGCGCCAACCCAGGCGCAGCGGCGGCAAGCTGGCGCGCAGGGCAGTGCAACCCAACGCGAAGGTGCCGGACGACAAGGAACGCAAGAGCAGGAGGGCGCTGTGGATGCGAGGCAGGAGGCCAGGGAGCGGAGGAGGAGGGAGAGGGAGAGGATTGGGCTGTGACGAGGGTGATGCACCAGACCATTCTCGCCACCATGGATCGAGAGCGCCAGCCGGTCGATGCGATCTGCGGAGGCGACATCCTACGACCTAAGCATCACGCTGGCAGCCACAGTATGTGCAGACGATAGGTGCGCGTGTGGTCATGACATCGATTGTCTGGGCAGCGGTGCTGGACAGATTCCCGCTTCGCCATCCCGCTTCGCCATCAACTTTGGGCGGGCATGAACGTCACGCCGGCTTGAACGCCCGCTATAGTTCGTTGACCGACGCTCCCCGACAACGCATCGTGGAGCAAGGCTTGGCCAGCAGGACACTCTCATGCTCAATATATGTATCATTGGTCTGCATTTATCATTGAAGAAACAGCTGTTTGATAGCCTGGACTTGAAAGTTCAGCCACCTCCCAAGCCCATTGAGAGAGTGTTGATCGCTCGTATTCGGATCATAGATGACAATCAGGGCGGCTCGCCCGAATGCTGCATAGCTACCTCCCAGCAGAGTCACCAACATAGCCCCATCTCGGACCAGATTCATCGTCCTGACCGACTGACATGAGCCCACTAGACAAGATACTACAAGCTCTCCACACCCCGCCTCGCCATCAGTATCCCCTTCGCAACCTCTCGATTTCAGCCTGCTGCTTGGCGATAACCTCACGACTACTCTTGATCTCATCCACAAGCGGGCTGACCGCCGCGCGGATCTCATTCTTAAGATTCCGGCCCATGCGCAGCATGTCTAATTGCAGGTTGGCGATCTCCTGCCGCAACGCCTCCACCATCTCGGCCGACACACTGGGAGCCGGGACTGCCGGCGTGGGCGTTATACTGCCCGATGCGGGCGAGGCTACCCTGCGCGAAACCGTTCGTGATGTTGTCGGTGTCGGCTGCTCGTGCTCATCGTCTTCCTCGATGACGGCAGGTCGAATGCGGGCCGTGCTCGCGTGACTTGGCGGTGGGTCGGGATGGGAGCGATTGTCGGTAGTTGGCGGTGGGGAATGACGGCGAGTGTCGGTTCGTTTAGTACTAGCTTCTGAGTGCGAGTCTGGTTCTGTAGTCGTGCCGGCGTGGCTGTGATGCCTCGTCCTCGTCTTCTCATCGTCCGTAGACGACGACTTTAGATCTCCAGTAGACACCCTCTTGCCTGCCTTTGCTGGCGCCGACACCGTTCGCTTGTGATCGCTTGAGGGGACATTCGCGGCACTGCTTTCACCCAGCACGCGGGGTCGCTCAGACACTGATCGGCGTGGTCGGTGCTACTGTCAGCCAGCTGTGACACTGAGTGCGACGGCCTGATGGTCGAGCTCAACATCCCGAGCCAAAGATACCATGCCTTCGATTTACTCACACCAGGAAGCACATGCACACCAAGCACACGCTCCTCAACCTTCACCTGCGTGACCTTCTCGCTCGTAACGTCCGTCACAAACAACCGTCCTGCCATCAGCAGAGCTCCGTACACAACGCACCATCTGCACTCCGAGCCACGAGCACGTCGCCATCAGCCCACGCCACACCCGCGACCTCGCACCCAACGCGCACGACGTCCACCTCGTCCGTGTCGAAGTCGAGCAGTGCCACCTCCCCTTCGGAACCAGTTGACGCGAGTGCTATCCGCTTCCCCACACTCATGGAGACGACACACCCAATCGGCAGTGGCACGTCGCGCACCATCCCTCCGTTTAGTGGCACACATGCCAGCCCCGTAGTCGATGGTAGTATCAGCGTCGGCGGTGAGCCGACAAGACCCATGCTGGTCACGGGCTGATGTCAGCAAGCTCAAGTATTGGACGACTCACAAACTCGGCGTTGACAGACAGGGAGATCCGCTCCTCCGAGTCGAGTGACCACACCGACACCGTCTCACCAGCAGCAGCAAGCCATACTCCGTCGCAGGCGAGCGCCGTGACGCCCAGTTCCTCAAACACCTTGTCCACCGCCCAGCGAGATGTACCTGTCCCTCCGCTGCGTCGGAAGACCTTGATCTCTCTGCCTATCAGTTAGCCTGGGCTGATACTTCTCATCATGCATCACATCCCCACAGTCCATCGCCTGAGAGCTGACCTCATCGCGCAGTGCAAAGTTATCATCGAATGCTCGTGTACTAGATGTACTATGCCAACTGCGCCGCCGATACCCCTGCCCCGACCGTTACGCTTCAGACGCCTGCAAGCACAACCTTGACCAGACTTCGACAACTCCAGCACTCACCAGCAGCAACAACAACCCCACCCGCAAACCCAGCGACAGCAAGCACGCCCACCCCATCCATCTGAATCTCGCCAATCCGCCGCCCACGCGCATCGTATTCCCACACCACAGTGTACCCCTTCGCGAAGACGAAGGTCGCGCCCGCGGCGTGTGCTGTCAGCGGTGTCGCATCCCGTGGAAACCGGGATGGAAGGGCGATGGGTGTTGGTGTTGGGGTCGGGGCGGAGGATGAGGAGAGGGGTAGTGGTGTCAAAGACAGCCCCGAGGGGTGGACGAGGAGGGCTGTCATGGTGTGAATGAGTGGTGAGGGCCAGGTCGATGGTGGGATCACAGGCCGGTAGAGGGAAAACAAAGTGGATGTAAACAAACAACCGAGAAGTCAGTCGCGTGGGGTGGTGGGGTGGCGACGGGAGCAAAATACGTTGGTGGCGGTTCTGAACTCAGTTGGCGACGAGGCTGACTCTGATGGCGAGGCTGACTCTGATGGCGAGAACGAGGGCAACGGCATTGTGCACCATGCCATATAGGTCATAATGCTCGCCAATAGTGGCCAACGCACAGGTAGGCTTTAGATTTTTGACTGAGCTGTACAACTGGGGTGAAGTTTGCAAGCCATGCGAATCCTGGCCATTTGTGTTCGACCCTCTCAATCTCGAGAGTGTCTAGCGCTATTCACTTCAAGCTAGAGTCGAGAGGGCTGTTCCCAGTGACTATGCAAAATGCCGGAAGGTGCTCGTACTCGAGGTCACGATAGCGACTTGTGATGAGAGCGGGAGCTATCATCAAGCGAGACACCTGAGTGGTCAAGAACCCAGGTGAGTGTAGCCATCAGCAAGACTCAGAACATCTTTACTTGGCTGGAGTAGATTCTGGCATCATTTGAGCTCGATCTTCTCATCCACCACGTATGCATGAGCGCCCGGCCGCAGCCTAGACGAAATACATATACACATCATCCCCGCCTTTGCCAGCCCTATTGACGGCACGACTGCAGATCTCGCTCCAGATGGGACATGATCACTTTATATCATCGACAGATGGTGGCAGACAACACAACACAAGGGCTGTTTGTCAACAGGACACGCCACCTCCAAAATTGATTCACAACAGCACCCCGAGCGGTGAAGTGCTACAGCAGACGAGTCATCCTCAACACCACCAACACCGAATAAGCAGGGCTATACCTACTGCCCGGACATCCTCATCAACTCTCCCGCGGCGCTGTTCAGCGCCCTCGACAGATTCTGAAGATGCACATCGTTTGCGCCTGCGCCCATACGCGCCACCTCGCCGGCCTTGTTCGTGATCGCCTGGTACGCCACGCTCGCCACGCGGGGGAGGTAGCTTCCGATCGCGGGATCGCTAGGGTTGAGATGCTTGACCGTCTTGTAAATCCAGCTGATGATCGAGGCGAAGAGCTCATCGTTTGGTCCTAGCTCCGCGAGGGCTGAGGAGAGCTGGTGTTAGCGTGGCCCGATGTATAGATAGACGAAAGATTCACAACCGGGCTAATCGTGGATGGGGAGAGCAGGGAAGAAAGGAGGGGGGTGAGGAGGCAGGAGGGAAGGAGGGGGGAGGGGAAAGTGGAGAGGAAGGGAAAGGAAGGGAAAGGAAGGGAAAGGAAGGGAAAGGAAGGGAAAGGAAGGGAAAGGAAGGGAAAGGAAGGGAAAGGAAGGGAAAGGAAGGAGAAGAGTGGAGATGAAGTGGAGTAAAAGGGATGGGTGGGGGAAGGGATCCGGGACCATGTTATGGGAGTGATGAGCAATGAGGAATGACAAAAAGAGATGGAAGTTGATGGCAGTCTCTACTCACCCTATGCAGCAGCGTCAACAAGATCGCCTGGCTCAACGGCCCCTTCATCCCCGGCACCTCGGGGAAGATCTCATTTGTGAATTTCCCGTACGACATCACGAGCTGCAACGTCGCCTGGGTAGTGTTCTGCGCCAGAGCGTGGTGGAACACATTCTCCAGTTGCGCGGGGGAAGGGAGGCGGGCCACGGCCGGTGCCTCAGAGGACCTGAGCCGCCCGGCCATGTTCTGCATCTGAGGCTGAGACTGAGGCTGAGGCTGGGGCCGGGGCTGGAGCTGGGGCTGGGGTTGCGCCTGCGACTGGGGCGGCGACACCATCCGCGCTAACCGCGACGGCACAGGACCAGCAGGCGACACCGGCCCACGCGCCTTCATCGCCGCCAGCTCGCCCTGCAGCGACTCGATGTTCGCCGCCATGGTGCGAAGCAGCGCGTTGGTCGTGTTGAGCGCCTCGCCGTGCTCGCTTGCGAGGTCCTTGCGGATCTGCACCATCTCGGCCTTGAGGTCGGACGAGAGGCGGTCGTACACCCTCGACGTGGCGGCGTCGAGGGTGGGGACGACGCTGTGCGCGATCGACTGCTGCACTGCACGCTCAACGGCGGGCTGGACGAGCGCAGTGAGCGTGCGGGGCACGAGGGGGGTGATGGCGCTTTCGACGTCGCGGCTGAGGTTGCTGAGTGAATCGTGAAGCGCAGCGGGGACGAGCTTGCTCATCGAGGTGCGGACTTCGCTCTGCACGGCTTTGGGGAGGATGGACTGCAGCTCCTGCTGGATGAGGGAAGGGAGCGTGCGCTTCAGGTGGGAGGAGATGGCATCAGACACCGACGAGAAGTCGGCGTTGGCATGAGCAGGAGGGGGTGAGGCGGCGTCGACAGCTGCTGAGCGTTGGGACTGCTTCGAAGCTGATTCAGGTGCAGAAGCCGCCTCGGATGTAAGGCGCGCGGGCTTCGTCTCCGCAGAGGCCGAAGCGCCGCGCCTCTGAGGCGACTTGACGCCGGCGGGCTGGGTTGCAGCTGCCTTGACATTTTCCGCTTTCTTCCCCTTCTTCTCCGACTTCTTGTCCTCCACTGAACGCGGCGGCAGCACACCACGCTCAAACACCGCCTGGTTGATGCCCGTCGGTGTCGAGTACGTGATCTGCGTCACACCGCCCGCCCCATTGCCCACGCTCATCGTCGTCACCGGCGCCAGGGGGTACTCCACCACTGCGTCGAACGCCCGCACAGCCGCGGCATCAGGCCCAGTGAGGTTGCGCAGCGGCGGAAGCCCCTTGAGCGCATAGTGGAGAGCGAACACGCTACCCCTGTCGAACGGCGCGATGAAGAGCGTCTCCGCCGCCGAGTCGTACTCTGCGTGCGCGAAGGACGCCGACGACGAGTCCGGAGTCGTCAGCTTCAGAGTAGTGATTACTGCGAGCTCGGTCGTGATCTGCACGAGGTCGAACATAGTGTCGTTACCCCTGCCGACGAGGATGTGCGCCTCGCAGAACCGCGCAGAGGACAGAGGCAACGCAGTGTTCGTGGACGGGAGCTGTCTGTGCCACACCTTGTTGAGCGTCGCGACACTGTACAGGCAGAAGTAGCCCGAACTCGATATGAGACCAATGGCCTGGTGCGAGTCGTTGAGGCAGAACTGGACGACAACACCGCTGGTCTTGAGGATCTTGTGGGTAGTGAAGAGCTGACGCGCGTCGACATCAGGCTTGTCCGCACCCCACTCGGCCTTCTCGACCATGAGAGCACCATCTGTGCCGCCGATGGCGAGCCCAGAAACACCCTCCACGTTGTCACGGCGCACCCACTCGACCTGGTTGATCTGGCCAAGGGGGTTCTCAGTGTCGGGAGAGTTCGGGCCCAGGCTGAAGATCAAAGGGCAAGGAGGGTCATCATAGTCCCAGTCCGCTGGTACAGAGTACGCATTGACCGATCCGTCCGCACTGACGGCTGCGATGCCCTCCTCCGTAGCGGAAATGTCGACGATAGGCGCAGTTGATGGGAGCTGGAGGACAGTACGCGCACCAGACGACACGGCGATCAGGCGGATACGACCCCGGGGCAGAGTGTAGGCTATCCACACGTTGGTGTGCGCCACGGCGCGTCCCCGGCGGAAGCCTGTGGGCTCGGCCTTGACCATGGCCACGGGCGTGATGCGCGGCGTGCCCGGGGTGTTGGCGAGGGCGTCCTGGTCGGGCTGTGAGAGGTCGATCGTCCAGTCTCCGGGGGGGAGGGTCTTGGGTCCCTTGCCCTCCTTGTTCTTTGCCAACTCCAAGACCGGCCACAGCGGCTGCTGCGCTCCCTGCTTTTTCGACGTGGGGGGTGATGGCGATGCCACCTGCTGCGGTGAGTCAGTCCGCACAGACTTGACCTGCCTCGGGACGGCCGCAGCCGCGCGTGGCGAGGTGGTGTCGGTTTGCACTTGTGCGGTCTTAGCGCTGGCATCCTTGGTGTCTGCATTCTTGGCACTGGCTTTGACCGGGGCGTCGTTCTTGACGTTGGCAGCAGTAGGAGCGTTGTCAGAGCCGCCCTTCGTAACAGGCTCAGATCCGTCATGGGCATCGTTTTGCTCAGATGACGTTGCGCTCTTCGCAGGGGCGCTCTTGACAATTGCGGGATCCTCGTGCACATTCTCCTTCACGTGCGGGGGCGTGTCCCTCTTAGCTGGGGAGCGAGCTGGCGTGCGCACAGCCGGCGTAGCGACCGGCGGAGTAGATGCAGAGCTCTCCGTTGATTTGGGTTGGGGCTTGCTAGGCAGAGGCTGCTCGAGCGCGTCGAAGGGGGATACGAAGTCGAAGATGGATTTGGTGGGCGTGGGGACAGCCGACGAGGTCGATGTCGGCCTGTTGCTCGAGCGTGAGCTCGTGGGCAGAGGAGCAGGTGCAGACGCAGGCGCAATTTCGGGCGCTGGACCAGGATGTGTGATGACGGGTTCTGCCAGAGCTGGAGGGGCGGCGGAGGGAGGCCTGGGGGTCAGCGATGCGTACAGGAGTGTAGGGGTATGTAGGGCTGCTATAGTGGTGACGATGTGAGGTGGCAGGCGAGAGGGTAGGGGTGTAGCAACATGGCAAGGAGCAATCGAACGGAGCCATGACGCGGGACAGTGGGATCACAGGTGCGACGTGTGGGTAAGGTATATCGAAGATCGACTGTCTCGTAGTCTTTGCGCTGAAAAGAGTCATTCTATGCAACTGCTCGAGATGCGCTCGACAGGCCTGCTCGGAGCAGACTCGAGAGCGAGCGTCATCAGAGCCTCCGAGCCAAGTTCGGAGGTACCTCATGTGGTGTAGGAAGTGTACGATGCGAAAACGCCACCTCCGCAAGGCTGACAACGACGACAGCTCGCGGCAGGCGACCTCGGGCGCAGATCAAATCCTCACGATATGACATGTGCTGTGCACAGAGAATACTCGAGAATCGCACATCGCGTTGTAGCCCTGCTGCACTCGCCAATCCTCAGTCGTTGAGGAGCTCAAGAAACCATAGGCTAGGGTCTTGTGTGTCTTGGGCACGCTGATGGCCTACACAAGCCCATGGAATGTACACTCTTCAAACAAGCACTGAAAGATCACTGCCTTTTCAGCGAGCATGGAGACGGCATTTGTAGCAAGAGCACAATGGTCTGCGATACAGCCTCAGGACGTAGAGTCGCTAACCCCAAAGAGCGATGCAAATGCACTCATGCCCCTTCACTACCTCAACCTGCACCAGCAGATTGCCGACCATTCCCTACTACTCCAACCAGAACCTGCACAAGGCTCTGACCACTTCCGCCCTCAAAAATCTTGCTCCAGACATCATCGCCCCGTATGACAGACAAGACACTCACGATTTCAGCACATTCAACAACGACGCCCTCCGCTTGTCGTCCCGGCCTCCCCCAGCAGGCCCACTACTCGGCCTGCTCGTCTCCGGCGTCGAGAGCATGCCGAGGAGGTTGGACTTGTGATTGGTGCCGGCGTTCGATCCCTGTCCCGGTCCCTGCGGATAGCCTTGCCCACTGCCATGTCCTGCATGCTGGCCTTGAGGGTGGTGTAGCTGCCCTTGCGGTTGGTGGGTGGTAGATGCGGAAACGAGATTTGTCGGCCCACCGGCGCCAGCAGGAGCAGTAGGTGGTGCAGGAGCAGAAGCGGGGGCAGGTGCAGGTGCAGGTGCAGGTGCAGGTGCAGAAGCAGGCGCAGAAGCAGGTGCAGCAGGAGCAGGACCAGGAGCAATAGAAGCACCACCGGCACCAGCATTGGGAGGAGTCCCAGCACTCCCGTTGATCGACTTGAACAGCTCATCAAGCGACACAGGCTGGTACCCCTGCGGCGGGGTTGCCTTCTGCGCCGCTGGCGGGGGGATGGGGTCGGGAGACGTCGCGGACCTCAGCATTGCGAGGAGGGGGTTGTCCATTGTGTAACGGCGTTATAGGGATCAGATATGCGCAGATAGTAGAGATGGAGACTGGAGATCAGGTGGCAAGGTGGACCACAGCGACTGATGTCAGAGGGGTTGGAGGTGGCTCCTTTCCGCGAGGGTGACTTACTGTTCTTTTGATGCAGAAATATTAGTGAAGAGAGAGCCAGTTGAACACGGGTATAGAGCTTGTACGTTGCAAGCTTGAGGGTAACGAGTGTAAGAACGGATAGGGGGCGGCGAAGAGATTGAGAACGGAGGTGAGGACGATGAGGTCGAAAGCAGAATCGGTGGAAAGATCGGACTCGGACACGAGCTCAGGGCGTCTTTGCAGGGAGCGAATCGCGAATCGGATCGGTCAGTCGCAACAACGCAACAACAACACACAAGACCTTACACACATCAAATGGTGGTAGCAGCTTAGCAGATAGCATGATACGTGCAACATGTGCTGCATGCTGCGGTGGTACCGTGGTGCCAGGATGAGTGCTGCAGGTAGGCGTAGCACATTGAAGAGCAGTGGCATGCATCGCAGGGAGAAGTAGGCGGCAGTGCAGTGTGAGGCAGTGCGGAGAGTGGCAGTGGCAGTGGCAGTGGCAGTGGATAACGCAGTACGAGGTCGACATAAGGATCTGGGTAGTACTGTCTGCTGTGGCTGCAGTCTCGGGCCTCAGCATGAGCTGGGCAACTGTGCAGTAGAAAGGGGTAGAGCGAGTTCACTGCACGAAATCATCGCAAGAGATTGCAGAAGGAGGTTGCAGTAGGAGTTTGCAGGAGGAGGTTATATTACTTGTACAGGGGGTCACAGTCGAAGGCTATGAAATGTTGGATAGAAATCTCGACAGAAGTAGTAAGAAGCTGTACGAGACGGCACTGCGAAGTCACTGAACCAGGCGCAGTCTGTATCGCAGCAGTCCTCGCAGTAGAGGCTGCTCGAAGCCCACAGTGAAGAACTGGAGCGAGAACGTAGAGAATATGGTGGGTTTAAGGCAAAGGAGGCTGAATTCAAGAAATCACGTCTGCGACGACTGCACCGTAGAGTGAGGTTGGCAGTCATGTACCCGAAGCATCGAGAGCTGCAGCATGTACGAAGAGAGCTCGTTAAGACTGGGAGCATGCAGAGCTTTAATGCATGGCGATTAGCATCTGCGATGCAGCACGAGTCAGCAGTACGATGTCCTTAGATGTTGCCATACTGCGCCCTCCCCCTCGCCCCCACCGCACAACGAGTCCATGCATCATGTATATCGCAGACCTGCATCGCCCTCACTAGTGTTATATATTATAATGGGCGGTATGTGGTGTAGGGGTGGGGGGAAAGGGGGTAGAGGCTGTCGGAGAGGAAGTATGGCCACTTCGACTCCACCCCTGCACCTCGGGACACACCCCGGGTGCTAATCACAGAGCTCTCTCGAGCCAACTAGACTCCATCGTCTAGCTAGTGCATAATACTTGGCTTAGTACTTCTCGCCTGCGTGGCGGCCAGTGGCGAAGCGGCCAAACGAGCCGCAGAAGGAGAAGAGGAACGCCCAGAAGAGGCCAAAGACGGCGCCGACCGTGAGCCAGTTTGCGTTTCCGAGCTTGGCCTCGGAGCCGTTGTTGTGGACGCGGTTCTTGAGGACGTTCCAGAGGACTGCCGTTAGCGAAAGCACGAGGGATGTAGAATGAGCAGGAGGCAGATGGCCCGCTACGTAAGCCACTCTATGCTGTCTGCTAGACACCATTGCTTTGAGGAAGACACGAGGCACAACAGCCACAATCCGTGTTACAGCAGCTGCGCAGCAGCTGTGCAGTGCAGTGCAATAGAAAGAAGGCACTGTACTGTACTCTGATTCATCTCGACACTCACCCATGTCAATGATGAAGACGACCAGACCAACAAGGAAGGCAAGCGCGCTCAGCATCGCCATGAAGATTGTTGCCACACGCGAAGCCGCTGCGAAACCGATGAGGCCGAAGAGGAAGGCAATGAGTGCAATGCCACCGGCGATCGGGTGGAGGATCATCGTCTTGGACAGGTTGTAGAGTAGCCTCTCGTTCATGTTTGCCCTGGGGTCAGCATCCGAGCATCGCTGGCACAACGCAAGCCATGCAAGGGATGAATGCAGCAGCACCTCATGCATGGCAGCTGGCACCACCTCATGCATGGCAGCTCGCACCACCTCATGCATGGCAGCAAGCTAGCACCACCTCATGCATGGGCAGACTGCCGCACTCTGATGCATACACACACACACTCGACACTCACCTGTCAAAGTTGGCAGCCTGCAGGTTGTAGCCCACAGACGCCTTTGAACACGACCCTTCGATATACTTGCCGAACACACCATACAGCGTCTTTGCGTTCTGGGCTGTTACTGTCAGGAAGTGCGGCTTTGTCCAAGCAGGTGGGGAGACCGAGGCCTAGAGTTAGTATGGCACTGGACAGCAGCTTTTTTGCAGCAGTCAATCGCATCCATCGCAACTCACAAACAGCAACAAGACCATCGCCGCAAAGGCAAAGAACATGCCCAGAAACGCTGTGGATGGCATGTTTGGTGCTCGGTGGTGGGTGGGTGGTGGGGGTTGGGCGGGGTTACGCTAGGGCGAGGCGAATGACGTCGTGATCACCGATACCGGTGTTGCCGCTGTCGAATGTAGTGTCGGCGACGAGAGTGTCGATGCTGAAGTCGAGCGAGCGATGTCCGAGTCGAGAGCGATGAAAAGAGTGAAGATCAGTCAAGTAAAGTACTACTGATCTGAGCTCGTGTTGCTTGCTAGACTCTGGCGGGGGGCGGGGAGTTTACAGCGGTCTGTGGGTTGGGCGAAATGGTGCAACCGGGACCTGAGTTTAGCTCCTGGGTGGCCTGGCCGGGGTGGTGTAGTGGTGTTTGGTGGTGGTGTTCGGTCGGCGTGTGTGTTGTGTTGTTGATTGAGTGCTCAAGTCAGTCAACGAGAGTAAAAGTCGATATCGAAGAGTGGATGGATGCAAGATGTATGGTGTATGCAACAAAGCGGCGAAGGGGGGGGGAGGGGGGGGGGGCAAGGAGTGACGGAGAGGGGTATGAGGTATGGACTACTGAGGGTAATGTGGCGGAGTCTGAGAGAAGATCACAGCCTATGCGCCTATGCTAGCCAGTGCCATGCCCATGCAGCAGAGCCAGAGCCAGCGAGCCAGTGCTGCTATTCATCCTTTCCTTGCAGCTCAAACCGTGTCGGGGCTTGAATCCCCTCTCCACTGCCACTGTTTACTGTTTACTGCCAAAAGAGGGAAAATCTCACATCCCAACTCTGACCATTACAGAGGGTGGAATTCAGTTGGTGCTGGCTGGCTCGGCTTGTTGTTTTGCTTTTTGCTGCATTAGGACTTTCTCCTGTAGAGCTGTTGCCCTAGTCCTCTCCTGGATCGTATTTGGTCTCTTCCCTTCTATGCCTTTTGCCGCCTCCATCTCCGTCATGACATCATACAGGCATCCACCATCCAGCCTCCGGGCCAGTACAGGGCTGCACCAAAGCCTATACACCGAGCATGCTAGATGACATCTCCATCTCCATCTCCACTACTACTACTACTAGGTGCTACGGCGACGCACCGATCTCCACAGGGACCAAGTACTAGGATGACATGCATAGCATCGCATGCATTGCCACAGGATGTTCGTTACCCAGCGATCGCTATGACGCAGTAGTAGTGCTACGATATCAGCCGTACCAGATATTGCTCACTCGTGCTCATCGCTGATCATTCGCCTGTCCATCGACTGCGGGTACGACATCTGCTTGTGCTTGCTGCTCGCCTGCCCTGCATGCATGCACCCACCCGCCTGCTAGCCTGCTTCGCCGTATGCCGTGCCGTACATCGATCTCCTGCCGATTACCGCTCCCAACACTTACAGCTGGGCCAGGTATCGATACCACAGGGCCACAGGGTGCACCGGGCCGTGTCCGGACGCCACCAGGCTAGCGAGGAGGGAGTAGAAGTGTGGCGTTCATTAGGGGCGTGAGCCAAACGAGAGTGACTTGCAGGCTGCGATTGACTCCTTGCTTGATTACTTCCCTCTATGGACGAGCGCAGAGCAGCTCTGCCGATCAACCGTAGTGCATCCGGTGCTACGAGGCGACTATCAGCGATGAAAGGAGCCCGGAGGGCGGATATAGCACACGCAGAGTGCAGTGCTGCGAATAGCTCGAGGGGGTTATCTCGAGCTTACTGGCTGCTCGGTGATGCTACATATGGTGCATAAGGAGCAGATGACGAGCAGGTGCGAAGACATGTGGATCTCCGTGGTGGACATTGAAGCTTCTCGAACTCTGGTCGTGGTAATGATCTGCCCTGCCGTACATACCTCTATTGCGTTGTATTTGATGCCATAGTATGTTGATGTAGTCGTAATGCCTTGTAATGGTGGTATCTAATTGAGAGTTGTATGAACATCGGTGAGTCACAAATGACGCAAGGTTTGGTCTCGACTCCAATGACTCCAGTGACTCCAGCCTCAACACTATGACGACTTGGAGCGAGACATTGAAAGAGGATGTCGAACTCCATGTCACACGACATTCCATAGCCATAGCCGCATCACATGCTTGCAGGGGAGACGTGGTTGTGGGAGGATGGGAGGAAGATGGGAGGCACGGCGTGAGTCACCATGGTGTTGCTCCGTGCTGTCCTGGCAGAGTGGACAAGACACTCTTTTGGCCGAGACGGGATTTCCGATCAACTCTGTTCTTCTGAGCGTGGATTGTTTGCAACAAAGGCCAAGTGTTGCAGTGTTGCAGGTTGCTCTGAAGCGCAAGAAGAAGGTGCAGATCGAGCAAATTGACAAGCCCGCTAGCCCGCAACATGTGTTCACGTGTTTGTCTTCGAAGCATGCAGCATAGCATGGTCCTGGCGTCCTGGCTTGCGCAATCCAGGATCCTAATCGCTTTTCACTTCAGTAACGCAACACCTGCACACCCTCAGAGCGACGTCGCGGGTCACTCATAATTGCAGTTCACTCATGGTTGCTCGTCCAAGTTTCTGCAATGTCGATTCCTTGCACTCTCGCTACACACATTGATTGCTGCCCAGGAACTGAGGAACTGTCAGCTGTCTTACCTCCTCACTCGTTTCCAGCTAGCTTGCGGCCGCTTTCTGGCTTCAGGCCCCTTGGCATCTGACATGTTATCATAGATGAGCGACATCACTCCCGCAGTACAATATATCTGCCCTCCTGCCTCCTAGAGACTCTCAAATATCGTCACTCACCCCCTCCGTTCGTACAATTGCCGAGCACATCCCCACTACTGTACGGTCTCTGAGCGCACAGACTAGCAATGGCCATCAACATCGTTCTGATGTCGATGCTGCTGATAGTGTCACTCTTACTGCTCTGCCTCCAGCGTACACTGCTTCAATACACGCCAAACTAAGCCACAAAGCTGGGCTGGAGCTTCGAATGTTGTACTCACTTCCCCTCCACCTTCCTTCTCAGACGGTTACCATTATCCACCTCTCCAGCTCTCCACCTTCCTCTTGAGGTGACTCAGCTTCACGACCTGCCACACTACCACGTTCACACTCTCTTAAGCTAACGCTGCCCTCGCGATCCTGCTCATCCTTCCTCACGCTTTGTCCGTCCCTACCTCGCGCACCTGCTCACCCTCCTTTCGATTTGCTCTGTCTCTTGTGCCGCTGGGCTCGCTGATCTGCGTGCCGGAATTGATCCGCTCATTACTGAGCACTGCTCTTTACTCACTTGATTTTGGTGTTCCCCAAACCCGACTCATATACTTCGCTAGTATCGCAGTTATCCTTCCCTTCATACCACCTCCTACCCCCCCTGATCCCCCAACCCCCCCCCCCCCCCCACACCCCCCCCCCCCCCCCACCTTCCTCCGCGCGTCGACTGACCCTCAACACCACACACAGCAAGAGCCTCTGTAAGATGCTTCCCCCGTGCTCCTTAATCCGCCTCATCTAGCCTCCTCCAGCGTATTCGTGTCGTCAAAAGTGCATCAGAGGGGTATATACTTCCCGCCTACAAGCAGGACGAGCACACAAGCAACGCTCGCGGCCTGGCACGGTGCACCCGATCACGCGCACCTGGCCAGGGGTATCTTCGCATGCGACCAGAGGGAGGCATCACGGCGTGCGCATCTTGCACACCGACGTGGATCGGTGCCATGCGATGAGGAGAGTCGAGATTAGGAGAACCCAGAGAAGGCAGGATTAGGGGCAAGAGGTAAAGCGCAGAGAGGATAAGATACAGCCGAGACGAGTCTGGGACACTATGCCTTTGTGCCCTTGACGTTTTGCGACAGCCACTGCAGGCCTTCGAAGAGGCCTTCTCCTGTTGTTGCGCAGCTGGGGGTTAGCGACGGAGTACCCGGCAGGGTTTCGAGCAGAGAGGATGAGAGCGAGTGTGGGAGGTGACTTGGTTGAGAGTGCGTTGGAATTTCCGTCTAGACGTCATTGCCCTGGGACAAGACGAAAGCAGGAGACTTCGAGCGTCCTGATTTTCGATCGAACCAAATGCTGATGGCCCATGATCGATTCGCCTTCTAGACTCGTGGTACGACACACCGGTGTGTCAAACCCATGATCATGATTGAACTGTTGATAGTGGACCTCGTTGATACTT
The DNA here is from genome assembly GCA_002335625.1 of Cutaneotrichosporon cyanovorans. Classification (NCBI taxonomy): domain Eukaryota; kingdom Fungi; phylum Basidiomycota; class Tremellomycetes; order Trichosporonales; family Trichosporonaceae; genus Cutaneotrichosporon; species Cutaneotrichosporon cyanovorans. The sequence continues at coordinate 171,397 of BEDZ01000004.1, read as the reverse complement.
CACAGCCCGCTGCCATCGCTACACCCACACCGTCCATACCCATGGCTCGCGACCTTCGGCCGCTTGGGACACTCACCTAGGATGCACATACCACGGCCTATCCCGCATCTTGTGCAGGCCGAGCTTCTCCGTCACCTCTGCTGGGGAGAGTGCTGAGGTTAGCGTTAATCAGGACAGTGATGTTGATTCTCCTCCGGCCCTCAATTTCACTCCTCACTTCACTCCGGCGACTCCACAGACTTCACAGCTCTTGGGCTCTGCCCTCCGAAGCTCGGGCCTGCGTTTCTAGAACCTACACCTGCACTCTCGTCTCGCCAACATGCCTCCTGCAACCACCATTTCTCTTCCCGTTGCCTTCCCAACGACATCTGTCGCCTTGAGCGACCTACACCCCTCACCATTCCCTTCCTCCCTCCCTCCTGTTGTCTACTCTCCCGCCTTCGGTCCATTTCGCCCTCTCCTTCCCTCTTTCCCTCCTTCCCTGCTCCCCCCTCACCGCTTCTCCACACCTCCCAAAGCACCGCGCAGACTCCGACTCACCCCCCTGGATATCCTGCTTGTTCGCAAACACCAACAACAAGCAGTCGCGCATCTCCCTGTCTGCGAGGATCCGCTCGAGCTCCAACCGTGCCTCGTCGATGCGCTCGCGGTCGGAAGAGTCGATCACAAAGATGAGGCCCTGGGGTCAGCCGTGGCCGCGGAGCGGGCATGGGTCGGGGGGGTGTGGAAAGCGTTATCCAGGTAGCAAAGCCAGTCTACCTGAGACATCTGGATCTCTTCCGATCCAGGACGAGCTAGCTCTTGTCCAGCCCCCATGCTCCTCACTCTCATGCTCCCCAACTCTCCAGATTGCCCAGATAACCCCCTCGTCATCAGCACCCACCTGAGTCCCCGTGTAGTAGTGCCTCCACAGCGGACGGATCTTGTCCTGTCCTCCGACGTCCCACACGCTGAACTTGACGTTCTTGTACGTCACTGTCTCAACGTTGAACCCGACTGTGGGGATAGTGGTGACCGATTGGTTCAGCTTGAGCTTGTAGAGGATGGCTGGGGTCAGCATTGGCGCGGCGGAGGCGGCAGCGGAGCGCCGGCGACGCAGCGTCGACAGCAGCGGCGGCATCGAGTGTGATGAGTCACAGCAGTGTGGTTCGTGCACAAGAGTTGAAGCACAAGTGAGGCTTGGCTCAAAGCTTGACGGAGTGTGCAGACTGGCGCGTGCTGACGAAAGATCATCTGGGAGCTAGCACGCTGTCGCTTGCCTCCACACTGCTATGTCGGCTGCCGCACAACCACTCACTAGTCTTTCCAGCAGCATCAAGTCCCAGCATCAGAATCCGCATCTCCTTGTTCCCGAAGAGCTTGGCTACATGTCAAAGATTGATGTGCGAAGCGGTAAGTGTGTAGCGCGATATAGTGGTCAGCACCATGTCCACGCAAGACCACAACACGACGCGTCGCGTGCGCCCGACTCACCCATCGCCTTGCTCATTGATCCTCCCATTGTGACTACGTTCTATTGGGGTTCAAAGGATGCGCCTAGGACAGAGTGTTGTCGTGTGCAAGTGTCGCGTTCTGCACGCGTCGTGTGTTGCCTGTAGTGCGCGCGTGAGCACAGCCGTAACGGTGGTAGCTCGTAATCTCGCGTGTCAAAAGGTCGCAATCGGTAGTCGAATCGCGATGCGCCGTAGGCCGGACGTCGAGGGCGAATAGTGGGAGAGTAGGAGTAACGAGCGTGGATGCCGCGTCAGGCGGAGGAGTAGTAGGTAGGAGGAGAGTTGAAGGAGCAAAGGCACGCGCCGGATGTTGAGGAGCACGAGTTGGTCAATGCAAAAGTCGGAACCAGCAAGAAACTCGCGGCGATGATGGAGGCTGATCCGTTGATGGCACGGGACGTCGTGCTGGTGGTGGTGATGGCAGTGGTGGTGGTTGAATGAGGCAAGGGAGGAGAGTGGTATTAGGAAATGGAAACAGGGAGTGGAAGGGAGCCAGGAGGCAGGAGGCGGAGGAGGCGCGAGCGCGGTGGAAGGGATAGAATGGATGATGGCGAGCGGTCCGAGGGCGGGATGGAGGGATACAGGCAAGGGGGTGTATTCTGTATCCCGGGGTTATCCCGGCTAAAGTGATGGGGGCTAAGGCGAATTAGGAAGGGACGGGGTTCGGATCAGGATCGTGGCCAGGAGGGGTATTTTGCTGTCTGGCGCATCAGGCATCTTGCATCAGGAGTGATTTGAGTGCGTTACTCTTCCATAGTACATGAGTACGAGCTAGGATCCTATTGCAGTGGTAGGGCAAAGCTCGAAAGGCGGTGTCAGTGGTAACGTGGTAACTGTGGTCGATGGTAGCTACCCGGAGTACGAGTCTTATTGTCTATCCAGGATGAACGAGGGGTCCTGTCTCCATGAGCACTCCCTTGCTTGAACGGTACATGCGTTACAACCTCGACATAGGCACTGCCATGTTGTCATGTACCTTGTCATCCACTGACATGTGCTGAACCTTGTGATCATGCATCTGCTGCATAGCCTATAACCGTTGGCAGCTCAAGGATCAGTTCGACGCCCTTGAGCTGATATCAACGTGACAAGTGTTCTGTAAGCCGATGGACCAAATGTAGTCGTCTCACGAGTACGGACTCGATCGTCTTGGTGATCTGTCAGGTAGACCGATTGTGATAGAATCGGTACTCGTACAGGAGTAGCAGACGTTCGTATGCTTTTGCTCCTCGTCTGCATGACAGTTAATCAATCAAGTAAGGGGAGCAGGTCAGCCATGTCAAGTGGGAGTCGAATAGGAGGGCCAGATCGTAGTCAGCTGACGTTTAACCCGCTGCGGAGGTGACCATCTACTACTGCCTCCCATCATATGGGGTATTTCATGACCTCAGATGTTGGCGTGCTGTACCATCTGTGCAGCTCGCAACATGCAGTTGGCGGCCGTCTATATGGGGCTGTCATGTTACTCATCTGTCGACCACAAGGCTTTTGAGATTTGACTTACGCTGAGAGCAGATCGCACAGCTCAACAGTCTGTATCAAAGCAGAATGCAACTATGGTTGCAAATTCTATGCATATTCTCTATGCTGTCAGACGCAGCAACAGCACACATCGCCACGCCACAGTCAAGAATACACGCGCAGTGACAGATGGAATTCGGAGCATAGTGGCTCCACATGGCATTTCGGATCCGCGCTCCAGTTGACACGAAGTCGATCTCTTGATCGACTTTTGAGCCGTATATAGCTGCCTCAACGGTTTGGCACAGCACCAATCTCTTTCGCAAACATTCTACTCGCTCCTGTGTACCACCACAACATGGCAGACGAAGGACCCGTACCGTGAGCTGCCGCCGCTTGCTTCCTGACCCCCAGACTCCGCCTCCCGGCTATCCTCCAGAACCCGACGAACAACACCCTCCGCCAGGTCGAGGCGTTCAATGCCCAGCAGCGCGAGAAGGCCGCAGCGAGGCGTGAGGCCGCGAAGGCGTCGACGTCGGTGCCGGTCGTGAGCAAGCGGGGGAAGCGGGTTGTGCGGCGGATGAACAATAGTGAGTTGGAGTCTGGGGCTGTGGCGAAGCTACTGTGCATCGCTACAAGTGGCTGCATTACTCGAAGTTGGTCTGCTGTCATGATACTGTCTACCTGCGGGGAGACAACGTTGGGTGGACTGCCTGCTCTCTCTGCTAGCTCTCTGCCTCTCTCGTCGCAACCTCAACAAGCTTCTATGATTGCCATTGTCAGTCATGGCTGCCTCCTGACTATACTTGCCTCGGCTTGGCATGGCAATGTAATCCACGACATCGTTTTACAAGCCCTCGTTGGCAGATGTTGTATCAATCAACAGCCCCTTTTAGCTTCCTATCTCTTCTGTCGCTGTGGCTCACGCAACACTCGCTTCGCTCGTGTTGCGCTCGCGCTAACCCCAGCCTCCCACCTGGACAACCCCCACGCCGTCCACCCCAAGCGCGCCGACCTCACCCCCTCCATCCCACTCCACTACCACCCCCTCCGCCCCGCCTTCCCCTCCGAGTCCATCGACCGCAACACGCCCATACCCCCCGTAGACGCATCGAGGCGTGACCCCCTCGGCCCCTCCTCTAGAGCCGGGGCATTCTCCACCTCGCTCAAGGGCACACGCGCGATGCTGCGTCGCCGGGGCCGGAGGGCAGAGACGTTCGTCCCCACAGTCGAGGAGGCCGTCCGCGCGTGGCTCGGGGGCCAGTACGAGCTGGACACGACGAATGATTTGGCCTGGAAGGTGCTCGATAGGACAGAGGTGGAGTTTGCACAGGGCGTGGCGAATGGCGACTCGACGCCAACGACACATGGGGGGCCGAGTAGGCGCCTGCCTACGCAACACCAGGTTCGCGTCCAAGTCCCGCCGTTGCCTGTGGATAAGGGCATGGTGCCGGCCGTGCTTGAGCTCTCGAGGTCGCCGGCGCACTTGTCGTGGGCGGTATCGGACTCGTTTGATCGGTTGGTTGTGCATCTCGTTGCGAGGTACTATGAGCTGGTTTCTTGGAGTGAGTATCTGTTGGTCTGGGGAAGTGGTTGGGGAGGGTGGGCTCCAAGTGGGATGTGGCCTGTTGAAAGCTTGTGTCTGTGTTTCACGAGAGCCCATCGCACTGGAGACAGCACGCTCGACCGGGCCACATCAACATGTGAATCACGCTCGACATTTGGTCACGCTCGTGACTGGGTCGCTCCCAAATTTGGGCTTGGCTTTGATACGATTGCTCTGATTGAGCAGGACGCCCGGCTCGCGTCTTACCGGCATTGTCTGGACAAGATGGCGACCTGTGACATTCCCCCTTGAAACTGAACATGGCTTCGTATTCATCCTCACTACCCTCTTCCCCGTCACATGCTGACCCCAGGCGAGGATCAAACCTCTACCACGGGCCAGCGCGTCCGCCTTACCCACATCGTTCGCCCGGCTTTGGCTCAGGCTCAAACACCAGCTCCGTCACACGCCCTAGCCACTCCAGAGACATCGGACGTATCCGCCTCCTCCGCCTCGGACACGGAGCACGGCAGCTCGACCGAGAGCGATAATACAACAGTTGGCAACCAGACCGACAGCGAAGTGGAAATTGAAAGCACTACCGATGCGGACGAGTCCTTCCACACTGCCCTGGACAAAAGCTTCGACACCAGTGCGGACGAGACGCCCGAGGCAGCCGATACGAGCTTCGGATCCCTCTCTGAGCGCTTCGGCCTCCACGAGGAGGAGGACGACTACGAGGAGCGCTTTGCCGTCAATGGCGAGAGTCTCTCCCAGCGCTTGGGGCAGCTTGACCTAGGACCTGACACGGCGCCCAGCACCGACACCCATCTGCACCGCACGACGTCGCACGGCTCGTCGGCGTATGCGTCGTCCGAGGGCGGGTTCTCGGACGCGAGTGCAATCGAGGTGCAGCACTGGCAATTGGAGAGTCCTGCTGCGGCGACGGTCGGGCTGCCTGCTGTTAATGGGAAGGGGGTTGTGCCGAGGAGGACTGGGGATGTGCTGGACAAGCCTACTTTCTTTGAGTATCTCTTCGGCGAGTAGGGGGTGGTGATGGCGGGGTGTCTGTTGCAGACATCCAGCGCGGCTACCTCCTCGCGTTGCTGAGGGTTGGGGTACACTCGAACAGCAAACGCACTGCACTGGGTACCCACTTGCTCACTAGTGTCCATGGCGAGAGGTGCTCGAATAGCGCCTCAACCCTCCTCCCCGATGTGGTTGTGCCAGTGCTCCGACTTGCTTCTCATCGAGGAGGGCTTCAGGCGGCGTGCTGGCGTCAACTTCACGCGATGGCATCTCAGGGTGTTCTGCTCGTCCCCGAGTGGCTGGGTTTGAAGGCTCATGAGAGGTGCACTCGCACCGTTCTCTTAGTCGCCCTCCCAACCCCACCCCACAGGCAGCACGATGGATTCTGGCTCGTCGCCATGTTGTCAATCTTCCTTCCACATGCCAATCTCATACACGTACTTCACTACTGCACAGTATGCATAGAACAACATAGAGAACATATTCTGAAGCTTGGTATAGGGACCGGGTATGAATTGCGGCAAGAATTTCTTGCCGGATCAGAGCATAGAGTAATTGGTGGGCCGAGGGTATCACGGCCAAGAGAAGATCGCTTCGGGTGACCGAGGGGCATTGTTCGAGTTTATCATCATCGTGAAGGGGAGCCGAATCGAGGAGCCGAACGAAGTAGCCTTAGGAAGGCAGACTCCGACATGAGTTACAAGCTGCTGTCGACAGACTGCCTTGCGAACAAGGGGATTTAACAAAGTCTCTCATGATAGCCGGGTAATCGCCTTGCGGTCGAGCGGGGTGCCGTCCGGCGCGATGCCGTTCTTGGCGAGGATCCTGTTGTGCCGGATGAGGCGTGCTTGGTCGAAGGTGCATTTCTCGACGGCCCTGGGGTCAGCACTGTGATCACATACGCCTTCATGGATCCGATCAACTTCACTACAAGGGAGATTGGATCTGTTTTGAGCGAAGCTTAATGCAGAACAGCTTCGCCCTATGCAGACAGAGTGGTGAAGCCTCAAAGACCAAGCGGCGAACACAAGGAGACCAAGCGGTTCGCAGCAAGGCAGCATCGGCTTGTCCGGACGCGAAGGTCTCGCCACATCCACTTTCACATGACGAGCTGGTCTTCGTGAAAGCTTCATGGAACGACAGCTTCAATGTACGCTCAACTCGATCGCAGATAGCGCCCATTCGCCATTGTGTACATCTGGTGTACACTTTGTGTACAACTAGAGTGTACACCTCACCCCGACACCGCCCACCGCCCACACTCACATGATCCTCCGCACCTCCTCGACACCCGCCTCGTCCAGTCCAAGCCTGTTTTCGCTCCCGCCTGCGATGTTCGCCTCGAGGTCAAAGTTGTTACTCGACATGCCCGCTGAAGCCTGGTCCGCAAACGAGAATTGCTGCAGAGGCGTGTAGTTCGACAGCCGGGCGACCCACGAGCTGGGCAGGTGCGGCTCAGCGAGCGCGAATATCCTGCGCCGGAAGTAGATGATCACTGGGGTTAGTACGGCACCCACGACCACAGCAAGGACTCACGACATGCCACCGCCGCAAGGACGGTGAACACTGAGACGTGGAAGAGCATCTCGACTGAGTATAGAGCGCGTCGACTGCAAAGATAAAGAGTCCACGAACGTGATGCTTCCCGAGTTCAGTCGCGACGTAGTTCTTGGATTCCGCCACCCAACGCCTCGGACGTGTTTATTCGGCCACCCCCCGGTGCCTAGATAACCAAAAGTTGAACTTCAGCGGCGGGTGGGTTGTTGATGCTGCATATTAGCACTCGACATGGGGCTCACACTCGCAGAGCAGCTTAAGCAGCTGAACGAGGATGTGCCGAAGCGTGCGTCGTGGTGGTGGTGGAGCGGGGCTGACGGCAGGAATCGACGTTGACGAGGCGGAGCAGCTGGACGGCCACGAGCTGAGGGCGGCGGACAGGGAGCACTACGTGGATGTTGGGTAGGTTGGTGCGTAAGGATTGTATTCATGACAGGCCGTCGAGGTTGCGGAGTCAGAGGGGACAGCTGCTCGACTCGGAGAAGTATGGGGGCAAGGCGACATCCAGGATGAAGATCTTCGACGACGACGATGACGAGGAGGAGGAGGCGGACGAGGATGGGGATGGAGGGGCAAACGGGTATGAGGACGAAGAAGACGAGGATGAGGAGGGAGAGGATGAGGAGGACGAGGAGGATGATGAGGAGGACTATGAGGAGGACGAGGATGATGAGGACGAGGATGAGGACGGAGAGGAGGAAGCCGATGGCCAACGAGAGGAGGCACCACGACCAAGCGGGAAGGCGTTGGACCCAGTATCCGCGCTTCGCGAGTCACGAGAGAAGGACATCGTCAAGGGCAGGGGTATCAAGCGGCAGAAGGTGAGTTTTTCCTTACCGCTTAGATTGGCGTTTGCATCTTTGCCGTTCAATCGCATTGTCTCTATAGCGCTTGCTGGGGAAGACGCCTGCTGGAGGACCTCTATCCATATCTTGCTACCCCGCTGACATCAGGACCTCTTCGACACCCTCCTAACCCTCCGCATCACATTCCAAAAAGCCCTCACTTCTGGGTTCCAGATCCCTCCCACCCGCGAGCTCGCCGACGACCCAGCCGGCGAGGTTCCGAGCAAGCGTGAAGACGTCCTCCGTGCGCTCGGCGAGCTCAACACCAAGCTCTTTGACCTGCGCGAGGGCATCACTCTTCCTGGAACTGAGCCGCGCAAGCGGCGAAAGCTGTCAGACGACCCAACGCAGGAGGGCTACTGGACCCAATCAGCAGCCGAGAGTTTTGCCCTCGCCGATGCGTAAGTTCCCCCTTACTCGAGCGAGCTAACCCCAGATCACATCCTCAAGTCGTCCCGATTCTGAACAAGTGGAGCACAAAGATCCAAGCTGCAGCATTGCAACTGGGCAAAGGTGCAAGCAAATTCACACAGAGCCGAGGAGCTGTTGGTGTGGTCGATGCGATCGACGCCGCACTCAGCCAGAAGCGGGATAATGCCAAGCCCCTGCTCGAGGACGAGGAGGCGGGATACCGCGCGCTCCTGCGTGAGGTCATCGAGAGCAAACAGGGCGGCAGCGCAGTGGACCTCATGCACCTGCGGAGGGAGAAGAAGAAGAAGCGCGAGGCGGAGCGTGGCGGGTCGAAGGGACGGAAGTTGAGGTGCGTCGGGGGTGTAGTAAGAGCTACTGACGACAGATACACTGTGCATGAGAAGGCTGCAAACTTTGTCGTTCCTGTACCGCTCGAGAACGAATGGCACGAGGAGCAAGTGGACGAACTATTCGCGAGCTTGTTTGGTGGGGTTGGTCTCAAGGGCGCGTTCTCGAGCGAGCCACAAGTGGAGGAGCAGAAGACGGAGCTGGGAGGGCTCAAGATCTTCTGAGTGACTTGTAGAGGTTGAGAAGATGATGTACTACTATTTGCATTCGTGCGATAATGTGAGCTGGTCGCTGCTGGACCTTCATGACTGGAACCGCTGTAGGAATGGGTCGGGGTCCATTGCTGCCCCCTCTGCTTAATATTGTCTGCTGAACCTGCATGAGTGATATCTGTCAACTGAGATTTATCACTTCTCTGTTTGTGCTAGCTCTGTTCGGACTCGATGAAACTCGCCTTTATGCTTCATCTCCGTCTCGAAATCTCGAAAGCCACCACCGCGAGTCGCAACACGGATCCGACATTAACACGGAGCAGAGACACTCCGCATGTGTAACAACTCCCAACTTCCTACAACAGATGCCCTTTGTGTTTCTTACCCTACCTATCACCACCATGTCGTTCGCAGCCTATGTTGAGGGCCTGACGGGGGACCCAGGACCTGCGACGACTGCTCACCGAGAATGGGAGGCTGCGCTGGCCGCCTTCGCGAGCAGGTGAGCTCCCGTCCCGACGTTCACTGATGGCACCAGCGACGCCTCGGACACAGATGTCGAGCGCGAACCATGGCCTACGTTGTACAGCGAGCTGAATCTCGACGCTTCAACGGCCGTTGAGGATGCTGTACCGGCTGCCACACCTGCGTACAGTGCTCCGGAGACACCAGCAATGTCCCGACAGCCATCAACGGACGTCTCTCGCCTGCTGGCGAGGTTGAAGTCGTGAGTGTCAACCACGGGGCGTCGCTGACTCCCAGGCACCTACAACCTACGTCCTACGTTTCACTGATGGAACTCCTCGCCTCGCCAGGAGACGACGACTCTATCCAATCGGAGCTTGTCGAGCTGCTCGGTTTCGAAGGCGACGGACTCGCTCTCGTCGAGGAGGTGCTGCGGCCAGGAGCACGGCGCGCCCTCGTGGAGACAGAACGGCATGGGAAGAAGCATGCAAAGCCTGGAAAGACACGCAAGGGGAAGATCGACATTACTGACGTAGTCGGTACACCCGAGGACATCGAGCGGCGCATCCAGGAGCAGCTGCATCGCCCGAAAGCAATGTTCGCCGAGGAGGGCCAGCAGCGCCAGGCGCTTCAACAGACCGAGAAGCTACCTTTCGTGTTCACGTCCAGTTCGGCAACGCCCGCTTTGTCATATGGAGGGCGCTTTGCCCTCCCACAGGGCACTGAGCGGGAACAAAACGAGATGTGGGAAGAGGTCACGGTGCCCCCGCCTGCGACTGTGCCGCCGAAGGCTACTGAGCGGCCGGTGATGATCCATGAGCTGCCGCCACTTGCGCGTGGTTGTTTCCCGGGATACTCGAGGCTGAACAGGATGCAGAGCGTTGTCCAGCCGATTGCTATGGGCACGAACGAGAACATGCTCGTGTGTGCGCCCACCGGAGCGGGTAAGACGGACGTGGCGATCATGTCGATCCTGCGCGTGCTGCAGCTGCACCTGAAGAACTCAGCACATCCTAGCGGATTCAATATCGATCGGGATGCTTTCAAAATAATCTACGTAGCGCCGATGAAAGCGCTCGCTGCCGAGATCACGAGGAAATTCGCAAAGCGACTCGCATGGCTGGGTATCAAGGTCCGCGAGTTGACCGGTGATATGCAATTGACGAGGCAAGAGATTGCAGAGACGCAGGTGATAGTCACTACGCCGGAGAAGTGGGACGTCGTGACGCGCAAACCGACAGGCGAGGGCGAGCTGGCCTCGGTGAGCGGAGGTAGAGATCACGACGCTGACGAGAACAGAAAGTCCGCCTACTGATCATCGACGAGGTACATTTGCTTAACGAAGAGCGTGGTGCTGTTATTGAGACTATCGTTGCGAGGACGCTGCGCATGGTGAAGGAAAGCTTTAGATAACGTCTGACAACAGGTCGAGTCCAGTCAGTCGGTCATTCGCATTGTCGGTTTGAGTGCCACCCTGCCAAACTACATCGATGTCAGCGACTTCTTGCGGTGAGTGATCACGGTGATACGGCTGACCCCAGCGTCAACCGCTATCAGGGCCTGTTCTTCTTTGACGCGTCGTTCCGCCCCGTGCCGCTGGAGCAACACTTTATTGGTGTCAAGGGTAAGCCGCGCAGCTTCACACAGCAGCGGAATATGGACCAAGCGGTGTTCGACAAGGTGGTAGAGAACGTCCGAGAAGGTCATCAGGTCATGGTGTTCGTCCACGCTCGCAAGGAGACTGTCAAGACTGCTCAGCGGCTCCGCGAAATGGCTACTGAGGAGGGTGTGCTTGATCTCTTTGACACGCGGGAGCACCCCAAGTTCCAGTTCTATCGTCGCGACATCAGCACCAGCAGGAACAAGGAAATGAAGGAGTTGTTTGACTCTGGCTTCGGTATACACCACGCAGGTATGCTGCGGTCGGACCGCAACATGATGGAGCGAATGTTCGAGGACCAGTCAATTAAGGTGCTGTGCTGTACCTCTACACTCGCATGGGGTGTCAACCTCCCCGCTCATGCGGTCGTGATCAAGGGTACCAACGTGTATGATTCGGGCCGGGGTACCTTTGTCGATCTCAGTGTCCTCGACGTCCTTCAGGTGGGTTTGGCCACAATGTTCTGTGCTGACACCAGATCTTCGGTCGTGCCGGTCGCCCGGGGTATGAGACCAGCGGTGTGGGCTACATCTGTACCAGCCAGGACAAGCTCGATCACTATCTCCAGCAGATCATGTCACAGGTACGGACGCTCAAGGGCAGATTTCTGACAGCAGCAACCCATAGAGTCCAAGTTCATCCCCGGCATGGTGGACGCGCTCAATGCCGAGGTGTCTCTTGGCACGATAGCCAATGTCCGCGAGGCCATATCCTGGATTGGCTACACCTATCTGTTCGGTGAGATCGCTGGTCACCTGCATAACGCTGACACCAGTCCGCATGCGCCGCGAGCCGTTCATTTATGGCATGTCCCACGATGAGCCAAAAGATGACCCACAACTGGGCAATAAGCGCAGCCAGCTCGTCACTCAAGCGGCCAAGCAGCTTGCTGCAGCAAAGATGATTCGCTTCGACGAGCACCAGAACTCATTCGCCATTACCGACCTAGGTCGCATCGCGGCACGCTACTACCTCCGCCATCAGACGGTGGAGATATTCAACAAGGAGTTCAACCCACGGATGAAGAATGCCGACATCTTCGCCATGCTGTCGCAGGCAACGGAGTTTGAGCAGATCCAAGTCCGCGACACCGAGGTAGACGAGCTCACCAACATCATGAACTCGGACAACTGCCCCATGGAGGTCAAGGGCGGTGCAACCAACAAGCATGGCAAGGTCAACATCCTGTGAGTTAATGGCCAGAGATCGCTCTGACTCCAGTTTGCAAGGGTACATCTCCAAGGTATTCATAGAGGACTTCGCGCTCGTGTCCGATTCGGCGTACGTCGCGCAAAACGCTGGACGTATCATTCGCGCGCTGCTCGAGATCGCACTTAGCCGTAACTGGGCAAACTGCGCTCTATTGCTCATCGACCTAAGCAAGGCCATCGAGCGCCGCATGTGGCCGTACGACCACCCATTGCAGCAGATGACCTCGCTGCACAAGGACACAATGTACAACTTGCGCCGATGGGCAGACGACACGGAGATCTCCGAGCTGCGCGAGATGACTGCTGCCGAGCTAGGCGAACTTATCCACATGAACGAGACGCATGGCCGGGCTCTGCTCACTGCGGCAGAGCAGTTCCCCTCCATTGGGGTGAAGTACGCTCTTCGCCCGCTAGCGCACGATCTCCTACAGATCACCGTCACAGTCGAGCGCCAGTTTGAATGGAACCCCAAGCTCTCAACCTCTGCGGAGCCGTTCTACGTCTGGGTCCAGGATGAGGAGGGGCTGGACATCCTGCAGTGGCGCAGCATCCTTGTGCGCCAGAGCTCTTCCACCATGGACATCGATTTTGTCATTCCGTGGACTGGCGATCACTCGTCGCTCACGATCGTCACAGCATCAGACCGGTGGCTGGGCTCCGACTCGCAGGTGCAAGTGTCGCTCGATAACCTGATCATGCCTGCCGCTTTCAACGATGCCACACCTGTGCTTGACCTGCCCTTCCTGCCCATCTCTGCAGTCGACGACCCCGCACTGGCTGCTGCTTACCGGCCAGTCACACTGCTCAACGGCTTGCAGTCCCAGGCATTCTGGACGCTGTACCACACGAACCACAACGTGCTCATCTCCGCACCAGTTGCAAGTGGAAAGTCGCTGCTGGGCGAGATGGCGCTTTGGCACGCTTTCAATCACAAAGACGATACGCTTGCTGTCGTTGTCGTACCGCACTTCAGAGCAGCAGCCGAGACAGCAGCCCGGATCCGCAGCGTCGCACAAACTCGCGACATAATGGTCACGCATGTCCGAACCACCGAGGCTTTCAACAAAGCCACGCGCGTTAGCAAAGGTCGCATCATTGTCGCGACACCCGAAGCGTTCGAGGGCATCGTCGAGGAGCACATCCTCAACCTTGTGGCGCAGGTGTCTGTTGTCGTCTTCGAGGACCTGCACCTCATGGACGCAGAGTACGAGCTCACGGTCACGAAGCTCATGGCCGTGCTGAGGCCGGCCAAAATCCGCGTCGTGGGCATCACCAACTCGCTCAGCGATCCGTCCGACCTCGCCTCTTGGCTGGCAGTCACCAACGACAACCGGTTCGCCTTCTACCCCCGCGACCGCGGCGCCCCTGTCGTTGTCCAGCTCAAGACGTTCACCACGCCACACTCCGCCACTCTGCTCAAAACCATGGTGAAGCCGACATACGACATCATCAAGGCTGCTACGGGCTCCGTTGTCATCTTCGTGCCTAGCCGCGCAGCCTGCCGCAGCGTTGCAGCCGACCTCGTCACGCAGTCTGGTGTCGAATTTGACCTCAGCGGCTTCCTCAACGCCCCGAGGGCGAACGTCGAGCCTCTTCTGGCCAACCTTCGCGACTCAGCTCTTCTCGAGCCACTGCTCCATGGCGTCGGCTATATTCTCCCGCACATGGCGCCCTCGGACCTCGCTATCGTCCTCGAGCTCTTCGCCGCCGGCATCATACGTGCCCTCATCGCCCCACGTGAGGCGGCATGGACTCTGCCCGTGCACGGCAGCTCTGTCGTCCTCATGGGCGCGCAGTACCGCCTTCACGAGACGACGGCGAACTACTCTGCTGCCGAGCTGGTTAAGATGCAGGGCTTTGCCGTGCAGTCGGCTCACCCTGCGTCGCCAGGAGGCCGGATGCACATTCTCTGCCAGGGCGAGCAGGTCACTGCCATCTCGCGCGTGCTTGCTGATGGGCTGAGTCTGGAGTCGGGTCTGCTGCCCATCATCCGGCGTGAAGGGGAGCGTAGCCGGGAGGGCGACAGCAACGCCAGTAACGACCGCAAGAGCGAGACCGAGCGCCTAGCGGAACGTACTACTGCGGCTCTCACCAAGATGCTCAAGCAGCGCGATGCCCCTGCTCCTCCGGCGCACAACAGGCCGAGGAAACCAGATCTACGCAAGCGGGACATGATGGACCTTCTGGGGTGGTCGTACCTCTTCCGCCGAGTGCAGAGCAATCCGACGTTCTATGACTGCTACGATGGGCCTGAGGTGCTCTCGCGCGCTGTGGACGAGTGGTACAAGCCGCAGGATGTCAATGAAGCGATAGAGCGGAGGGAGAAGGCGAAGCGGTGGGCTGAGATACGTAAGGCGGAGGGGAAGGATGGCCCGGAGGTCAGCTTTGAAGAGTTCCAGGCAAGGCGGGAGGCTGAGGCGAACGGGGAGGAAGCGACGGGGGATGACGAGGCCAAGGTGACAAGTGAAGCGGCCGAGAAAAGCAAGGTCGAGAGCGGCGTTGGGGAGTTGACTCAGAAGCTTCCGAAAGCCAAGGTGAACGATGATGACATCGACTACAACATCGTAGAGATCGAGTAAGGCAGGAGCATTGCATTGCATTGCATGTATACAGTTGCACTTCCGGACCTTTTCATTACAGTTGCTCCTGTCTGAACTCGTGCTTGTGCCCGGCGACTCGTGTACTCTTGTTAGCGATAGCAGCCAAGGTCTCGTCAGAACGGCGGTCGACGTAGCAGACACAACAGCAATCCTCCTCAACAGCACACTTGACCCTCGTTGCATATCACACCCTGCTACGGCACAGTCGTCACACGCGCTAGTCCCTCCGCGGCAACAGCTGGTGGTACTCCTCTTCCCTTTCATCCTCCTCGCCCATCCTAGTCGGTGTCCGCCTCGTAACACTCCCACCGACCTGCGACAGCTGGATATCCTGCCCCGACACAGGGAGATACTCCCCCCTTGCTCCTGCGTCGTCCTTCTTCTTCTCTCTCCCTCCAATAGCAACCGCGATCGCCACACACGCAGCAAGAATCGCCAGACCAATGATAACGGCGACGATGTGCCCTCCGAACCATGTCGTCTTCGGCGCCGGGGGGTGACTCGCCTCTCCTGTCGGCTCGGGGTAGTCTGTGTTGAGACACGACGAGTCAGAGCCAATATGCACATCCGAGTACGAGTGCGTCCAGTGCCCGACTGCGTCGACTAGGCGGATCTTGACGCGCGAGCCGGCCGGGGCGTCGACGAGCCACGAGGCGTGGTAGTCGGTACTGTTCTCGGCGATGGGGGAGAGGCCTTCGGGGTGCCGGCTGTCGGACTGGGCCCAGCTGGGGTCAGTTTAGCACAGCAGAGGTCGAGGGAGTGATGTAAGGCAATCAGCCAGTTGAGCTGCTGTGGGCGAGAGGTGACGTTTCGTCTGACAGGACCTCAGGAGAAAGTTGGACGTGGGTCCCGCCCAACGGGTGGAACCAAAGGCCACGCTCAAATCGATTTCCCCGCAGCATCCATCATCTCTCTTGTGCTCTGCTAAGTATCTGCAACGAGCGCATGGAGGAGGAAGAAGAGATCATCTCGGACGTTTGCTCACATCTTGAATGGCGGTCGCCCACCCTTCCAGTGGAGATTGGCCACCTCGCACTGCACGAGCGTTGGGACGTCGAGGTGGATCTTGACGTGGGACTTGGCCTCCACTGCAGGAAGAAGGAGTGCTCCCAGAGCCATGAGCGGGGCGAGCAGGAGCATGCTGTAAGTGCGATCGGCGATGGGAAGAAGGAGAAGCAGCAAAGCAGCACAAGGAGCAGATCGAAATAGCTCGATAAAGGCTTGGCCGGAAATCTCGAGCAGAATATATTTACGTAAGTCTCCGAACCGCCTATCTGATAAGTGAGAATCGGCTTCGGCCGAATGTTTGTGCTCTGCGCTCCAGACGTGAAACCGACATGGTCAGATGTGGCATGTGCCGCTGAGAACAACGTTGCAAGCGAAGTGAGACGATGAATGTCACGCAGCTGATAGCATGTGGTAGCGAAGTATGGACAGGAGTGTGCGAGGCAAGCAATCTACACAAGGACGGCTATCACAGAGTTTATCGCCAAAGCTCTCGCACCAAGATCTTGCTCACATCTCCCAGGGCCGAGACGAGGTCGTCTACGCTCGACGCCGAGGGCTCCGGGCCGTCCTGCGCAAGGCGCGCTGTTGTCAGTAATATCCTCCTACTCACTCACCCGACACCTCTCCCACTCTCCCCACCCACTCTCTAGCTAAAGCCCGGCGCGCTGTCTCGACTCCGGCCCGATCAGCAAGGCCCGAGACCTCGACGACCCCGCGCAGTTTGTCGCGGTGCAGTGGCCAGTCTGTCGTCCAATTCTTGCGAGGGCGGCAGGCTTCGCCAGCTGTGAATGTCACCAGCTGGATGAGAGTCGCACGCAAGGTCTCCGAGATAGCTGGGGTGGGTGACGCCCTGGCAGAACAAGGCGGGACGGAGGGGGCGGTTTGAAAGATGAACACAATGTTGTCATCCTCGTCATCGCTGGGGGTGTCTGTGTTGCTGCCGCCCGAGTCCGGCTGCTCAGTCTTGACGAGGGGCTCAGTCTTGACTGCAGAATCAGCCATTGTCACTCCTCATTCTCACCGGTGTGTGTGGTGAGGGGTGAGCCCAGGACATCCATAACGGTGGCGACCACACTACGCCCGCCATCAGTCGCGTTGTCAGCTGCGATATGCCTCGCTGCAGTGGCTACAGCAGTCAGAGCAGACGTGAGACCGTCGGGAAGGGGTTGACTTGCTGGCGCCAGATGAGCGGAGGCAGACGCTGTAGTCGGATGCACGGGGGGGTGGACGTTGCGGCGCCTGCGCACAGGAGGCGGGTACCGAAAGCTCGCAGCATCTGACCACTGTGATGAGCGTTCCGAGTGGAGAGACGATGTGGGCGAGCTGGCGCGATTATAAGGCCTCCATGGACGAGGCGTGCCAGGTGTTCGTGTGATTGGCGAGAACGAGGGGACACGGGGCCGGATCGTGGAGTATGTACGATCTCTCGCTACCAGTGGGGTTGTCATCCGCTCCGTCTTCACCTCGACCTTGAGACCTGGCTCCTGCTTCACGGTTACCTGTGGTGTGGCTCGGGACTCTACCGCATGCTGATGTGAGCATCGAGGCTGGTCATTGAGATCCCAGAATTACTCACACCTGATGCTGCGACACTTCGAGCACTTCCATGAGTAGGCACGTTGGAGAGCACAGAGCTGTGCCGGGACGACAAGTGGCCGTTAGAGGGAGCCATATGGGAGGAGAAATGGACGAGTGGGAGGTGAGTGGGAAAGCAAGAAAGATAGGTTATGTACAGCGGCCGATAGCATCAGCAGACATCACTATCGGTATGAGATGCAACGGAGTAATGCAATGTCAGTGCTCGTGGGGCGTAAGGCGTAGCAATGCTTTACACTTTGCCCCTCTCATCGACATGTACAGTACAGTATCAAGACATGCATCGTGAGCACGGTCAATGTATTGACGGTGTCGTATCAGCTATCATGCGCTTTAGCCTTCAATGGACCAGCGCCCGATGACGACGAGGCATTCGGCTTGTACTTGAGAGCGATGCTCTCAGCACGCCCACTGATAAAATCAGTAAAATCCATTCATTGAATAGTGGCTCACTCGGGGATGTACCCAAACTCGAGACGCCCGTCGGCATCCCTCGTGCCCTGGCAGATGTAGAAACCCTTGCGCTCATACTGGATTATGTCCCACTTCTTGAGCTTGGCTACTTCGGCGCTCGCCAAGGCATTGATGCGGTACTCCGTGCGCGGGTTGACCACCTCCTTGAGGTCGTCGCCGTCCTCGAGTTTTTTCTTGATGATCAGGTAGTCATACTCGATGAGCACGACGCGTACGAGGGGGTGAGCTTGGGTAGGGCTCGCCAGCCAAGTGACTTTCTTGGAGGTCATCTTGAAGTCACCACCGGGGTTGAGCTTCAAGGTCAGTTTGGAGACCACGTCGGGCCGGTCGGGGTCGAATGTGCGGCCCGTGACGAAGGCGTTGCCCCAGTCCATGCAGGTGACCTGTTTGCGTCAGAGTCAGGTGAATGCTTCGAGCGGCAACTCGCCTCCTCGTTGTCACTGAAGCTCTGGGCATCGGCCTGTTCCATGAGAGCTGTAGAGCTGAACACCAAGCTCTTCGTGCCCGCTGAGGGGTTCTTCTTGTGCGCAGGCCTCGTCTCTACGACCTCTGAAGCTGTGTCGCGGCCTTCGATGGTCACCGTCACTCTGTGGTGAGTCGATTCCTGTGAATAACCTACATGTCCTCCTCAGCGATAGCCCAATACCTCGGTGCAATAGGGTCAATAACGCGCTTGTTGGCAGTCCAGATTGCATCCCACTCGAGCTGCAGTGTCTTTTGCGACGCTCCCTGTCCAGCGATGTAGTCCTTGATGCCTTTGACGGTCATACCTCGGGCGCGGATGCCTCGTACAGTTGGGAAGCGAGGATCGCCCCAGCCTGACACAACGCCATTCTCGATGAGATACTTTAGTTTGCGCTTCGATAAGACGGTGTGGACGAAGTCGATGCGCCTGGAACGGTGGTCAGTAAAATGCACAGAAAAGGACAAGAAAACGTACGAAAAGTCGAAAATCTCAACGTGGCGAAGATTCAGCTGGCGCAGGAACCAGGCATACTGTTCATGATGCTGAGCATACTCATTCGCCCGCAAAGCATGGGTGACACCGTCGATGTGATCGACTAGAGGGCAAGCCAGGTCGTACGTGGGGTAGACATTGTACTTGTTACTGGTGGTCAGTGACGATCAAACTCGGGCTACAGCTGGCCCCACACGGCAGCCTCACCCAGTGACGTGGTGCGGCGCATCGACGTAACGGAACACGACAGGATCGCGCATAGCCCCATTCTTGTGCTTGTAGTCAATCTTTGCTCTGAGAACCCAGTCCTTGTACTTTGCGTCACCTGTGCAGAGGCCGCGAAAGGCTCCCAAGTTGTCCTCGATAGTATTATCCCGGTTTTTGCTAGGCTGCAGAGCGTTCCGCTGCTCTTTCATCTGTGGTGTGAGCACAGCGAGCTGACACTACGTGACGTACAGTCTCAGCATCAGTGTCGTCCATGAAGGCGTCACCCTGCTTTACGAGACGTTCGGCATACTTGATGATCGCGTCAAAATGGTCACTGGTATGAACCACTCTGTCATACGCCACCTCGATCATGGCCAGGTCTTCTTTGATCGTCTCCTCGAACGCACCCTCCTCTTTCAGAGGGTTTGTATCGTCAAAGCGCAGGATAAACTTCCCGTCATACTTGTCTGCAAAGAAACGATTGAGGATGGCAGCCTTCAGATGGCCAATGTGAAGATAGCCAGAGGGCTCGGGAGCTTCACAGGGGTCAGCCGGCCAACAAGGTGTGCTGTAACATGTACTTACCGAACCGTACCACCACTTGACCTTTCACCGCACCTTTCAACTCCGCCTTGATGTTCTCGGCTCTTTTGGCTGTACCCACTCTATCTAACTGGGATCGAGCCTTGTTCGCACAGTCCACTACCCCTACGATCAAGGGCAGCTTGTCCACACGCGAGAACCAGGCAAACAGTCTGGGCCAAGCATCTTTGCAGTGACGCACACGACCATATGCAGCTGCGTTGGCTATGCGTCAATTTGGGAGCGATAAAGCGTACAATACGTGCCGCGGATAGTGCCCCAGACGAAGACATCCATGACGCCAAAGTCGTCCGACCCCGAGAAGTTGTCTCTTTAACGTGTCAGAACCTTCCATGTCGCCGTGGACTTACCTCGCAGTCAGGACATGATCCAGTGACTCCATGATACCGGTTACTCTGGCGAATGCTGTCGTACAGTTGAACGAGTCTCTAGTAAACGGCAGGCTCGCCAAGTGCGCCTTGGAGATGGGAGTCATGTCCGTCAACGCTAGCAGAACCTGCTGCTCTCCCTCAACATGCCCAAAGGAAGCTGGCAATCCGCTTCCCACCCATTGCACCTCGATTCCGAGCACAGAAGCAACAGCAGCAAGAGCAAAGTCCACGTTCTTCGACAACGGGAGCCTGATTGTTGACTTGGCTGTGGTCATTGGATAGAGCTGCAACAATGGGACACTGAGGGGAGTTTTTGTTCGTTGCAGTAGGTCTACAGACCTGCGAAGCGTGAAAACGAGTATTCTTGACTTCAGCAACTGGAATGTACACATCGGCTCGAGTCATGTCGACACAACCATTGTCCGTGCTTCGGGCGTCTGTCGTGAGGGATGATCACTGAACATGAGGTATCGGCGGCCCGAGCATCTGCGTTACACTAGCCGTCTCTGCCGTATCTGTCAATATCAATATTGACGGCGTGTGAGGTGATGGTGGGGATGAGTATGTGTGTGGTGGCACACCCAAAAACTATGAGTGTGCTTCTGCAGTGTGCGTTGGAGATGTAGGCCAGGTGTAGGCCAGAGTGCGTACAAGGTGTATCGTGATGGCGACGACCATCGACTGTACTGTACTGTACTCTCTGCCCACATTCACTCGTTGTCACAGGTCTGCACATTGCTAAAACTCAACATGTGTGCTGTGATACCAGCTGCAACGTAGCATCCGCGATGCAACAGCGTTGTAGCAACTCCTCCCCGCTTCACCGACCACAAAGTTGCTGTAAGCTGACTGAGCTTTCGGGAGATGAGTGGTGTCCGGAAAAGATATATAATGAGACTGAAGGGGTCTTGCTCCCTCACCAACGACTGACACTCCTCTTCAGTCTCCACTCCCGTGCCCCGCTGCCCTACAAGCCAACAAGCTAACAAGCCCCTAACTATGTCTAACTTCGCGAACTTCGCCCCCGTCAACACCTGCACCGACGAGTGCGTTGCCTGCTCTGAGTGTGGATCGGACTGCAATGGGCACTGTGGTTGCTCGCCCGACCAGTACTGAGATCTAAACGCGCAAACCTGTATCCGCGATGAGTGCTCGAGAAATGGAAGAAGAACAGAACCTTTGAATGATGAATAGAAAAGCCCACGACTCTCCATAACTTATGTCTGCCTCGTCCTTCCGCTGCCAGGATCCGGCACTGTGCCGTATCAGAATTGTAGGGAGCGATGAAGTTGTTGGAAGGTTGCGAGTAGAGTCGCTGCGAACTAGTTTGCGCGAAGGATGACAGCTGTCCGCCAGCGAAACATACCGCACAGTACAGATTCACAGATCACGTAAAGTTACTCACTGTACAACAACTGTCCACAACTGTCCACTTCTGAGAGTCACGCCCATCTCGCACCTACGAACACATACCTGACGAGGTTGACCATTACCACGCCATAAGCACTAACCAGAGTCCGCGTCGCCCTTCTCGAGGGCACAGGGATACCAACATCGTCTGCCAAGCCGACTCTTAGTTAGCAAGGCCAACGGGAACAGGACCGCACTACTTACAGGCGATATCATCGGGGTCGTCATTGCACTGCTTCTTCCAATCCTGAGTCATCCAACGAGCAACTGCATTCATGTCGCGTCCAATTGATTGCGGGTACAGGGGGTTGCGGCGCAGACTCAAAACCATCTGGTCACACCAGTCCCATTGCACTCTCTCGTTCGCTGCTGCCAGTCTCGCGTCGCGTTTGGGGGAGCCAACCTCCTCTGGGTAGGTTACCAGCGCATCAAGCAGCACATCGCGGAGGAGGAATAGTGGGCTCTGGTCGGGTGTAAGTGACTCTAGAGTGTTAGTAATGCCGCTGCCCACAATTGCCTCTTACCGTATCTGTTGTACTTATAGCACTTCTTCAGCACTCGCACGCTTGCATTGATGATCTGTAGTCTGCGCGGGTTGCCCGTGTCGTCCTCAGCTACGTGTTCGAGCGCGTCGAGAGTGGATTTGATTGCATCCATGAGGTCGCCATACTTGAGTGGGAGTGTGATTGGTGTGCGATTGACCTTCGTCGCATCGAACTTGGGCTGGGTTGCGTTTGTTGCTCGAGATGTTGTCGACGTCTTGGATGGAATGGGAGATCTGCCTGCGATAGGGGGTTGTGATGCAGTTGAGGTAGCCTTAGTGATCTCCTTTTCTGTGGTCGCCGGAGGTGATTGTTGCCTACTAGTGGTGTTCCGTAAGGAAATCCTTATGGTGGGTTGCTCTGGAGACCTCATGCTACTGGACTTGCTGCCCGTGCTTTTCGCTCGATAGGGGTCCATGAGTTCGGGAGAGTGTCGCGTCATCCTGGATAGCACTAGAGCCGCACTCCTCGCTGCGTCGAGGGCAGATGACTTCGCTCCGCCGCTGGTCGATGGCGACAAGGAGGACCGGCGACGAGCAAAATCATCACGAGCACACTGCTGTCAGAGCATGGCGCCCTGCTGCTGCTCACCTTTGATCTGACAGGGAATTGGGGAGGAGGTGGCGGAGTTACAGCTTCACCGGCATCACCCGCACTCGAGGGACCGCTCTCGACAGCGTCCTTTCGATCCAAGCCGGACGTCATGTCGATGAGACACAGCCGAGGTGGCGAGGCGCTGTCAGGCGATCAGCGGCAGCTTCCAGAGGGCGTCTGCACGGCCCTCGACGAACATGCCATGTAAGAAAGGGAGAGAGAGAGAATGAACGAGGATGAGAAGGAGCGGTCGTCGAAGAGTCTCAAGGGGGTCTCAAAAAGGTATCAGCGAAGTAAGAGGAGATGTAGCGTCAAGACAATGGGTTTGTGTGATCAACTCTGTCATGTCAGCCAAACTCAGCGGATGTCTCATGTCTCACCTTCATGAGTGCAGCCGAGGACCGACGCCCTGTACGTCGGTGCATCTCATGTGTGCCCTTGCACACCGTGCGCCAACGATTCTCTGCCACCTCAAAGCCATCTCCTAGCTCCTATGTTGCACGGACCGAAGAAGCTGTGCGAGAAAGCGTCCAGTGCGCCAGGGCTGCCGAGTTCAAAAGGTGATCATGATTCGATGTCAGAAGACGTAGTCATGACGCTTCATGGCACTCTCGATCATCAATCGGTTCTTACACTTCATCCCACTGCGCCTTGTGTGACAAGCAGCACGCCCTGTGTTGTCAGTTGATATCAGTGTCGGCGTCAGAGGCAGCGAGGGCTCGTCCACAGCCACCATCAGTACTGGTGATGCACCGGAGGAATGATTTCGAACGTCGACCCTCTTGAATTCAACCGCCGCCACAGGATGCGTACGCGCTAACACGTCCCGTAGCATGAGCACAGCGCCTTCGAGTGTTCAGAGTGATCATGGCGCACGGCGTCGAGCATAGCGTCAAACAAACGATGAGCATCGACGCAAAGGTGTTCAGTCGAAAGACAAACAAGTCTCGAGAGGCAAGAGGAAACATCGATCGCTAGGGGCACCGTGGGAGACTTGCCACTAAACGTCAAAAGTTCAGCTGTCCGCACCCCTCGACGACCTCGAGCATCGACACTTCTCTAGCACCTGCCGCACTCCGCAACCGGCGCAGCGACCACGATGAAGTCCAACTTCGTCTTCCAGAACCTGTGCGGGACAGTGTACCGCCAGGGGAATGTGGTCTTCACGCCGGACGGCAACACAGTGCTCAGCCCGGTTGGCAACCGTGTGTCTGTCTTCGACCTGGTCAAGTAAGTGTGGGCCAGGCATCTCATGTGCGGTCAGCTTTGGACTAACGCCTAGCAACAAATCCCGCACACTGCCATTTGAGAACCGCAAGAACGTCGCATGCATTGCGCTCTCTCCTGATGGACAGGTGCTCATCTCGATCGACGACGATGGTCGCGCACTGCTGGTTCACTTCCGGAAGGGCACCGTACTCCACCACATGAACTTCAAGAAGCCTGTTGCAGCAGTGGCCTTCGCTCCCAACGGCAAGCACTTCGCCATCACACACGGCAACCACATTCAGGTGTGGAAGACGCCGAGTCACCTGGCGCGCGAGTTCGCCCCGTTCGTCCTGCACCGCGAGTATACTGGGCACCAGGACGAGGTGCTGTCGATCACTTGGTCCAAGACGTCGAGGTACTTTCTCACCACGTCGCGCGATATGACAGCGAGGCTGTACACCTTGGACCCATTGGAGGGCTTCCTCCCAAAGTCGTTTGGCGGCCACCGAGACGCAGTGGTCGGCGCGTGGTTCTCCGAGGACGAGAAGACGATCTACACTGTGTCCCGCGACGGCGCAGTGTTCACGTGGATGGCGAAGCGCGGGGTAGCAGAGGACGACTCGGATGTGGAGATGGATATTCTGGACCTCCCCTCAACGTCCGCTTCAGCAGCGACAGTAGCAGACTTTGCCACAGCATATACCCGCTGGGGTGTACATGGGCGGCACTACTTCAACCAAGTGGCTACAAAGGTCGCGTGCGCTACGTTCCACCCTGCGACGTCGCTGCTTATTGTCGGCTTCTCGACTGGCGTCTTTGGTCTGTGGGAGATGCCCGACTTCACGCCAGTACACACCTTGTCTATCTCGAATGAGAAAATCTCGAGTGTGGCCGTATCGTCAAGCGGCGAGTGGCTCGCTTTCGGCGCAGCCAAGCTCGGCCAGCTGCTCGTTTGGGAGTGGCAGAGCGAGAGCTACGTCCTGAAGCAACAGGGTCACTACTTTGACATGAACACGCTCGCCTTTTCCCCCGACGGGCAGAACATCGCAACAGGAGGTGAGGACGGCAAGGTGAAACTATGGAACGCCTCCAGCGGCTTCTGCTTCGTGACCTTCCCGGAACATACTGCCTCCATATCCTCCGTCGAGTTTGCCAAGCAGGGTCAAGTGCTCTTCTCCGCCTCTCTCGACGGCACAGTACGCGCCTTCGACCTCGTACGATACCGCAACTTCCGCACATTCACCTCTCCTACCCCTGTGCAGTTCTGCAGCCTGGCCGTCGACCCGAGTGGCGAGGTCGTCGCGGCAGGCAGCCAGGACAGCTTCGAGATCTACCTCTGGTCTGTGCAGACTGGCAAGCTGCTGGACATCCTCACTGGCCACACTGCGCCCGTGTCGGGCCTCAGCTTCTCACCGACAGGCGATCAGCTCGCCTCGTGCAGCTGGGACAGGTCTATCCGCTTCTGGGGTGTGTATGGTCGTGCGCGCAACTCGGAGCCGGTCACTGTCTCGTCTGAGGCCACGGCGCTCGCCTTCCGGCCGGATGGGAAGGAGGTCGCCGTGACCACACTGGACGGGCAGATCTCTTTCGTCGATGTCGCCGAGGGGGAGATCAAGTCCGTCATCGAGGGCAGGCGGGACATCTCGGGTGGCCGCAGGGCCGAGGATGCGATGTCGGCGGCGAACAACGCTGCGTCAAAGTACTTCAACAGCGTGGCGTGGACTGCGGATGGAAGCTGCATCCTCGCAGGCGGGCAGAGCAAGTACGTCATGCTCTACGACCGGCGGGACGGCGTCATGGTGAAGAAGTTCACCATCTCCCAGAATCTTTCACTAGACGGCACGCAGGAGCTACTCGATTCGCGCAAAATGACGGAGGCGGGCAATCTCGACGCGCTGGATGATGCCGCGGCAGACGAGTCAGATCTTGAGGACAGGCTGGACGTGTCCCTCCCTGGTGCGCAGAAGGGCGACCTCAGCAAGCGGCGGTACAGGCGGGAGGCGAGGACGTCGTGCGTCCGTTTCTCGGCAACAGGGAGGTCTTGGGCAGCAGCAAGTACGGAGGGGTTGTTGGTGTATGCTCTGGACGAGGGCGCGGCGTTCGACCCAATTGACCTTGCGCTCGACCTCACGCCTGAGACAGTGCTCGAGACGCTCAAGGCGGGTGACCACCTCGTTGCGTTGGTGATGGCGTTGCGACTCAATGAGGCGGCATTGCTCCAGAGGGTGTATGAGGCCGTTCCCCCGGGTGATGTGCGCCTCGTAGCGAGGCAGCTGCCGCCGGTGTATGCGCCGCGATTGCTTCGATTCATTGCCGAGCACGCAGAAACCTCACCGCATCTCGAGTACGACCTCGTGTGGACAGCGGCGATGCTCACTAGCCATGGGCGTGCTTTGAGGGAGAAGAAGGGGGAGATGGCGCCCGTGCTGCGGGCATTGCATAAGAGCTTGATGGGGGCCGAGGCGGCGGTGGCGAAGATCTGCGACGACAACGCCTTCGCATTGCGGTATGTCATCTCGCAGAATAAGAGGTTAGAGGCCAGCGAGGACGCGGCGGCGGCGACAATACAGTACTAGTGTATGCATGCATGGTTGCAGGTTACGTGGGACGTGGGCGCCTACAGTGTCACTCCTTTGCCCCCTCGAAATGGTCGACAAGGATGGGTCCGGGGTCTGCCGTCTTGGACAGGATGGACCCAGAGTGCTCCACAACGATGGGCTGCTGCGGGCTCATCGGGGTGCTCCCCATCGGCGTGCTGAGGTTGGGCGCAGGCGTCGAGCCAGTCATATCAGTGGCGAGGCTGGGCTCGTCCATGTCCATGTCGTTGTCATCGGCGTCGGCGCCAAACATCTCGTCTAACAACGCGCCGTTCGGCGTGTCCGAGTGTGCCGAGTGTCCACTCTGCCCTGGCGTTTGCGAGGGTGTCTGGGACGGTGATATCCGCGCACTGCTGAGACCCGGGGTCGCTGCTGGTGTTGATGACGGTGATGAGGCCTTAGGCTTGTCAGGCCGAGGGACGCGGCGGAGCTTGCCCTTGGCTTTCAGGTTGCGCAGCAGCTTGTGGGTGTACTCTTTCGTGAAAGCCTTCATCTTCGCCTTCTTCTCGTCTGTGAGCGATGGATGGCGGTGTTCTTGGTATGTCTTTCCGCGCTTCTCCTTCTCAACGAGAAGTCCAGTGCACTACTGTCAGCAACGATCACTCTACACGCTTCTGCTCGTCTACTCACCTCCTTGGCATAGCGCTTGAACGTATCGTGCTCCATCTGCGCCTTGTACTTGCTCATGCTCCTGACTACAACCTCGCCTACGAGCTTGGTCAAACGGCGTTCCTTCCGCTCTTCCTCCTCTGCGTGCGAAAGCTTTTTCCGCTTGCGCGACTCGGATTCCGGCTGGGTCGATGAGCCAGCCTTCGGTGTCTCAGGCTGAGCGACGACCTGCGCCTGAGCAGCCATCGCAATGATCGCATCCAGATGTGATCGGTCGGCAGTCGCTGTACGCGAAAGCGTCTTCGTCGGCGGAGGCGGTGGTGGCTCACGGCGTCGTATTGGCGGTGGCACGTACTCGCGCACTGGCGCCAGCTCGAGCTTGATCGTCGTGTTGTTCGCTAGCGCGTCGTGCAGGTGTCTTCGCGGCATTGCGTTGGCTTCGGCGATGGTGAACGTGTTCTTGTCGTCCTCGTCGTCCAGCGCCTTCTTGTTCACACGTGGGATGCGGTATGACAACTCCAGTGTGGACCAGTACTCCAACAGATCGCGACTCAGTGATGCAAGTTCCTCGTCTGGACCGTCTCGCAGGGCGCGCACAGGCTCCTCAATGTTTGAGCTTTCGATCTTGTTGCGGATAGTCAACCGCCACTTCTTCATGCTCTCGAGAGCCTGTTGAGTCAATTCGTGTCTACACCTTCGATGCTCACCATCAGGACGATGCTACGATCTTCAGCCATGTCATTCAGGATAATGGACATTAAGCTGAAGCCGTGCATACGCATCAGACCACGGTGCACCACAGGGTCGTCCGTCATCTTAACACGCTCCAACAGTCGGCTGAGCATACGCGGTATCTCCAGCGCCTGGCGGATTGCAGCAGCCACTTTGGTGACCTCGTGTGGCTGGATAGGATGCAATACGGGCTGTCGTCAGTCACTGCATACCGCCTGCAAACCACCTGCCAACTCACAACATAATCCTCGTCCAGCTGCCGGGCTTTTCGCTTCTTGTTCCCTCTCATACCTCCCGCGTTCACCTCGTCAAGAATACCAAGCGCTGCTCCGTTAGCCTGATCCAGACCATATTGAACTCACCATCCAGGAAAAGATCGTCGATGCCACCGACGTCCGTCTGCGTCTTGCCACCGATCGTCCCCACACAGTTGTACTCGCCGCAGTAGCATATTTGTGCTTCATGGCTGGATGTATTAGCATCACCGCCGAGTACTGCTTGTTGCGACTCACCCATATCGGTCGACGTTGTAGTTGAAGGTGATCTCCTCGTCTTTTGCCACGTCGCGCTTGGTGAAAATGCCCATCCGCAACCGCCGGCCCACCACCCATTTTTGCACTTCGCAATTGGGATTACAAGAGTGGTTCGCAAACCGCCCGATGCCACCCTTCTTTGTAGCATCAATGTACTCCTCCTTCTGCAGCATCATGAAGTAGAAGTGCTTGATGCCCTCCTCAGCATACTCGGCCATACGTTTCCGGAACGTCTTTTCTACCACGACCTCGCCGATGTACTCGTACACTAATGACCCTCTTGATAGTCAGCATGTGCGTCGCCCAACTATTACTCACGCCGGTATATTCTCCTTGGCGCGCAAGCCGTATCCTTTGCGCTCTGTGAGAACAACATCGACAGGCGCATACTGCCGCCGTGTGAACCTGGCTGTCAGCTATGATACAGAGCTCAGCGCGTACCGTTGATTGCGGCAATGCCTTCCGGCCTTGCACTCGCTCGCCAAGCACTCGATGAAAATCGCGCGGTTGATACAGTTCGAGTCGGGCCCACAAGGTTCGGGGTCGTCGTCTTTAGTCAGCGGAGCTCATCGGTGCTCGACGTTGAACAGCCATCCGTGCGCGAGCGGCGAGTACACTCTATGAAGATGCCCTTACACACGGGGGAGCTGTACGGAACGTAGTGTTGCTAATGACCATCCTGCCTCCCACGCCGCCTCCGCACGCTCTACCATCGCGCAACAACCCACTGCAGTCTACCACTCCCTCTCACTCTCTCTATCAGCGTACTCTAAGCATGAAGCGGAAGCTCAGGCGTCCTTGTAATGCTCATGCAACCTCCAACGTGCGCACTGCCGCCCATTATAGTCACCTCCTCCAGTTGTTTCCTTACTCACCAGGATCATAGACACAGTCACAGACCATCATCTCATCCTGCTCGCGACTGAGCCCCAGATCCTTCCTCTCATACACGCATCGCTCCAGGGGGTCAAACGTTGTGAACGCCTCATCCCAGGCCAACGGAAGATCGCCAATGAGCGCCGGTGGCGGAGGAGAGCGGCTCTTGGGCGTCACAACGCGCGATGAAGACGACGACGACTCGCCTCTTCGCGGCGCATCGAGCCCCGTGTCCTCCTCGAGCCCAGGAAGCCCCTCAAACTTGACATGCGGGGACGCTGGCGACGCCGATGCGCGTATCGGCGGTGTTGGTGGCCGCGATGATTTGGGCGACCCGGGAGAGAATAGCTGATCCAGCGACGCATTCGGCGGTCCCCCGGCGTCGACCTTGCTCTCGCTACCGTCTGGCTGGTCCATGGTACGAGTTATACGCCGTGGCACAGGCCGGATCGCAGACGAATGGCCACGATTGTGGTTTTTGACGATGGTGTGGAAGACAAATCCAACCTGCCGTTGCCCGTTGAATTTGGGTAACGGACGCGTCTCATCTTTCGGACCTGAGCGAGCGTTTGAATGTCACCATCGTCCATTTCATCCACGCGCCGCGTCCTCCGACTCAATCAGCAGTATATGCCATGGTCAAGTATGCATGCAAGAGCCTCTGGAGTATGCTACAGTGTCGTAAGGACCCAGATTGTAGGAGATGTGCTATGGAGATGTATCGGACGGTTGGTTTCAAACGGCTTCGTCAACCTCCCGCCGTTGGTCGCGGAGCTGGCGCAGAGGAATTTCGTCGCTCGCCGTCGTGACGCCGGAGACGTTCGAGACGTTGCGGCTGCCAATCTTGTTCCACCAGTGCTTCTTGTCGACGCTTGAGACGGACGAGAAGGAGGTGTTTCGCTCCCGCCTTTCGCGCGCGAGCTCGTAGTGGCCGTTGGCTGCGTGGCCTTCAAACGCGTAGTTCGGCGGCGACCTGGGGTGGAGCTCAATGTCCTCGCCCCGAGCTTGATACGCAGTTCGGGATGGTCGGACACCCAGCTCGACGGATGCCCGGTGCTGGAGCTGCTTGAGACCAGGCGATGAGGAGTGCTGAGGCGTCGAGATGCTGTGGGACTTGTCTGACGTAGACGGCGTTGGGTTGTTGTCCTCCGCTTCGGCCAGAGTCGCCAGGGGTGTGGACTGGTCTGGCGTGTACGCTTGAGCAGCGGCAGAGTCGAACTTGGTCGGTGTAGACAGCGGGTCGTGTCTGAATGACGTTGTAGCTGCCGGTGCACTGACTATTTCCGGTCGTGGTGCCGACGCCGACGACAGCGAATCAGCCCGAGAGGTGTACGGCGCGCGATACGACTCCTTGCTCAGCATGACTGCATGCTGCCGCTCCTTCATCCACGAGAAGAAGTCATCAGGCAACTGGCGCGCCTTCCGACTGCTGAGTGAGACCCAGTTTAGCGGTTGCGATGACGAATGGCTAGCCGAAGACAACGGACGATTGGGTATCGATCCGTCCGGTAGTCTCGGTCGCTCTGTCATGAGGTTGCGGAAAGCAGCATCCGACGGTGGAGTGGCCAGGAGGTACTCCGTCTCTTGGGGCACTATGAATGGCAACATATATCGGCTGTCGAGAAGCTCGCCCATGGTCTCCGGGCCCGACTGAGGCAGCCAGTCATTCAGTGCAGTCGAGCCGTCGAAGAGCGCTTCGATGGGGAGCGAGTTGTCCTCCTCTGGTCGTTGTCCACTCGCTGCCTGATCTCCATCAGCGGCCTTGACACCGACGTGCAGCCGCCTCTTTTCCCAGTCGCGCACAAGCTGGTGCAGGTATTGCAGGCAATCGTCAGCCATGCGCCCCTCGTTCACCTCGTAGCGATAGTTCTGCACAGCTCGTCGCATTTGGAGCGGGTTTAAGTGGCGCAGTCCTTGCACTGTGCCGATGAGCATGTCGAACTCGTTTATCTGCGACACGCACTGCAGCCACTGCAGGAGCTGCATAATGGGCACAAAGTGGCGTGTCGCGATGTGTGGCGGCAGACCATTTGCGCGTGGCCAGTCTTCCAGCGCTGTGATGTTCATGCGGATCTGCACTGCCTTGGTCCGACATAGATATTTCTTGCGCGTGATAACACGATTGAACAGCTCGCTCGAGATCCAGAAGAATACCTGCGAAAAGACCTGGACGATGAATGCTGGGTTGACCTCGTACAGCTGCAGCAGCAGGAGCACGTTGGTGAGGATGTCAGATACCCTTCGAGGACTGGGCTTGTCACCCAGCATGGCCTGTGCAGTAGCTATCCCATTCGCTATTGCCCCTTTGGCCTCTGCAGTCGCAGCCGACGCAGTAGCCCGCAAGTCCTGTATCGACGTCGGACGGCTCAGCCCTCGATGTGGTCCACGCTTCAGACTCCGTGGCTCAGACGCACCGTTGCTAGATGGGCTGTTCGGCAAGCTGAACATTGCTGCTGCCAGCGGCGTCTCACGCTTGTTCTTCTTGCCGAAGTTGCGGAATATGTTCCACTCGTCTTGGAACCGGACGTCGTCGAAGTCCTCCAGCGACTCAAACTCGAGCATCGCCTGTTCCAGTATCTCGTCGATCTTACGCTCAGCAATGCGGATGATGAAGACTAGCGTCAGCACTGCAGGAGATCGTCCACCCACCATGTATAGCGTTGATCAGCTCCTCGAAGTTGACGAGCATGTTGTCCGCCGCAGTGCACGCAGCGCACAGCTCCTTGTCCGACCGGATGAGGTATAGCAACAATGTAAGGTTGTACTCCCAGAATGAGAGCGCTGCCAAGTCCTCGTTGTTGTCATAGACCACAGCTTCGATCTGCTCCACAGCTCCGATGAGCACCTCCTCCAGCCAGACCTCGTCGCAGCGGTAGTGCGCAAAGCGTGCGTAGAGATATAATGCGTTCGCTGGCAAAGCCCGCTTGACTCGAGGCTGGCATACTGGCCGGTACGACGTGATCAACACGTCGAATATGGCCGGCAGCTGCTGCAGTGAAAACACCAGCATCGAGGCATCCATGTTCTCCTGATGTCAGCTGTAGCTCGAACAAGATACCCACGTCAATCTCCATATCCCCGCCCAGTGCCTCGTCAACTGCCCTCTCGTCCTCGTCGTCCTGATCTGTCTCGTCCAGATCGCCATCCTCATCATCGTCATCGTCATCCGCCTCCACCCTCCCGCCATCGTCGTCCCGTCTTCGACGCTGATCTGCCGGGGCGAACAAGACAGCCGAGTCGACACCGATGAGCCTCGCTCGTTCTCGCACCCATCGCTCCCGCTCCGCAGCAATGCGCAACCGCTCTGCCCTGCGTGCAGCCCGTTCTGACCGCTTAGCAACGCGCAGTCTCCGTCGCTGCAGCAAGGCTTTCCGCTCTGGCGCCATCTTGGACGGGTCCAGCGACAGATGCTGCTGCTGCCGAGCAAAGCTAGAGCCCGCCTCACTTGCCGGTGTCGGGGGTGCACTCGCTAACAACGGGTCCAGAAGGAGCGCAAGGGCCTCCCGCCCCTCCATACCCATGATTAGGTCGTACGGCGTGAGTCCAGCTGCATTTGGCATTGATGGCGACGAGCCGCGGTTCAGCAGGACAGAGACAGTTTGTGGCGACGACAGCAGTGCTGCGAGGTGCAGGGGTGTCCAGCCTGACCTATCCCGTCCGTGACGTGGCCCAGCTTCCACTCCCCATCGCCCGACAACTAATCGCACTGCCTCCTCCTTCTCGCTTCGTCCGCACGACGCCTGGATGGCCATGCCGACAATGCCCCAGCCCTCGCTGTCTTCCATGGTTGCAACCTCAGCGTCGAGTATGTCGGCCTGACGTCAGCACGGCTTGTAATCTAGCATGCATCTGTAACCTCATCCCCCAGCCCCCTGCTCGTGCGAGCTCGCCCTGGACCACCGAACCTCCCACCTGCAGGCTGACCCGCGCGGATAGCCCAGCTCAGCATCTTTCGTTTGCGTCTGTGCCGCTCTTCTCCAAAATATGCTTGGCCTCCACGACAGCCACGCCAACTCACCCACTTGCCCTCCAGCCCCGCCAGCCAGCCGACCAGTTCCACGTCCCCATGCGTCACGGCATACCGCAGCGCCTGTTCCAGTACAACCGCCGGCCGAGCTGTATCATCGTCTGAGCATGACGCGAGTCGCTCAGACACAGACGCCGGTGTTGTGCTGAGGAAGTCTGGCCTGTCGTTAGCCAACGCAACCAGATCGATAGCATAGCCAGCAATCCGCTTCCCGCAAAAGAGCCAGGCGTGGACTGAGCTGCAGCATGGCCGCCAACCCGCCAATATCGACGCCATGCATTCGCCATCGCGTATGCAGCTTCTCATGACACTTACGGCCTGTGCCCCTCCTCCATGGCGTCTCACAAGCGTCCGGCCGCAACGTCGAGAGTTCAGATTAGTTACTAAGTAGCGTGCGACTTCGGGCAGACCGTTTGTTGACAATTAAACGCCGTCTCGTCACACGCTCCCGCACGCGCTTTGTTCGTCGCCTGATCTGTCCTCGCCGTCGCAGTCGAAATCAGACGTCTTTCAAGAGTGTCTGGTTGCGGACAGAGCTACACCTTTGCAGCGCTGAGATGACTTGGAAGCGAAGTGACGAGCGACGAGCGGGACGATCGTGATGAAACTCGCTGGACGAAACGAACGGTGGCTGACATCCACGGTATCTATCCTTGGCACCGGATGATACCCGATGCGGCGCGAATACCGACTTTGCGACCCAATCTTGCAACCTCAGACCCTCGATGCATGCAACACAGTACAAGATGACAAACAGACAGACAACTGAGAAGCGATAGTAGCAGGAGTTATGGCTGCGCGAACAGCAGCGGTTGGGTATGCGGCGGCGCCGGAGGCGGCGATGGTAACGGCGTTGCGAACGCTGGCGTAGAGCCTGCTGATGATGTTTCGGAGGGTGCCTGTGCCGGCGGCTGCTCCGGATGCGGCGTCGACTTTGACCGCGACGCCGCCGCCGAGGTGATGAAACTGATGGCCTGGAGGAGGAGCGTGGGGTCGTCCTTTGCGGCGTCCTCCAGCGCGGCGAGGGCAGTGGACCCGCCGAGCTGCATGAGCCAGAGGGTAGATTGGCAGTTCTCAATCCGGGTGGTCAGGCTCGCAACGACGTCGAGGAGTTCGTCCTCGGTCATGTTCTCGCGGATCGACGGGCCGAGGTAGTGCGGTGGTGTGGGCAGCTTGGCCGCGTTGGTACCAGCAGGCGACGTCTTGCGTGGGGTGGCTGGTGTTGGCGATGTGACAGCTGCAGAGGCGGCGGGATCCCAGGCGGACAGATAAGCACACAGCGCTTCGAGGCGGAGCGTGATGGCTGCGAGCTGACGCGCCTCCTCCAGGTGCTGCTCTGATGCGAACACCCGGCTTTCGTTGACCTCGACGTTGGCGCGGAGGCCAGTGAACAGCTCCAGCCGGCCAGACAGCGCTTTGGGAAGGAGCAGGGACAGCTTCTCCGGCACTATGGTCAGCTTCTGCCATTCGTTAACTCAGAACCCACCTTCCAGACCCTTGAGCTTCTTCTCGCCCACGTCCTTGACTTCGATGCCTCCGATACGACGCAGCTCCATGATCTCGCGCTTGACCTCGGGAGGGAGCTCGTCGAGTGCGTGATCATCCGAGCTCTCGATGTACTCTCGGAGCTCGCGGATGACGTTGATGACATCCTGCGACGACATGAGCTGCCCGCCATCGGCAGACGCGTTGATACGTGCCGCACGATTGACCATAGGCCCGTAGTAGTCCATACGACGCGTGATCGGGTCGCGCTCGCACTCTGGCGCACCCCAGTGCACGCCCATGCGAACGCGGAGACCCCGGTGGATGATGTTGCCCTTGGAGTCGTACACCACCTTGCCGTCCTCGCTTTCGAGCAGCTCTCGCGGCCACTCGAGCTGCAGCAGCCCGATCTGGCAGTTGAACGCCCACAGCAGCGCGGCAGTCACAGACTGGAACGAAACCATGAACGAGTCGCCTTCAGTCTTAACCTCGTATCCCCCGTCGAGGCGCAGCTGGCGACGCATGAGCGAGTGGTGCATCTTGATAGCAGTCGGCATGCCAGGATTGGTCTCCCACAGGGCGGTAGAATTGACGATATCAGTGAACACGATTGCGACTTGCCCCGTCGGCGGTTCGATCTCCTGCTGCAGGCGGTTGAGTGTCCGATCGCCAACCTCCTCGCGGCGCCTGCGCTGGATGTAGCTGCCCTCGACGCCATCGGGCCCGCCGATAGCACGTCCACGCAAGCCAGAGCGGCCGAAGAACAGATCCGAGACGTTGACGATCATGACCATGACGCTCCCCTCCGCACCGTACGAGATGGCAAAGTCACGCAGCTTCTGCGCCGCCATCATGGGGTCTTCGCGCTCCGTGCGCGCGATGTCCACTGCAGTCTGGTACGGCGTGCACTTCCACAGCGCAGAGTTGCCGATGATGAGGAACTCGTCCGCCTCGGACAGCTGGCGCGTTCGTACGTCTGGGCTCGCGTTCACAGCAGGCAGGGCCTGGTAGAAACCGAACGCGCGCGATACATCAATCTCCTTGTCGTCGTTGACTAAGCCCTTGGGCGACACCCACGCCTCTGCTCGACGGATACGTGCAGTCTCCTCTCGGTCCGTGGGGTCGTGCTTCTTGCCCAGCAGCTCTGCCTCGCCTTTGCGCGAGATGACGACGAGGGTGTCACCTGCGTTCGCAACATGCAGCGTCTTGTCCTTGAGGTACACCACTGCACCAGAAGCACCGGCCCGAAGCTGCGAGTGCATCGCTGCATTCCGCGTCGTCGCGCCGAGGAAATGACCGGTCGAGTCGCGGTGGCGCTTTTCGATCCCAGCGAGGTTGTCGAACGCTGCCTTATTGATCCACAGGAATGTTCGCCTCAGTGCCTCATTCACCGCCTCATCGGGCTGCAGCTTGGCCAGCTGCTCCGAAAGCGTGACGGCGAAGTGGTCCTGCACGTACTTCGGGATCTTGCCAGATGGCACAGACGGCGAGGCGTTACCGAACATACCGAACACACACTCATCAGCGCTGCCGCGGAAGTGCGGGACGACCAGGTCGAACATAGCCAGGTGGTCCACCATGCCGAGCATATCTGAGATGCCGTACGCCATGTTGTTGATATCCGAGAACGACGTGCGTACGCGCTTGTCGTCTGACTCGTCAGGGAGGGACGGAATACGCAGCGTCACGTCCATGAGACCCAGGACGCGGAGGTGCGACAGCGCGTTGAAGTCAGACAGCTCGCGGCGCATGCCAGGATTGACCTGCGTGAGCTCCTGCCTGCTCGTGGGCTTGATCTCAAGCCGCTTGTTGCCCGATAGATTGAGATATCGCAGCGCCGTGTTCCAATTCCAGTTCCAGTCGTATGGCCAGTTTGCGATGTTATACTTGAGAACGTTGGAGCCGACATCCAGATGCTCAAGGTTCTTGATGCTCCCCAGTTCAGAGGGCAGCGTCTGGAGCTTGTTGCCGTTGAGGTGTAGGATCCGCAGGTCCGTGAGCTTCTCCAAATCCTCCGCAGGCAGGCTGGTGAGCTTGTTCCCAGACAGGTACAGCGCCTCGAGGCGCGAACACCGGCTGATGGTGTATGGCGGGACCTCGAGGATGTTGTTGAAACTGACGTTCAGTACTCGGAGGTTGGAGAAGAGTTGGATTTGGCGGAAGACGTCGTCGGTCAGCCGATTGTCCGCGAGATACAGACGTAGCAGCGACGTCCCAGCTGGCGGGACCATGGTCCGCTCCGAGTCGTTCGTCATCGTCGTCCCAGTCGACACAGTGGACAGCTTCCTGCCGCTCGCTTCTATCGCCTTCAGGCTCTCGAACCACGCGGCCGGAGGATCAGGCAGCTCGCCCTCAAGCAGATTGGAACTGAGGTTGATCGTCTCCATCGAACTGCACAGCCAGATATCTGATGGGACATCCTTGAGGTTGTTGTTGTGGATATTCCAAATGCGCAGCTTCTGCATGTTGCCAAAGCACCCCGATGGAAGCGACGCGAGCATGTTGTCTGTGCACTGGAAAATCTCGAGGTTGACGAGCTTATCAAGCGTCTGGGGCAGGCGGGTGAACTGGTTGAAGCTGAGGTTGAGCTCAACAAGGTTGACGAGCTCGCTCAGTGCCGAGTCCTCCAACGTCGAGAGCTTGCCGTGCGAGAGGTTGAGTTGCGTCAGGGAGTACGCCGCCGTCATTCCAGGCTTGGGCGCGAGCGTGAAGCGCGTGATCGAGTTCCACGGCACGCTGAAGTCGCGCACC
Organism: Cutaneotrichosporon cyanovorans; assembly: GCA_002335625.1. Classification (NCBI taxonomy): domain Eukaryota; kingdom Fungi; phylum Basidiomycota; class Tremellomycetes; order Trichosporonales; family Trichosporonaceae; genus Cutaneotrichosporon; species Cutaneotrichosporon cyanovorans. The sequence goes on along the minus strand of BEDZ01000004.1, from coordinate 133,977 downwards.
TTGGCGCCGAGCTGCGTGTCGAGCGTGACGAGGTCGTTGCTGTCTGCGCGCAGTGTCGCGAGGATAGGCAGCGCGTACACCGGTGTCAGGTCGGTGAGCTTGTTCCGCCTCACGTCCAGGACGCGAAGGTTGGCAAGCGTACTGAACGATTTAGGGAACTCCCTCAGCTCGTTACCGACACAAATCAGTCGCTCCAGCGACTTGAGGTTGGACATCTCGGCCGGCAGCTCCGCGATGCGGTTGAACGACACATCCAGGTCGACGAGGTTGCTCATTTCACATACCACAGACGGGAACTCCTCGAAGACATTGTTCGAGATATTGAGGTATTTGAGCGCCTTCATCTGTATGAAGTACGACGGGATCGAGCTGAGTCTGTTGTTCTGCACTTTTAGTGAAAGCAGGGTGGAGATGTTGCTCAGCTGCGCCGACTCGAGATCCGAGATACGGTTGCACGAGATGTCGAGGCGGGACAGCGTCGTGCTCTCTCTGATGCTCTGCGGCACGCGTTTGAGCGCCATGTTGGACATGCGCAGCTCCTTGAGGCTCTTGCACGCCTGAATGAAGTCGAGCGGAATATCAGTCATGGGATTGCGGGAGACGTTGAGGATGATGATGTTGTCGGCGTGCAAGTGCAGGAAAATGGGAATGACCTGTAGGTCGCGACCTGATAAGTCGATGAACTCGAACGACTCGTATGACGACTCCTCGTCCTGTGGTCAGCTCAGTTGCCTCATCATACTCACGGGGTTCATCACTGGCAGCACTGGCGTCTGGTAGATGAACTTGCACAGGATTGTCCAGTCGTCCTTCCCAATCTCCTCGATGTGCTCCGCCTCTGTGAACCCAGCTTGAAGCAAGCGTCTTGCCTGTAATGCGATGGGCCGCTCCGACGGCAGCATCTGCCTGTCCTGCCCCCGCTCCCGCACGTACAGCTTCATACTGTGTGCCTTCTTCCCATCGTTTCCAGCGAGGATATTCAGCATCTCCGCAACAGTAGTATGCAGCGGGAACGACATGACGCTGAAGCTGCCGTCGGCGCGGTAGATGCGCGTGAAATGCGGCACATTCGGGTTGAACTCGGGCCCCAGAGCCTTCCCCCACTCGGCCTTTGCCCTCTTCAGCGGCCACACGCTCCCCCTCGCGCCCCTCGATGCCTTGTTGAACGGCGTTTGCGCGCGCGACGGCACCGAGCTACGCGGCACAACAGTCGCCTCGGTCACGTCCTCCCTGCTCATCCCCATCGGCGTAGCCACTCGGTCCCCGTCGTGCCACTCGCCCTCCGTGCCACTGCTGGACGAGTCAGAGTCGTCGTCGATCTCCTCCTCGTCCGCCTCGACACCCCACGACTCTGGCGCGGCCCACGCAGCGCCACTGGACGACATGTGGTGCGGCGCGATCGAGGGCGCGATACTCCCATGCCCCGCACTGCTCGACGACTTGCCAGAGATTGACACCGACGCCTGTCGTGACGGCGAGACGGGCACACGCTCCGTGAACCCCGCGCCTGCGTTGCTGCTGAAGGGGTCTTTGAACATATTTGACGGGGGTGCGCTCCCCGACGACGCCCACGACGGCTCCATAGGCTGCACGGAGGAGACGTCGCTGTTCTCGGACCCCACGGAGCCGAGCTTGACATTGCGCAGTTGTGAGGGCCGCCGGGGCTGGGTGTTGATTATGCCTCCGGCTATGGAGGCTTTCGGCGAGATCGTGAATGGCGACGGCGGTGTGCCCATGGGCGGGAGGTCGCCGCCTGACGAGGACGTCGGGGAGATGAAAGGGTTCGGACGCGTGAAGTTGCCCTTGCCGGTGTTGGTCTCGAGGATGTGGCGGGGTACACCTCCCTCGGCCTGTGACACCGAGCTCCCCGTATCGGTCGCATCGTCGCTTGTATGATGCAGTGCATCGGCAAGACCCATCTCTCCCGGCGCCACAGGCGATATGGGTATCTGGGCATGTGGCCTCGGCGCATTCGCCAGCCTCGGGTCGACGATCCCCTCCATGTCATCGAGGTCAGTGTTCAGCTCCCACTTGTGTCCCTCCTGCTCGTCCTCGCTCGCCTCATGCAGTGGAGAGTACGACCCGTCCCCCGGGTCCATCTTGTACCCATACCCCTGCGATCCGTTGCCGGCCGGCGCGCTCTTTGTAGACGAGATGCTCTGCTGCCGCAGTGATGACGCCGTAGTAGACACTGACATGCGCGATGGGCCAGCCGTCTGCGTACGATGTGGCGGCGCAAAGTCCCGCACAGCAGGACCAGGGCCACCACCGGCATGTGGTTGCCCGCCGACGCTCTGCCCCGTCCGCCGCTTCAGCAGGCCACCGAAGAACTTGCCCTTCTTCTTCTGTCCCCCGCTGCCGCCCTGGCTTGCGAGGCTCACATTCGAGCCCATGCCGTCCGCGGTGCTCGCGAAACGCGTGACGCGGTGCCCCGGTGCGTGGAAGTGCCCACCTGTGGTCGCGACGCTGCCGTGCCGCGACGGCGGTGTCGACGAGGGCGGTGAGGGGTCCCGTGCAGTAAAATCCTGGACCGACTGCTGCCAAGGGCTGCTCTTGGGCGTCTGCGCGCCCTCGGCTAGGAGGCTAGATGCGGACGACGATCGCAGCGAGGGCGCTTCAGACCCGTACGCCGTGCCCGGGTGCACGAATGAGGACGAGTCAGAGTCACGGTGGTGGTGGCTGTGGCGGTGGAGGAAGCGTGGGAGGTGCGGGACAGAGGGGAAGTGGGCAATGTGTGTGGACTTGTCCTTGTCCTTCTTGTGCTTCTCGTGTAGGGAAGACGCGTCGCCGCCACCGCCGCTGCCGCTGCCGACGAGGTTGGGCATTGTGTTCGTCGTGTTCGTCGAGCCAGAGGGCGAGGGCGCACGAGGCGACGGGGCGCGGTACCGGCTGTCCTCTGTTGGAAAGCGCTTGAATGTCGGAGACGGGGGCTCGTCCTCCTGTAGCCAGGGCGCAATGTTGGCGCCTGCGGGCTTCGAGTGCCGGTGGTGGGCGGAGGGTGGTGCAGCTGACGGGTCGAGGAATTCGGCCGTCGCGTCGTCGTCGAGCTTGACATCGTCGAAGCCGAGTCCGGCGCCCGCGCCCATCACCACGCCGGGGTATTGTGCGTCGACGCTGTGTCGGCTCTGAGGCGACGGCGGGTCGGCTGTATGGCGTCCACTGTGTGGCTGGGATTGCTCGTGTCCAGGTTCCCCAGAAGATAGATCCGATTGCTGAGACGATCTGGGTTGCCGTGGAGATTGGGGCTCATGAGGCCCGGGTTGTTCATAGTCGGACTGTTGATACGACCCGGATTGCTCAGGATGTTGTTGAAAGGACGACCCAGACTGCTGGGATGACCCATACCTATCGTCTGAGCCAGACTGCCCGTACTCATGCGCAAAGAGCCCGAACATCCCAGAGCTCGAACTCTCACCCCGGTCTCTGTCTCCTCCATAGTCCCCTCCGAACGATTGCAAACGCCGCCGTTGTGTCTCCGGGCTCTCCTCCAACGGCGAGGTGTACATGTCGCTGTTGAGCACCGAAGAGGACGGGATCTCGAGCTGGCTTAGATCAGATGTGTCCGCCGGCACCCCGTTGCCAGCATGGGGGTCGAGCTTGGTCATTGACAGTCCCGGCGGCGCGTGCACCTGCCGCGGTGCGGTCGGTCGTCGCGGCGAGCTCATGCTGGGGCACGGTGGGCGGGTGGACGGGTTAAGATCTGGAGGGCTTCGACGTATGGCGTTGCAGCTTTGCAGCTTTGCTGGATCCAGCGACTAGGTCGTCGTCTTGATCTTGAATGGCGAGCCGTGTATCAGGAGCGTTCCGATGGACCAGATATTGCTGCTGATCGCGGACGACAAGAGACCGGTCCTGAACGTCAATGCTCGCTGGCTAGCTAATACCGGTCGAACCCTCTGCCATCAGTCGCTGCCCTGTCGTCAAAGTCCGCGCCTTTGTCGTTAGGCCGCTGCTGCTGTTGTTGTTGTTGTATGCAGTGTATGCCCGATGTCGAAAGATGGATGAAGTACAACCACCGTCGCGGACGTGAACTGAACTGAACGACATGAATCACGGATGGAGGTTGTTTGCCGGTCATCTCCTGACGTAATGAGTGAGGCTCGGAGGGGGGTCAGATGTTGGTATTGTACATTTCTTGTCTTCAGCTACAATCGCACTGCAGGTGGCCACAGAGGACAGCAGCTGAGCGCATGCATCTGCTGGGCATGCAATGCCACAGCGTACAGCGAGCACGAGGTCATCTGCATGGTGTATGGTGTGGTATGGAGGCGAGCGAAATGGATGACAGCAAGTGGGATGTCGATCGCGCTGCTGAGCTTGTTGTCTTCCTACAACTTGCCGTCTCGAAAGAACCCATGCTCTTGATTGATCTCTCGGAACGCTCGAGAGCTAGAGTGCTGCGCCTGACTGTCTGATAGCAGGCTGACGAGACAAGACCACAGTGCCGGCGGCAGAGTGCAGAGTGCGGAGTAACACGCACGGGGCGACTGAAGCAGCACCGGCGGTTTAGAGTTCAGCAACTGCTTCGCATTCCACAGCGTACCCGTGACGCCTTGCTGCGATCGATGTGGGACGTGGGACCCCTCTTCTCGACGCGGGGAGAAGCTTATTGCTTATTGCCAGCTGACTTTGTGGGAAATGGACTGCCGCTGACCGCTGACTGTGGTTGACCCACGTCTGTGCAGGTTGTGGTTGTTCTCGATTGAGATGGCCCATATCGCAGACAAGTTCACTCAATCAAGTTATACCTGCAGCTCTTGACCGCCTTGAGAATCAGAAGCAGGCTGAGCGACTGGTCGACGGTGACTTGCTCATGCTATCGTCTGCTTCTGATGGGATGGGTCATGTACTGCTTATCTGTGTGAAAGGTCTTACCGAGCTCCGTCGTCTGCGGTAGATGGAGCTTTCAATCGATCAGACGACAGCGCTGAGGAGCATGAGGAGACATTTACTGCGAGAGGATGGCCAAATGTTTGTAACAAGTGGCTATCGACATATTGCACTTGGTTCAAAGTCCGGAGAGCGATATCCCTGTACTACTGCATCAGTGCATGTCAGTGAGAAGATGCGATTTCGGGTTAGCATCGAGGTAAGACCAGCCCGTTCGCAGTTCAGCAGCAAGCTCTGCTCATTCATGACACTGCCCAACAACACACAGACATAATACAGGATGGATGTTGACAAGAATACTAATGCACTATGAACCGAACCGATGTAGTGTGAACACGCACTGTCCTCCTCCGAGCTCGACATCCCGCTCTACGAACCAGCTCCGATCCTCCCAGCCCTCGACAATCCAGATGGCAACCAGTGACAGAGAGGGCTCGCTTTCCTGGCTTCAAATTGCCATTTTCCCAACCCTCCAGGCGGGTCAGCGAGCCGTACGAATAGCGAGCCGCCCGAGTTGCACACTGAGAGCGATGCAGCGTGCGCTGGCCACTGCCTACCCCCAAGCTATGGCGTCGCTCGGCCACTGCCTACCCCCAAGCTATGGCGTCGCTCGGCCACTGCCTACCCCCAAGCTATGGCGTCGCTCGGCCACCTCCCTTGGGCTGCCTGCCCTCGGTGGCCTCGCTACCTCAGCTTCGCAAACGGGTTCAATCCACTCCCCTGCCCCACCCCCACCCCCACCGGGGTCCTCTCACCCCCCTGCCTCTGGAACGCATTCCAGAACCTCAACGTCTCGTCCCCCGCGCCCGTGACGATCGTCTGCCCGTCCGGACTCATCGCGAGATACAGCACACGATACGTATGCCCCTGCAGCGAGGCGACCTGCGTCATAGACGGATACCGCCAGATGTGGATCTGGTTCTGCACCGGGCCAGCAGAGTACCCGTGCGTCGAGACGATCTCATTCGAGTTCCTAGACCACATGAGATTGCACACCTGCGACCCCGTGTCCCACTCGCTGACCAGCCCGCCAGTCAGGCTGTTCCAGAACCGAATTTTCTTGTCCGCTGTGCCTCCCCCAGACGCGAGCACGCCTCGCTGGTGCGGACTCCACGCGATAGCCTTGACTGCCGCACGGTGTTCGCCAAATCGCCAGGTTGGGCGCGCGTCCGTCCCGCCCCAGATGAAGAGCTTGTTGTCGTTGCCGCCGGACGCGAGCTGGTCCGTGTCCGGGTTCCATTTCAGGCCACACACCTCCTGCTTGTGGTGGCCCGAGAGGCGGCGGACAAAGTGGCTCGGGTCGCGCGTGTCGCGGTGCAGGATGGTGCGGTCGCGGGACCCAGAGGAGAGAATGTGGTTGTTCCATGCCAGGCAGCCTACGCGGCCAGTGTGGCCCGTCATAGTGCGGATGCGCTTGCAGTACTCGGCGTCCCAGATCTCCACGGTGCCCCTGTTTGTGCCGACTGCGAGGGTGCTGCCCCTGTTTGTCCACTCGAGGCCGGTGATGACGTCGGGGTACTCGTCTGCGCTGTCTCCGTTCGAGGCCAGGTCGCAAAGCTTTGTCACGCCGGATGTCTGCGCACTCCACAGGTACACGCAGCTGTTGAGCCCCACGCCGAGGACATTCGACTGCGACCACGACACGAGGTTGAGGTAAAAGTCGTCGGCGAGCTCGGGTGCGTCGAGCACTTTGAACGGCGTGCGGGAGACTTGCCGACCTGCCTTGCGCGGGCTGAGGAGCACGCTCTGTGTCGACCGGCCTACGGGGCTGAGGCTATACCGCTCGTGGCTCATGTCCTCGAGGTCGCCGTTGGTTATCTCTGACATGCGCTTGACTATCGGGGATTGGAAGTTGAGGATGCGCTTTTTGGAGGGTGTGGAGGGGGAGGAGGCTGTGAGTGGCGGGGAGTAGCCGGACTTGGATCGGCTGGGTGGTGTTGACGCGCCTACAGAGTTGGACGTCATGACCTGGGACTGGTGCGCGCGGTGCTGTGAGGATGACGGGCCAGCCCCTGGTGGCCGTGTGTGGCCTGATGTTGGTGTGGAGGGTGCGTGGAGGGGTAAAGGGGGTAGGTTGGAGGCGGGCGACACTTCGCGGTCAAGGCGGTCGGAGGCTACGCCGGGTGGTGGGTGGTGGTGTAATGGGGTTGTGCCGGCGCTTGAAGCTGACGGTGTGGGGTGGGTGGGTAGCGCGGCGGCGGCGGCGGCGTCGTACGAGTTCCCTGGCCTGTGTCCGTAGCGCACTGGGGATCCGTGTGGGCGGCGGCGGGCCGGGGAGGCCGAGCGAGAAGGGGAGAGGGGGACTGGGAGGAGCTCGTTCTTGAGCAGCTGGGTGAATGTGGCGTGGACTTGTTCTGCAAGTTAGCAATGGTCGGTGAGATCGGTCGAGTCAACAGGGAGCTTCGGTCGAGCAACGAGTCTCGATACACGAATAGAGAGAAAGCCTGGAGTAAAGGCCGGCTTCGACTGCACAAACCTGAAGCGGGACAATGAAAGCTCCAGGATGGAGGCATCGCACAGGAGGAGTGCTCCCTTGTGATCGAGGCGCCATCTCCATGTCCTCTGACGATGAACACTGCTCATGCCATCACCTCGTTGCAGAACAGACTCAACGCAGCCATCCAGAAGGACCAAGTACGAGATTCTGAGGCAGATGAGACGCCCCATAAGCAGGTCCTCTAGAGGATCATGAGACAGATCTCGAAGCCGATCCTCATCACAGACAGGCCACTCCACTCCACCCAGATAAACCCAGCCTCAAGTCCCACACTCACCCCGCCTCGCCTCCGCATCCGTCCCCTTTCCATACGAGTTCTTCCCTGCAGCCCTGGGCTTTGACGGCCCGTCAATGCGACCCTCGCCCTCTCCATACAGCTGGTACACTGTGTGCAGATCTGAGCCGTCTCGTGTGGGGATGAATCTGGTGTCAGCGAGAGACACTCGGGAGGACTTATGCTGCTGCTGTCCCACAATGACGATCAAATGGGAAGCAACGACAGCTGCTTGCCTCTCCTGCTGCGAACATGGAACAGTCAGAGTCCTGCGCAGGACTGCAACCGCGGTTACATTCTAAAAGGCAACTGAACCAGGTCCTGAACCCCCGATACCTTATGTGCGCTCGAGGAGCAACCACCAACCAGCCTTCTGCCAGACCACCAGGACCACAGCCAACCTTGACAATTTCTCCACCAACCTCCAACCAACCCCACAACCTCCGATAAGCCCAGCAACCCTCACCAAACCCAACCCAACAACCGTTGCCATTCCAATTGACCACAACCATCGCCAGACACTCACCGATCCCCATAGTCCCTCGGCGCCTTGGCCCACCGCTTCCCCCCCGAAACCGGACTCATCCCCCTCAGATTCCCCACCACATCGCCAAACACATCCCTCTCCACACTCCCTGCCCCCCGAACATGGGCATGGGCATGCTTCGACGGGCTCCGGGGCGGCGTCGACACGCTCGACCGCAGCCGGCGCGTGAACTCGGTGTCGTAGATGGACATGTGACCGGAGTAGAGTGCTTATGTCGACATGGGACCAGGATAGGCGACTTGGAGTGTTACAGCGTGGGATAGATACGATGTAAGAGGTGAGATGCGAGTCGCCAAGCCAGCTGCCAGCTGCCAGAGCTGCGAGGGGGTGTGAGCGTTGAGGTTGAGGTGCGGAGGAGGGGAGGGGGTTTGTTTTGATGCGGGGTGCCTGGTTGGGATTGCCTGATGGGAAATTGGTGATGGCGATGGCGAGGAGATGCAGAGTACAGGGGGGGTTGGACAACAGGATCAGGAGGCTGCAGGCGTGATGGAGAGGAATAGAGGGGAGGATAGGAGGAGAGGATGACAATGATGGAGAGGGGATGATGTGCTCGAGGACAAGGCAAGGAGGGACGAGGATGGGTGGTGATGGCGGGAGCAGATGTGCCTTCATTAGCACGGGATTCGTATTGAATGGTCGGGTAGTCTATAGCGGGAGCAGATTTGCAATAGCTTTAGTGTGTATTGTATATGTGGTTGTGTGTGTTATTGTTTTATGATCAGGGGCCAAGGTGTCAACAACATCGATGTGCTGTAAGCAAACCTCACTTCTGACATCTGTCATCGTCAAGAACAGTCCGACCTCTGCGCTACGTCTACTGCTCTGCCTGGGTTGATGCTTTGGCAGTCTGATACCTGCTTGCTTGTCATCTGTACTGTTGCGAGGATCAGAGCTACTGACTGACTGGAAAATCAGCAACACGCCCTTGAGGGCCCTGCCACATGCCACTGAGATCTTGCACAAAAGACGCCAGACGCTAAGGCTAACATGTCTATCATGCATGCAGTCAAGGAGTCAAGGAGAACACCCACTACCCACTACCACACCTCGCGACAGCAATGCGGCGCCCAGAGTATACACGCGAGGAACCCCAAACTCGTCATCTGGAACGAGAAAGCTGCGGTCAGCCACACCCTTGAGAGCTCAGCAGTTTCGCGCCGACCCACTCTGCCTCTCCACGACTGTGCTATACCGCGTCCCCGTGGGCTGGTGGTAGCTCGACGGCGCAGACTGCTCAAACTGCCGCTTTGCATAGTGGTAGAACCCCGGCTCGAGGCTGTCGTATGCGCGTGCGTAGAACTGGTGGTATGCGTAGATGTTGGCGGATTGCTCCCGCAGCGAGATGTTGCCCTGGGGTTCGTTTCTGTTTCTGTGGCTATTCCCATTACTGCTCTGGTGGGCGTTAGAGTCACTCTCGTTTCCCCAGTCGTCGTCTGTGAGTTCCGTCGCGAGGAGGTCGTAGTCTGATTCGGTGTAGGGTGTTGGAGACACTTGGGAGGTGGGGGAGGTGGGCGTGGGGAACTCAAGTGCGGCTGCGGTGGGTGGGGGTTGGGGTATGGAGATTGGCGAGGGTAGTGGGCTGGGCATTTGCAAGCAGCCTGGTCTTGATGAGCTTGAGGTTGGTAGTGAAGACGTCGATAGCAGCGATGTCGACCTCTTGGGTAGCGTATGGTTTGCAACGGGATTCGTAGGCAGCATATGACCGCCAACAGGCGCAGACATAGGAGTCCGTCGCTTGCTCGCAGCGCCCGCTGCGCCCGTGTCGATGTTGGGCAGCTTTCGCTTCTTGCGCAGGAAGTTGAGGCTCTGCGACCGTCGGATGAGCTTGCGGGGGGAGGTCATGGAGTCAGTGCTGGATAGGTACTGTAGAGGATTGTAGATGTATAGCATAGCAATGCTGATGATGAGCGGTCTATACGACCCGGCGCCCATCACATACTGTACAGTATGTCGAGTGCGATCGTCCATGACAGGTAGGTCAGTGCGGGTCGGGCTATTGTGGTGCTGCGGCGTGTACAGACATATACTGTACAGTACCAACTGATTGAGGTACCATGCAGGCGCGAGACTCAGAGACGTTGTATGGAGATGACATGTCTTCTGGCTTCTGGAGCGTTGTTGACGGTGCTGTCGTTGCTTATGAAAGTGCCACAGGAACCACAGCAAACGTCTACTCAGCGTGACTTTTAGTCCTCCAGGACGAGAATGGCGATGCTCATACTGTACAATGCTCGCGATCAGTTGTGCTTTCTACATCGGCCATCTGCATGTTATCCATAACAAGGAAACGCTTCTGCGTTAGATGTATGCGTAGGAAGTGGAGCAAGGAGGGCACTGCTGCTGCTGGTGGGCTCTTGGACATAAGGTGCGATACAGTAGTTTGAGCACTTTTACAGTAGCTGCGTTTCAGTCACCACTATTAGTGCACTACAACAGCAACGTCCCTGCCCCGAGTAGTCGAGAGAGTCATGCACCTCCGACACTGCCAGCCTCAAGAGCTCAATGAGATATGGGATATGGCCTGCTACTTTATACGCTGCGCTGGGTTCAGCAGCGGTGTGTTCCACGACATCCAAAACCATACTGTACTTGTCCTCGGCGGTCGGTTTGTGCCACAACCTGTAAAACTGATTTGACTCTAGACCCAGAACATGCAGGACCTTTCCTCGACATTATCCACAACTTCAGCATACTCTTCACAAGCAGTGCTTCACACGCCATGATATTCCACCTATGCATTGATGCGTAACGTGGTACAACAACAGCCAACACAAGACCGGGAAGTGAAGAAAATCGCCCCCTCCCCCCAGCACCACAAGACGCCATTACAAGGCCGCCCAGTACAAAGCTGCTCTGCCGGCCCTACGCATACTCCAAGCACCAGGTACACATCCACCCCCACCCGCCGTGGACTGGCACAGTGTGGCATAGAACTGGTGTCAGCTACGTTCCGCAGGGCAGGTCGTGCACTATCTGGTACAGTATCATTCTGCCCATGCTTTTGCTGGTGCTGCGACTTCCGATTAGATCTTTAATCACAACAACTCCTTTCCAATGGCCATCACTGCAGATACCACCCACGTCGATATTTTCAGCTTCCCATGTTCCAATCGCCCTCTTTCTCGCAAGGCGTCACCCACAAAGTCTAGTGCCGCGACACTACCCCGCACAGCACACCACTACTGTATCCCAACCCCTCGAAGTCACTCCCCCCCCTCACCCCCGCCACTCAGCCTACACAATCGCGGCATTGGCAGCCCCATCTCCTATCGTCAGCCGTGTGTCATACCCTCCCCACACCTCGCGGAAACTCCTATCCCGCATGTGTGGCTCGCTGTCGAGCTTCGAGTCGAGGGCGATCTCCATGCCCGCGAGGTGGAGCTGGATGGGGTATGGGAGGAAGTATTGCAGGACGGTGAGGGCGGAGCTGAGCATTGCGTCTGAGTCTGAGTGGGCTGGGGCTGATATCTGAGTGGGCTGATGCTGTTGAATGGGTGGGCTGGGGCTAGTGAGAGTGAGGGGTAGCGTGTGTATAGAGAGCTGGTCAGTCACGGCCCGTGTCAGGAGTGGGGAGTTAGTCAAGGCCTTTATATCTACACTAACAGCATTGTCAGTGGGCCGGCCCTGCACTGCGTTCTTGGATGCCATTGTTCTGTGCCGGAGTACAGATGAGTGCCGGGTAGTGTAGCCAGTGCAGAGCAGATCGTATGTCCTCGTCGTGCCTCCGCTTCTTGGCGTTTGCGCTTCCGTCTATCACAGTTCACTTGTCTTGGTACCCATTGCCCATTGTGCGATGGCGTCGGAGATGAGGGATGAGGGATGTGCGGTATACTGTACAGTACTGTACGGATTTGATCGAGTTTCATGTACGGAGATGAGCACAGGCCTCCTAGCTCCTAGTCGTGGTCCGAAAGTATGCACAGAGAGAGAGAAGTCTAGAGAGATCCGTGAGAGGACGGAAGGCGAGATCAAAGACGATGCTCTGAGCACGGACGTTGTGGTGATGGCTCGTGCTTGTGGCGCTGGCCTTTGTTGGTGCTTTTGGCGGAACTGCTTCTGAGGACATTGTTCTGGGTTCAAGCCATACTGTACATGAAGCTACAGCTTCATCCTGGCAACTCGTTCTGGTGCGCTGGTGCGTTGCTATCGAACAGTTTCTTGACAACGTGAGGTCATGCGTTGTTGTACAGGAAAGTTATGGGTCATCGCGATGCTCACGCAAGTGACCCCTCGCAATGAAGACTGCAGTCGAGATCACACAATGCTCGATTTCTGTCATACATATCGGGATTGGTGATCACTACTGTAACCTCCGAGTAGAATGACACGACCCGTTGTAAAGAGCCAGCCAGACATTGCAACTGACGATCACCGTAGCTCGAAGCTCTCCGTCATACAGTACTGACTGACACGACCTTCGATACCCGTGGACGAGGGTCACGTCGTGAATCGTCCTCACCCGTGTACTCCTACTGCCGCCCTCATGTCGCACTCAGCGTTGTCCTCACATGTCAGCCCCCACAGCAACTGCTCCAGTACTCACTCCATCCTCGCACCTCATAATACGAAGAGCACCCTTGCAAGACATACGCATACATAGGCAGGAGCAGACACTACTTCCCAGCACACCTCCCAGCACACCTCCCAGCACACTTCCCAGCACACCTCCCAGCACACCTCCCAGCACACCTCCCAGCACACCTCCCAGCACACCTCCCAGCACACCTCCCAGCACACCTCCCAGCACACCTCCCAGCACACGCCCTACTCCATTGCAATCATAGCAAGGGGCACGCCTACCCGTAGACGAGCACACGACCTGCTACAGGCCACGAGCACGACCTGCTACAGGCCACGAGCACGACCTACTCCATAGCCACGTCGCCCGCATTATCAGTCTTGGCATACGCCTCGAGCTGCGCGTCGAGGTCCTCCTCGGTCGCGGGGCCGCGCCTGGCCCTAGGTGCAGGCTTGCCTCCGCGTCTGGCGTCAGACAGAGTTCTGCATCGGTGCCTGGAGTGATCACACAAAGGCCCAATCTACCACCAAAGAGGCCTTGAGGAGTCTCACACGCTCCTATTGCTTCACTGCTCCAAGCACACTCACCCTCCTCGGCCACGCTCGCTGCGCTCGCTTCCACGGCCCCCACGAGCCGGTCGGTCCCCACGACCACGAGCGCCGCGCTCGCCCCCGATGCGCTCTTGCAAGGAGCCACCTGCCAGGCGGTCGAGGAGGGACCCGCTTGCCTGCTGCTTCGGTGGGGGTGGACGTGCGGGGGCGATGAGCTTGATCGAGATGGTTTGGCCTGGTGTCAGCGGGTCCTCCTCATGAAACGTCTCCTTCCAGCGGACTGTTCAGCCTCGCATCGATCGCTCTCGATCAGCAGAGTACTATCATGCTCTCTGCTTGTCATCTCATCTTACAGCCTCTTGGCATTCCCCCTCTCGTCTTGTCTCACTCGCCTGCCTCATACCCTCTATCCCTTTCTTTCTTCCCAGCTTCTTCAGATGTCCCTCGTGTTCCTCTGGAAATCGCCGTTGCCTCGCCTCTCATTGCTTCTCTTCCTCTTTCCCACGTCCATTCTCGCATGTCTCCCATTTCGCTCCCTCCACATACAGGGGTTCATCGGACCCAAGCAAGGACCCACCCTTGGTCATCGCGCCGTCAAACTTGTTGATCGCGGCCTTGGCCTGCTGTGCGGAGGCGTATTCGATCGTCGCGTTGCCCGTGCTGCGTCCGGAGCGGTCGTACTCTGGGAGTCAGCACAGTCACAATCAGACTTCTTTCCAGACTGGCTGCCCTCGCGCAAACATCAATCCAGAGTCCACTCACGTATGATATAGAAGTAAGATACGGCGTGAGCTCAGGTCCATACTTCCTTGATCCCAGGTTCCGGGTCAGACGCTTACGTGGATTGTTGGGCCCTGCACTATCGTGCCGGCCTGTGAGAAGATCACCTGGGGTCAGATATAAACTCTGGACCACCTCCACACTTCTACCCACCTGCAGATCCTCAGCGGTCACCTCGTAGTGGATGCCAGTGACCATGATCCGCGGGGACGCGCCGATGAACTCTTGCGCCGGCCCACGGCGCTCGCGGTTGTCCCTCCGCTCGCCGCCGCCACCACGCCTTCCCGGCCCCTCGTACGCGTCGTGGACCCACCGCTCGTCCGTGGAGCGCGGGGGAGGGCGCTGAAGTTAGTCGCGTCAAACCATCGACATACGGAGTACGGCTCGGCGCCCTGCCTGTCGCGCGAGACGCGGGGCTTGCGGTCGGCGCCGTTGCCAACGCTGCGGCGGGGGGCCTTCTTCGGGATGAGCTCGTCGAGGGGCTTGTCGATGTCCATGGTGCGGGAGTGAGTGATGAGCTTTGAGACGAGTGGTCGTTGGATCTGAGTTGTGTCGGTGTCGATGGAATGCACAACGGGATCAATGATGTCGTGTTGTATCGGCTGTGCCTGATCCCCCCCCCCCCCCCCCCACTCGCGTGTGATATTTCCATCACCCGGCTGTTTGTTGTGATCGCATCGAGCGCATCATCGACCTTGTGCGTGTTCTCACTACTCATCCTCGCTCGCATCTCTCGTCATGGAAGGCGGAGGGCCCCTGGCGTCGGGATCAGGATCAGGCTCGGGGGATGCGCCTGCAGAGGCGAGGCAGGAGGCGACAACGTCCGCAACGCCGACAGTGAATGGAGGGGAGGCGGTCGCGAATGAGGCAGGGTCGGGAGTGGATGGGACACCAGCAACGACGAACGGAGACCCAGCAGTGCCAGTGAAGAGGGGAAGAGGACGCCCACGCAAACCCAGACCACCAGTCGACCCGAATGCACCTCCCAAGAAGCGCGGAAGACCACCAAAACCCAAGCCGCCTGTGGATCCGAACGCACCGCCCAAGAAGCGTGGGCGGCCGCCAAAGCCCAAGCCACCTGTTGATCCCAATGCTCCACCGAAGAAGAGGGGCCGGCCGCCAAAGCCAAAGCCGCCAGTGGACCCCAACGCACCTCCGAAGAAGAGGGGGCGACCGCCGAAGCCGAAACCACCTGTGGATCCGAACGCACCGCCAAAGCGGAGGGGCAGGCCGCCGAAACCCAAGCCGGAGGGGGAGGCGGCTGTGAAGGTCCCGAAGCGGCGGGGAAGGCCACCAAAGCCCAAGCCGGTGGTGGAGGAGGACTCTGAGGAGGAGGAGGAGGAGGAGATCGAGCTCGAGAGTGAGGGGGAGGGAGATGAGAGTACTGAGAGTGAGGAGGAGGTGGAGGGGGATGAGGAAGAAGGGGACGAGCCGGAGGCGGGGGATGAAGGGGATGAGGGTGCTGGGGAGGGAGAGGGAGCTGAAGAGTCTGCACCGGGCGAGGAGGGAGGTCCCATGGACATCGACGGAGCAGCACCACGGTCCCCGACTCAGGCGGTGGGCACGTCTCAGGCCCGACTCACACCCACACCCACACCCCGGCGCATGGATGACATCAAGCGGCCATCGTCGTCAGCTGTCAAGTCGGCTAAGCGCGTCGCCGAGTCACTACAAGCAGCAGGGGGGTCGCGCAAACGCCCGAGGAAGAGCGACCTCATCTCCTTCGACGAGGATGTGTTCGGCTCCAAGTCGCCAGCCACGATCTCGACAGAGGACTTCCGCGCGAACGAGAGGTTGCGAAAACAACGAGAGGCACGCAACTTCACATTCGAGGGGGATGCGAGTGCGCCTCGTCAGACGAGGAGTGGGCGGGTGGTCGCGGCCAAGGGGGATGAGTATGGTGCGGACTTGCCTGGGTTGGAGGCCGAGCCGGAGGGGGAGGACGGCGCTGTTATGGAGGAGGTGGCAGAGGTAGTGGAAGTGGCAGTGGAGGAGGAATTGGCAGTGCCAGACGTTGAAGAGGAGGTGGTCGTGGCCCAGGTGGCTGTGCCGGAGGTGGTGAAGAAGGCCAAGGCCAAGGCGTCTGGGGCAGCAAAAGCCACAGCACGTGCAGGTGCAGAGGTAGCCGTGGCTGCAGAAGCAGACGACGACGAGGACGAGCTCCGCATCGCCGGTCTCGACGTCTCAGTAGAGCCAGAAGCCCCTGCGACTGAGATGGAGCCGATTCCAGATGGAGCGAGGCCCCACGTATCCCGAATACTGCGTATCCTCACTGGGCAGGAGCACGCCGTCGTTGGGGACGACAGCGAGGCTCTCAAGGGGCTGGTGTCGCTCCTCAGCGGGACGGTGGAGCGTGGCGAGGGCAACAGTGCGTTAGTCACTGGTCCACGAGGCGTTGGAAAGTCGATGGTGAGTGTTGTGCATTGGGCTGTCATGCTTTGTGCTGTCGTGCATTGCTCATTGTGCATCTGCTATGCACTGAGTGACTGTGTTGTACGAGACTGTACTTTGCTGCACTTGCATTGACAACACTTGCTGACTACAGACCGTCGAACGCGCCCTCGAACAACTCCCAACAACACCCACGACCGCACCCATCGTCGTCCGCCTCTCCGGCCTCGCACAGACAGACGACCGCCGCGCGATCCGCGAGATGGGCCGCCAAATCGCCCTAGCAGAGGGCAGGGCTATTGCCGAGAAAGACGACGATGCCGAGGCAGCCGCTGACGCGGACCACGCTCCCACCACCCTCCCCTCGCACCTCCTCGCGCTGCTCACGCAACCCTCGCCACGCGCCATCATCGTCATTATCGACGAGTTCGACCTCTTCACCGAGCACGCGCGCCAGGCGCTCCTATACTGCCTCCTTGACGTGGTGCAGAGCGTGCAGACTGGTCCTGTGGAGAGCACGCCGCGCGGTGTGGCTGTGATCGGCGTCACGTGCCGCGTGGACACGCTGCTGCTCCTCGAGAAGCGGGTCAAGTCGCGCTTCTCGCACCGCGTGTGGCGGGTGCCGTCGCCGCTGTCCGAGGGCGGGGTGGGGTGGAAGGCGTTGCTGAATGCTGCGCTGATGCCGTGGGATGAGGAGGCGGAGGGGGACGAGGAGGTGCGGGAGTGGATGGGCGACTGGGCGTTTGCGATTGATGTGAGTGGCGGCGTAGGAGCAAGACTGGGTCGCGGGGGAGGCATGCTGATGACAGATGCTGCTCAAGCACGAGAAGGTTGTTGCTGCACTGGAGCGTCTGTCTGGTCTGACTACGGACGTTAGGTTGCTATACCGGCCATTCGTGAGTGTCTAGACTCGCTGCTTGAGCTTCTCTTCCTTCTCTCTTGCCGGCTGGAGATGAGTTTCTGCATCCTGTTCCTCGTCTTACCGAGCTCTCTCGCCTGTTCCTCGTCTTACCGAGCTCTCTCGGTTCGGATATGCCCGTTTCCTTTCCACTTGTCCGCTCTTAGAGCTCGCTGACGCCAGATCACCCCCATCACCTCCATCCTCAACAACACCCTCGACTTCATCTCCGTGCCGGGCCTCTGCGCCTCAATCCGCACCCAGCTCGAGCTCTCGGGTTGGTCCACCGGCGTCCCACCAGGCAAGTCGACCAACCCCACAGCCGCAACCCAGGGGAAGCTCCGCGGCCTCCCCCACCCGACCCTTGGCGTCCTCATCGTCGCCAAGCACCTCTCGTACGCTGGTCGGGCCGAGTTTTCTCTCGCCCAGATCGAGGACGAGTACCTCCGTTTCGCGAGGCTGCGCCTAGTGGGATCAGGGAGGCAGCGGTGGCCCCTCGAGCTTCTGAAACGCGGGTTTGAGCACGCACGCGCACTCGGCCTCATCGCGCCAGCTGCACCGCCTGGCCGGGCAGGGGCGGGGCGGTTCTCGAAAGTGAGGCTGGGGATCAGTCCGCAGGATATTGTGGCGTTCTTCCGTGCCGAGGGGGGGAGGGAGCTCGGGCCGGAGTTGGTGGGGTGGGGGAGGTTGGCGGGTGCGCATGCGTGAGCGCAGCGGAGTGCGCACGCGTAGCGTGTGCTCGTAGCGAGCGTAGCATGCGCTCGTCACTAGTGCTGGGATTAGAGATTTCACAAGCCTGCTCTGTTCGACACGGTTGAGGGCGTGCACGTCGTCAAGCATTGGTGATCGTTCGCCTCGCATTTGTGATTGCGGGTTCTTATGTTGTATATTGTGTGATGATGTACGTGTCATGACTACCTCGTCCAGACCTTGATGTCAAGCTCTTTGCCTATCTGCCGTCTCCTGCACCTATCCGTAGCGGCTGTGACAGCGAACAAAGTGTACCTTCTGTGTATCCGTGGAGGGCTTATCGTAGCCGATGTACTGTTCGGTTCACGCTGTGCATTGCGTGCATCCTTCACCTGCTCGATATCGACCTGATCCATATCACTCAAAGTCATCTGTAAGCAACGAACCTTTTGAAGCCAGCCCCACCCCTCTTTCCTCTGTACCGGTTCAGTCATCGGACATGGCACAAGTTGAATCCCAGGTCGCACTGATACCGACGTTGATGCACTTTCCAGGGACCTATGCCATATATCCACTGTTTGTTGCGAGATCTCAAGCTGAGAGCGAATAGAGGCACTCATAGCCTCCTCACAAGGCTTGTAGTTCTCCCGCGGGTGTGGTTGTATAGCAGGATTTATGAGGTGCACACCCAAGCCCTGTCACCGACCAGCTGGCGATATTGCTTGAGCACCTGACACATTGTCACAGACATTCCTGCGCGCCTCCCGCCTGATGTGATGCGTGCATGCCATTATAACCTCTATACTCTACTCCTTGATCCCATACTCGGCGCGGTACGCCTCGATCCGCTTCACCTGCTCCTCGTACCCGCCCTTGGCCTTGAGGTAGGCGATGATGTCCGTGACCGCGATGATCGGCACGACGGGGACACCAAACTCCTTCTCGATCTCCTGCGCCGTCGATGTCTCGCCCTTGCCCCGCTCCTGGCGGTCCACGAGCTGCACGATGCCGACGAGCTGGGCGCCTTCTTGCGCCTTGAGAATGGCGATGGCCTCGCGGATCGCAGTGCCGGCTGTCATCACGTCGTCGATGAGGACGACGCGCTTGTTCGCCATGGGTGCGCCTGCCATCATGCCGCCTTCGCCGTGCTGGGGTCAGCGAAGCGAGACATTGCGAGCTGGACGTGCGGAGCACGGGCAGCGAGTGGCAGAGGGTACTGGCAGCTCTTGAATTAGTTCTCGGCGCGCGTCTGAGCAGCCATTGGAGCTCCCACTGCATCACCGGACCAGCTTTAAACCTGCATCCTCTTCGAACAATGACCTCTGCGCTCCGCGCTCGCTCCGCTCGCATGGAGCCCACTCACATCCTTCTTCTCCTTCCTGTTGTAGCAGTACGCCTTCTTGACCCCCTTGTTCGCCAGCGCCACAGTCGTCACCGCCGCAAGCGGGATACCCTTGTACGCCGGACCGAACAGCACATCAAAGTCCGGGATCGAGCTCTGCAGCGTCGCAGCAAACGCCTCAGCCGTGGCCGACAGCAGATCGCCGTCGTACAACAATCCCGTGTTGAAGAAGTACGGCGACTTTCTGCCCGACTTGAGCGTGTAGTCGCCGAAGAGGAGGACGCCCGACTTGATCGTCTCTTCAATGAAGTGGGTCTTGAAGTCGGTGCTTGCCATTGTGTGTGGAGAGGACAAGGTTGGGAATGAAAACGGAAGAGAGGACGAGGTAGCGAGGAGAGTAAGTAGGTAGCACCAGCGCTTTTCGCGACAATCTCTCGATCTTAAGCCAGGGCTGATAAAAGATCTCTCACAAGTCGGTCACCTCCTACAGCGGATATTCGGTACTCCGGTGTGAGCCATGTGGTTATCACGTGCACTCTCTCTCCTGATTCTGATTACGTTATCTGTACTTTGGCCACCACGTGGCTTTCGCGTGGACCGCTGCCACGTGACCCACCCCGCCCGCAAAGTGCCACACCACCCCCCACAACGCCGCCACAAACTCCGACGATTTGCCCCCGTTCGACACTGCCCAATTCCCCTCCCACTGCCTCCGTCCCCTCGCTGCTGCTGCTGGCTACCAAAACGTCGTCCGCAACTCCCATCTTCTGTGTTCGACATCGACCATGGGTATCAGCCGTACGTCACGCACGAAGCGTTCCGCGTCGGGCGCGCGCCGCGCCCACTACCGCAAGAAGAGAAAGTTCGAGCTCGGCCGTCAGCCCGCGATGACCAAGCTCAACATCACCGGCGAGAAGCGCATCCACACTGTCCGCACCCGTGGTGGTAACACAAAGTACCGTGCCCTCCGTCTCAACTCTGGCAACTTTGCCTGGGGCTCGGAGGCGATCACCCGCAAGGCCCGTATCCTCGCTGTTGTGAGTGTAGCGTTGGAGGGAACAGAAAAGGGGAGATGGGATGGGCATGGTCTGGCGTGGGGAGACATGGGTGGAGATGGGGAGATGGGGAGATGGGGAGAATTTGTCGTGTGGTCGACGAGAGAGGTTACCAGAGTACCATGCCCATGCCCAACCTGCTTGACTGCTTGATTCTGCCTCTTAGTCGTCACCTGTATGTCGCTAACATCCCCCTAGAAGTACAACACCACCAACAACGAGCTGCTCCGTACCCAGACCCTGGTCAAGTCGTGCATCGTCGAGATCGACGCCAACCCCTTCACCTCGTGGTACGAGTCCCACTACGCCCAGAAGATTGTTGCCGCCAAGGCCACCGACGCCCCCGTCGCCGAGGAGGCCGCCGTCAAGAAGTCGAACCACGTTGAGCGTATCCTTGCCGAGCGCAAGAAGGACGCCAAGATCGACTCGCACCTCAACCAGTCCTTCCGTGCCGGTCGTCTTCTTGCCATCATCACCTCGCGTCCCGGCCAGTCCGGCCGTGCCGACGGCTACATCCTTGAGGGCAAGGAGCTCGAGTTCTACCAGAAGAAGCTCCAGACCCGCAAGCAGAAGCACGCTGCCTAAGCTGTGTGTTTCTGTATGAGGGTGGGGATGCTGCTTGTACGAGTGGGATGGATCATATGCGCATAAAACCGCAGGCCGCGACGAGAGCGTGGTCGGCGTCATGGGATGCATTGCATCGTCTAGCTTGGGTTGGGGTCTGGCTGACGTACTGATTGTGGCATGGAGTTTGGAGGAAGGCACTTGACTGAGGATGGGCATACCTGACCGAGGACTTTAGCCTGATCATCGACAATATTGATGTTCGCGTCAGCCACCAGTCAGCGATTCCGCAGGTCAGGCGCCAGACGGCTAACGGCCCAGATCTTGATTGCTCACAGCGTTTGCGCGAACTGGCGGAAACGTCGGAAGACGGGACAGCCTGGGTGAGGAAGTTTCCTCACCAATCGAGGTTCTCTGCAACAAATTTCTACTATCTGACAGCCAAGTTCTGACGCGAACGCACACACTTTGTCCTATGTTAAGACTGATGGAAGTCAACATACACTCATAAAGGTACGTACAGTTGGGTCGACAACACGGACTGTTGTGGCTGCCAGCTTGTTGGCTGCTGTCTATCTGCGTCAGTGTCAAAGACAACTTCCTCGTCAACAATCCTCAGCACCTCCGGATAGCGATGCTATCATTGACACTCTGCTCACCAGCAGCAAAATGAAGGAACGATACCTTGGCTTACGAGACATCAGATTGTGGTTAACAATCCGACAAGCCTGACTGGACCCGGGCCAGAGGCAGGTAGGACCAACATAGCAGCCCACTAGCACAAGTCATGGCCGTACCATCTATCGGTGCCCTAATGTCCAACGCTCGTGGAGACCACAGTGCTTCTAGCGATGCAAAGCTACAGTAGAAGAATAACACCAAGTATGATGGGTCAGTCAACGACAACAAATGAGAGTCGACACCTTCGGTGTACTCCTCACCCATGCCGATCTCCATGCACACTGCATGCTCTAGGGTATAGCGTACAACACAGTACAATACACATCGCCCGCCTACACCGCCTACAGGAGAGTGTTGCTTGACAATCGTTAGCCCGACAAGTGTATCTCGACATATCGTCACACATGGGGGTATGCCTTCGACCCAAGAAGGTCCACAATCACTGACAGCCCAACAAGCACCAACATCACCACCAAAGTCCACTCCGCCTCGAGACCAAACCCACGCTCCTACGCAGTGACGCCCGGCGCCAGCGTAGGAAGAGCAAGGGGCACCGGCCCGGGCTTGCTCACACTCCCCATACGCTGTGGCGCAATACTTGTCTGTGGGGGACGCGGCCTGGCAGCCAGAGCCTTGGTGAGGAGGTCCCCCATCGAGATCTGCTCGTACGTCGTCGTACGCCACACGCTCGGGAACGGCGCTGCGGGTTCCGGGCGCGGTGCGATGGGCCTGAAGGACGCAGCACATCGGTCGCCAGCGATACGCGTGGCCCGCACGAGCTCCTCCATCTCCCTCGCGCCGTCCTCGTCGAAGCGCAGCCCCTCCTCCTCGAGGTTGGCGCGGCGCTTCTTCTTCTTGTCGAGGAGAAGCTTGTCCTTGACTTTGGGCTGGGGCTCCTTGAAGTTGGGGTTGTGGGCCCTCTGCCACTCGATGAAGAGCTCGTCGTACGGGCGCGTACGGCCCTGCACGGCGCGCTTGGCGCCGACAGTGTGCGTCTTGCACGTGAGCGAGCGCGAGCAGGGGAGGCCCTTGTCGTTTATGACACCGCACTGGCGGTCGTAGTCGAGGGGGTTGTTCACTGCGGTCAGCAAAAGCCAGATGTACTGTTGTATCGAGAGCTGGGACTCACGCCTGGCGCGCCGCCTCTCTGCCGCACGCAGCTTCTCCTCCTCCTTTGCTGCGCGCTTCTTGAGCCGCTCCCTCTCCTTGAGGAGCTTCTTGATCTCGCTCTTCTTGAGCCCCTTGTACGACGATAGATCGAGCTCCTCGTCGCTGCCCAGCTCTGGGAGTGTGATGCGCGCGCGCTTTTTGCTCGGGCTGGCGTCGGGAGACTCCTCTGGGACGTCAGCAAAGCTCTCCCATACTACTACTCACCCTCGCTTGCTCGCCTCTTCTTCCCATTGTCCTTCTTGACATCCTTGGCCGCCTTCTTGACCGTCAGTGGCACGCCGTCGAGCACATGCTCGCAGATACCTGTGGCTCATCAGTATCCGCCACTAACACTCGCCACAACGACTCACGCTTGTGCTCTGCGGCAGCCCACTCGAGCACCGCCCTTCCACAGCGCCCACAGCGCATTACCGCCCGCCCGGGCTCGCTGCTCTCGCCCGCGAGCGGCTGCGCGCCGTACATGTGCATGTCGCGCTCGGGCAGAAAGTCCCCCGGCGGGCGCGGATGCGGGCCGACAGCATCATCCAGAGGTGGAGTCGGCTCCGTCTCAAAGCTAAACGCCGGGCGGGAAGGGGACGTCGCCGCCCGCAGTTTGAGCGGCATCGCGCGCTCACTGCTGGTGTTGTTGCAGTGGCAGCTGGCCTACAGAGATAAGAGATGTGAAGAGTGGTGATGAGATGTGGCGGTAGGCAAAGTCGGCGACAACCGAGAAACGTTGCTCGTCGCCTCTGTGACTTTCGCTCGCTCTTCTTGCTGCTCGAGTGCCCGTGCTCTTGCTCGCTGCTGTTCCTGCTGCCCTTGCTGTCACCACCGGCCTCGATGAGCAGACTGGACTTGGAGGTCATCGACAACGGCAACGGCGGCGGCGGCGGCGGCGAGCGACGGTGAGCAGCTAGCGATGTGCCACATCATTTCTTATCACCCGGCTACATCCGTAGGCACCCGTTTGTGGTTTCTGTTGTTGTGTTGTGTTTCATCTGCGATCGCACAATGGCAGCAATGTTCGCCATAACAGCAGCAGAGGCAGCATGCATGCATGCATGCATGGGATGGGAGCAGGGGTGCGCTCGGAGACGGCGTGGGCGACGCGGTGCATGGCGAGCTCGATGCGGAGAGTGACGACGACATTGTAGTGGGATACGTTGCTTTCCCACCAGGGGTGGAATTGTCTCGAAAGTGTGGCGGCGGGAGGTGTCTGTCCCACGGATCGCTGCTGTTCTCTCTTCAACTCCTCACATTTCTCATCTTCGCCTCAGCATCTGTGATACCCTAGAGCCCTCATCGATAACTCTCTTGCTCAGTACACTCGCCATGTTCGTCCCCTTCCTCGCTGCGGGCCTGTCCCTCCTTTCGGCTGTGGCTGGTGAGTGGTGAATTGCACAGCAGGAGAGTTGGTGGGCACCATTGCAGTTCTGCAGTCGCCCGTCTGTATTCGCAATGCCATCGCCCACAGGCGACTGCCTGGCCTCTGCTCTGTCTTCGATGATTCTGCGCTTGCATCAGCCTCTGTGTGTCGCGATACTAACTACAGCCGACATCGTCATCACCAACCCCCACGCCGGGACGACGTGGTACTACAACAACACCGTCGCGCTCAACTGGACCGCCGCGCCGACTGACCCTCCCGTCTTCCGTGTCTTCCTCTCCAACAACGACATCAACCCCACCTACGGTCCCCAGGAGGTCCTCCAGGAGGGTGAGTATCTATATGCTCACCAGCTCACAGCCCTGGCTGCTCGTCCTAACGTGGACTCTTAACTAACGCTACCCAGTCCCTACCCAGAACCTCCAGTTTGGCCTCCTCCTCCCCGGCGTGTCCGAGGCAGAGGGCTACGTCGTGACCTTTGTGAACACGACCAACACGACGCAGGAGTACGCCCGCTCCGAGAAGTTCAAGATCGAGCCGGGAATCTGTGCGTAGACTCCAACCCATGGTGCCAGCTAATGCTCTCAGTCCCCTCGTCGTCCAGCTCGCGCCCCGCTAGCACTGGTGCGGCCACTTCTACGTCGGCGCAGTACGTCCCCAACGCTGGAGGGTGAGTGCTCCGTCTTCTGCGGTCTTGTTACGCAGTCGTGTGCTGGTGCTGCCTGCACTGTGCTTCCTCGCAATGCCCTCGTGCACGGTGCTCTTTGCAAATCCACCCCTCGTGACACCTTGGGCTCCCACTGACCACAGCGCATCCTCGGCCGCCCCCTCGAACCCCTTCGCAGCGTCTAGCAGCGCCGCAGCGGGTGCCAACGGGCCCAAGAGCAGTGCCAGTCGTGCCGTTGCGCCCATCGCGGCTGTTGTCCTTGCAGCTGTTGGGGGCGCCATGGCCCTCTAAGCTGAGCTCGGACCTCGGTCTGACGACACATCTGAATGGACTCTTCCTCACTCTCACACTCCTTAATACAGCGTAGGTAATTGTGCAGCATGCAAGCGTCAAGTCGTAAGATTCGATGTACTACTCGTGCCAAATGTGACGCTGTGCTATTCATGGATAGCCTGTCAGCAGCAACGTCCTCATCGTAGCCGTCTCTGACAATCTGACGACGATCACCAGCAAGATCTTCGCCGATCCGCCAACAATATGCACATCATATGCACATCAAAATGTTCCTCCTTTCAAAGACCACTTGAACACAACCAGCGAGAGGCTGTTTCAGTGACCGAGGCTGAGGGTGTGGTTCCACCAAGCCGCCTCTTCAGCTGTCGATTTCGATCCTTTCGATGCTGGGTCACTCTGAGCTTGACTTGCTGCCTGACTTTGTCGAGTTATGGTGTCGTTCATTGACATTGCGGCCGATTGTGTTTCTACATGGTACATCAGCACACCTATGATACAGTCCTGCCCCCACTACTACGGGTCGCCTCCTCGCACAGCTTCGCCGCAGCTCGTCACGCTCGCTCTAGTACTGATCCACGTCCATCCTCTCCACCGCAGCCCGCGCCTCAGCCGCATCCTGCGCGTTGAGCGACTGCCTCGCACTCCGGCGCGTAGTCAGCCCTTGGGGGGTAGTGGGCGCGTTCTTGCCCGTGAGCCGTGGCTGAGGCGGAGTAGGAGTCGGCACCGGTGCAGCCCCTCGCACGGGCGACTGGTGCGGCGGCGCATGGTACTCCTGCTGGTGCTGATGTTGCTCCTCCACCTGTTGCGGCTTCGGCACAGGTCCCCTCGGGTGTGTGTTTGGTGGCCGCTTGACCACCGCACCTGGAAATTGGGGGTTCATAGACGGCACGAGTGGTGGGAGGTCCTCGGGTGCATGGGAGAGATCCACTGTGTCCTCTGATGCTGCCGCTGGGCGTGGTGCGTCGCCGTGCATGTGTGCTTCGTCTGCAGCCGCTTTCGCCTTGCGCTGGGCCAGGGCTTCAGAGATCGGGATGGGGAGGGGCACGACGTCTGGTGTCAGCGGTGCTGGCGCTTGTACTGCGATGATGGCGGGAGCCGCAAGCTCAGGGAGAAGATTACGCATCTTTGGCACGAGTGCCTCTGGGCGATTCTGACGATACTAGTGGTTTTCATCATGCTTGCGAGGTTGTGATTGGGATCAGTTTGGGACAAGACGTACCCTTGAGGAAGTCAAACTCGTCAGACCGCGCGACGACGTTTGCCATGTCCTTGTAGTTGACGATGCGGCGGCGGTCGATGCGCGCTTTGGTGTAGCCTTCCTCCATGAAGTGCTTGATGAAGTATTCCTGCTGTCAGCTGGGTGCGCAAGAGACTTGCAACGGAGGGAGGGACTGTAGGTCTGGAGCCTCCATATCAACAAGGAGGAGCCGCCGGGGACTTCAAACACCCTTGAACACATTGTCTCCGTGGACATTCGAGACGGATTTCTATGCAGTTTCCAGTTCCCACAGATGATCTTACTCACCGTCGCAACAGCAACCAAGAACGTCGCCTCCGTGCTCATCATGTCCAGCTCCTTGTCCGCCTTGATGATACGCTTCACCCGCGCCATGGGGAAGATCGTAGTACCAGTCTTCTTCTCGGCCAGCGACTGTCGCGACTTTATGATGCGCTTCTTCTTCTCCGGTG
The DNA here is from genome assembly GCA_002335625.1 of Cutaneotrichosporon cyanovorans. Taxonomy (NCBI): domain Eukaryota; kingdom Fungi; phylum Basidiomycota; class Tremellomycetes; order Trichosporonales; family Trichosporonaceae; genus Cutaneotrichosporon; species Cutaneotrichosporon cyanovorans. Next base: position 107,112 of record BEDZ01000004.1, on the reverse strand, counting down.
CTGGGTGTTAGTAGTGGAAAGGACCATCTAGCTAGTGTGAGGTAGCCATAGTCGACCCCGGCACTGCCCACTCACCATCCTCCGCCTCTCCTGCATCGTTCGCGTCCTGAACATCGCCGGCCTCGGAGCCGCTGTCGTGCGCGTGTGCGGCGGCAGATGTCTCTGCGTGCGGCTCGTCGTGCTCGGCCTGCATTTTGAAATGGAGAGTGAAGGTGTTGAGGTGTTGTAGTGAGGCGCCCATACATTGAGGTCAAGACGCGTCGCGGAAGCAAAACGTTTAGTCATTGTGGCAGGTGGGTGTTGAATGCCTATGGAAGATGCATATGAAGTAAACTACAGTTGTTGAATGCAATGCAATGCTATGATGTGTTATGCTGCTCTGTGCAATGCTGTTATGTGCTGTATTGCTATGTTGCTATGCTGTTCCGTGCTATGCTGGTAGGTCATGATGTCTTCTCCCTTGTTCTCAGATTCCCATCCCTCGTAAAGCCCTCGAACTTCGGCCCCGCCACAATCCAGCCTGTGAACGGTCCGCCGTCGGTGGCAGTGAACTCGTGAGGCAGCTGCTGCACCCAGTCGGGGAGGAGTCCCCCAGCTCTGCCGCGGAGAGCAGCTTTGGCCTCCTGGTAGGTCGTTGCGCTTTGCTTGAGCTCGTGATACGTGCTGTCGCTGTATGTCAGTGGAGATTATCAACCTCATATGCTCATACCACCCACCTTGTCTGCTCGCCCAGAGTATCTCGTAACTCCATGTACGCCCGCAATGTCTCGAGCTTGCACAAACGCGAGCGCGCCTTATCCTTGATAGGAGTCGTCCCCGGCGCCTTCCATACTGAGGCATTGACACACCCGTTGACCAGCACCTCTGGCTTGCCAAGGTCGGGGACGAAGGACAGCGAGACGTTGCTCGTCGCAGCGTCGCTCGCACCCGATGCAGCCAGCACAGCGGGCTTTGAGCAAGAGCATGCCACAGGAGTGAGTACGATCTCGGGCTTGTGCACGTCGAACGGACAAGGCAGACCTATGGTTAGCCAGAAGATCTGGACGCTACCCACCTGCCAATTCCGCCACACGGCCGTACAGCGCACGCTCTGCCTCTGCCTTGATCGTCTCGCGCCATCCGTTCTGGGAATCCGGAGGCTCTTCGACGCCGCCAATAACAATGTGGTCGAGATACATCGGCTCGAAGTTATGTGACAACAGCGCACCCTGCAGTCCCAATACGTTCCACGACGTGATCTTGTCCGAGCACGAAAACGAGATCGATGGCGGGCTGTCTGGTCGCCCGGGCTTCGACCGCACTGCTCCAAGCCTCTCGTAACCTGAACGTCCGCGAACAGCTCCGTCGCCAGTCACTGTCAGCTCAGGCGCCAGTCGAAACGCTTCCGCCATGTCAGCGGGCTGGTGGGCGGCTGTATACACAGTTGAGGCATCGCCACACTGCGGTCAGCCACGTCGCGAAGCTGATTAGCTTACCGGCAGAGTAGAGATATAGAGCCAAACCTGTACCCCCGATCTGAGCGCCAACTTGCCCTCGTGCAGTTCGAGATACACGCTGCCCTTGCCCTCGACCACACGAGTCGCCTCGTGTATCAACCACCGCCGAAACCCCCTCCGCGCGAGCACCTCTGCATGACTGTCGTGCACTGTGTCCCCTAACGGCGGTAACCTTGCAGCCGGAAGAACCTTGACTCCTGTTCCGATCGAGACGACCTTGACCTGAGGAGAGACATCGCTCTGCAAGGCGGACGAGGACGAAGGCAAGTCAACTACCGGCGATGTCAACACGACCGCCGCCAGCACCGTCCACTCTGGCACGCCGTTGCTCCGCACGCCCGGCTTCCCATGCTTCGGCAGCGCATCGTAGGCGGCCAGCGCTGCCTCCGCTACGCTGTCAGCGAGCATGGTCGAGCTCCGTGGTGGTCGAAAGAGCACAATAAGTACATCCCTGTCAACATTGCAATGGCCTCACCGCACGATGTCATATCTCGACGGAGGCAAATCACCGACAATACGACAACATGTTGACGAGCAAGATGCTTCAATCTCACCACAGACCTCTCATCCATCCATCTGAGCATAAGGACGCCGTCTTCTCCCCTTCCCCTCTTCCCCCTTCCTCACCGCCCTCCCCCTTCCTCCCCCACGGGATGTCCCAGACGCCGACGGCGCGCGCGTCGCCTGCTGGCTCGCCAGCGCCCGGTAGGCCAGCGACCCACATCAACCTCGAGGGTATCTATACCAACATCCCGATTCTAATCAACCGCGTGCGCAACAACCAGCTCGCGGCGACACAGATCCCGCCGGTGAGTAGACAAGGCTTTTACATATATTTGGTATGACATGCGCTGACGCCAGCTCCGCAACCTCATCGCCAACCACGCAAAGGAGATCATCGTCTTCCACGCGCGCCTGGGCCGCGGCAATCCGCTTCTGAACCTGCCTGACGTCCTGAACCCGACGAAGAAGGTCGGCGCGAGCGAGGCGATAACGACGGAGAATGCGTTTCTGAGCCAGGTGCGCGCGGGGATAGAGCTCGCGCGGAACACGAGGCCAGACCCGAATCTCATCGCCGCGATGGCAGCGAAGCAGGCGGCCGGGCGGCCGGCCCCTCAGCAGGCAGCAGCGCAGCAACAACAACAGCAGCAGCAGCAGCAACAGCAGCGCGTTGCGTCGCCCGCAGTTCCCAGTGCGCCTGGGAGTGCTGCAGCCTCCCCCGCAGCAAGTACGGCCGGCACACCGGGAGCACCAGCGACAGCCCCGGCGTCCCAGGGAGCAGCGTCACAGCAACCCACGCCGAGCCCAGCACCCGCAGCACCCGCAGCGCCGACACCAACACCTGCTTCTGCTGCTGCCACAGCTGCTGCCATCGCTGCTGCGGCTACGGCCCAGGCACCACCCATGTCCCTTCAGCAGGTGAAGGACATAATAGCCATGCCGCAGGAGCAGCGGGCAGCGAAGCTCGATGCCGACCCGGCACTCAAGCAGCGCTTTGTGGCCTCGTACACATTCTACCAGCGTAGGACGGCACAGGCGCGCGCACCGGCTACTACCCAGGGCACCGGCGCGTCGCCGAGCCCCAATCCCACCCAGGTCCGGCCTCCACAGACGGTCTCACATGCCTCAGCAGCACAGGGACAGGCATCCTCCGCCGCCCCGTCACCAGCACAAACGCCAGGGCCAGCAGCATCCTCCCCCGCGCCAACACCAGGCGCAACTCCAACAACATCTCAACATCCCCAATCCCATCCCCAGCCCCGACCCCAGCCCCAGTCCCAACCCCCTACCCCCTCCCAATCCCAGCAACAGCAACAGCAACAGCAACAGCAACAGCAACAGCAACAGCAACAACATCACCACCAGTCCCAACACCAACCCCACTCCCAGTCCCATACCCCCGCTCACACACCCGCGCAGTCACACCCACCACCACCGCAGGCCCGCCCCCCACCACCCGCGCCTCCACCGCGTGCCCCGTCCCCTCCGCCAGAGCCGGAACCCCACCGCCGCCGGCGGAAGCTGCGCGAGTACATGCGCGAGCAGGCGCCGCAGCTCGAGCTGGAACTGGGCATCGACGACGTGTTCTCCGAGATGCTCGACTCGGTCGTCGAGGGCGTGACGCGGGATGCCGTGCGGCTCGCGGCGCACAGGGGGTCAAGCAGGGTGGAGTTGAAGGACATGGCGTTCGTGCTCGATCAGTATTACGACATCACGGTACCCGGGTTCAACGTGCCGGTGCCGAAGAGGGTGCATCTCGATCCGGAGGCGGAGAAGAAGCGCGCAAGGGTCGTGGCGCCCAGGGCGGCGGCGAGGAGGAGGGAGGACGGCGAGTAGTGTATGCTATGGTGTGGGATGCATGTTGTACAGATACGGGCGAGGGAGAAGAAAGACAATGTAGAAGTGGTCGTGGTGATCGCAAAGAAGCTTGCTCTCCTATAGGAAACTCGGTGTGCACTGACTGCTATTATCACTCTTCGAAAGCAATGACCCCAAGCTCGGGTTAACGACTGCACAGCTGTGCAATATGTTCAATAAGCTAGCAACAGCGCGGAGCGGGAACAGGACACCTCGCAATGGACGAAGGTGACAATATTCTCGACAAGCTATTGTCTGGCCTTATCAGCGTATGAGCGACGTACACGCGTAGCATGTACAGACAGCACCAGCAGGTACTCATTCATGAGCTCAAGAAACTACAAATCAGTACACTTGTGACACTGTGATGCTCGAAGAATAAAAATAAAGAGACGTCGGGAGGGACAGAAAAAATAGACGAAAATCGTCAGAAAATCATACCGCAAAGTCATCTCCGGGAGGCTGCGAGACAGACAGAAGAAAAGCCCCATATCAACTACGAGTCCAAACTTGCTGTCCAACCACTCATGGCTCCTCTTACTGCTCATGGGAAGGCTTGCAGACTTGGGATGACCCGTTCAATGCTTATGCCAGGTTGTCGCTTGACCCATCTCCCTCTCTCTGTGTATGCCCGGCTCCTCCCCTGAGCTCCTTTCGACTACGGGCTGGATATCGACGACAACTGATGCCAGTGTTGTAATCCGCTTGTCGTCATGCTCGCTGCGCGTGTGGGGTAATCGTTCTACCATCATCCGCTCGCATGGTCACGTTGCAAGTCAACACGGGTGCTGTCAGATATTCTTTGCTCGCCCGTGCAGTGCTGTTGTTACCTGCATGTTCCTCAGATGATACCTCCTCATCTGTCTATATTCGCATACTGTACTCCTCCCACATCGAGTGCGTTGGCTAGATTAGTACTACTGCGACGACTAAAGCTTCGTTCATCGGCTCAAGATTGTACTCCATCCAGACCACCATGCTCATGGGACTGCCGCGCGACTACTAATAAGTGCATGTATTCGGTATATCTGAGCTGAGACATATTAACCACTCCGTGTCCATCCGCCGACTTTTCGCCTCCTAACGCGGCTGCGGACCATCTCCATATCCTGGCGAACGGCAGCAGCCGGAGATCGACAGCCGCCCCTTGAACGTCATGTAGTGACTGTCGCCGCAACAGACGCCTCGACGACAGTCCTTTAAGGACCTGCTCACATCGAGCTTGGCCGAGCAGAGATTGGTTTCCGAGTCAAGTCATTCTAGGTCGCTCGCTCAGACGAGGCTGCGCCTCGCCTTCGCTCGCTCACCTCCTCGACTTGCTCCCCTTACTCCCCTTGCTCGCCACACTCGCCCCGCTCTTCCCCTTCTTCTTCCCGCTGCCCTTCTTGGCGCTCTCCTCCTCGGCCTCGGACTGGCGCAGACTCCTCCTGGCCTTCATGTACGCCGGGTCGAGATCCTCCTCGTCGCTCGTGTCCTCGCGCATGTGCCCGATCCGCGTGCTCCAGTTCTCCTGCACCTTTGTCGGCGGGGGGGACTCGGCGCGACTCGCCGCAGCCTCCTGGTACGCCCTTGCTGCCTCCTTCTCCTGCTCCCTGATGCGCAGGAGATTCTTCTCGTGCTCCTCGCGCTCCGCCTCCTGGCGGTAGTACTCGGCATCCCGCTCGCCCTCGGGGACGTTCATGCGCACGCTCTTGCGGCGCACCATGCCGGGGTGCTCGGCGTCGGCGTCGGCGTCGGTAAGAGGGCCGGGGGCGGCAGCCACGCTCCCGAGCTTGGCATCGGCCTGCTCCTTGTCCACAGTGGCATCACCCGCCTGGTGGGGCAGCTCGCGACCCTCGATACGCGCGATGCGCTCGTTCTCGACCACATTGTATTTGTCAATGTCCTCGTCGCCTGCTTCCGACTCGGACTCGTAGTTCCGTGGCGCGGGGCGCGCCTCGTCCTCGGCCGCAGACTCGTACACGCTGTCATTGTCGTCGCCGCCGCCGGCCGCACTGCCGCGCTTCTTAATCGACGAGGGCGTGCTGAATGGCAGGTGGACGGGCTGGGGCTCCTCGGGGGGAAGTTGAACAGGCCCGGGTGCGGTTATGGAGTAGAGAGTCGTCACGGGCTCGAGGGGCTGGTCGAGGTCACCGCGGTACGGCGTGGGGCTGGTAGGCCGCATCGCCGACTTGAGGGGTGGGGAGCGCAGCTTCGAGGGCGGGAGGGGGGACACGGCCCTGTGTGGGTCGGACGACTTGGACTTGCGCTTCTGAGTGGCGTCGCCCTTGGAACGAGCTGTGCGGGTGCTCGCTGCACGCGAGATCGAGTCGCTGGGACGCAGCTCATCGTCGTGCCCCTGCTGCTGCTGGGCGTGCTTGTGCAGCGGGGAGGTGGTGCTAGCTCCGTGCTGCGAGGGGGCCAGGAGCGACTGACGCGTAGTGCTGCTTTTCGGCAGCTCGTAGTCGCCCGGCACGAGGGAGGAGCCAGGCGCACGAGGAAGGACCATGTTCGGGTCACCGGACACAGGGGCCTTGGGCACCTCGGGCATCTGGGGAGGCTTAGCATTCACGATCGACATGATGTTGGGGGCATTGCCTGAGGCCGCAGCGGACTGCATGCTCTTGGAGCGCGAGATGGAGCCGTTCGCGCGTGTCTTTGTACCCGTCGTGTTGGCCGACTTGTACGTGTTGGCCGTCTTGGACGTGACGTCCGACTTGAACGAGCGGGAGCGCTCGAGCTTGCCGGGGGTAGTGGTAGTGCCGGCCGCAGCACCGGCGCCAGGCTTGCGCGCAGTGATGGTGCTCGCGTTGCTGACGACACTCTTGGCCTGGCGCGAGGCAGGGCGCGAGGTGCGCTTGTGCCCAATAGAGCTGGCACCATCGCGGGTTGAGGGCACACGGCCGATATCCGCCACGTTGAAGCCCGTCGAGCGGTCATTGGCAACTGCGACGAGATTGGGCGGGTCCTCGTCCGAGCTCGACTCGGAGCGCGTGCGGCGCCCAGGCGAGAACGTAGACTGGCGCTTGAGGTTCTCGTCGGTGCGAGTGGACCACCCGGTGCCACGCTTCGACTTGCCCGAGTCGCCGTAGGTTGTAACTGCACCGTGGGTCGAGCCGCCGCTGCGGTCGTTGCCACGCTTCTTGCCGTGCTTGGGCGGGCCCTTGAAGAAACGCGCTATAGAGGCAAAGAAGCCCTTGCGCTGCTTGCCGCCACCGGACCTAATGCTCGAGGTGTCAGAGCCGCCGCCTCCACGGCCACGGCCACGGCCACCATGAGCAGAGTCGTGGCGGTCGTCAGAGACGGTGCGGCGCAGCGACTGGCGGTTCGGGCGCGTGTAGCCACCCGAGGGGGCACCGATCTCGCTGTTGGCCTTGCGAGCGTGGGAGCCGGAACCAGCACCAGCAACGGCGGACCCCTGACGCGCGTGAGGGGCATTAGACCCAGCCCCGACGGCAGTGCCACCACGGCTGTGGGCCCCACTCGCGAGGCTCTGCACCTTCTTGTTCTCGTGGACGACATAGTTGCCAGCTGGCTCGTCGTCCGAGCTGCCGCCGACATTCTCGTCCTCCTCGGCAATGCTTCCATCGATGGAGCCAGGCCCGCCACGCCCATGCAGGGAAGCCATCTGGCGCGCACTGAGGGCTCGCTTGGGCGAAACCCCAATGCCTGCCACACCGCCGACCTCGTCTGCGCCAATCTGGGACGCAGACTGCGAGGGGGCGAGGGACCCGTTCGACTCGAGCTCATAGTTTGTGTTGTACTGCAGCTCGGGGAGCTTCTCGAGGTCCTCGAGGCCCCGGCGGGCCTGGTCAAGCCACATGTGGGCGACAATCTCCATCGCACGGAAACGCTCCTCGAGCCCACGGTACATGACCTTGTTGCGCTCCGACTCGATACGGACCTCGAGACCACGCAAGTGCTCCTCGCAGCCGAGGTACTCTGCCTGTGCGAGCTTGAGCTTGCTCGCACGCTTGTTCTCCTTGCCGCCGACGTGCGAGGTCGACTGCTCGGATGAGAACGAGTACACCGACCCCTGGGACGAAAGCACGTCGTGCTCGCGGGTCAGCGTGCTCGCAATGTCCTTGAGGTCGGACTTTGTGGGGCGGGTCTTGGTCTGCTTGATGAGACGGGTTACGAGAATCTCCTTGTCACGCTTGACACGCGTCATCTCCTCCTCGAGGAGGTGAATCTGCTTGAGGTCCTTGCGGAAGTCCTCGAGGGAGCTCACGTACGCTGCCCAGCCTGGCGTGCTCGAGTCGGTGTGCGCCTCGTGCGCACCCCCGGGGTTCTCGAGCATCGCCTCGGAGAGGGGGCCCTCGAAGGCTGCATGGCGCACTGCTCGGCGGACCGAGAGGAGTACTCCGGGGGACGAGGTGACATACGCCAGGAGGGACGAGGTGGACGTGTGGGATTGGGAGAGGAGGGTGAGGAGGGAGGTTGTGAGGTTTTTCTGCGAGTCGCTGGGGTTAGCGGGTTCGGGGAGGGGTAAGCGACAGGAGAAGGGGTAAAGCGACAGGAGATTGGGATTCAGAGAGCCTTTCCTTGAGAAATAATGAGAAGCGTGCTGTGATTGTACTCTCACTGCACTGTACAGTATCTCTTTTCCCACTGTACAGTGTCTCTCGCTTCACTGTGCAGTGTCTCTACTTTACTGTTCAGGCCTTCCATACTACCACTGTGCCAATGTGATAGCTTCCTCGTCTCATTTCCCCACCTCCACTACCACTGCAGCCTTCCTCACCGTCGTTTCTCCTCTCCTCACTACCACTATCCACCTTGCCACCATCGAGTCCACCTTCCTTCCACTACTCCAACACCACCTTCCTCACCACTGCTCTAACCACCTTCCTCACCACCACCACCACCCTCCTCCTGCACGCATCCTCTCCTCGTCCTCGTGCATCCACTCTTCTGCAATCCACCTTTCCCACCACAGCTAACGCCCACACCACACTCACAGATAGTTGCTCAGCAGCCTGTCACTGCTGCTCCGATGAGCATTGCTTGATCGAAGAGCATCCATCTTGCGGCGCCCCTGTGCTTGAGCTTAGTGGATGCGAGCTTCTTTGGAAACTGATAGAACGTAGACACCTAGCACCGATGTCGAGCAGTGGATGACACCTAGTGGGCGTCGAACAAGGCGTCGAGCCGAGACAGTGGAGCTACGATCTACGTACAGTCACACACACGGACACACACAATCGCTTGTGCCAACGCAGTGACAACCACGAGAAGGAGGATGGTCCTGTCAGTCCCGAGGTGTGATATGTGCGATGTACGAGGGTGGATGGATGGACGGCACAGGGAGATAGGGAGTGAGAAAGAGAGAGAGGATGGAGTGTGAGTGATGTGCGATGTGCGATGATGTCGGTGAGGCTTGGAAGCGGCTGCAGTGGGCTGGCTGTCTGCCAGTGGACGGTAATAGATTGGGGGATGGGGGGGGGAGACCAGAGCAGGAGGGGAGAGGGGGAGAGAGTGTGAGCTGGAGAGGGGCAGGGGCTATGGAGCGGGGAGATGGATGATAGCTACGTGATAGGTCGCTACGGCTATGCCTGAGAGCTAGCTATTGAAAGAGGAGGACCCGACACCACACGGTCGCTTCTGGTCCTCGGTGCTATGGTGCTATGGAGGGGACACTACTACTGGCAATATGTTCTACGGCCTGGCACCTGGCAATAGCACAGGCAGGAGACGACGCCTGCTCAGAAAGGAGACTACGCCAAAGGCCTCCCTCGATGGCTGCTCGATGGCTGCTGGCGCAATGACTGAATGCAAACGATGAGCGCTACATGAAGCATCACACCTTCCCTCTACAGTGCATTTGGCACCTTCCTCGCCGATGATCGCAGCCCACATGCCGCATCTGGAGGAAGGTGAGGAAGGTCACTCAGGTCATGACGTATTCCCTGTAATCGGGTGAGGGAAGAAGGGCAAGAGGAAGAGAGGGGGGGGTAATAGGCACTAGTGCGTTTCCTAATGGGGATTACTCGTGACGTCATGACCAGCCACTGCGCATTAGGAGGACAAGTCGGGGTCATTAGGTTTGGATAAGAGATTAGGTTCCGGCGCCACAACGTGGGGAGCCGGTCAGATCACGTGGCAGCTGCTGCTATTCACGTGACTACCATGTGTTAGGTCACGGGGTTTACCATGCGAATGCCACGTGGGTTTTTGATAAGTCAGGAGGAGAAGCCACGTGCCAGTCGTCATTTACACGCCATTACCCCCACACGCGTCTCGCTGGCAGCGGACTAGTGACGACCAGCTACCACCACCATCACTGCCGAGCACCTCGTCGACGTCGTTGCTGTCCGCGGGCTCACATCTCACTTGCCCAACCCCCACCCCCCATGCCCCCCAAAACCAGGCCCCAGCCGCCGCCGCTGCATAAGCAGGCGACGGCAGCTGCAGCGGGCACAGGAGCCCTGACGCCAGACACGACGCCGGGCACCCCCGTGCTCCAGAAGCAGCCCAAGGTCGTGCAGACTGGCACCTCGTTCGACGGCCTCGCGGAGATAGTCCAGACACCACCAAAGTCTGCTGCTGGGACCAAGGGGAAGGCAGCCACGCCGTCGCAGACGGCGTGGCCCCTCCCCAACATCCCAGCACACAGGATCGACAACTCGCTGAGCCTGCTGCAGTTTCTGATCCTCGCATTCATCTGCGGTGCGGCAGTCGCGAGCCGCCTGTTTGCCGTGATCCGCTTCGAGTCTGTGATCCACGAGTTCGACCCGTGGTTCAACTACCGTGCGACAAAGGTGCTCGTCAACGAGGGCTTCTACGAGTTCTGGAACTGGTTCGACCCCACAGCATGGTACCCCCTCGGCCGGGCTGTCGGCGGCACGATCTACCCGGGCCTGATGGTGACCTCGGGGCTCATCTGGTCCTTCTTGCGCATGATCAACATGCCCGTGGATATCCGCAACGTGTGTGTGATGCTCGCGCCTGCGTTCTCGGGCCTCACTGCATGGGCGACGTACCTCTTCACAAAGGAGATGGCCTCGTCCCCTTCCACGGGTCTGCTCGCTGCAGCCTTCATCGGCATCGTTCCGGGTTACATCTCGCGCTCGGTCGCAGGCTCCTACGACAACGAGGCGATCGCCATCTTCCTCCTCATGATCACATTCTACCTCTGGATCAAGGCGCTCAAGACCGGGTCGGCGCTCTGGGGCACCGCCGCAGCCCTCTTCTACGGCTGGATGGTGGCTGCGTGGGGCGGCTACGTCTTCATCACCAACATGATCCCCCTGCATGTCTTTGTGCTCATCCTCATGGGGAGGTACAACCCCCGCGTCTACGTCGCCTACACCTCGTGGTACGTGCTCGGCACAGTCGCGTCGATGCAGGTGCCCTTTGTCGAGTTCCTCCCCATCCGCACCTCGGAGGGTATGGCGGCCCTGGGTGTGTTCGGCCTCCTGCAGCTCATCGCCCTTGTCGAGACAGTGCGCCGCCTCGTGCCCGGAAAGCAGTTTGAGCTCCTCCTGCGCGCCTTCGTCGTCCTCGTCTTTATCGTATCCCTCATCGCCCTCGTCCTCCTCACCTTCTCCGGCTTCATCGCCCCCTGGACAGGCCGCTTCTACTCCCTCTGGGACACAGGGTACGCCAAGGTGCACATGCCGATCATCGCGTCGGTGTCCGAGCACCAGCCGACAGCGTGGCCGGCGTACTTCTTCGACCTGTCGATGCTCATCTGGCTCTTCCCCGCTGGCCTCTTCTGGTTCTTCAAGGAGCTGCGCGACGAGCACGTCTTTGTGATCATCTACGCTGCGTTTGCGTCGTACTTTTCTGGCGTGATGGTGCGTCTGATGCTGGTGCTCACCCCGTGTGTGTGTGTCTGTGCTGCGATGGCGATCTCCAAGCTGCTCAACATCTACATGGACCCAGTGTTGCCCGAGGCCGACCCTGCCACCAGCACCAGCACTGGCACTTCCAGTGCTAGCAAGAAGGGCAAGAAGGCCTCTGCCTCTGCTGCTTCTTCTCCCCGCTTCAAGATGTCCGGGCTGCTCTCCGGCTCCCGCTCGCGCGGCATCTTCAACCTCGACTCGCGCCTCATCGTCGTCAGCACCTTCCTCCTCCTCCTCTCCCTCTTCGTCCACCACTGCACGTACGTCACCTCCACGGCCTACTCCTCCCCCTCGGTCGTCCTCTCCTCGCGCGCCCCCGACGGGAGCTCAAACATTATCGACGACTTCCGCGAGGCGTACTACTGGCTCAGGCAGAACACCGAGCCCGACGCAGTAGTCATGTCCTGGTGGGACTATGGCTACCAGATCGCAGGCATGGCCGACCGCCCCACCCTCGTCGACAACAACACCTGGAACAACACCCACATCGCAACAGTCGGCAAGGCCATGTCCTCCTCCGAGGACATTGCGTACCCCATCCTGCGCCGGCACGACGTCGACTACGTCCTCGTCATCTTTGGCGGCCTGATCGGGTACTCTGGCGACGACATCAACAAGTTCCTCTGGATGGTGCGGATCGCGCAGGGCGAGTGGCCCGACGAGGTGCAGGAGCGCAACTACTTCACCGCGCGAAACGAGTATGCCGTCGACGACCGCGCGACGCAGACGATGCGCGAGTCGCTCATGTACAAGATGTGCTACCACCGCTTCCCGGAGCTGTACGGCGGCCACCCGGCTGTTGACAGGGTGCGCGGCCAGACAATCCCGCAGCACGGGTCGCACGAGGACCTGAACGTGATCGAGGAGGCGTTCACGAGCGAGAACTGGATCGTGAGGATATACAAGGTGAAGAAGGAGGATGCGTTCGGGCGGGATCACAAGGATGCCGTCGCGTTCAGGAGTGGAAGGCCAAAGGTGACCAGCAGGAGGTAGTGAGTAGGTTTTCTGTAGATAGATCCAAAAGCGGCGTGGCGCGAGATGCGTGGCGTTTGCGTAGATGCACGATTGCGATAGACGCGGGCACAAGCTCACGAGCGTAGCGCGTGAGCGAGTGCATGAGCGAAGCGGTGCGAGGGCGTGAGCGAGTGCATGAGCGAAGCGGTGCGAGGGCGTGAGTAGAGTCGTCGGACTGGCAAACGCGTTCACATGGTCTAGTACTCATGACTTGCTTGCTCATGATGTCAGAGGGTTACTCACGGCGTCACCTGCTCAGAGTATCAGTGTACGACTGAGGGTACCACTCAGCTACAGTATAAGTCCACAGAGGCCACCTCTTCAATGAGAATGTTATCGATATCTGTGCCACCTATGTACAACCCGCCACACATGCCACGCCAAATGTGCCACCTCAAGCTTCAGGCTTATCCTGCCAGCGTTTGCTTTCAAGTTTTCTCAACTTTCAACTCTCATCGTTTGCATCCACTCCTGCATTCTCAGAAACATACTCATGACCATACTTCCCAGGCTCCCACTCCACTCCACATCGTTACTCCCATGCTCCACTTGTCGCTATCAGTCCCACGTTGCATCTCAGAGGCTGTACCACACTAGTTAGTATTCACCCGGTCTACTCCCACTGGTTGCTGGTCCACCATCACGAGCCACGAATGCTGATTACTACTTGTCAATTGATTCACCTCGATCCAGTATCTCCGCTCGCCAGCGGCACTACTGACCGACCCGTCGACAAGAATTATGGTTTGCGATCCCGTTTCACGGATCAGCGTGACGGTCGTCGATGTGCCTGACGACAGCCACGAAGCTGTGAACAGGTCACCGAGCTGCCTGCGGCCTGACTCTTACGGTGGAGATGAATGAGGATGGATGTTGGTGAGAGGGATGTTGAGCAACTTTTGCACCTCCTCGTGCTGTTGTGCATGCTGAGCTGCTGAGGCCGGCATTGCCGTGAGCGGGAGACATGGGCAACAGAAGTGGCAGAGCAGTCAAATCGACACAGCAGCCATTGATCCTGATCGCTCTCAATCATATGTCTCAACAGCGAATTCGATATACGACCGACACTTACACTCACAGCGCGGTCTGCTTCTACTGAACCTCTATCGAGCATTCTGTCACCATGTGATCCGTGATCAACGCAACCAGACACCGACACCGAGCGGTAACAGTCGTCCTCGCCCTGTAACGATCTGCGCCGAGCTAATAGCTAATCGTGACCACATTCTACGCTACTACTACTACCTCGCCCATTCTGTGATCTGCTTCACCCACCCTCGGTCACGATCTGCATGTTCAGACGTAGTCCAAGCCCAACCAGGACCCGAACATCGAGCGAACCCACACGCGTAACGCCCGCCTGCCGTTGCCGGGTTCCTGTTCCCGCGAGTGCCGGGTGAAGATAAGGTTAATCTCGGATGCCGCTGGGTGCCCTTGAACGGTCATATTGGTCGACTGGCGTTTTTGGTGTGGGTGGGGTGTTGGTGAGAGTCGTGGAGGCGAGAGTGAGGCAAAGGCAATGATGCTAGCGGGGGATCGACTGAATGGCCTTGGTGGACAGAGTGATCAAGCTATCCAACTCATTGAAGCGCACTGTACAGGGCAGCTGACTTGAGCTCAGCAGCAGGGCTTCGCCTTATTCATTGCAGCTTTGCTTCTGCAAGGCTGCAGACATCGGTTCCGGGGTAGTTCAGACACTGTAATTGCGAAGCAACAAGGTAGTAACTGCTCAGATGTGCCACCGTGACACTGTCGCGGAGCACAACCGGTGAGGAAATCCGGTGACAGCTGCTGACGGTAGCGCATTTTCTTGCATTCTTGCCTGGACTCTGAAAGCGCGCTTCCCCAGAATGCTACACCTATGCATCACTGTCCGCGTATGTCGTATGCTGCGTTGCATCGTAACAGTCGTGTCCACTCTAGTATATGTTATATGATAGCCACACTCCGCGCAGCTTCCTCACCTATCGTGCCACTACACACACGTCTTGTGACAATGACGGTATACAGGTACTTTCAATGCGCACTCGTGAATCCATGCACTCTTTTGCCCAGTGTAAAGTCCGTAGGTTGCAGTCGTCCCAGATGGATTGCTAAATCGCCCCCAATCCACTTATCAGCCCAGCAGCCTGCTCCACAGATCCCTCCCAGGCTCCGCAACGACAATGTCTCGCTTCCCGATCTGCACGACAGCTCCGCTCTCAACCATGTCGATGAGCAGCGACGGCGGGAGTGGTGGGCGTTGCGGGCCAGTAGGTGACGTGACGCCCGCTATCTGGCTCGATCGCGGGCGCGGAGACACCATCGGTGCACGCGCAGTGTCCAGCGGTGCCGCCTCAGCTAGCGTCTCCGCCACACTCCGCAGCACGCTCTGCACATGCGGCAGCGAGATGATTGGCGCATGCGACAGCATAGCCGTCAAGCTCACGAGGTGTGTGATCGCCAGACCGAAGAATGGTCGCAGCACAGGGTAGCTGTACCCCAGTGTGCGGGCGATCTCAGGCGATCCAAGCGTTTGCAACACCGTGAATGCGGCATCGCGGCCCCGCTCCAGCTGTGTGTAGCCCTCGTGCGATTGCGCCAGTGCCTCCCACACACGCTCGTTGGCCGTGAACGCCGGAGACGCAGTGTACAGTATTCCGTAGTTGAAGTGCAGCGAGAGGACGGGGTCATGCCGCGCTCCGCAGGCGCCAGCCCATGCCTCGAGCTTGGACGCGCAGCGGCGCCAGATGTCGTGTGAACGTGCGAGGTCCTTGGCCGTCGGGTCGTGGGGTCCTCCTCCTGCTGCTTGTCGTTGCTGGTCGCTCGACTCTCGCCGCGATGACGCTTCGAGTGCGACCACGGGGGCGTCAAGGGCACGCTGGAGCTGCTGCACCTCCATGAGGAGCTCCGAGAACTCGAGCCACGCGAGGAGCTTGCTGTCCCGGTCCCGTGTGGACTGGTCTGTCGGTGTCGAGGCTGCGACGAGTTCGCGCCAGTGGGCAGACAGCAGCTCGTGGACAATGGGCACGTTGAAGTCGGGTAGATGCAGCATGTGGTCTGCGAGGACGACATAGATCCACTCGCGCCACTCGTCGTGGCTCTTGCGTAGGTTGTGCGGCCGGTCGAGCTGGAGATCGCGTGCGAGGCCAACAGCGAGGGAGCCGAGGGCGGGATCGCTCGTCCACGTCCTGAAGTCAGCGTACGTCTTTGCCTGAGGCAGTGGTATGACCTGCGGCCATGTCCATAATGCAGGGCTGGAACAAAACCGTCGATCTTGTTTCCTGGGACTCTGTGTCTGACTCGGTACTCACGCATAGACACCCAACGACAACACCTCGTCCCGCGTCCACGGCACACGTGCACCCAGCAAGCGCGATACTTCCCCCACGATAGCATCTGCCGCGATCGCAGCATCACGCCTCGTCGCCTCAGTCCGCTCAATAGCGGCCCGCTTGCCAAGACAAGACAGCACAAGGCCCGGAAGCCCAGCCAGTGGGGAGATGCCGGGCAACCAGGGGGTCAGAGGCCATGCTCCCACCCTGTAGCTCTCCCACTCATGTTCTGGCACCTCAGCAGCCGACCGCAGCGCCCCAGAAGCATAGCTGGACGACGCTGCTGTGCCCCCTGCGGATGGTGGTGGCTGCTGCTGTCCTCCAGTACTCGCCAGCTGAGCCGACATAGCGTCTTGTGCGCGCAGGAGCGAGTTGAGCGTCGCCTGGATGCCTGCCACAGCCGCTGGGAGTGTCGAGACAGAGCGAAACTGAGCCTCGAGGTTATGCAAGCGACCATCGATGCGCGCTTCGAATGGCGGCGGAGCGGCCTGCAGCTGCTGAGGCGGGGCTGGGGGTGGGCCGCCGTAGGCCGGTGCTGCACCAGGAGGTAGTGGTGGTGGTCCTGGATGGGTGGGGTAGTATGGCTGTAATGGTGGGCCGGATTGTGACGGCGTATGCAATGGGGGAGGGGAGTGAGCGCGCAACGGGGGTGGGTATGGCGCTGCGACGGACGCCAGAGATGAGATCGATGCTTTCGGAGGTGGTGGCATGGGTTCGCGAGCTTGACGCATCACGTAGTCCGGTGGCACCATGGCCGACCGAGAGGTGACAGGCGGCGCAGCCTGCGGCGTCATCGGGTAGAAAGAGGGGCCTGCACTCGGCGTACCGCCTCGTCCTTGCGGCATCGGTCCTCCAAAGAACGGCGATGGGCGAGTTGGAATCGTCGAGATGGACTTTGGTCGCGTGCGCGAGTCGAAGACACATGGTACACCTGCCTGGCGACATCCGCGACATGGTTCCTTGCCTGGGCCGTCGCATTTCATTCTGCTGTCAGCGAAGCCGTGTCATAAGCCCAGATTCTGCACCCACTTTTGCCGTCGACAGCGCATACAAGCCATCATGCTCCGCGGTGGCCGGTTGGGCACATCACGCGTGAACACTGCCTCGGTCGTCGTCGAGGATGACTGCGCGGCCTCCGTACTGCGCTCGCCTTTGCTGTTCCCAGCGGGCGGGCTTGTGGCTGGCGGAGAGGGCGACTTGAGGTTGACAACAGGGGTATCGATAGAATGCCTGCTCCTGTGGCCAGCGCTTGTTCCCCACTTGGGTGCCCATGAGCCTCGTGCAGGTTGCTCCAATGACTGCGCCGCTTGACCTGCCGCTGAGAAGGACTGGAAGGACGTCCGGCGCTCGGTATCCGGATCGCTTGGTGTTCGCTCTGCTCGCTCACCTGAAGCCTCCCCGCCTCCTTGTGTGGCCGAGTGCAGCGGCGGTACCGACGACCGCGAGGGAGACTCCTTGACTGAGGCCTCATCAGTGTTCGACGGAGGCTGCTTCGATCCCTCTTGGGATGTCGAGGACGGCCGCTGCTGCGTTGGCGAACGTGCAGACGACGGGGAACCCGATCCATGGCGCGCGCGCTTCGAAGGGTGATCTGAGACGTGCGTCAGTCACCATACAACCCAGCCTGACTATAGCTCGCAGCTTCAACATCACCCACCTCGTTGCTCCACGCCCGCAGGGCTGTCGGCGCGCCTCCTCATTGTTGAAAGCGTTCACAGCACCGCGGCTGGAACCTCTCCCGGGTACTGTTGCTTGCTGGATGTTGTATGAAAGACTGTAGAGTTGCGCTAGATGGAATGGGTATGACAGTCGACCCCCTGCTCGCCGATCGTCGCCCGCAGATCTTTGTGCGTTAGATGGCGATCGGCACTCGTCTCGTCTTAATTGTTGCTACTCGGTACGGAGAGCGTCTTGTCTACTGCGCAAGAGGGCGATACGACGTTGATGGAGATGTCGAATGCTGATGAAAGTCGGCAATCTCGTGCACAGCGGCTGGTTGTCACGATCGGAGATGGTCGTGCCAGGAAGTGGGTGCGGCAGCTGGGAGACGGCTGTGCTCGACTCCCTCAAATGCACTGCAGTCAGCACTTGAACCAGACCATGTCATGCCAACCAAAGCGCAAGGATAGGAGATGGGGTGTGGTTCTCACGTTGTTGTACCGCCCACAAGAGCTTTGGTATGATTCAAGAAAGCAATGATTTGCGACGTGGTCGATCAATAACGAGTGATAGACCCCGAGATGATTATGAGACGCAGAGCGCACGCAGGTAAGGCAAGATCGGTGCCGAAGACAAGCTCCAGAGGACAGCAGTAGCTGCAGCAGAAGTTTGTAACCGGTGGTAGGGATGAAGCGAGCGGCGTCTGCTAGCCCGAACAGCCCGTGGTATGCGGGTGGGCGATCCTGACCTGCCCGGCTGCTACGACTAGCTCGGCCGTCAACTCTGTCGCAACAGTGGTACTTTCGCAACGGGTATGTCGTTTGTCACTGGCGATGGTGGTGATGGTGGTATAGATGTTCACCGCGTCGAGGAGCTGAGAAGCTGTCCGAAGACTGCTAGCGGGTCGAAGGGGCGGCAGTCACTGGATATCAGCAAGCTGTTCTGCGTGCGCTGCGTGGGAAGGCGTCAGAGGATCCTGGTGTCGATGGTCGCGATCGTGATCAATAGCAGAGATGTCACGACAGGGAGGAATGATCACAACAACGACTGCTGTTCGACCTCCTACTTTTGCTAGCACTGCTGACCCGAGTGGGGACGCCTCCCGGCTTGTGGAGGCGGTTGACATTGACTGTGCGGTCGACAGTAGATATCGAGGGCTTAATGCCTGGAGCTGGATCCGGCTCGATCGAGAACGGGTACGCTATCCCACATCGCTCGACCGAAGCCGGTCTCACGAACGCAGAAGGTGTCCACCACTCACGGTCATGCCGCAATGCTAGCAGCTAGCACCTGTGAGCTAGCACCTGCAGCTAACACCAATGCTGCCAACTCTGCCATCCATGGCCGTCAGGGGTTGAGGGTGACAGGCCAAGTGCAGCGCGAAACAGCGGGCAGCGGGCTAGCAGACGAGACGGGTATGGCCAAGACTGGCAAGTCGGTGGACAAGCAACATCATACAACGGCATCGGAGACAGCATACGCAGCAGGCCGCCAGTGCAGTCGTCAGGCAGAACATCAACTTACGTGTTTTATGACCCCGCGGTCCGAGATTACTACTCGCTTGCTCTCCCAGCTCGTGCCGTTCGGGTTTCGTGAGACAGAAGATGAAGTGGGAGGGGTTGGTTTCAACTGCTGTTTAGGCCTCTAGTGACTTTGTGGAGCGAGCATATAGGAGCGAGCTCTCCTTCAGTTGCAGATGCGATGGGCGACTAGAGTCGGGGGCGAGAATGAGCTGGACGAGTATGATGGGGACGACAACTGACAAATGCCTGCTTGCAGTTGCAGTTGGGACATGGACGTCGCCTCCGTTCCCAGCCCGATGGAGTGCAGCGAGTACAGCGATGCCAGCTTGGTATGCCTCTCGTAGCGAATTCGCTAGATCTCAGCCCAGGCCACCATGCTAATGCCTACTTTCCGTATGTACACAGCCTGGCAGTCTGATGACCATCAATAGCAGCCCCGCCCGTACCCACTCTTTCGCCCCAGACCGGCATCATCTGTCTGTCTGGCAGGCTGCTGGCTTGCTCACCCGCCCACCCACGCTCAACGCTCACAGCTCACAGGCTCTCACACAACCAAATCCTAGACATCCTAGACGGCACTCGTATCAACAGTAGTGCCTACCTACCCCTTACATCCCTGGCACGCAAGCCACCCGGCCTGGGCGCCCTGATGCAGATGCCATCTAGCTAGTGGTCTCGCAGCGTAGCAGCAGCATCATCGACGTTCAGGCATCGGCGAGTTGGGTGAGATGTGGGATGGGAACTGCACGCCGGTCGGCTCGCTCTGGGCCGCAGCCTCTGCCGTCTTTGTTTCTCCTCTGTGGTGGTGTGGCATACCCACTACCCAGACGACTTCGGCCAGGCAGTGCAGCTAAATCTGAGGGACCGCCGGCAGCTCTCATCACTGATGGCATTCAGAGCCAGGGATGAGACAGCTTCAGCCTTGTCTAGCAACGCCACGTCTCCGCCACAATGATGTAGCAGGCGCGAGCGGGATGAACAAACAAGAGGGTAATAGCAGAGACATCAGAGACACCAACCCGGCTAGGCCGGGCGATGTTTCTTACGATCCCTACCGAGGACCCGATGCCGACGGTACAGATTCATCGCCCTGTTGACGTGCGACAGTGCAGTAGTGTAGTCGATTAGAGGCCTAACTCCTGTCGGGCGTTCAACCCTTGCTGCTCGTTCGTCCCTGGTTTTCTACTCCATCGACATTGAAGGTTTGTTACTCTGTAACGCTCTCAACAACATGGTGATTACCACAAGCCCGATGCAGCGCGTCACTGCTGGGTGGTGGAACCCCGTACCGTCCACTTGCTCACTGGGGCATGTAAATCAGCGACCGAAGCTTGAAGGTTGTTGTGCACTGACGTTCCGGCAGGTCACGCCCTTGCGCGATCCCGCAGTCCCGAGAATGGATCAAAATTCTGCGAGCCTTGCTCCCGTCCGTTTACCTTTTCGCCACAGGAGCACAGGATGCAGGAGCTCGTCACCCATAAGGATATCTTGCACTGGATCTGGTGGTCGATCCAACCTGATAAGTTTGTCGAGGCGCATACCGCTCCCAGATGGGACCAGGCTGCACTTGCACTACCTGTGACCGATACCGGGCTGCGTGGGTGCTCAGGTCCCGGAATCACGTCACGGCTGCCGTTGCTAGACCCCAGAGAGGTCTTCCTTCATTGCAGAATTAGAGATCGCGAGCGGGTTCCTAACTGCAACGCCAGTTCTCGCAACTTGCTAGACGTCATTGCAAGTGTCGAGAGACACCCACCGGCTTAGTGTCCGCCCGCGATTTGGTACTTCGGCTCGTGCTTTCTGTGCCTTCAATGATCCGGTAAGACGACTTGCGCTCCTTGTCCTTCCAGTCGAGCAGGAGCAGCAGCAGTCGCATGTACCATGTCCCCCGTCGTCGTGAGCGAGCTTCTCGTTGCATCAGATGTCTCGGCTTGGATGTCGGATGTCTTAAAGGTACACAGCGCCACAGCGGCGCCACTGACTGCATGCGCTGTCGTACTCCATCCGCCCTGCATCGCTTGCGCGCTTGAGCAAAGGACGTTCCAGCGAGGGAATGGTCGCGCATCGCTAGCTCGTATCCGTTAGATCGGGTTTCGCACGCTGTCGACCGTACCCTTCACTGCAGCGCAGGTCGCCCAAGCAGGATGTTGACGATCGCACGAGGTCATGTCCGCGAGACAGTGCAATGGCATGTGACGATTTACAGCATCACGTAGTTCAGTCCCTCGGAGAGCACCGCTGATTCTTCAAGGAGGTGTGATGCATCTCGGCAACGTGACTGTGGGCCGAAGGACAGCGTACTAGCTGTGAAGAGGCGATCGCAGGTTCGCATGATCGCATGTAGGTGCCGCGTTGATAAGATGGAATAAGCGTAGAGAAGGTGATGGTAATTGTGCCTCGGCCTGAAATCACCTGTTGAGATCGAAGAGGACGATCAGTGTGGCGATATCGAGACGATTGATCGAGCGATCGCCGTATGACACATACGTTGCTCAGGTCAAGACTCCCTTCGGCTGCATATGATGCATGTGTGGCTTTGGTGAGCACGCCCCTCTACAGCAACATGGTTCTGTGATCTTCAGCGGACGAGGCATATGAGCCTTGTACTTTCAGGTTCTCGATACCACATATGTCATACTTCTGTAGACACAAATGCATTCCAACGTTGTCGAAATAGGTCACAAGATCGTCCGTCTTGCGGCCACTTCCCTTCTACTGTACTCGCGTTACGACCATCAAAGTAACATGGCTTCAGTGCCAGTCGGCCAGTTGAGGAGAATCGCCTAGATATCCTGAGGGACGACCGCGGTCAACAGGACGCCTATATCTCACATCCATAAAACGTCAAGCACGGATCTCGAACACCTGTCTACGCGCCCACAATGTGACCTATACCGTGGCCTCGGGAGACTTTGGCGTCGGAGGATAGTGAGATGAAGTAGTCGCAGAAGCGACAGCGGTAGCGTGTGACCCACGACGATTTGAGAATCGGTTACGTGCCTCCATGATCGATTCCTGTATGAGTCGGTCGCCGCCTGGCTGATTAGGGCCGAATGGTTTGTTGGCAGCTGTGAAGATATTGGCTAGCGGGTTGCTAGCCGTCTGGGCAGTAATCGCCTCGAGGTCCTCGGCGATGATCGCACGGCAATAGTAGCCGAGATTGAGGTCGTTCTTGTCGCAGTTGAAAGGGTTCTCGATCTTGTTGTGAGGATGTGACGACGAGGCGATGGACAAAGGTCATAAAGACCATATGCTGAATAACAAGGACTCACCTCTTCAGCTATGCTTGCGTATCCCATGACAATGTGGGCGGTCAGCTGCCGTCAGAGAATAAAGAGACTGGATTACCTTCCGACGTACCACTGTGGCGGGCACTGTGACCCAGCCAAAGTTGCTCGCATAGAGCTGGAAAGGCAGGGCAAGAACGTAGATCCAGTTCACCTCACGAATATGCGCGTTGAAGCTCCAAGGAATGGGAGTCGTGCGGATACGCTCAAGCGAGAGAAAAGCATCGTTCATTAGGTTTAGGCATAGGTGAAGAGCATTGCCCGTCGGCACATCGATGTTCTTGCGCGTCTGCACCTCTGCGATCCAGGCAGACATGAACATCAAAATCTCTAGTGGCACATTCTGGCCTCGGACGCGGAGGAAGCCAAGAGGGTCGTGGCGGCGGCTGGTACTGAGACGGTGAGGGCCGGCGCGATGGCTGCCCTCCTCATGGTTCGAGCGCTTCCTAGGCCACAGCTCTCTGAACCTGAAGTGTGGAACGCTCTCAGCAGGGCGCAGAGGAGGGGTGGTGTCTTTCCGGAGTCCGTTCCCCGACAGCGGCGCACCTGGGGAGAGCGAGGCAGAGGTAGGCGACAGTGTGGTCTCGGAGTTTGGAGGCGCGGCCGCTGTAGGTCCACCGAGGTTGGGGATGAAGGACACGAGGTGATATAGGTCCTCGTAGTAGCTGGTGTCAAACGCACTCCCATCTGAATGAGATTCGCCACTGTAAGGCCCTACTCACATCCCCTCCTCTCCGCGCAGAGCGTGCTTGACTGCCACAGCAAATGCCAGTGCCATCTGTACAATCGTCTTCTTCTCCACCATGCCCTTGACAGTGTCACTGGCGAGCTCCTCGGGGTCCGTGGGCAGTTCAGAAACGACAGAGTCCGGGCCTGGATGCAATCAGCCATGCTCAACCATGCACATCGAATGTGACGCACAGTGA
Organism: Cutaneotrichosporon cyanovorans; assembly: GCA_002335625.1. Taxonomy (NCBI): domain Eukaryota; kingdom Fungi; phylum Basidiomycota; class Tremellomycetes; order Trichosporonales; family Trichosporonaceae; genus Cutaneotrichosporon; species Cutaneotrichosporon cyanovorans. The sequence goes on along the minus strand of BEDZ01000004.1, from coordinate 83,709 downwards.
AGCCACACAGTGCGAGCCCATTGACGTGCCGCGTGTATAATCTGCGACCACATCTTGCGCCCCTCAGAGTACTTTTCGTACGCTGAGGATACGCTGGGCGTCAGTGAATGTGCTCAGCATCCGCTCACCGATAGCTCAGAGTCAGACCGAGCAGGACACCTGCAAGGTCAGTATCGTGTTCCTACTAGCAGCGTACTGGCTCACCAAGAACAGTGATCATGGTGTTGGGAAACTGCATGCTCGTATCCGTCTTCTCGTTCACTAGCACCACCATGGTCGACCACGCGCCCAGGAATACCAGTGACGGCCAGATGCGGAAGACAGCTGTGGCCGAGAGAGCTCGGAAGAGGTGAAGAGCTGTCTTGTGCGGTCTGTGTCCAAGGACATGAAAGCTCTCATACTGGTATGTGTCAAAGTGGGGGTCAGTATAGGGCGAGTACATGGCGACAATGCAGTCATTATTGTCACAGAAGGTCGAGAAGATATAGTCTAGGTCTGAGGTCAGTGCGTAAGTGTTTGCGAGCGGCCGTCCTCCTTGGCGTGTGGGAGTGCACAGGCACTGTGACGCGGAGTGTGTCGTTGTAATGGGTGATGGCTGCACAATGTGAAGGACGTGCTTGCGAGGCTAGACCAACAGACAAGAAGATGAGTACAACAACAACACACGAACGCCGACGGATGAAGCGAGTGTGCGCGAGCAGCAAACACACCAAGGACTTAAATCAGTCGCGTGCAAGGCGTCACGTGCACTGTCGATCAGCAGGTCTTGCCCTAGCAACACTCACTACACACTTTCGATAGTTTGTCTATCGTCTTCCTCTTGGGTCTCTACTACCTTCAACATCAAGCTGCATCGCTGAACATCTGCTGACATCTGATGGCGCTGCATCGACGAGCTAACAGACGCTCACTCAACCTCAAGTATGATCGAGTACTGAACGCGTCGCGGGCTCGGGGCCAGGTCTCCGCCCTCTCCTCACACACTCCCGATGGCAGCATCAAGGCAGCACGGCTAATGGAGCAGCAGGCACTCTTTGACCATCTAGGGCTAACGGATGCTTATGCTCCACTGCAACACGACACAATTAACAGTGGCATTTGTACTCACAAGCGTGTTCGCAGCCTGGGCGAGAAGACGCGACAGGCGGGAACGAGGAAGGTGGTGCGTTGGTTTAGCTGTCACCCTCACGTGCCAGACTGATCACTAGCACGACACGGAGCCGCCTCCGCAATGGCTATACGATATTATGGCCCCAGCTGATCCTCAGTGGGATGCACAGCAACCTTTGCATGAGCCAAGGACGCAAGAGGCAAGTGGGACAGAAGACTGGCCGTCATATGATAGGTGGTACCACCTTCCTTCTGAACACCGAGGCCATCATCATCCCTACACCAGCAGCGTATACCACCCCTTGCCCCACCAGATCCCGCCTCACGCCCAGCCAGCAGTACCACTGTGGTGGACGCCTCATGGGATCTTCACGAGTGATGGTCGCGTAGTAGCTGGTGCTGGTGTAATCCCTTCGACTTACCCTCACTACATCCCAGTCCAGCAACTCGGAGGCACAGGGTACCATACACCTGCTCGAACTGAACCTCACCTTACTGTAGGTTATCTAGCTAGCCCCGTGCATCTCGAAGGCAGCTCTCGAAAGCTCACCAAGCACCACTCACGGCGTCCAAAGGCGCAATGCGTCGACTATGACACCCATGAGACAGGACGTCACTCGAACGATGCTCATGTCAAACCAGTGCGTATAGCTGCACACCATCGCACTGGTAAAGAGCCGCATCGCAAGCGCAGCTCTCGTCCTCGTGCTCAGCGGGGTTTGAACATTGAGATCCATTCTCACGACAATGACACGTACGATGGGCTTCGGCACGAGCCGCCTGCTTACAGCCCTCACCACGCCAGGCCTCCGGTCGTCAGCAACACTCAACACTACGCCCCAGCCCAAAATGAGGAGGAAGAGCTCGAGGTCGACGCATCGCTAGACAGTCTCGACAAGGAGTATATCTCAATCGACGGTGATACTCGCAGTACTACGCTTGCAAATCACTGTAGTATCAAACCTCACGATCAGGAGCGAGTCAATTCTGGACCCTCCGCCGAGGAGTGGATCAAACTTGACCCCGACTGTGACGCCCACAGTGTGCCTACTTTGTCTCCACCTGCTGAGGAGAGACTACACGAGTATGTTGACTCGGAACCGCAGCTTGGCGACGAGGGGCACTGTGCAGTCAAGTACGACAGCTCGAAGCCTCGCGACACCAAGCACAGCGACTCCAAACACAGCAACATCAAACGTGACGATCGGAAGTACAGCAACAATAAACGTGAGGATCCGAACGTCACATCGAGGCGCTTGAAGTCATGGATCCGTCCTCTGGCTGATGACTCGCCGACAGCCTGCGTGAAGCAAGCCGCATCACCTGTGAAGAGAGAACGCTCAGACGAGATGGTGCATGACAACTGGCCTGGCGTGGAGTGCGAGAGCGACGACCCTCTGCTGCTCTGTCCTTCCTCTGGCATGACTCACTCACCACTTCCCCAACCACCTCGTCAGAGGGCAAACACAATCTCTCATCAGCAAGTCTATACCCTGCCACCGAAGACGAGGGCATGCCCTCCCCAGCAGCACTACCCCTCGCCATCGAGAACGGACGCATCACGGACCAAGACCGACTCGTCACCATGTAGAGCTGACCCTTCACCACTCAAGACTGAGTCCTCATCTCGTAGGACTGACGCATCACCACTCAAGACCGGCATGTCGGCATCAACAGGCAGAAGCGTCACGTCGCCAGTCAAGACTGAAACCTTCCCGGACGGCTCCGACACGTCACCTGCAAACCTCTCGCCTTCCAGAAGTGTATCGTCGCTGGATAAACTTCACACCTCGCCAAGCAAACTCCAGCTCTCGCCTACTAGTGAGAATACCTCAACGGTCAAGCCTGAGAGCGTTCCGGTGAAGACGCACGTCACCACCACCAGAGGCACATCTGTCTGTGCCAAAACTAACGGTCTCCTCACTAAGGCGGATACCTTCGTGACCAGAAACGCGCCTGTGGTGACCAGGATTGACCGTGCACAGCAGACATCAGCCAACACACCGAGCAAGGCCATAACATCGCTATTTAGGCAAACCCCCTCGAGAAGCGACCCCGACATGCCCAGGTCCCAAGGAATGTTGCGTGCGTCTGAGCTCGCCTGGGCTGCTCTTGCGGCTTTCCAGAACAGAAGGCCTATGGGCTCGGCTTGTGGACGATCAGTGCAGCCACCCTCTGGTCCAGCAGAGATGCCGTCGAAAGTCATCAAGCATGGAGAAGGAGAAAGCCAAGACTGTGGCAACAGCCGAGCCAACATGACTGCCGACGTCGAAGCCAAGTCCCATAGCCATATCGAAGGCAATGACGAGTCCATTGGTTCGTTCTCTGACCAGCACATAAGCATCAAGCACAGTCCGGCGCCTGGGAACGAAGACGCTGCTGACAGGCCTACGAAACGGGTGAGATTTGAGCGCAGGTGAAAGGACTGTAACAGTTTGTGAGGTAGTGTGAGATAGAGTGAAGAGTAAGGCTTGGCATGACCAAACGTACTATATATAGCTACTCATCGCTTGGCAATCGACAGCTGCGACGTAGATGAACCCAGCAAACATCATGAATATCGTGCATACCTGAGCGCATCGCTACCGACCGCTATAAAAGAGAGTTCTATCTGTATTTTCGGTGGGTTTAGGCGATTCGATGCCCTAGAGATCCTTCTTGGCCGACTGCCCCGCACCCGTGAGCTCGACGATCTCGCTCTCGATTGTCGCCACGCCGTGGATCCTCAGGCGCTCGATGAACACCTGCCCGATACCAGTGGACGGGGTGAGCAAGCCGCCTGTCGCTGCGAGGGTCGGCAGCTCGGCTCCCTTTGGTGGCGGGAGGACAAGCGCCAGTGCCGCCTCGCCGATGAGCTTGCCTGTGTGCGAGTACCCTGGATCCCCGGCTCCGGAATACTTCGTGATGACGGCGTACTTCCCGTCCTCGGAGACCGACACGTTCGTGTTGCGCGTGTGGCCATTGACGCATGTCTCCATCGACGGCCCCTCTCCGGGCTGGGGGAGCCACTTGGCGAGGATGTCGCGCACGAAGCCTGACGAGGCGTACAGGCCAACAGTGACGGCGATGACAATCGAGAAGAGGTACGCGAAAAGCGTGTTCGTGACGCGCAGGGGTCCGAGAGATGTAAACGCCTCTGCGAAGGTCGTGTTCTCGGAATGGCGGGGCTCGGTGTTGTTCGGCTCCTGGACGCGGAGAGCGGTGGGCGCCAGGCGCGAGAGGTACCATGACCGCCTGATGATCGCGAGGTCGATCATCTGGCCGACGAAGAAGGAGCCGACCTTGGGTGCGCCCGCGACGTTGACGGGTGAGTATTGGACGAGCTTGAGCTTGGGCTTCTGCTTGATGAGCTGGTCATCTTCTGTAGAGGTCAGCAGGGATGGCACTGGGAGGGCTTACGCGGACTGAGGGCCCACTCGTAGTTTTCTGGCATGTTTATGGCGTCTGTTGCAACTGTTGCCAGCGTGCCGCCAGAGATACCGCCTGCCAGGTCGTAGAAGTTGGTCGAGGCGCTGAGGCCAACGCTGCGTCCGACGTGCGCTTGCAGCGTACGCAGAGAGCTGTAGACCGACAGGTCGCTGGGGCATCAGTACGTGTTACGCAGTCGAAGGAGGATCGTACTCACGCCGGAGCACTGTCAAAGCCACAAGCCTGCACAATGATCGCACCAGTCTTGCTCGCCAGGAAGTCGTACTGCTGGATCATCCTTGCCATGTGGGCCACCTCGCCTGTCAGGTCGACGTAGTGCTTGCCCTGCTCTGCGCATGCCCTGGAGTCAGCCGAAGATTGGGCTTGATGGCACGGCGAACTCACTGGATGAGCTTGTCGGCACCGTGAAGCTGGTATGGTCCTGCCTGTCAGCCTTCTGCCTTCTGCCTTCTGCCTGACTTCTCTACTTACCGGCAAAGTTGGCAATCACGTCCGCCTTGCGCACCAGCTCCTCCACGCCAGCAGGGTTGTCCAGCTTCACAGCCATGATCTCACGCCTGGGGCCCGTGCTTGGCAGCTGAGCATCCAGCGCCGCCAGCTTCTCTGCATTCCTGCCCGCGAGCACGAGATGGAACTTGTCAGCGTCGTGATGTGTCGCGAGGTACGGCAGGAGGTGGTTCGAGGCAGTGTACGACGTGGCCCCGTACACGACGACTGTGGGCTTTGAGCGCGCCATCCTAGCTAGTGGGAATGAGCTCTTTTGTCTTCGAGTAGGGATAGATAGATCGCTAGCGACGCCCTTGCTGTCTTTTGAGGATGGATACTGACCACAAGGACGAGAACAGTGGAGTAGAGACGCTTGCAGATCACCGAAACGTTCACGGGTTCACAGAGACACCTCCGTCCGATCATGACGTCGGAGCCAGACCGCGCACGGCGATCACTCTCCCACGGCGTCGCATGTCCGTTCCGCACGGTCAAAAGGTGGACAACCGGGGGTTGTTGCTCTTGAAACGTTGCCATCGCTCTATTGTATCCTGTCTGGCTATGGCGTGGACGCCCATCACAGCATGCGCTAGCAGCATGGTCTCCTCCTCGCGGCCGCTCTTGTGGTGTCGATTCGTTTTGAGTGGGTCCCATGCCTGTGTCGCCTGGCCTCCGTATGGCGATGCCCCTGCGACATGTCTTGTTCGCCGGCATGGCTTATTGTTTCGGGCCTGGTGCTGATCATCGCAGCCGTCGATGACTGTAACTGACGGTTTGCTTTGGTCTATGAGCAGATCGCTTCCGAGGAGGGGGCTCGAGAGTCCATGGCTCACTGACTGCTGTACAGCTTTATCGACCTTGTCGTCCCAGTCTCATATTGCTCACAGCTCGACATTGTGTTACCTAACGACTGACTTGCTCTCACAACTTCTCACGCGTACTAGATCACACCCCTCGGTCGAATCCCGATATCTGTCCCAACGCAGGACCTTGAGGAACAGCCTGAGCAATCGAGGAACGATGCCGCCTCAACCGCCTGTCGACCCGCTCTTCGTGAGCAAGACGCACATGGCACTAGCGAGCCCAAGCAGTATTCAAACCCTTCAGGTCTCCACAGTCCCGAAGCTGGGCGCTAGGCTCACAGAGGCCGAGAAACACAACAGCCAGCATGCGATGCTGCTGACCGCGCCGGGAGATACCGTCCCCGGTATGAGTCTTGGGCCCTCTGGCCCACAAACACCTTCACCGCTTGCCTCGACACCGCGTCTCGACGCTCCTCTCACAGTCGACTCAGCGTATAACGACAAGGCGTCTTGTGGGCGGGCTATGGACGAGGTGCACAAGGCGAGGCAGATCTCCAGAGGCGATGGTGACATGGCAGCACCCGACAGCTCTGAGTCGAAGCGCAGTGTCCCTGCGTCACAATCTGCAACCACACCAGAACACATCGCGTCCTCCGGCCATCACCACTCTAGTGCTCGGGCGTCGAGAGACTCGGTGCAGGGCATTCTGCGAGAGGCCACTCGTCGTCTGGGCAATGTGGGTGAAGCTAGCGTGCGCTTCGTCGAACCCTGGGTTCATCAACGATCAGGAGCGCACCACTACAATGACTTAGGCTTTACGCCAAAAGAGAGCAAAGCAGCAGTACCAGAGTCGAGCTGGGTCGACGAGAAAGCGCCTGTCGCTGAGCCGCCGAAGCAGGAGCAGCGGGTCACGCGCAAGGTAGGTGAACACCTCTGAGCAGTGAGGCTGATGACAGTGGAAGATCCGGATTGCTAGTGGTGCTTTACTGGCCATGATCCTCATTGCTGTCATAGTGCCGGCTGCAGTGGTATTGTCGAGGAACAAGAACCCACCGCCTGTCGGTCTTCCTCAAGACAACGTGTCAGAGGCTGCGAGCATCGAGGAATGCCTTGCACTGTACCGCGACGCACCAGCAGATCAGCCCTCGTCGTACCCCTGCAACGTGTGTCGGCCATTGCTGCACCAGGCTGGCGAGAGGCTGAGCCCTGCAGAGGCGAAGAGCAGGAGTATGGTTCTTCAGTTCTGCGCTGCAGCAGATATCCTGCAGTCGTCGGCGGACACGACGAGAAGACTGCACGATGATGCAGGGTGGGGAAGGGGGGTGGATCCATGTAACGGCTGGAAGGGTATCGATTGCACAGATAATCACATCACTCGACTGTGAGTCTGCAGTGTGGCAGGTAAATTCCATTGACGCTCATGCCAGCTCCTTGGAGGGTGCTGTTGTCCCTGCCGGCCTGCCAGAGTCATTAGGCGACATCACGACACTGCAGGAGCTCCGTGTTGTGGGGTCAATGGTGACGGTGAATGGTGATCAACGACAGCGGTACCCCAAGGGGCCGATTCCGAGAAGCCTGAGCAACTTGAACCTCACTCTGCTAGACCTAGAGGTCACATCGCTCTCCCACCTGGGTAATATCGACTTCACACGCCTGACGAGCCTGACCACGCTCATCATGATAAACAACCCTAGACTCGGGAGGAGTGTGCCACGCCTGACTTCGAACAGTGACTTGACTGCACTGTGAGTTGGTATATTCATTCGAAGCTGACATCCAGTACCATCTCTGGCCAGGAGCTTAGTCACATGGAGTGGGTCAAGGACTTGTTACCCACTGACTGTCAGCACGTTTGGTATAGAGGTACTCAATCAGACAAGGTAATGCCCACACTTCCGGCTCATAGCTCACAACAGTGCACAGCGTCCAGTCACTCAGACTCTATCAATGCAGTCGGCGGTCCTCGACTCGCTCGAGTTCCTCCTTCCTCCTTCTCTGACATTCCTGTAAGCCCAGATAGCCAGAGCTTAGCTCATGTATAGCGACCTCTCGGACAACGGCCTGACTGGAAGCGTTCCCAGCTTCAGCTTCCTGGGCAAGCTCAACACCCTGTATGAATCAACATGTAAGCCTCAATGCTAACACCCACAGGCACCTCCAGGATAACGACTTTGAGAACATGACATACCTGGCCGATACTATCACGGGCATCAACCTCGCAGGCAACAAGCGACTCAAGACCAACTGGCAGAACAAAGAATACCACGACATCTGCAACGGCGATCACGACGACCAGCTTACCTACTGCGACTTCCGCAACACTTTGCTCAGGAAGCCTGGCAGTGATGTCACGAGCTCGAGGTGTGATCAGTGCTTCTTCGATGACGGGGGAGCATCGTGATGAGTTGAAGAGCTCGAGGACATAGGACCTTGATAGCCGTGTAGACACAAACATTCGCCTTCCATATAGTTGATAGCATGGACTTTCGATGTGGGTCCCACTCCATAACCATCTTATGAGGTTGAGCAGCAGGCTGTTTGCCTTGTACTGACCTCTTAGACGAAAGCACGAAGCATGTTGCATGAAGACAAGACGGCAGCTCGCCTGCCGTCGATGCCGTTGCTGATGACCGGAGGTGCCCCGCCGCGCCAGCGAACTGTAATTTCTGAATCGCCGGACATCCATCCGCTCGTCATCTATCATCCCCCGATCCTCATCTTATCTCTGCTGATCATCGCTGTGCATCTGTGGATAGCGAACAGCACACGCACTCATCTGTGACGAGCGACCGCTGTCTTCTTGCTTGCCTGCTTGCTGTTGCTTTGCCTGCACCTACGCCCGCCCGCGCACCGCTCGAGCTCGCAGCCTCTCATCCCTCCTCCCCGAGTAAACACTGCGCCCTCCGCCGGTCACATCGACTGCTTTCGACACCGCCATGTCCAAGAACTGGGCCGACTCCGACGGCGAGGAGGAGCTGTCTGCCGAGGACCTCAGGCAGCGTCTAGGAGGTTTCAGTGAGTGGCTCCTGTGCGAGTCCATCAGATGTGCTCGACGCAGGGTGTCAGGACATGAGGTGGAAGGGTGAACGAGCAATATGTGTTGAGTGAAGTAAAGATCTCACGCGAATGGAGCGACGATCTATGCACACGCCCTCATGGCGCTTTCTCAATCCTTATGTTGCTTCCTTTCCCTTCACTTCCTCAAGACCCCTTGAGTGATCACTCTCTGACAGCAGGTGCGACAAACTCTCCAGCACGCCCGACCGCATCTACATCTGACAAGAAGACTTCAGACGACAGGCAGCGTACGTATCGAGCTAGAATTGGACTCTCGCTGACATCAGGCGAGTCCTCACCAGGCCTTGGCTCACTAGCATCTCGCATTGGTGGCTTGTCGACGGACGAGCCCTCCTCATCAGCAGGATCGTCAGCGACCACGGCCTCACCCACGAAGGAGCGCCCACGCCCCAACACCTCCAATCCCCTCTTTGGCAAGGCCCTTGCTGGCGCAACACGCCCGACTGCTCAGACAACAGCGCCTGCTGCTTCCGCGTCTGCAACAGAGTCAAAGCCAAAGCCCGCAGAGTCTGCGTCCACCTTCAAGCCCTCACCAACTGCACCTGCTTTCACACCTGGGGCTGCTGCTGGGACAAAGGAGGAGACCAAACCCGCTGACGCAAAACCTTCTGAGACTGCAGAGAAGAAGAAGGACAGCATGGTGGACGACGGTGAGTGCCAGTGATATGAACATGGGTTCGTAGCTGACGACATAGGATGGGGAAACCCCGTAGTGAACGATGGAGACACGACGCTGGGCTCGGAGGCGGCCTCTGGCCTGATTTCGAACGACTTCAAGGTCGAAGTGAAGCTGGCAGACCTGCAGGCAGACCCCAATTCGCCGTTGTACTCTATCAAGACCTTCGAGGAGCTTCCAATGTGAGTTGTATACGGGTCACCATGATCGGTGCCACTGCTGACGCTGCAGTCACGAGGACCTGAGGAAAGGCATCTACGCTGTTGGTTTCAAGAAGCCCTCCAAGATCCAGGAGAAAGCACTGCCCATGCTGCTGAAGAACCCACCCCAGAACCTCATCGGCCAGTCCCAGTCGGGTACCGGAAAGACTGCTGCATTCGCGCTTGATATGCTCAGCCGTGTGGACCCGGCACTGATGACACCCCAAGCCATCTGCCTTGCTCCTTCGCGTGAGCTGGCACGCCAGATTCAGACAGTCGTCGACCAGCTTGGTCAGTTCACTCAGATCAAGTCCTTCCTTGCTGTGCCAAAGTCGTGGACTCGCGGAGTGCCCATTACAAGTCACATCCTCATCGGAACACCGGGTACCCTCGTAGACATGCTATCGCAAAGGCGGCCCATCCTCGACCCCAAGCAGATCCGCGTATTCGTTCTCGACGAGGCAGACGAGATGATCCAACTGCAGGGCCTTGGTGACCAGACGTTCCGCATCAAGAAGATGCTTCCTGAGGGTGTGCAGAATGTGCTCTTCTCGGCCACATTCCCGGACGACGTGCAGCGCTTCGCAAACCTTTTCGCACCTGAGGCAAACCAGATCTTCCTGAAGAAGGAGGATGTCACCGTGGACGCCATCAAGCAGCTGTACCTCGTGTGCGATGGCGAGAACAAGAAGTTCGATGCCCTTTCAGCGCTGTACGATGTCATGTCGATTGGACAAAGCATGGTGTTCTGTAAGGTGAGCATAAGGAAGGCAGGACAGTTGCTGACGTTGCCAGAGGAAGAGGACAGCAGACGAAATTTACGACCGTCTCACTGCCGAGGGACACTCTGTTGCCTCTCTGCACGGCGACAAGCTCACCGAGGACCGTGACAAGGTTCTGGATGGTTTCCGTGATGGCAAGACCAAGGTGCTGATCACCACGAACGTCATTGCGCGTGGTATCGACATCCAGCAGGTCAATATGGTCGTCAACTACGACGTTCCCGACATGGGACCCGAGGGCGGCTTCCGTCCCGACATCGAGACGTACATCCACCGCATTGGTGAGTACACTACTCGATGGAGTAGGAGGCACCGCTGACAGCTCAGGTCGTACCGGCCGCTTCGGACGCAAGGGATGCGCAGTCACATTCGTCCACGACGAGCGCTCGATGGACGACGTGAGGACCATCATGCAGGAGACCGGACGGCCCATGAAGAGGATTGAGGTGAACACGGAGGACTTGGACCAGCTCGAGGAGGTGAGTTGTGACAAACCGGGCAGGCGCTGACGCGTAAGGCTCTGAAGATTGCCATGAAGGGGCCCACTGATGTGTAACGCCGCAGCGCGTCCGTTACATCGACTGACGGAGCGACCTCAATCACGTCCCAATCTGTATAGACATGTGTGGTAGACGGAGAACATGCGACCTATTGCGCAGAGGTCAGCTACGATATCCGACTATCGGTCGTCTTCGATCCACAGCATCCTCGCTCTCTGAAGACCCAATCGGTGGTGTCGGCGCTGGCAGCGCCCTCCTACTCAACGACGTTGACGCCTTCACTGACATCAATACTTACGCATATCTCTACAGCATGCCAGCCACTAGGGTCTGCTAAGAGCCTGCGCTGACTGCCAGATGATTCTGATAGGTCACTAATACTCTGCAATGCCCCGGCCGTATCTCTCGCCTCATCCTCGCCTCGGGAGTCTTCGTCGCTCCTCGATGCCCCGCTCGCACTTGCAGGGACCCGCAAAGCTCCCCGCAATGATACTGATGCCCCCTTGGCACATATACGTGACAAGCAGACTTACTCTAACCTCGCTTCCATCTCTTTTGGGCAGGGCGGCATTCCCATCACCGCCATCACTGGTGCGAATTATTAACATCACCCGCTCGAACTGCGAGGCGTCCGTGTACACGCGTGTGTGTAGCATTACTCTTCACACTCAGGTGTGTGCTCCTCCTCGGTGTTGTTCCGTCTGACATCGGCTCTCAATCAGTCTGCTGTCCTCTTCACTCACGATCTTCCCACGCCTCAAGGTAAGTTACACTTGAGGTTGCACCACTAACCCGCAGAACAGGACCTTGATGGCACGATACAGCAATCCACCTGCCAGTTCGAGCAGCTCTACGCGACCTGCAGAGGCCGGACAGACGAGGAACGGTGCAGCTTAGGATGGAAGTTGTATCTGGAGTCACTACCTGCCCCATCTGGTACGCGTTGACTACCCAGTATCAGCTCGCCGTAGCCAGTGGCGTCCTCTTGCAACTCCGTTCGTGCCGCGCTGTTTGTCCTTGGGTGCATGCAGGCCGTCATACACACGTCGGGGAGTGCGATCTCGTCTGGGGCTGCTGCGGGGCGTCAGGCGTCTCTGGCTGGGCGTATGGTGTGTTGAGGAAGGTGGATGGTACAGAGATATATATCTTCAACTGCCTGACACTGACTTTTCGCCACGCCCCACTGCACGTCTTCATTCAACTCAGACACTGCTGCTGATCATTGCAGCGATCGCGATCACTGATCTTCATCGTCCTCGGGCAGCACAGCAACTAGAGCAAATCCCGTGCGCTGATCATTGCGCTTGACGATGAGACGAGCATTACATTCGACGCCAGCTTCGGCTGCTGGAGCGGGAGGCGGATCGCCTCTTTCACTTCGCCCAACTCATCACAAAGGCAACAAAAGTGCTCCTGCTTCCCCGTTCCGCAAGCTCAAGAGAGGACTCAGTGACAGGCGGCGACGAAAGGACAGCAACAGCGCATCCAGTGGCACGACCACCTCCAATTCAAGTGTGGCGCCGTCAACCCCATCTTCTCCGGGGACGCCTGACTCTGCCCTGGAACTGCTCCTCACACCCACCACACCAGTCCTCCAGCTCCTCACAGCATATCGCACTCCCCCTCCCAGGCGCGGTGGTAAGAGGCAGTTCCGCCCACTCCCTCCCAGTCCTGAGAGCTCAGACGCCGAGGACGACGACTCGAACGACGGCATGGCTCTCTTCCCTGCTAGCTTTGAGTCAGCTCCGCCTGTTGGGCGATCGGCGCCAACAGAAGCAACACCTCGCGCACGCCAACAGGTACAGCCGCTGCGCTTGTCTCGCGGCCCTGGTCCCCGAGAGGCAGCACTAGTCGACACACTGGTGCGAGCAGCTGGCGACGCCGAGACAGCCTGTGCTGCACTGGAAGAGTATGCGTGGCACAGCCTCCTGTCCGGCATGCGGGTGAGGGAGTACTGTGCTGCTGCTAGTGCCGCCGTCGACAGGGTAGGTCTCGAGCCTCACTTTTGCTTATCTCACACTATCAGGCATCTTCTCGAGGCACCAGGTCGTCGATCATTCACTCGCCCGTGTCGAAACTCTATCCATTTGAGCTGCCTGCCAACGCTCCTAGCACCAGTGCAGCCGCCACTCTGCCACCACGCGCGCTTGCACACCTCACAAGGCGCCAGCTGATTGATGCGCTGTGCCGCCTCAGCGACGCAAAACAGATTGAGGCGCAGATGCATGAGCTTGTGCTCGAGTACATTGGGCTGCAGTGGCGGCTGGACCTGGAGGACGCAGTGGAGGCTATCACGGAGAAGCTGGCAGACATCGAAATAGAGGTGGGTACAGGGCCCGCAGAGTCGCCGTTCGGTGCTGATGGCAGATCCTGCAAGACAGCCCTCGCAACGCAGCAGTGCCGCTCCTGCAGAGTATCCGCACAGCACTAGGCTTCGTCCCCTCGTCTGAGCTCATTGACTGCCTCAATGCTCGAGTCCCAGAGGCTGTGGCCATCACACAAGCCTGGGCAGTGCGCCGCCTCAGCGTCGGAGGAGACCCTCACGTCATCGCCACAGAGCTGTCGTTCGTGCGCGACAACGTCGCACCCCCAGCACGAGCAGTCGTAGACAAGGTCCTGCGTCTGCTCTGTCTCGATGGCCGCACAACCAACATCACTCCAGAGCCCGAGCATCTTCCTCGCACCCGTACACTCTCTCGCATCTCTCTCCACACCAAGCGTAAAACGCTCCTCCCCCACTGGCTCTCGTCTCGCCACGGGAGCCCCTCAAGGCTGAAGAGTGATGAACGCAGGCCGTCGTTACCCAATATCACCGGGGGTGGACGCTCAGACTCTCCTCTGCGCCTGAACGTCCACCCGAGGGGCCCAAGCACACCCTCACCATGCTCAACTCCAACGTCATCAGCGTCAACCCCGCGCCGATCGCCACTGTCTAGGACATCACCGCCACCACCACGCCTGCCAGACAACGTCCTCGGCCTGTACAACACTGAGATAGACAGCCGCGAGGCACTGGTCGACCACCTACTTGCCCTGCGATACCGCCTGAGTCATGACGCCGATGCGTGGTATCTCGGCAGTGGGAAGGAGCGCGCTGTGGCATTTCTCGACAGGGTGGAGGGCACCACCCCAAACCTAAGGGATGTTATAGCGCAGCTGCGAGAGGCGTTCCAGCTCATTGAGCGCACACCCAAGGCGCCAGTTGTGCACATGCGCGATGCGTCGTTCGATCTCGACGAGTACATCGCAGACCTGGGTCCCATCGACGATGACAGTGATGCGCCGCCGGCTTCTACTGCAAATCCAGTCCAAACAACTCTCACATCACGCTGGTCCATCTCGACCGTCGACACGCTCCGCAGCACCAAGAGCGAGCTGTCGATCACCTCTGTTGGCCAGTGCTCTGTGGTGTCAGAGTTTGCCATCTGCGAGGCAACGCGGGCTGTGCCTGTGACCCTATGGTCGTACCAGTTCCCACTGAAGTGCAAGAGCGAAAAAAGCCACACTGAGAGCCAAAGCGCTACTCTGGACTTCACAGTGCCGGCATACCCGCGTTGTGCTCAGTCGCTTCCAAATGTCAAGGACGTGTACACTCGTCTCCCTGAGCGTTCCGCACGCCGTCGTCGGTCGCCGAGGGCTGTGCCCCCCTTGCTCCCTCCCTTCAGCGCTGGCACTGCCACTACCAGTGCCACTGCCTCAAACCCTCCTCCGCTTACTCTGCCTTCCCCTCCACTGCCCTCGCCAGCTTCGGACGACGCTCTGACTCCGCCACTCGCTGAGGTCGGTCGGTCGTCCCGCAGGAAGGCCTACCGCCAGTGCGTGATTGTCGATGGCGAACGCCTCAGCCCGGGTCGCACACCGCGCAACGGCAATGACGAGATGACAGCCCTCGGCATCGTGCTCGACCTATGTACTCGTACACCAACTGCTGCAGAGGTGCACCACCGCCTCATAGATGCAGTGCACGCTGAAGCACGGCGTGCAGCTGAGCGCGGAGACAAGTTCGACGCCGAGGCGAGGGCTCGTGTGGCCTGGTTGCTCGAGCAGGTTGCCCAGGAGGTGAGTCGCGGTGCTTCATTTCTCGCTTGCTCCTCTGTGAACTCATGCTCACTCCAGCTGGCACACCCAGACCTCGTAGCAGCTGTGGATCGTGTCCTGTACCATCTTTCGACACCCGTGTCCTCGCCATCGATCTCAAGATCGGCAGAAGCCACCCCCCGTTCAGTGCCCGATATTGCGAACATTATTCCTCCCCCAGACAGTGACCGTCAAAAGTTTACCACCACCACGCAGTCGCAGTCGACTACCTCTCATCTCAGCTCCACCCCCGCAAGAGTCATGACACAGCCTACACACTCTCCTGGACTGCTGCAGCGGCGCATGGCGCTCCGCCACTCTCCTACAAGGTTGCCCACATTGACACTGCAGCCGCAGGGGCTGGACACTCGCTCGTCACTCCCTGTGTTGCCAAACTACGGCTCCTCCGCACATCTGCGCACCCCCACGCCTGCTCCAGTCTATACGAGCCTACCCCCGTCGCCGACGCCACTGCGTGTGAAGTCGGCCGCGGAGGTCATGCCACGTCGGGGAAGTGGAGTAGCTCCGCCGAGTTCGCGCACATCTCCCTCGCTCGAATCGCACACGCCTCACTCTCTGAGGACGCGCACGCCTACTGCTCTGGTGCATGCACTGTAGCGGGAGATTGACATAGCAATCGGTGACAGATAGGGGGGAAAGGGTCAGAGCGTTGAGGTACCTCATTGCACACGGTAAAAACATCTTGAAGGAGGAAGCAAGGGGAGAAACACGAGGTCCGAGTGCTCGGCCATACACTACTAGTAGCCGAGGGGGTTGGAAGCATCATACACGATCAGTATTGCTACGTTGTATATATGCATACATGGGGACAAGGAACATTGTGACAGGATCGTACATCTTTAGTGGAGCAATCAGATGACTTTGTCACAACGGTGTCCTTGCAATTCTCGACCTGCCAGAGTCAATATGAGTCGGAGTCGATATCATCATTATTTCTACACCCTGGAAAGAGGCAGCAATCGCGGGTCATGCAATGATAAGGCTGCAGACTCGCAGAAGGGGTGCAGAGTTGTGTCGCAAAAACACAGAAAAAGCAATGAAATGCCAAAAAAAGGCAGGGCAAACCTGGCGCAAAAACTAAATTCTCGTACGGGGAATCGAACCCCGATCGCCCGCGTGAAAAGCGGGTATACTGACCGTTGTACTATACGAGATGCTATTCGTTATATTCGTGATCGGCGGTGGGGTGTTATATTCTGCGCCGCCCAGTTCTGTCCGAGCATAACCTCGTGGCAGGTCTGGGGCTCACCGGCTCAGTCCAATGCGCAAGTGTCCACCACATATGAATGCAGACCAGACGCTATCGATTGCCCACTGAACTCATCACCCTGCATGCGCCTCATGCTTGCCAGACTCACTAAGATACCTTCAAAGGCGTTAAAGTTAGCCCATTCCATCACTGGGCTCTGATACGACATCGACTTTCGACATGGCGCTTGTGGCACTCACTCAGTCTACGATCTCCACAGCGGAGCTACCGCCTCAGCTTCCATGATAAGTCAGTACCCTCAGCTCGCTGTGTGCGGCTCAGTCAGCTTCCCATTACCCCTTCACGCGTCGCAGACAACTTGCCACGTTACTTCCTATTGCACGGGCTCCGCAAACGCTTCACCCGTCCCTCCCAGCCCCACGCATCTGCAGCCATCCATCTTACTAATACTAAGGTATCACACTTGCAACTAGATATCGTTTCTTGTCGACGCGACCTGCGACCTGCGCCCTGCATTCGGATTTCGTCTACTCTGCGTACTCCTCGGTGTATTCGCCCGCCTGCTCGCCCTCGTGCTCGTACTCTTCGTCGTACTCCTCGTCGACGCCGGCTGCCTCGTCTGCGGTTTAGCTGAGCACTGAGAACGAGACACTCACATTGGTCGTACTCGTCCATAAGATCTTGGAGGTTGGACTCGGCTTCTGTGAACTCGAGCTCGTCCCTGGGGTCAGCGTGGTCTGGGCGAAAGGACAAGATGGGGGTGTGCCGGTATTTCATGACGAGCTTCATGGGAGAAGAGACGAAACTGGCCAGTCCAGCGATCAGCTCAGCGGAGATGGGCTCTGCAGTAGCATGGAGGGGATGTGATGATACTGCAGCGCAAGGCCACCCGTGAGCTCAGTCTTGGATTTCGAGACCACGGCCAGGATGGCAATTGAGACCCGGAGTGATTTAAGATCGACATGATGGGAGCCCCTTGCTCAACAGGACTCTGTGACCGATTCTCATGAGCATTGGAAAGCCCCACTCAGAGAGTCCTGGCACAAAAAAAGGGGAGAGATCGAAATGGAATAAATGCTATGTCGCGCGCACGTGCTGACGCACGCGCACGCGCACGCACACGCGCGCTCGCTACTCACATGCCCTCGCCAGTGTACCAGTGGGTGTACGCCCTGCGCTTGAACAGCTGGCGGAACTGCACATGCGACCTCTTGAACACCTCTGAGATGGCGGTCGTGTTCGCCACGAGCGTCGCAGACGCAGGTTGTCCGACAGGAGGCACAGTGCACAGCGTCGTAAGAGCACCGTTGGGGATCCAGGGGACGAACGAGTCCGAGTTCTTTGTCTGGAACTCGTAGATCGAGTTCTCGACTAAGAAGAGCATCAGCAGCTGTCGGTGCAGTCAAACCCACTGTCACGCATCGAGAGCTTGCCGCGGAAGGCGACGGACACGGTGAGGTACTTGCCCATCGCGGGGTCGATGGCGGCGAGGAGGGAGCGGCGCTGGAAGAGGGCGGCGGTGAGCTCGGGGACGTTCGAGGCGGTGTACGCGCGGTTCGAGGTGGACACAAGGGGCGCGTAGCCTGCGGTGAAGAAGTGGAGGCGGGGGAAGGGGACCATGTTGACGGCGAGCTTGCGGAGGTCCGAGTTGAGCACGCCGGGGCTGGGGTCAGCAAGTGTTGAGATGGGGAGTGGATTTGAGGCAGGAACATCAGGAGAATGCAAGGCGCACAGGGGCATCTTGAGAGTTACGAAAGGAACAGGGCTGTGAATGGATAGGGTGGGGCAGTGTGGATGAAGTGCGAAGAGGAGCAAGACGTTCAGGGCAGAGGAAGAGGCTTGTAGCTGCAAGGTGCACAGGATACTGTGATAATTCAGAATATTGTCGAGGGGTAGCTTGATGATGACGTGAGGGTGGGCTCATGGCAGAAGCACTCGAGGGAAGCAGTGACACTGATACCGCCAGGAGGGGTGTAGAACGAAGGAAGGTGGATGGAAGGTGAAAGGAAGGTGGAAGAAGGGTGGAAGGGTGGCGCTTCGAGGGCGAAGCATGGATGAGGCAAGAGAAAGTCGAGATGAGCCAAAGAGCAGTTTGAATGACAGCTTGCCATTGTCTTTGCGCCAAAGCAAAGGCCATGAGATGTTGCAGGAGGAAAGTGGCTGATCCAAGTATACTGATACGCACAAACGAAGAGTAGCTGTTGAAGTCAGCATCACAATTCATATTACTTCAGGCTGGCTCACAGGTAAACCCAGTCATGACCTTTGCAATCAGCTGGTTCAGGTCCCTGTACTCCGGGGCCTTCTGCTTCAGGTCGTTAACGCAGATCTGGTACAGCGCCTCGTTCTGAGGTCAGCGAACTATCCCTCTGGCTCTCACTCACGTCGATGCAGCAGGTGATGTCCGAGTTCTCGACGAGGATGTGCGTCGAGAGCACAGCGTTGTAGGGCTCGACGACCGTCTCGGACACCTTGGGCGAGGGGAAGACGGAGAAGGTGGCGAGCATGCGGTCGGGGTACTCCTCGCGGATCTTGGAGAGGAGAAGCGCACCGAGACCGGAACCAGTACCACCGCCGAGCGAGTGCAGCAGCTGGAAGCCCTGGAACGAGTCGGCCGCCTCGACCTGTTGGCGGAGGCAGTCGAGGATGGGGTCGACGAGCTCGGCGCCTGGGCGTGTTAGCAAGGGGCATGTCTAGTGGCTACAAGCATGCTAAGCATGGCTACTCGTGCAAAATGTCACTTACCCTCGGTGTAGTAGCCCTTCGCCCAGTTGTTACCCGCACCGCTCTGGCCGTGCACGAACGTGTCGGGGCGGAAGAGGTTCGCAAGCGGACCTGATCGCACGAGGTCCACCACTCCGGGCTCGAGGTCGACCTGGACCGAGCGGGGGACGTACTTCTGGTTCGCGGCTTCGTTAAAGTACACAGACACTAGAAGTGAGTATAATATATATATAGTGGGCAAACGTCGTACGCATTACGCACCCTTGTCGAGCTGCTGGGGGTCGTCACCGATGTACTTTCCGCTTTCTGGGGGTTAGTTGGGGGTGGGCCAAGGTCTTGAGCCCTTGCTCAATACGCACGGTCAAGGCCATGCTCCTGGAGGTACGTCAGCAACGCGTTAATGATCATGATGCTAATAAAACTTGCCTGGAGGATGTTCTCCCAGAAGGCTGTGCCGATCTGGTTACCGGCTAAGAGGGGTTAGTATGCGTTGATACTGAGCTGCGGTGCTGCGGTCGACTTCTGGCTCACCCTGTCCGACTGTAGAACGTTAGCAGGACGAAACACGCGGATTGAACAGGGGATATCAGTGCTCACCCGATACGCTGACAATCTCGCGTCCCATGTTGTCGATTTGAGAGTGCGGGGGGCGGGGGGGCGATGGGGAGTGAGAGGGGGGAGTGGATGAGAGACAGAGACGTGCTAGTTGTAGACTGCAAGCTGATGTCCTCGATGTGGATGAGAGATGAGGAGGATTTGGTTGGAATGGACGACGAGGTGGATGCTGCACGGGGTGGTCTCGAGTGTTGTGTTGACCTGGCCAGGGGGAGGAAGGTACGAAGGAAGGACGGCGCGTGGTCGGGTCGCGAGTTGGGGTGTTGAGCAATTGAGCAGGGTTCGATTCCGGGAGAGGGAAGATCTTTTTGCTGGGCAAATCTTTTTGCTCGACTTTGGCGGGAATCGAACTCTGATCTATCCTCAAGGCTGATGACGTTGTGAGCAGTGCTAGCGGCGGAGATTGCTCCGTCTCCGTGCTGCTGCGCATTACGACCACAGCATACATCGCCTCATTGTACCCATATGCACCTCTTACAAGGTCTTGCGCTTTTGAGTAGTTGTCTGCTTCTGATTGCTAGCTACACGAACTCCTAGTTGCCATCGCAATAACAACAACATCTACACAGATCCACAGATGCACTAGTAGTGCTCATGTGTTCGCGCTAAATGTCACTGATAAGGACTAGAATGCCGTGTGCCGAGTTGCCGAGCGACGATCCGGGGGCAGCTGGGATCGGCGCATCAGATAACACTTCAGCAACAACATGTGGTACAAAAGACATCAACACCAAGTGTTGCCTGTCGCATTTGCTTGTACAGTGCTCGTAGAAAGCACAGTCGCAGTGCCAGATTCCAAGACGCCGCAATGCTGTACACCTGCGCCGATCTCCCGACCCAGATCTCACCCAAATCCAGGATCAGGATACAAATAAATCGACCACGCATTCCGCCGGGCAGCTGGCAGGGTGGGTCCCATTAGTCAGAACCGACATTACTTTTCCGTCGTCAGTGGCTTTACGTTTTGCAGTTCCAGCTCCAGCCTGAGAGGCAGACGAGTCCGCCGAGTCGCCGAGTCCGTCCGTGTATTGTAATAGTAACACCGCAACACAGTTGCACGCTCTCCAACGCAGCCTCGGCCGTGCCTTGGTCCAGACTGAGGGGCAGCCTGAGGAGCTGAGGAGCTGAGGAGCTGAGGAGCATCGGTTGGACGACGTAGAGTAGATGTCAAGGGGTTGATGTCGGGCGGGAGAGACAACGTACGCCGACCGACTTTTGCGCCAAGGACCGAGTGTCTCTGTGTCTCTCTTGGCGGTGGTGGTTGTTTTGTCTTGCTTGTCTTGCGTGTCTTGCTTGTCTTGTGCTTCTTATTTGTCTGTCTCTGACTGTAGTAGCTTTCTGACTCTTGGCTTCTCACATATCTGCGCCCTGTGAGCTGTTCGACGTTAGAGCAGCCCCACTCGACATTGGCGCGCACTTCTTCCACCTCCGCCCGCATACAGTAGAGCATAGACCACGCAACCCACCCCACAACCCACCACCCCCGCCATGCTCCTCACCTCCTGTATCCTCGCGGCAGCGCTGCCTGCTGTGCGCGCCTCTGGGCTCGACTCGGCGCGCCTCGACAAGGTGTACGAGGTGATGAAGGACTTGAACCAGTGAGTAGCAACGACAAAGTAGCAACAACAAAGTGGAGGTCGGCCGCGGTGATGGCCATGCCTCATGCCGACAACGACTACGACTCCTCCCTGCCTCCCCATGCCAGACTCCTACCCACCCTCTGCCAGTGCTACGCTAACCCAACCCCAGGTTCTCCTGGGAGAACGGCTCGATGTCCCTCGCCATCATCGACTGGAAGCACCCCGAGCTGTCCGTCTTCTCCACCTCGAACGACTCGTCGCCCTTCCCGCTACCCGATCTCTCCTCCGACTCGATCCCAGATGTCATCTCCGTAGCCCAAGTAGCGATGGAGCAGCGGCCCCCTGTCTCCTCCTCCTCCGCCGCCTCCAACTCCTCTGCCACCTCCTCCGCTGCGCCGGCGACCTCGTCCTCCCCCGGCCTCAACATCCCCGCGCAGAGCACGCCGGGCCTGCCTGCCGGAGGACCCATTGTGTCCGACGCCGCAGCCGGTGACCCCCCATCGCTCGGCATCGCCGTCCTCCTTGCTGACAAGGCGACGAACGGCGCCAAGATCAAAGACGTGAGCTATGCCGATGCCGTGCAGTCCCAGATCAACTTCCTCCTCTACCACGTCCCGCGGAACATGACCGACCCGTCCGCCGGCGCCATCTCACACCGCGAGAACTCGGTCCAGCTCTGGGCCGACAACGTCCACATGGTGCCTCCCTTCCTGGCGTACGCTGGTGTCGTGCAGAACAACCGCACGCTCGTGCAAGAAGCCTACGACCAGATCCGCACCTACCGCGCCGCCCTCGTCGACCCCAGCACCCACCTGTGGCGCCACATGACGCCCGGGCCCGAGGCGGACGACGAGGGGTTCTGGGCGACGGGCAATGCATGGGCCGTGATGGGCATGCTGCGGGTGTATGCGACGATCAAGCGCAGCCAGTTCACCGATTTCGACAGACAGCTCAAGGACCTCTCGGACTGGTCGAGCGAGCTCCTGACCGCCGCCAAGGGTCTGCCGAGCAAGAACGGCCTCGTCCACAACTACCTCGACAAGGGGGACTCGTTTGTCGACGCGACCGCGACGTCGCTCCTTGCTGCGTCGGCGCTCCGCATGTCCACCCTCAAGATCAGCGACAAGCACGTCGACCTCGGCACAAAGTACCTCCAGGGCGCGAGTGCGTGTGTCAACTCGACGGGACACCTCAACAACGTCACAGATCCGTACACGTTTACGCAGCCGGGACACCAGTCGGGCGAGGGGCAGACCTTCCTGCTCATGGCGTATGCGGCGTACCGCGACTGGCAGGCCGCGGGCATGCCTGGTAATGGGCGTGGCAAGGACCCGCTGAGCGCGAAGAGTGGTGCGGTGGCGGTGTCTGCGCCGGTGGTGGCTGCGGGTCTGCTCGCGGCGGCGGGATATCTTCTTGCATAGACAGATTGGGCAGCTCGCAGCAGAGCTGGCCGCGCTGTCGTTCGAGTCGGCGGGGGAGGTCATCGTTGCACTCTGCGCAGAGTGGCGCAACTGGGCAACGAGTAACTGCGACCCAACCCGATCAGCGACTGCCGCCTATCGAATCATTGTGGCTAGGGAGTTGTTCCCCCAGCCCCTCCTTCATGGTCCTGCCACTGCTGAGCCCTCGCTCAGCACTGCACGGCCAAACACATAGAACATTGCACGTATCGTGTGTCTTATAGTTGTGATACCACTTAGAGTTCTCGTAATGCATGTCTGTGGCATGTTGCGAGTGCGCAGTGACAAGCATGGGTGGACGATCGACAGACTGGTTCACCATTCGTATTTCCTGTTAGTCTTGGTTGCAATGCCTGTCCTGTGCTGTCCTTAATTGTACAAGCTGTCATAAAGACGTCGTGAGACGGTACGTTGGACAATAACGCAAAGCATACTTTGTATGAGTCACGCTCGCGAGTTGAGGAATTCGCTCTCTACCCTTGGTGACATCTCAGTCACAACCCTCATGGCGGAGAGAAGCAGTGGCCCCTGCACAGCATAACCTAATGCATCGTTGAGGACTCGATTCGCACGGAACGCAAGCTCATGTCTCAAAGCATCGTCGAGAACCTCATGCTTTCGACGCATCTCAGCACACAACTTGAATTCGATCCCGAGATTAGTATAAGAAAGCGGCAGGAGAGCACCAGTCTAACGAATACAAATCATACATCGGGTAGTGGGACAATCGGATCAAAGCGTAGCAGATATATTGGAGTCGTCACTCACAGCCGCTGTGCATTCCAACCAGAGGGAAATTGAACAGCGGCTGGGCAAGGGGAACAGAATGGATCATTACAAGAGCCAGTAGGCTTTTGTAAGCCCTCTAGTCACTGTCGCTCGTGTTGTTGAGCTGCGGATGTCAGCTGATGCTCCCCAAACCCTACTCACCACACGCAGGATGTACAGGAACAGGTTCAGCGCATCGAGATAGAGCGAAAGCGACGCTGCTGTCAGTACTAGTCCTTGCTCAAGTCCTCCCACCTAGGATCGCCTCGTCGATGCTCATCCGCTTCATGATCTGCTGCGTGTCGTACAGAATGTAGCCGGAGAAGATGAGCACGCCGCCGCACGCCACAATGAGGTCGAAGGTCTTGCTGAACGGGATGAAGATGCCGACGAGGCCTGTGCCGATCAGGCCCATAAGCCCCGCGAAGAGGAACGGCCCGAACGAGCTAAAGTCCATCTTGGTCTGGAAGGTGAAGAGCGTGAGGCCGACAAACACTGCAACAGTGATCAACAGCGCCTGGACGACGATCTTGGCGTCGTAGTAGCTCGTGGCGGTGCCGACCATGATCGCCTCGAAGAATGTGAACACCGCGAGAATGAACATGTTCGCGGGGTAGTTGTGGCGCTTCCAGTATACGCCGAAGAGGGAGACGAACGAGCCGACGAGGGAGGTCCACAGGATCCAAGGGTTGGACTGGACAAACTCCTTCGGGCCATCGAACATGAGCGCCGCGCCGACAGCAGCGGTAAGGGAGAGCTGCAGGAGGAGGATGGCATACACCTTGCGCACAAAGGCCATGCGGATCACCTCGTCGCAGTCGGCGACGTTGACGCCGATCTTGAAGTCATCGGGGAGGTCGTCCTCTGCCGGCTGGTCGGTCCATGCGTTGCGCGACGAACCGGCCTGCGCACCGAGGGCTGCTGCTGCAAAGTCATCGGCGCCGACGCCGTGGGCGCCCTTGCCCTTGCCCTTCTTGCTCGATGCTGCATCTGAGGGCCCTCCGAGCAGCGGAGAGGTGTCGGCCGTCTCCTCGTCGCCTACTGCACCGTACTGCGGCTTTGGTGTGTACTTTGGGGGTAGGGCCATGGTGTGTCTGGCTGATTTTACCTCTTAGGAATCGAGAGAGATCGAAAGGTGAATGTCGATGAACGTGGATCGACTACTCTCGGTGGCAAGAATGGAACATCAGCGACGATCACTCGGTACGTCACCGTGGAAGGATGCCACACATGCCACACGCTCTATCTCCGAGTTTCCGCCACGTGGCACGGACAGCGACGACGGCGACGACGGCGGCGACGACAGCGACGAAGCATCGAGCGGTGTCTAGAACAACATATCTAGCATCTAGCATCTGCCTCTCTCTCTGCTATCATTCTCCTGTCGCTGCGTTCTACAGCCCCACAGCCTACTGGCCCGACGCAGCACCCCTGGCAGACCGGCAGACCGACATCATGAACATTTCCAGTAGCGACCCCGACCTCGACCCGTGGATGTTCTCCGCCGCGCGCGTCGACCCAAACGCATTCGCACTCGCGCGCGCAGGCGGACCAGGAGGACAGACATACCTCTACACCGACGAAGCCCTGGGCCCCGCCGCCCAGGGCTCGTACTCGGCGTACGGGGCGGGGGGGAGGCAGTGGGTTTGAGGCGGGCGGGGGGACCAAGGACGGCGCTTGCCCTCCGCCGAAACAATACGCCGCGGCAGCAGCAGCAGTGGTACGATCACGGCAGCAGCAGCAACAACAACAGGTACCTTTACCCACTCCCCCGGGGTCGCTGGGCACGCCGCCTGTGCGTGCGCTGCTCATCCCGCCGGGTAAGAGGGGTGATGATACCCTCAGGAGTCTGCCGCTGTCGCCGCCGAGCTCTGCGTCTTCGCCTGGTCTTCCTGCCCGCCTTCATGCCCACCATAATGCGAACGTCTCTGGTCGAGATACGACTGCAACCCAGCTGTCCTCTCGAAGCCACAGGGCGTCAAGCACCTCTCTGCCTCCGAATAGCATCTCTCCGACCCCAGCATCAACAAGTACACAACCCATACCCACGCGCTGCGCACCCGCCCTCCCTCTCATCACCTCAATCTTCCCACACGCATACGAATCCGTCGCTGCAGTCTCATACACACTCGAGATCGTCACGCCGCCAAGCCAGATCCTGCGTGGCTTCGTCGCCGACGACACGGAGGGTGCTCTGGGGCGCATAGTGTTTGTCCACCTGTTGCCGTCTCACACATCGGCACCAGCACGCCCCGACCCCTTGGCGCCGCACTTCTCAGACGTCCTGCGACCCCACGACCCAAGTCGACCACACCCCGTGTCTGTCGCGTCGGCGGCGAGCTCACCACAAGCCCCGGCAGCCCTCGACATCCGCGAGAGCCTGACGGCCCTGCTGGACCTCGCGGACGAACTCGAGGCTGCACAGCTTATCCTCGTGCTTGACAAGGACGAGCGCGAGCCCGCGCCCCTCGCGCAGCTGATGCACGCGCTGATGTATGTCGGCGGGACGCCGGTGCGCCCTGGTGCCCCCGTGGGCGAGTGGGAGTGGGACAGTGCGAGGTTTGCGCTCGTGAGCATCGAGCTGTAGCGAGGCGAGTGAGTGCTTGAGCGAGCCGGGTGGATCTAGCAGCATTGTTGTACTGTAGAATAGTCATAGTCATCGTCATCAAATATGTATAGGTTATTGGTTATGTCAAAGAGCACTACTGCAAGAGTATCTACTGCAAGAGTATCCTATCAAGTATTCGTCTTGGCTTGTGGAATGGGGGGTACGGCGTACAGCGCGACAGCGCGACAGCGCACAACAGGAGTAGATTACGGCTGTATCGGCGTGATCGTGATCTGTGTGTTCAGCTGATTCTGCAACTGAAGGCATGCGGCAGTCTCATGGCTTAATTCAGGTCGTGGGTTCGAGGAGAGATACAGATCTCTTCTACTAGCCACCGACTTGCTATCCATGTGGGCCAAAGATGGGACATTGGCTGCCCGTTGTGACTTCGGGTGGTGGCTTGAAGACATCAGTCTCGGATCTTGTCATTTCCCAATGAAAGTTCAACTGCGGCTCACTGATGCATCAGGATCGCAGGCTCCAGAGCTATGGATCGGTAGGGCAGCATCGAAACTGGGAACAGACTAACAGATCTTGGGTCACAGACGACGCTAAGCTCAGCACCTCGATCTAGGCAGTACCCATAGTCTGTTCGTTTCAGCCCTCTCAGATGCCCAGCACGCACTTTATACCCACAACTGTTAGCATCGCTCGCTCCATCTTGTTGAGCGGCGGATACCATACCATAGGCCATAAGCTCATCTCGCATGCCCTCTACCTTGTTATCTATCACGCTAACATGACACGCACGGGGCCACTCCCACCTCCTACCACCCATCGATTCCAATGACCACACGGCACGACGCTACCCCTCCTCCCCCGTCCACATCAGATGCCTAGCCACATGTTACATGTTACAGAGCGCTGCTACAGCTGCATCCGCAGCGCATCACAGTCCAAACGCATCACGTGCGGCTCCTGCGGCTGTAGCTCTTGATGTTTGACGCTAACTCTATCGCTCTGCCCCTGCCCCGAGATCGACATGAGCTCGTGTACGCGGCACGCTTATTGCGGTGCAAGCGGGTGGCTGCGGGGTGGTGGTGTCGCTTGCTGGAGCGTATGTCGAGCAGAGTGACAGAACGTGGGGAAGAGCAAAGGTTGTGGGACACGAGGAGCACTGAAGGCAGAGTCGGCAGAGCCCATCACCCAGCCCAGCCTCCTATTGCTCCTATCAGTCCCATCGCACGGTCCATCTCCCGGAGGGTTGTTCGGAACCCCGCATCGAGGGCCATGGAACAACTAGCACGAGGGGACGACGTTACTTCTGGGTACTGGAAGCTACTGTATGTCAGCGGGGCGGGGGTGAGCGGCATACGAGTTAGGAGCAGTCAGAGCTGAACAGAAGTGGTAGTGGTTTACTCGCTTGGGATCATCATCTGACGTTGGAGGTCATTCTGGGGTGGCATTCAGCCATGAAGCGAGTTGCGAGCTCATGATCCTCTGCTTCAGCTGTCGCAGCTCCCATCCCAGCATCAATGGGGGCTGTGCATTGTAGACGTCGAGAGGTGGACAAGCAGTGGATCAGAAGAGCATAAGAGACGATGAATGGACGTTGTTGTTGATGATTTGCGTGGCGCCGACGCGATTGACTTCTTTTGCAGTGTGTTACGTAAACAACGCGGTTGGGCACAAACACGCGTCTGAACAACTCGATCGACCAGCTGCTTTGTCACATTTCTTCTTCGTCCTTGGGGCATATCCTCTCTCTCTTCTTCTTATTCTGCTTCTCACTCCTCTACGCGCTATCCTCGTCGCTCTCTTCTAGTCTCCATTTTTCTTTCGATTTGACACCTGCGATTCTCTTCCTCTTCAATTGCAACCTGCGACCTCCGACCTCGACTACGCGCCACCCCTCCATTCTCTCCCTCTTAATCATTAGCGACGAGTGGTCTGCATTTGCCACCTGGGCTTCGGCGCCGACGTTGTAAACAACAGGAGCGACGCTGTGGGCTTTACGTCTGAGGAGCAGCTCTCAACGGACAGCTTTCTGATCAACACCCCCCTCTCCTCTCCCCTCGCGATGATGGAAACCGCCTCCCCCACCTCGGCCCTCCGCCCCCGCAAGACAATACAGCGCCCATCCACGAGCTGGCTCGTGACCTCGGCGCCGTCCATGTCTTCCGCGTCGTCGGCGACGCCTGCGCTGGCCGCAGTCAAGACGCCGACAGAGCAGCTCAGCGTGAACCCGTTCCACGCGCCGACGACCCGCTTCCGCTCCCCCCACTCCTCTCTCCGGGGCAAGCACAAGCTTTCTCCCTCTCCCTCTCCCCGCAATCACGACTACGACTTTCTGATCTCCTCCCCCAGGCCCAGTGGTCTCCCGCCTGCAACCCCTGCTCGCGGATTCGGCAGCAGCGACTCGTCCTCCTCGCCCGTGGTCGACAGCCCCACGCCGGCGTGTGGCCTTGGCTCGGCCACTGGCAAACTACGCCTCGTAGACGACAGTAGCAGCCCCATCCGCCATGTACCAGGCCACAGCCGCAGTCTTACTGCTGCTGCGGCCCACAATCACTCCCACTCCCACTCCCACCGTGGCGAGGATCTCTTCTCCCCCATAGCACAAAGAACACCGTACCGCCCCAGCGCAACAGCGCTGTACGACGACGGATCGCCCACTGCGCCCATGCTCGCCCCGCCCCCGCCTGTGTTTCAGCCCATCCGCACGTCCCAGTCGCAGGACGGCAACGCGTGGAAGTCCCAGCGCTCGCGGATACCCAAGCTGTCGAGCTCGCACCCCCTGCGTCCGAGGACATCGTCATCAAGCACTACAAGCGACACCCGAGGAGGACTAGGCAAGAAGAAGACAGTGTCGCTGGGCGAGATCCAGCTTGACAAGATCAACGAGGACTTTGGCGCAGCCTTTGTGCATGCTCGGAAACCACGCGCATCGATGCCGACACATCACCACACGTCAAGCAGCATGTCTGGTAGCAGCAGCCGCCCGCATCGGCGTGAGCAGTCCATGTCCCGCTCGGCTGGGCACAAATCGGGCCTGAGCCTGTCGCTATCGAGTGAACTCGCCCCGATGCCTGACTTCTCCCTCTCCAACTCGTCAATCTCTTCCATGTCGAGCACTAGCGTGACGCCTCCGATGTCCGCCGAACCCATGTTCGAGGACATCAAGCCCAACCCTGAGGTGTTCGAGGCGGCCGCATCAGGGATCAAGCAGAAGTTCCGGCCACGTCGCGAGTCGGTGGGAGGTAGGCCCAGGGGAAGCAGCATTGGCGGTGACGACTTCTCCGATCGCAACAAAATGCCGCCTCCGTCTGTCCTACGTATGAGCACTGTGCAGTCGACCAAAGCGCAGGACGGCACAGGACCCCTCGTCAAGCGCGCACGCTCGCTTGGCAACCGCTCAGACGCCAAAACACCCAGCGACACCATCGAGTCGCTTGCGAGCAAGTTTGACTTTGTCGTCGAGGGCGTCTCTGCCTTTGGCTTCCAGGCCGACGAGAAGCCCATTATGCCCGGCACGCCAGTCAAGAGGCACACCTATGGCCAAACGCACCCGCGCACCTCTGGCCGCATGGCGCTCTCCCTCTCCCAGCCTGCGCTTGGCACACACGCCTCGGCGTCGACGCCCGCCCCCGAGAAGCTCAACAGGGGCCACCACCTCTTCGACACGTACCCGCCTTCAGGGGCTCAGCCGCCCCCCTCGACGCGCAAGATGATCCCCACCGACGTGCCCCAGCTCACCGTCACAACGATCTCGTCGCCCGAGAGCGCGATGGACATGGACGAGTCGGGCAACAACAGTCCCACAGTGCACCTCGGGTCTGCGGCCAAGGCCAATCGCCTCCCGCAGTCTGGCCGCCTGAGTCTCCTGCGCCGTGCGAGTGGCAGCTCGAGCATGGAATGCAGTGAGGACGAGGTGACGCCGACCAAGGGTGGTATCGGCCAAATAGGCCACATCCTCGCGCCAGACCATGGCACGCCCACCCCGTCGCCCATGCGTGGCGCAGTCGGCCTGCCTGGTCTCCCATCGCCGTCCCCACTGGGCAAGGAGGGCGTCGTTCCGCGCCTGTCCCTGCCCACATTCGGCGACCAGCAGCCCCACAGCAACCCCAAGCACGAGATGTCGCGTGCCGAGAGGCGCCGGCGCAACCGCCAATCCCACCCTATCGCACCCCCCGACCTGCCCGAGGAGGAGGACATCTTCGAGTCGCGCTTCGTCTCGTCCCAGCCCCTGGGGCGCGGCGCCTTCTCCACTGTCCTCCAAGTCCAAGCACGCAACGGCGACGGCGTCTTCGCAGTCAAGAAAACCCGCGGTATCTTCGACGGCGTCAAGGACCGCCTCCGCCACCTCGAGGAGGTCGACATCCTCCGTCACCTGTCTCTCACCCCCAACCCACACGTCATCCGCTTCGTCGACGCATGGGAGCAGAACCGCCAGCTGTACATCCAGACCGAGGCCTGCGTCGGCTCCCTCGCTGCCTTCCTCGAAGTCTACGGGCACGAGCACGAGCGACTGGACGAGGCCCGCGTGTGGAAGATGGTCCGCGACATCAGCGACGGCCTCTCCCACATCCACACGCACGGCGTGATCCACTTCGACATCAAGCCGGACAACATCCTCGTCGGCGCCGACCGCTCGCTCAAGATCGCAGACTTTGGCCTCGCGTCCCGCTGGCCCCGGGCGTCCCCTGCTGCCATCATTGCGGGGTCCGGCCTCGGCGGATCAGTCGGCACCGCCCGCGGCGACGAGAAGCTCGAGCGCGAAGGCGACAGGGTGTACATGCCCCCGGAGATGCTAAGGGGCGTGTTCGTCATGGCGGCGGATATCTTCTCGTTCGGCCTCGTGGTCCTCGAGACGGCCATGAACATTTATTTGCCGGACGGTGGGCCGAGCTGGCACGCGCTGCGGGAGAACAACTTCGAGTGGCTCGATCTCAGCCCGCTGTCCCAGCCGCTCGTGGAGGTCATCACGCGGTGTCTCGATGCGGACCCGGGCGCGAGGCCGGAGATTGGCGACATCGCGGGGCATGCGGTGATCGTGAGGGCGCGGGATGGCGGTGCGGCCCTTGCGCCCGAGGAGGACGGGTGGCTCGAGGAGGTGCTGGGTGTGGCCGGTGGGCCGGGGAGGGCTGGGAAGGGCTACCACGATGGCGACGTCGAGATGGCCGAGTAGGCAGTGTAGGCAGTGTAGGCCGGGTACTGCTCGCTGCAGTGGCGGTGGGACCTTGAAGGCTGCACTGCATGCTTATCAGGCAGTTGCCGTCGAAGTGTCGCGCTCAACACTGCGGCGGCTATGCTGTGATAGTGACCCAGTGGTTTGTGGATGTGGCGGTGGCTGGTGGCCGAACTGAGGAGGAGTGAGAGATGCTCGCGGCCGAGCGGTGGCCGGGGCTCAGTGAACCAGCCTCTGTTCGAGTAGATGGTGATGGCTCAGGAGACGAACCAGTGGGCGCTGGCCGCCTCACTGACGACACGGTTGGCACGACTGCAACGACCGATAAAGATCTGGCAATGGTATCTGTATGGAGTGTACTATAGAATGATGCATGTTATACTGGTACCGATAAAGGACTTTTGTGTTTCGCTGCTGCGTCGCTGCTGTGCTCCACCATCGTGCTGTGGTTGTTGATCGTAGCATCAGTGTGAGCGGAAGGGAGGTTTGATGCGGTGCTGTGGAGAGAGGACCTGGAGCATGTGCTACGTGATACATTGTACTATGCTGTCTACAAGTGATGATATTCTAGGTTGTCCATCTGTACTGTGCGCAGGCTATGCGCGCGAGGCTGCTGGAGCGCGTACCGGTTCACCATCGGCGCTGGCGGTGATTCTTGTTGGCGAGCTCCTCGGCGAGCCGGAGTTGACGATGTCCTCCCTCACGTCGTCGTCCGGTAGACCGACTGTCACGCCGGCATGAAGGACGCGGCGGGCTGCTTCTATAGCAGGGCCGTTGCGTTCACTGGGGTCAGCGGCTGCACCGTTTCGAAGCAAGGTAGAGCATGCTCAGGACCCTACGCCTGCTGAGCTGAGAGCCGATCGTCGCTGCGTCATTGCCAACTTATGATCGGCGCCATCTGTAGCTTCATTACGCCCAATTACGCCCAGGAAAGCTGCGGCCACGTTCACACCAAGCTGAGCTCTACTCTGAGTGTGCCATGTGCAGCTCAACAGAGTCATCCGGCCCAGCAACTCCGTCCCAACCGAGGTCTGCAGTCCTCCAGCCGAAGCATCGTGCTCTAGCAACTCCTGCTCCATCCCATTCCGCCAGCTACAGTCCCTCCAAATCTGCACTCACCTAAGGAACCGCTCAAGATACGCCATGAGCACCGGCCCAGCCAGACGCTCCATCTTCTCCACGCCCGGCAGGTCGTCCGCACGCGACGGTCCCAGGCTGACCATGAGGACCGGCTTGCCTGCCTCGTGCGCCGCCTTGATCAACCTGAACGCAGAGTACGTCGCCAAGCTGGACCCAAGGACGAGCAGTTGCGATGACTCCTCGACCATCTTGAACCTGCCGTCAGTGATATCACAGCTACTAACGCACGACTCCCTCTTGATACGCATGGGTATCGACTCGCCAAAGAAGATGACATTCGGCTTGACCTGGGGTCAGCGGGGCCAACACAGTCACTCACGATAGACCCCAGCTCGCCCTGGGCAATGCACTGCTCACACTCCGGCACCTGGAAGCTGTCGTAGTCTGCGCCGGGGAGCTCGACGTCTCCATCTGGGTTGGTGCGGGGTTTGCTACAATCAGAGACGCACTGATAGCTTTACTCACTTTCCGGTCCGCTCGGCCCACTGCGCCTCTGCGTCCCACATGGGGTTTCCGGCAGCCAGCTTCGCCTGCCAGGAGTCTCGGGACTCCTCGTGGTCGTGCTTCAGGCAGTGAACGCGGGCTAGTGTCCCGTGCAATTCTAATATCCGTTGTGTCTGGCTAGGCGTTGGTGTGGACACACTGCCTGGCTTGGAGAGGGGTGCTGGTCCAGCGGTAGATAGTGCAGAAGAGACGAGAGCGTACGCTTTGCGATGGAGGTTGTCGACATTCTGCGTTATAAGATTAGGCGCGAGGCCAAGGGCTTGTAGCAGCGCAATGGAGACGTGCGTGGGATTGGGCTTTGCGTCTCGTACCGGCGGGTACTGCTGTCAGCGAGGTCATGTCTGTGACTCACGCCAAGAAACGAGCGTCCCCAGTCTGCTGTCAGTAGTGGCCGAGCATGCATAGGTTCCACTCACATCGTTTCCTGCTGTTAGTAAAATTCGCTTGCCCTTTCGTTGTGCTCTGACTCACCTGAAGTGCTCGCCGCGCTCCGTTGGGTTCACCAGTTCGGAGTACAGAATGGGACTGTCGTCAGCTATCGTCCGCATTGATAGCCTCGCCGAGCATGCCTTGAGAACTGTCGCCGCCTACCCACCTGAAGTTCGGGTTCGTATACCGCCCATCGTCACCTCTATACGCCCGTATCCCGCTGTCGACCGACACGCCAGCTCCCGTCACCGTCAAAGTCCGCCCCTTGCCCCGCTCCAGAAACTCCGCCAAGTGCTCAGCAGCTCGCAACACCGGCAACCGAGTGAGCGCATTCGGCGGCTGCGGTGCACGCGCCTTGATCGTCGGGATGGAGATGCGCACCATCGCGAGGTGTGCTGAGCAATTGTCAAGTGAAGAAACACAAGCAGCTCGATAAGACGCAAAGATGTATGTATGGAACGGAGGGTGGAGCGAAATCTCAACATCGTCACAACAACAAATCTCCCCCTTACGTCAGATGCACCATCAAACTCAACTCCTGCTAGATCTCCCCCGCCATGCTATGCATACCTCTCTCTCTCTCTCTGTGAATGTACAACCGGACTGCCGGTGCCAGCTGCGGCTGGGCTGGCTATTCTGCCTCCCCCTCGGGGGTTGGGAGGCTGACCATCTCTGCGTCGGAGGTGTCAGTAGTGCTGTTCTGAACGACGTCGTACGCCTCGCCGAGACCGCTCTCGCTCCGGCTGCCTGCCCCGGCAGAACCGGAGGAGGGCAGAACGGGGAGGAAGTCCTCGTCGTCGTCGCCGTTGACGGGGCTGCCGTCGTACAGCGAGTCGGGTGTCGGTGGCCCGTCGATGTCCTTGCCTCCTCCTGGGCGTGATGACCAGGCCGTGTTACCGAAGCCGACTGCCGTGCCCGCCGTAGCAAGGTCAGGCGGGGAGGAGACGTACGCTGGCGGGCTGCTGGCGTATGAATAGTCAGGGGCCGCAACGCCGTCGATGTCGTCGTCAGAGGTGTCGGACGTGTCAGGTGATGCGGTGTGGTTGACGATGCGTGGGCCGACCTGAGGCGAAGACGGGATTGAGCCCATCGGTGTTGCCTGCCGCGACGCCTCCTCGGCCTTGATGCGCGAAATGCCGCCAATCTTGCGGCCAGTCCGCCGCTTGTAAAACAGGAGGTAGGCTGCGCGGTTCTCCTGCACTGCCTGCGGGGACGCCTTGGACACCCGCGAGTCGTCGTAGTTGTACCACTGCTGGTCCTTCTCGTTGCGGCAGAACGCTGTGTAGTGCCCGCCGCCCATGCCGCCAAAGTGGTTGTCCACGGCGTACAGGTCGTAGATGAACGATTCGGTCGAATGCTCGATGCCGTAGTGCTTTGCCTCTTCGGGGGTCAGGTTCAGCGTCTTGGTCACTCGGCGCTCGCCAATGCGCTCGTCGAGGTCGAGGCCGTCGATCGGGAAGCGGACCATGTGGTCGAGCTTGTCGCGAAGCATGCGCGACGAGCCGAAGCGCTTCAGGCAGATGACGAGAATGTCAGGCGCCTTGTAGATGTCCAGCTTCTTCGTCGCAGCCTGGTGCTTTTTGCACACGGGGCAGTACCACAGGTCGTCCTGACCGAGCGTCTCCTCCTTGGAGAACTCATCCAGACAGTCGTCGAGGGAGATAGACCGCCCCTCCTTCTTCTTTGCGAGGTCTTTGGCGATCGCCGGGTCCACAACTGTCTCCAGGTCGCGCAGCAGCGACTCGCGGTTGGGCTCGAAGAACTCATCAAACTTGTTGGCGTTCCACTGGACAAATACAGCCTCGCCAGGGCGCACAGCTGCCATCAGCTGCTCGGGGGTCGACTCATCCTCGTCGTCAGAGTTGGCGGCCGAGTTGGGTGTCACTAGAGAAGTGAACGACGACGCCATGCGTGAGAGCACTGGCCGCTTCGCGCGAGAGCGCTTGTTCAGCGACGACCAGCTGCGCGAGGCCTGCGCTGGCGAGTAGCCCTTGTAGAGCGACTGGATCTTGTTGTCTTTCTTGCTGAAGAAACCGCCAACGCCGGAGGTGTTCGACTCAGCAGAGGATGCGTCCGCAACGTAGATCTTGAACAGATCGCGCCTGGGGACAAGGCGGCCAGACTGACTGAGTACAGACACTGAGCTCTGTGTCCGGGGCAGAGACGGGGCGGTGAGGTCAGATGACCTGCTGGCAGCATCGTCTGCTTGGAGCGACGACGTCTCAGCCTTGGGCGAGTTGCCAGGTGCGCTGTCATCGTCTTCCGGAACGTACTTGGCCTCGGGAGCATTCGACGGCACGTAGAGCTCTGCGTCCATGCCGGGGCGCACGAGGCGGGTGTAGCCGCGCATGACAGCCTCACGCACTGCCGCGGGGTCGTTGGCGTCGGCCTTGGACAGTGTGATGAAGAACGGCTCCATATGGCACTCGCCGGGGACGTTGTCGTTGCGGTATGAGGCCCGCGGCTGCTCTCGGTACGTGTAGACTGGGACTGTTACCGAGCCGTCGGTCGGGAGTGTCCCCACGCCCTTGTAGTTGGCCACGGTGGGGACTGCCAACTCGTAAAAGACGGACACATCATTGTTTGTCGTCTGTGTGTTGGCCTCAGAGTCCAGCCACCAGTTGTACACCCCTCCCTTCCAGAGGTCAAAGCCGATCATGTTGGCAGAAGATGCCTTGACCAGCTGTCCGATCTTCTCCTTTACGGTTGTGAACGGCGCATTGGATGGGACGAGAATCTCGACGTTTACCGGCGCTCGGTCTGTGTCCTTCGGGAAGAAGACGCACTTGTATTTGCGCGTCTGTGAGATTGGCAATGGGACAGTGAGGTACATGAAGGGGTCCATGGTGATGGACTCCTTGTGGCACTCGGGGCACACGAGAGTGCTCTGCAGCTGACCTTGGAACAAGTCGACAATCACAGAGTCGTTGCGCTTCTTGTAGCCCTCCCAGCACTCCTTGCCCAGCTCAGCGAGCTGCCTGTCGCCGCCGCCGGGCTTCCAGTCGGGCTTCTCGATATACGGCTTCTTCTTGATCCGGTTAAGGTCCTCGTGCAGGCCGTCAAGCAGGAATGCGAGGAACTCCTGTGTGTCGTGTTGCCCGTAGCCTGCGAACTGGGGCGCAAAGCGACTGCACGTGGCCTTGAGCCGCCGGGGAGAGTATGATGAGAATGACGGCGACTCCCACAGGTTCTCGATGACCTCACCGAATGCCTCTGCGATCTGTCCATGCATGCCCAGAGGGTTGTCGCGGTTCAGCTCTTCGCGGTAGACGCCGGCTGGCGGTCAGTGAGGCTCTGCAAGAGGTTAGTACGATACTCACTTAGGAAGTAGTCGATCAGCACAGCCGTGTTGCTCAAGCACTGAGTCGCAGAGGCAAGGAAGCATGTGTTGCCGAGGTTGTTCAGTCCCACCAGACCCTTGCCACCTCCGTGGCCGCGTGTCTGAGCCCGAGTCTGCGGGCCACCTTTATTCAGAGTCAGCAGCTGGCTAGAGTTGGCCGACGACGGGGTAGAGCTGTAGAAGCCAGGTTTGGAGAATAGCGGGGCAGGGGTGCTGTTCGCCTGCTGCTGTGGCTTGCCCTCCCTGTCCACCTCCACTGCCCAGGACCCCTTGTCATTCTGCACCTCGACAGCAACGTGATCTCCGTTCGCGAACCCCTCATCCTCGATCGTCGAACCCATGCCCTGCACGACCTTGCCCTTCAGGCTCGCCAAGTCCTTCGCAGCGATGTGGAGATCGCTGGGCTCCTCAGCACTCTCCAGCATCCACACGCGGATCGCCGTGGCCGAAGGGATGTCGTCTCCGAACACGCTCCGAATTGCATCTCGGAATGTGTCCAGCCGTGTTGTCCGTGGCATCGTTAGCAAAGGGCTAGATGGCGGTTTCGCTGGCGGAACAGGGATCGGCGGGGCTGATGAAACCATGTGAAGGTTGAACACGCTCGGCGCGAGCTCCACCCGGCCATCTGGCAGTGCCACCCGCGGCAGAGAGATAGACGTCTCAGCGTAATTGTAGTACGCGACGAGCTTGTCCCATCCCTCCGGACCAATGTAGACGAAGTCGACGTCCTCCTCCAGATCCGCCCTCACGGGCCAGAAGTGCTGCAGCCTGATCGCGCGGTCGCGACCCGGCGCGTACACCTGCACCGCGGTGCGCTCAACAAGTGGCGACAGGTCGAGCTGCGGCGGGGCGTCCGCCGCCTCCTCTTCTCCCATCGCATACCGAGTGAATGCGTCCAAGAATGCCTTGCCTAGCAGGTAGTACGTGTTGCCGACCTGGAAGCTCGGGGACATCGAGCCTGCTGTCAGCTTCCCGCTCTGCCACACACACAGCCCACCACGCACTCAACAACGCATCATACACCTCCTTGGCGCTCAGCCCGGCGCTACCACCCGCTTCCTGCGCCTGCCTGTCCTCGTCCAGCGACACCTGGCCCGTGCGCTCCACCCACGCCGAGGTGTCCTGGCCCTCGTCCATCTCCATCCTCAGCGGCGACGAGCTCGCAGGCACGGTGCTGTTGTTGTTGTTGATCCGGGACTCGGAGAGATGAGCAAGGGGCGTTGGCAGCTCCGGCCCGCTCGAGCTCGCACTCGCGGGATCCTCTGACGCCGCGCGTTTCGGAGACGGCGAAGACGAAGGGCTGACTGGCCCCTCTCTGGGACGCTTGAAGCTGGGGAGGAGCGCGGAGGTCGAGGTCGAGGTCGAGTTGTCGCTGGGAGCCAGTGTGTTCTGCGCCGGAGGCATCACTGAGCTGCTGCTGCCCCTCGGAGTCGGATGCGATCGTTGGAGCTCTCGGCGGTGCCGTCAAACGTTTCCAAACGCTCTCAAAGCCCAACTACAATAGCTTGTAGCGCAACACACTGCAGCCGCGGTGTCGACTGCTCCTGTCGATGAGTTATCAAGTTATCAATGCATCTATCGCCTTCCGAAAGCTGTCTCCTCCATGACATGAGCGTCGCCGACGCATCACGTGCCGGCGACGGACCACGTGGCGGCAGCGAGCGAAAGTGCCACACCCGACCATCTTGCAGCAAAAAAGTCAGCTTCGAACCCACTGTTGTCGTCGAGCTCACTACTCTACTCGTCTACTCGTCGTCGTCCTCGCCAGTGCCACCATGTCCGGTCGCACTATCCTCGCACGGGCTGCACGGCTGCCAGCTGCCGCGCTGAGCGGGCCGTCCCGCCTCTTGGTGCGCGCGCAATCGACCACCACCGCCGCGAGCGCTACGCCGTTCGAGCCCGCCCTCGACGCCGGCGTCGACCCGGCCTACGACGCCGCCCTCGCCTATCTCGACGAGCAGAACGCGATCGCACAGAAGCGCCTCGAGGCGGCGCGGGCCAAGGTCGGCGACAAGCCAACCCCGGAGCAGATCAGCAGGTTAGAAAAGCTGGAAGTCGACGCCTGGGTCAACGACCCGGCAACACGCCGGCTGTTCGAGCACACGAAGGGGCATGGGTATATGGACCGCGCGGTGATGCGTGCGCTCGCAGAGCGCAAGTGGAGGAGGGAGGGCGAGCTCGACCTTGTCATGCAGCGTATCTACCAGCTGGCTGTGATCCCCGACCTGCTCGCGGACCACAACCCGATCGCTGCGCTGCGCGTCTCGCTGAACGAGGAGCAAGTCGAGGCAGGGTTGGTTCTTTCGTCATCTGCGTTCGCGACGCTGCCAGCAATGCACCTCCAGCTGTTTCACCACCCCGTCCCAGTCGTCCCGCAACCGAACACACCGCCCCCGGAGGCCAAGTACACTCTCCTCCTCATCGACCCCGACTCACCCGACCACGAGACACATTCCTACACCCAGCGCTTGCACTACGCCAAGGCGGACATCCCGCTGTCCGTCCTCTCGGGCGACGTGAACCTCGCGACCGCCCGGGGGACCGAGCTCCTGCCGTATGAGCCCCCCGCACCTGCCAAGGGAACAGGCAAGCACCGCTATGTGTTTGTTGCTGTGAGGCAGAACGAGGAGAAGCTGCACACCGCGGCTGATCTCCCGCCCGAGCGCGAGAACTTTGACCTGCGGGCGTACCTCGCCGAGCGGGAGCTGGACGAGAGCGCGGTGGTGGCAGCGACGCTGATCCGCTCACAGTGGACCGAGGAGGACGCGGAGCACATCGACGCGACGTACCGCCAGTACCGGGGCGGCCCGGCACCAGTGTACGGCCCTGCGCCCAAGGAGATCAGGTATGCGTACCCGATGCGTGCGAAGGCCAAGCGCGCAGAGGCGATCCGCGAGCAGGCGTGGAACGAGGTCATTGCGGAGATCGAGGGGATGGGCCAGGGCCAGCTCCCGAGTCAGTAGTTGTCAGCATAGCATGCACCATTCGCATTGGACACCAGAAGAGTGCAGGCATCGGTGTACGGAAGCTTTGAGGAGAAGGATCAGCTATGCGCCAGTTTGCAGCATGGTGTGGAAGTGTGCAATGCAGCCGAAACTAACATGAAATGCAGTGATGATGTGGTCGAAGTAATATACTACAATGTCGCTTTGGTGGAAGATCATCCCACAGCGCGGCTCTGATGCTCCTCTGTTGCTCCTTCAGGCGCCTCCGTCGATCCTCCCTGACCTCCTTCTGCCCTCCTGGTAGTATGAGACTTGGTTCCACCACCGCTTGCCGCAGGCCTGCGGAAATTGACGAAACCCTTCTCACGATGAAGCTTGACGTCCCCGCAGGCAGCGGCATACTGCTTCTGCGCAGCTTCCTGATCGAACCAGTCTTTGCTCCTGCCTGTAGGATTGACGCAGTTCTTGTGGATCCAGTTCTTAAACCTCTCAAGCACCTTGCTCGCCTGGTCGACATGCCCTAGGCGGAGACACTGCCGAATAATGCCAGTGTACGTCCGGGCCGTCGGTGGTGGGATGCGGATCTTGCCTGACAGCAGTCGATTCTGCTCCATACCCTCCAGGACAGCAAGGGCTGCGTCGACCTGCCCTGTACCCATAAGCTTGAGGAGCAGGGCGCTCCAAGCCGGCACGCCGGGCGAGTAACCCGCCACAGCTATGGTCTGGATGGCTGTCGTGGCTGCAGCAGCTCCTGCGCGGTGTCCGAGCTCACGCACGAATGCCTGGTGGGTGAAGGAGTTGGGTCGCAGGGCAGGTGGCAGCCGCTGCTTGAGGTATGAACGGTGGTAGGTCGCTGCCTCGGCTGGTGGGAGCAGTGCTAGGATGCAGGGGATGACAGTGGTGATCACTCTGAGGTCTGGTACTCGACGCTGCACAGTGTAGTCGAGCTTGTCGTCCTGTGCCACTGAGGTAGGGGGCAGACCAACCCAAAGAAAGTGCTGCCGGAACATCCTCAGAGCCGCGGCGTGATCGCCATCGTCCGCTAATCGTTTGATGCAAGCATGATACCACCACATCTCTTGGACAGTAGGGACATGGCGGCCGAGGTGTTTGCCGCTTGGGTTGCAGAAGCGTGTGCGGAAGCGCTGCAGCAGATCATGCCGCCCGAGGGTATCCAGCTTGCGTTGCAGGTCCGCGAGCTCAGTTACAGCTGGAAGGTTGTTTGGATTCAGTGCACGACGTATATCGCGAGCCAGCTGGGTGTGCTCAGGTGCTGGGGAGTCGAGCAGCAATGCCAGAGGATCGGACAGCTCTGCCTCAGTCCTCAATGCCCGTTCTCGCGCCTTGCGATCCCTGATGCTGAAGCCTTGCCCGAGCACGATGCTGCGCGTGAACAGGCTCCACACAACACCTGGCGGAGGAGAGAACAGCAGCGCACGCGCATTGTCCTCCCAACCATACATGGCCAAGCTGCGGACGTACGCGTTCCATATACGTTCCCGCTGAGTGTTTGCGATGCCAGACGCCTTCGCTGCCCGGCGTGAGGTCGAGGTGCTGCTCGTCACTGAGGCCATGTACGCGTCCAGTACAGCCGTGAGGACACGCTCGCTGACCTCTGGGGTGGATATGGCAGTCAAGGGAGGGATCACCATGGGCATGATTGCTGGGCACAAGCCCTTTCTTGCAGCCAGCATGAGGAAATCCGCCACAAATCGCTGGTCATCGAGGTGCTCGCTCAGTATCTGCTCGACCACAGGCTCCCATGTCTGCCGCAACTTCGGGTTGTTGTTCGTTGCCGGCCTGTTGGGTATGAGCTCGAGCCAGAACAGGAAATTGGCGCGTCCGTCTGGCGTCGGCCCAAGGCTGCTCAGCGCTGCAGAGAGGTAGACCGGCCTATGCTGTATTGGTGTATGCAGGGCCCGCAGCTCCTCGTACACCTTCCGCGCGGGCTCTAGCCGGTTTTCTGCCACGAGTCGAGCCATCAGATCGCACGCTCGTGACTGTAGCCTCCGTTGTCTCGCTTGCGGCTCGCCATGAGCAAAGATCGTAGGCCACGGGATGGGCGCTGCTTCACGGGGCTGTCGATCTGGCAGGAACGTCGCAGCGTCCTTGTAGTCTTCGCCCTCGGGTTCCAGAAAACTAGTGTCGACTGGTACTGGTGTCGCATCCCTCGCGTCCGCATTCGTGGCCATGGCCATGGCCGAGGCGAGCGACGACGACGACGCGATGGCAGGTCGGAGGCTCGAGGCCGGCTCAGCTCGTGCAGGATGTGCCCATGCAGCAGTCGAAAAGCGCCGCGGCAGCACCTCGCGTGCCATCACAAGCCGCAGCACGTAGAGTGCATTTGCCGCAGCCGCCATGTCGAGTGCAGAGCGGCGTGCTCGGCGATGCAGTGCAGTTGTTGTCAACGGAAAGTCAAGAAAGATGGTTTTGGTCGGCTTCGGACATCGATTGACAGCGACAGGGGTTATCACGTGACCAAATAGGATTATTATTCTATTGTCCAAGAGCGATGATAAGGAAAGTCGCTAATCAGGCTTGGCTTATTAGTAGATTCCTATTCAGTCCTCAAGTGTATTATGTGTATGTAATACAACCCCTTTCCTAATCAGAAATGTAATACCCAAGACATCGCTGCATGACACCGCCGTGTTTTGACCTCCGCGTCTGCTCATCAACATCAGAACACCAGCACCGACACCGAGCAGCAGCCCCGACGCCCAGCATGGCCTTGTCGATGGGCGCTGCCCGCCGCGGCAAGCCCAAAGTTGTGAGTAGCAGTGGGGGAGGAGCACAGAGCGCGGCTGACAGCAGCGTCCACCACCAAAGGTGAGGAGCGACGGCGAGAGATAAGAGACAACACAGCGGCGCGGAGGTGCTGATAACCAGCTCGGACCCGACAAGAGCATTAAGGACACCTGGGCGAAGCTCGCGCATGCTATCCGGGAGATCCAGAACCACAATGCGTCGAAACTCTCGTTCGAGGAGCACCACAGGTATGGGTTTAACATGGTGCTGTACAAGCGTGAGTGGAGGGTGGTCTGTGTGGGAGTGTCCGAGGCTGAGGCTGATGGGTGTCACAGAGGGAGACCAGCTGTACAACGGCGTCAA
Organism: Cutaneotrichosporon cyanovorans; assembly: GCA_002335625.1. Classification (NCBI taxonomy): domain Eukaryota; kingdom Fungi; phylum Basidiomycota; class Tremellomycetes; order Trichosporonales; family Trichosporonaceae; genus Cutaneotrichosporon; species Cutaneotrichosporon cyanovorans. The sequence continues at coordinate 40,985 of BEDZ01000004.1, read as the reverse complement.
GGCTCTGATTGCTGAGCACCTCGACCGACTGGCAGAGGAGCGTATCGTGCCGGCGTTCCCGCGCTCGAGCGGCAGCCAGGCGACGGGCACGCTGGGAGGAGGGGCGGCGGCCGTCGAGCGGGCGGTGGAGGGCGACCGCTTCCTGCGCGCAGTCAAGGGCGTGTGGGACGACCACTGTGGGAGCATGGACAAGATTGAGGCGATCTTGATATACATGGTGAGTGCGAGCGTATCTAGCATGCATAGGTATCAATCATCGTGGTGCTAATGTACAGGACAGGGTGTACACTGCCTCGGCCAAGGTGCCAAAGATCAAGGTGGCGGGGTTGCAGTTGTTCTTGTCTCACATTGTCCGGTCCAGCGCCCACCCAATACACACTCACCTCATCGGCACGCTTCTGTCTCAGGTGCGACTGGAACGAGATGGGCTGTCGATTCAGCGGTCGACAGTGCGCGATTGCGTGGACTTTCTGCTGCGGCTGGAGAACCCGGAACGCTTGGGCGGGCAAACGGTGTATGCAACCGACTTTGAGCCAGAGTTCCTGCGTCGGAGTACAGAGTTCTATCGCCAGGAGGCGATGGCGATGCTGGACAGTGGCGATGCCTCGGCGTATCTCAGAAACGTGAGCACCTGACAGAATTGCGGGAGACTGACACTCAGGTTGAGCGCCGAATAGCGGAGGAGAATGAGAGGACAGCTCACTACCTGTCCAAGGTGACTGCACCGGCACTGCTGTCACTGCTGGTCGACACGCTGCTCACCCCACACTTGACAGCGATCATGGGCATGCCAGGGTCGGGGCTGGTGTCGATGCTCGATGCGGACCGCCACGACGACCTGAAGCGGATGTATGTGCTGTTCAACAAGGTGCCGGACGACATGGGCAAGGACGCCTTGCGGTTGAAGCTGCGCCAGAGTGTGGAGACGCGGGGCAAGGCGATCAATGCTGGTGCTGCAACCGTTGTTGCTGGGGGCGCCGAGGAGGACGAGGACAAGGCAGACGTCAAGGGCAAGGGGAAGGCAAAGGTGCCGAGTGCAGCCGCGACAACGCTGGCACAAGCATTGCGATGGGTGCAGGACGTGTTGGATCTGAAGGACAAGTTCGACAAGACGCTCGACGAGGCGTTCATGGGTGACAAGCAGGTGCAGGCATCGATCAACGAGGTGAGCGGGGCGTGGCAGCAGAACTTGATAGAGACTCTCGCTGACACCAGGCCTTCCAATCCTTCATCAATGCCAACCCCCGAGCACCAGAGTTCCTCTCCCTGTTCATCGACGAGCACCTCAAGAAGGGCACAAAGGCCAAGACGGACGAGGAGATCGATGCAGCACTTGAGAAGACGCTCATCCTCTTCCGCTACTTGTCAGACAAGGACAAGTTCGAGCGGTACTACAAGAACCACCTGGCACGGCGCCTGCTGTACGGGCGGACAGCGAGCGACGACGCAGAGCGAGGCATGGTCGCCAAGCTTAAGGTGGAGATGGGCTTCCAGTTTGTGCAGAAGCTCGAGGGCATGTTCAACGACATGCGGCTGTCAGCCGAGTCTGCCAACACGTTTGGCAACTATCTCAACCGGCATGGCAAGCTGCCATTCGACCTCAGTGTTAGTGTGCTCACTGCGAGCTACTGGCCGCAGCCTATCGTCCAGGCGTCGACGTGTACCTTTGGCGAGCCGCTGGCCAGTGCTACGCAGGTGTACCAGAAGTACTACGATTCGCGGCATAGTGGGCGTCGCTTGACATGGCAGGCGAACCTGGGCACAGCGGATGTGCGGGTGCGCTTCAAGGCCAGGCCGCATGACCTGAATGTGTCGACACAGGCATTGGTGGTGTTGCTGCAGTTTGAGTCCCTGGGAGAGGGGGAGCAGCTGTCGTACTCGGTAAGTAGGCTTCACTCGACATCAACATCACTGACCCCAGGACCTCAAGTCCGCGACTGACCTCTCGGATCCCGACTTACAGCACACCCTACAGTCACTCGCGTGTGGCAAGTTCCGCGTCCTGATCAAGACGCCGAAGGGACGAGAGGTGGGGGCCAACGACACGTTCGCCTTCAATGACGGGTTCACGAGTCCGTTAGCCCGCATAAAGATTATGCAGGTGGCAAGCAAGGTGGAGACACCGAAGGAGAGGGAGGAGACGCAGAGCATGGTGGATGAGGAGAGGAAGCATCAGGTTGAGGTGAGTCGTTGCTGCGGGGGTCTGGGCTAACGCCGCGCAGGCGTGTATTGTCCGCATTATGAAGGGCCGCAAGACGATGACGCATAACGATCTCGTGTCCGAGGTCGCCCAGCAGCTCAGCACGCGCTTCCAGCCGAGTACGGGGCTTATCAAGAAGCGCATCGAGGGGTTGATTGATGTAAGCCGAGTACAAGGTCGTAAGCTGACTCCAGCGCGAGTACCTGGAACGGACGTCCGATATCGGAGTGTACAACTACCTGGCGTAGCATTGTGTCAATAGCAATAGCAGTAGCATGCATCGTGCGTATAGCATTCATTGTATAGTATGTTCGTTGCTTGATAATTCTTCTAGGTCTGCAGCGTAATTTGAGTGTGTTGTGAATGAGTGGCCGCTCTACTGCTCCGGCGCAAACAACCCGTAGTCCACAATCTTCAGCTCCCCCACCGCCCGAGTCCACCACGCCTCGACGGCCTTCCTGTCGTCCTCCCCAGACCCAGCCGGCACGTTGACCGAACACACAAGGTCCGCCCTGCGCCTCGGCTGCCCAGGCTTGTCGACATCCACCCGCCAAAGCGCAACGCCGATCCACACGTCGTCCGGCTTGTCGCTCTCGTGTCCAGGCCGCGGCGCGCCAGTGGGGTCGTAGCTGAACTTGTGGACAGTCTGCAGGCCCGTCAAAATCACAGGCTTGGGCGTGGCGCCTGCGCCGGGGTCGGTCTTGGTCGCTGGGACCTGGGTCTCCGGGGTCAGGATCGACGATCGAAGCGCAGCGTTCGCCTGGGCGATGGCCTCAAAGTGGTACCTGTTGTCAGCTGGACACTACCCAGAAACACTCACTTGGCCGCCGCATAGAGGTCCGTCGCTGCCGCTCCCTCGTCCACGAGGGCGAGCACATCGACAATCACCGACGTGTCCGAGGTGGGCGAGAGGAACACCTCCTGGCTGTCTGGGATCTGGCGGAGGTCACTGTCGTCAGTCCAGCTCCCTGCTCCCTTCCTTGTCGCTCCAACACCCACCTCGCGTCCAGGTAGTTCTTGGGAAGCGGGAGGGTGATCGCGCCGCCGAACAGTTGCCTTGTTTCCAGCTCTGAAGACATGATAAGTGCAGTTGACAAGTCCATGACGCCACTGTCAGACGCTTTTGTCCTCGAACGCCAGATGGTGCTGAATCGCCGAGATTACTCCGGTGTCAACATTGCACTAGGATGTTCGACGCGACGAGGTCGACGAAACTCATCATCGCTCAACGCTCGACACTGGACGCTTGACAACAAGGAAGGGGTTGTGGTGTCGAGCAACAACAGTAGTGCGGACAGAATGGGAGCACCAGCCTCGATGAGTGCGGCATCGTCTGCCCCCACGGTGCCGTTCGAGCTCCGGCTGCGAGCCCTCGAGGCGCGCGTGCTCGGCGCGCCGAGTGGGCAGATGCGCGCGCAGGCTGTCGACGGGGACGCGCAGCCGCTAGCGAGGAGGGTGCGGACTGTGACGGAGAAGCTGGACGAGGTGTCGGCTGCGAGTCCTGCGCTGAAGCAGTTCAGGGATCGATGTGAGTGTCGACTTCACTAGGAGACGGGGTGTCGGAGTCTTGCCGGAGGTTGGGGCGGTGGAGTTGGTGCTTGGAGACGGGGGGGCCTGTCGAGGGAAAGTGGTGGTGCATGGGACAATGCAATGCCTCAGCGGCCCGAAAGCGTGCGAGAGATACTTCATGAATTGATACCATGCTCGAGTCCTGCAGCTGCTCTGCTATAGGAGGCAGGTGCTGACCCTAGACGACGCCTACGCCCCATTACTAGGACTCGCGCCAGAGGATAAGGAGACGGGCGTGACACTGGCAGACGTGGTGCCGGACGAGACCAAAGTCGCCATTGTGGTCGAGGCGGGGGACGATATCAAGGACGCAGAGCGGGGGCTGAGAGAGATAGAGGTGTTCGCCGCGAGGGACACGGCAGGTGCTGGAGATCTGGAGCGTGAGTGTGAGGGCAGCAGCAGGTTGTGGTGACGAAGTGGCGCTTGCGACTTGGCGCCATGGGCTATATACTGCAGCTCATGGTGCGTACCATGAACCGTTGTGGCCTTTGCGCTGGCTAGGAGCATCGGAACCTGTTGTACAAACTAATGAGGGTCACTTCTAGTCTTGCAGTTCCGGCAACATCAGGACGCCCGATCTCTCTGACACCAGAAATAACAAAGCTCAAACCCGCGTTACAGAAGGGCAGGGAGCGACTATCTGTACGACAGGCGAAGCTCGCTCAGGACAGGAGAGCGGTAGCGGCCCTCTCAGAGCGGTATAACGAGTTTGTGAGTGTCTGTCTGTGTTGATGGACAACGTCTGCCCTAATCCGAGTCTGACCCCAGACGTCGACAGTATCTGACATGTTTGTCGGACTGCACGAGCAGGTCTCAGCGCTCGAGGAGGCCGTCGCGCGCGCAGAGAGGCGGAAGCGGGCAGAGCTGAGAGAGCAGTACTAGCGCGTTTGGGGTGTGGCTGTGGTGATGGGGTTCATTGTATGTCTTGTATGCATGTGCAATTGTCTTCTGAGAATTCTGAGATGCCACTGGTATCAGGAGCCTTCTTACGATGCCTCTTGAGAGACCAAGAGCTCCTCTGCGCTGTTTCATCGCTGTTCATTGCAGGTAGATGACTCGAAGGCCACACAGTCGAGCCAAACAACCGACCTCCACTTTTGTCATCCACCTGCGACCTGCCTGGGCAACTCACAACTCTCCTCTGCTTCTCCCCTCTGACCAAACATCCTACCTACCCCAGTCTCCACGCCCCGCCCCGCCACGCCATGTCCGACTCCGACAGTGACGACTTCATGTCGGACAAGTACCTCGTCGACGCCCCGCCGCCAGAAGCGACGACGTACAGCCGGCGACGAGAACGCGAGGCGCTGAAATCCCTGCGCAAGGGGCAAGCGAACAACCCCGCGCCGCTGAAGGAGCGCGAGGCGGTGCGGCGGCACGAGGGGCTGAATACGAGCCTGACGTCCCAGCCTGCTGGCGGGGGCCAGGCCAAGGCGATGGACTTGATGATGAAGATGGGCTGGAAGGCGGGCGAGGGGTTGGGTCGCCGGCGGAGTGCGAGTCCGGAGCGGGCTGCAAGGGCGGAGCCGATCCGGGTGTCGATGTGGGCTGGTAAGTGGGAGTCTAAGGCAGCTGGTGGAAGTTATCCGCGAGTCAGATTCTGCTGGGCGTGATGACTTGATGACTCTCTGCTGCAAGCTTGCTTGCTTGCTACATGCTCCGTCGATGGGCGGTACATCGCTCATATCCGTTGAACCAAACCAGAAGTGACTGACTTTGACCCTTTTGGCTGCTATATGCTGCTGTGTACTAACGCCAGGCCGCAAGGGCCTCTCCGCGCGCTCCCCCTCACCCCCACCACTCAAGAACATCCGCCGCACGAACCCCGACTACCTCCCGCCCGAGCGGCATGCCGAGCTCGAGAACGAGGCAGAGTCGTACCGCGGCTACCGGGGGCGGGACTACACCGCGCGCGAGGCAGAGCGCAAGGCCGCCAAGGCGAGGGAGATCCTCATAGAGAAGGACGCGGCGAGGGGCATGAAAGTACGTCTAAACACTTCGTCGCTAACCCCCCAGTTCCACCCTCTACACGCCAACCCGAGTGATCCGCTCGCCCTCCCGCGGCCACTCCTGCGCCTCATATACCCAGAGTACGCGGGGAGTCGGAGTCCAACCCCAGAGCCGGTAGCGAGTGCGAGTGCGAGTCGAGTCACAGAGGATCGCAAGGCGATAGGGGCAGGAGAGGCACCCCCGCCAGTGAGCAGGGTCGACATGTCCGCTGCAGCGAGACTGCGCGAGCAGATGCGGAGGGAGATGCTGTCAGAGCTGGGAGGGGATGAGGAAGGGGTGCGGTTCAGCGTGGCGCAGGAGGAGGCGAAGAAGGCGCTGGAGGAGGAGAAGGAGGAGAAAGAGGAGGGAGGGGAGGAGCCGGACTGGCAGGCCCTGACGTCGGGGACGAAGAGGGTGCTGAATATGAACGTGAGTGGGTTGGATGGGGTTGGTGCTGACTACATACAGCCTGAGGAGAATCTGGCGTATCTGGTGTCCCAGTTGAGAGCCGAGCATCTGTTCTGCTTCTGGTGTGCGTTCCAGTATGGGAGCTGGGAGGAGATGAATGCGCCGGGGGGGTGCCCGGGTGAGGAGGAGGATGACCACTAGGCGGCGAGGCAAATCTCTGTCTCAATATATGTTTATGTACATGTATACTACGAGCATGAGGACTTCTCATGTCCTGCACCTGCACTGGATATGGACAAGGCAGCGCTAGACACGTGAGTGTCAAGCTGCTGCTGAAAGCTTCCTGAGCCTTGGTTGGGGTGCGTGCGCTTGCAGGTGAATTAGTTGGCAGTACGACTCGTAGGGAAGGCTTTGTGAGGTGCTGTTTGGTCCAAGAGGATGCCAGAGCGTGGCAGCAGTGCTGTCTGTTGTCTTGCTCTGAGATCGGTAGTCGATCCTTGCGCGAGAGAAAGTTATCGATCGTTGCTCAATCGCTCAGTCGGCTGAATCGACTGTGTATCGCCTTGGCGGTTGCAGGCACTGGTTGTGACTCGATAATACGCAGTTTATCAGGATGAAGCGGCATCGCGCAGTAGGGCCACTATCCATTGTCAGGCGTCCGTCAGCGTCAGCACCTCGCTGCAGCCAAGGACTTTGAGTACAGAGCGCTGTCGGATAGCAGTGTCAGGCATCCTTCGAAAGTCGCATGGTCGTTCGTCATGAAATCGGAATCGCTCGTTGAGGCAGCGCGACGCTTCCAAGACGCCGCCGCCGTTCGGTTGCGAACAGCGTCTCTGACGTCAGAGTGCGCTGGGCAACGGCAACGAGCACGGTGGTGTTGCGTGTCTGAGTGAGCAATAATATCCAAGTCAAGCACTACCGTACGTCGCGTGAGGTCGTTCTTAGTGCGCCTTGAATGGTCACGGCTGCCCAACCAACCATAACTAGACAATTCCTTCCTGATTGCAGCTGCCTGCAAGCTGTGCAACGAGCGCAGGTCCATGACACGGCGCTGTCGACCATACCCAGCCTTGGTCGTCCGTGGAGGGAGATCCTCATGATGCCTGTGGCTCGGCACACTGACTTTCGCTTGCTGTGGATGCAGTATGAAGCAGTCTTCGACCAAAGATGTATATTGTTCGGCCGGTATTGGTCGGATGCTACTCGTTGTACGGTGGCAGGAGGACGACTGTGAGCTTGCTGCACTTAATGATGATCCTCACGATCCGACGTCGCTCGTTGGTGCAGGTAGCTGTCCTTCCTAGTGTATAGCGGAAACCTTTTTTGAGATCGCACGCAAGCATGACCGACGAGCACCCTTGCTCCTTTCTCGATCCTGTACTCAGTACGATCAGTAGTGAGTAGGCCGAGTTCCTGCTCGTCTGCGTCCACGACGCCTTATCAACGTCCTCACGGTCAAGTCAACTCTGATTCTTCTCCGGGCTCCTCCTCCCTTTTTATTCCTCTCGACATGAAACTTGTATCGTTCCAACCCCCAACACGAAGGCCTCGCCACCATCGATCCACTGACTCTCGTCTCGACCTCTGTCTGACCCTTTCCCACCACATATCTCCCCCACCACCTTAGGCCGCCCACCCCATTAGCTCCCACCCCTCATCCAGACTCGCCCTCCCACGACCACCAGTCGTATCAGTCATACAGTGCATCCCAACATGCGATGGAGAGGATTACGAACGGGGCTTCTCCCTGCCTGTCAGCACACCATCCCTTCTGTTGTCACCCACTTCTTCTCCTTCCAGAGAGCGAGGAGACCAACACCGGCGACCTTGACGACCTTGAAGCGGACACCGGGGATATCTCCCTTGGCCTTTCCGCGGCGACCGAAGCCGGAGATGAGGACCTCGTCGTTCTCGTCGGTGAAGTTAAGGCAGCCGTCGTTGGGGACGAAGGCGGTGACCTTCTTGCCGTTCTTGATGAGCTGGACACGGACACACTTGCGGATAGCGGAGTTGGGCTGCTTGGCCTCGACGCCGACCTGGAGTTAGGAATGAGCTAGATGTTGATTGCAGGGGGGAATGGGGTGCGCGCAGTCCACTGAACTCCCTTCTCCATCTTCACCCACCAGCCTTGCTGGCCCACACCGTCACACCTCTCCCCAAGTCAATCTCTCCGCCGTCTCATTTCCACTCCCACTCCCCCCCTCCCCCATTCTCTTCCCCATATTGCGCGCACACCCTTCCCTCCGCCCTGCTATGCTTTGACGCACCTTCTCGAGGACGATGCCCTTGGCGTGGGACGAACCACCGGTAGGCGAGGTCTTGTAGAACTTGCCGAGCGCGCGCTTGTTGTAGTCCTTGTCGGCCCAACGGTTCTCGCGACGCGAGGTGCGCAGCTTACGGGCGGCCTGGATACCACGGGGCTTGTTCGCTAGTAGTTCGAAGAAGGGTTATGTCGAGGGGAGGGGGAGGACAGGACAGGCGACCAGATCACGAGCAATCATCGACATCGAGCAAACCAATTCGAGCATCGCAGTAAAGCCATCGTCGTCGTCGTCGCCCAGAGCACAATCACAGCGTCAGCACGACCACCCTCGTACCCTCCGCGCCCGACTCACAACCCATTTTGACTGTTGATGGATGAGGAGACTCAAGACGTCGCTCGAAATTGCCGTCTATGCACTCGCCGTGGCCGTCGACAGCTGCACGAGGAAGGTGCCAGGGGGGCGTATGGTGGGGGGGTGGATTGATCCCGCGGTCATCACATCGGAGATATGGAGTGTGGCACCGTCGGAGATAGCGCATGACCACGTGGCTATTGCCGACATTGTCGATGGCAGGGAAACCCGGATAATCTCGGCGTCCACCCACGTGGGAAGACACGTGGCATACCGGTGAATGCCGATGGACACCGATGAGACCGATGTTGTCTGTCAGTTAGTCGTCAGGGCAGAGTGACATCTGTTAGCGACTCGTCTATGTGTGTCAGAGGAGACATCAGGAGGAGCAATGCTCTCGATGCCCACTCTCTTCCGCGTCTACACTCTGCATCATCTACATCGTTAATCTCTGACAGTGCGGTGGACTACATGCTCGACCACGAAGCCTTCCACCCGGCCAACGCGCCCGCGTTCATGCCGTTCCCGTCGCGCAGGAGCACAGTGTACAGCGCAAAGGGGATGGTCGCGACGTCGCAGCCGCTGGCGGCGCAGGCGGGGCTGGAGATCCTGAACAAGGGAGGGAATGCGGGTGGGTCGTGGTTTGGGTGGTGATTGTGATGTGATTTAGGTCGCTTGGTCTGATGGGCAGCGGACGCGGCTGTTGCGACGGCCGCAGCGATGAATGTGACGGAGCCAACGTGCACCGGCATCGGGGGCGACATCTTCTGCCTGTACTGGGATGCGGAGAAGAAGAGCGTCGGGGGCGTGAATGGGTCGGGGAGGGCGCCGAGGGCCTTGACGCTGGAGCATCTGCGCGAGCAGGGGATCACGGGTGATACGGTGAGTGGTGGGGCAGTGTCAGTCAGGCGTGCAGAGTGCGGAGGGGAGGGAGTTGTGAAGTATACGGTGGTGGGGTCTGAAGGGCGGATTGCTATTTGGACAGGAGGCAGGTTGGCATGCAGATGCAGATGCAGCACAGCACTGTGTCAGTGGACATGCAGATCACTGCACGTTGAGGACGTGATCTCAATGAATGCGAGGGGGACGGGGACAGGGCCAGGCTATGCATCTCGAGTGTGCGTGGTGCTCGCGAGGTGTGATGAGGCGTCCGGAGATATATCTGGCGTGCGTTCTAAGCTGGTGCCCTTGAGATGGATCCGAGGACTGCGATCTGAGCCGCATTGCATCGCGAGGGGATGCATAAGGCTACGTGGCTACAATGGAGGTGCATGTCCCAGAGGGGAGGGTGCACAAGCATGCATGATGGGGTAGAGCGAGAAAGACAAAGTCGGGGATGGCCAGTTGTGCCGTCGTTCTATGTCGGTGCAAGGTCTTGAGCACAGGTGCAGAGTTGCCTGCATGGGCGTTACCTGCGTCCGAGAGCTACTAGAGAAAGGAGATATGAAAGGGGAGAGCTGAGAGAGGGAGACCTGAGAGAGGGAGACCTGAGAGAGGGAGACCTGAGAGAGGGAGACCTGAGAGAGGGAGAGCTGAGAGAGGGTGACTGAAAGAGGTAGAGCTGAACGGCGGATAGCTGACAGTGGGAGGGTTGAGATTGGGAGGGCGAGGGCTGAGAGAGGAGGACTGAGAGAGGAGGACTGAGAGGAAGAGAGCTGAAAGTGGGAGACCTGAGAGTGGGAGAGCTGGAAGAGGAGGAGCTGAAAGAGTCCGTGAGAAAGAGATGAGCTGAGCTGAGCTGAGCTGAGAGGAAGATGTACAGCGCTGAGGAGTGCCGGGCCGGTGCAGACCTGATGTTGGATGATAGTTATGGTGTGCATGTGCTCAGTACAGCAGACGCTACACGCTCCTGTCTGTAGGTTGCTATCTGTCTGCCAGATCTGATAGGCGTCTGGACGATGCCAATCTGATGCGAGACTGTGAGGAGAGAAACTGAAGTGTCGATGATGTCTGATCTGTTACTTCTATGCCCGCGCTGACGCCAGATCCCCCTCACCAACCTCAACTCGGTGACAGTCCCCGGCGCCGCGGCAGGGTGGCACAAGACGATCGAGACGTATGGTTCGGGCACGCTGAGCATGAAGGACATCCTCGCGCCCGCGATCAGGATGGCGAAGGAGGGCGTGCCTACTCATGAGCTGAATTCGTGGGCGTGGGGGCTGAGCGAGAAGCTGGTTAAGAAGGCGAGCCCGAACTGGAGAGAGTGAGTGCTACGAGTGGACGAGGACTGGGTGGGGAAGGGGAAAGGAATCAGAGGGAGGGGAGGGTGTAGGCGGTGTGGAAGGCGTGGAAGTAGTGGAAGGCGTGGAAGGATGACAGGAGTGGGAGGGGTGGAAGTTAGAGGGAGCAGTGGGAGCAGCGGGGACAGTGGGAGCAGTGGGAGCAGGGAGAGCGGTGGAAGGTGTGGAAGGGCTGCAACGGGTCGAGGTGTGGAAGAAGTGGAAGGAGCGAAAGGAATGAAGCGAGTGGAAGGGATGATGGAGTGGAAGGACTGGAAGGTGGAAGCCTTGGGAGGGGCGAGATCTGGAAATCGCGGACATCATGTTCGCTGAAGACTGAGTTGCTGGGTTGGGGTAAATGGTCATGGGCGATGTTTGTGGTGCCACAGGGGCGAATGTGACAGTGGCCATGGCTGTGGTGTAGTCGTGGTCATGGTCTTGGTCGTGGCAGTCATCGCAGCTTCATTGCGCCGTGATGACAGTGGCCATGACCGAATCTCCATTGCGATCGCGCCATGTCCAATCGATCGTGGTCATGGGTGCAAGCAAACACGATCACGCTCGTCACGCTCGCTGGCTTCGCGCAGCTCGCTCACACCAGAATGATGATGCCAGACGGCACCCCCCCGCGCCCGTCCAACCTCATGCGCCACCCCGAGCTTGCGGCGACGTTCGAGGCAGTCGCCGAGCACGGCCCAGAGGGGTTCTACACCGGCCGCATAGCCGAGGCGATCGTCGAGCTCGTGCGCTCCGGCGGCGGCGTGATGACCCTCAAGGATTTGAAAGAGTGCACGGCCGAGGTGATCGAGCCGATCAAGTATGACTTCAAGGATGACGAGGGGGATGGGCTGAGTCTCTGGGAGGTGGGTGCCGTCTCTGGGAGGCTGCTTCATTGAGGTGGTGGCAGTGGGCTATGCCGTGCGAGCTTGCGCTGTGTGATCTCCCTCGCTCTTGCTGACCACAGTGCCCGCCAAATGGGCAGGGGCTCACCGCACTCGTCGCGCTGGGCATCATCGACCAGGTGGAGCACGTACATGGAATCGACGTGTTCCAGCTCGAGCACAACTCGACGCAGTATCTCCATATCCTGATTGAGGCGTTGCGGCTCGCATTTGCGGACAGTGAGTGGCCCCCCGGATAGACAGACACATACAGCGCATTGGGCATTTGGAGAGTGCTGGGACAGTGCAAATGGAGCGCCTGGTGCTGACGTTCCATGTAATGTGTTCTGGCATGGCTAGTGCTACGCTGCCGCACTCATGTGCATTGGAGCACATCTGTGTGATAAGGGAAAGCAGTCACAACAGACCCGGGTTCTGCATGCTCTCCTGGCTTATCCGTATTGGACTAACGCCCCAGCGAAATACTACGTGACCGACCCCGAGTTCTGCAAGGTGCCCGTCGACGAGCTCCTGAGCAAAGACTACCTCGCCTCACGCGCGCGCCTCATCGACCTCACCAAGGCCGGCCACTTCGAGCACGGCAACCCCGCCAGCTCGAGCGACACGGTGTACATTGCCACCGCGGACCAGTGGGGCAATGCGTGTAGCTTTATCGCGTCGAACTATGCTGGTGAGTCGCTGATAGTGGCACTGAACGCTGCTCGAATGATGAGAAGCGAAAACCACTCTACTATTATGGCCTTATCCCATGCTGTTCACTGCCATCGCTGTCTTTATAGCCAGCTGCAGAGATCTCCACACTGGCAACACCTGCATAGCTGCACAGCGACTCCACTCCAGCACTGCTGCTGACGCTGTCTGTCGCTGCCACAGTGTGGTCATTGCTTCTGCCACCCTGCCACTGGCCTTGCTCCGAGCATTGCTACTAGTCACATCGCATCTCGCGACGTGCTCTGTCTTAGTTCGAACGCACAGCACCAGAGGGTGTCCCACCCAATGACCCTCGCATGCGTGCAAGCGCTCGGCCTTGCACCCCGCTGTCATGACAGCCCTGCTCTTGTGGTCGTACGCGCAAGCTACGCTAGCTCCACCCACCCACCCATCCCGCTTGCGTTCGTCCTCGCGTTCGCGCAAGCACTCACACCTGCACTCTCCTTGCCATCTGTTCTGCTCACGTTGTCGTGCGCGCAAGCTACGCTCGCACGCACTCCTAACCACCCCCCCCCCCCCCCCGCTCGCGTTCGCACTCGCCCTCGCATTCGCGCAAGCGCTCATGCTCGTGCTCACGCTCACGCGCAGGCTTCGGCACCGCCGCCATCCCCAAGGGCACCGGCTTCACCCTCCAGAACCGCGGCAGCGGCTTCACCCTCATCCCGGGCCACCCGAACTGCGTCGAGGGCGGCAAACGGCCCTACCACACGATCATCCCCGCCATGGTGACGCGCGGGGACTCGCTCGCGATGGCATACGGCGTCATGGGCGGGTTCATGCAGCCGCAGGGGCATGTGCAGGTGCTGCTGAACTCGTTCAGGTTCTCGCCCCAGAGCGCGCTCGATGCGCCGCGGTTCTGTATCTCGGCGGGGCTGCCTACTGCGCTGGCCAAACATGGGAGCGCGGGGGATCTGAATGCGGAGATATGGTTCGAGGAGGGGATCAAGCCCGAGGTTGTGGAGGAGTTGCGGGGTGAGTGAGGCCATGGCACGAGACCATGGCACGGACGTAGTCCGTGGCGTGGACGAGTCCGTGGCGTGGCCGGTGCTTCTTCATGACATGGCTGGCTTGTGTGCATGACTACCAGCATAACTATGGCACGACCACCTCCAACCCATGCTTCAGCTTAATTCATGCTCCAGCTCCAGCTCCATTATTTATCAGTGACATCTCTTGCCCTGACTAGGTTGAGCATGGCTGTCCAGTGGCATAGCTGCATACCGGTCTTTCGTCACAGTGCTAACTTTCAGCACTCGGCCACACTTGCGTTATCGCGGAGGGGTACGCGCGCAGCGTCCTCGGCAGGGGTCAGATCATCCAGGCTGTAGCTGACCCGTCTGGGCGGACTGTCTGGGCTGGCGGCAGTGACCTGCGCGGCGACGGGTGTGCCGTTGGCCAGGTGTGAGCGATGCGGGCAGGATTGGGTCCTCGTCCTGACTGAACCATCAACCGACGAGCGAGCGACCTATGTGGTCAGTCCAGCACTACTGTCTGGCAAGAGCTGCTGTTTCACAAGAGCGACTGCTACTTTATTCACACTGTAAACATACCCATCACAACAACTGCGCTTGTGACTGAAACGTCTGCAGTGGCAGCAGATCATCCCATGGTTATAGCAATCATGCATCCCATCACACGAGCAGCAGCCATCTGCCACACCCTACTCCTGCGCCCTAGCTACCCCTCCCGCGCCGCCCAGGCCACCGGAGACATCAATTAGCAAGCAATTAAGCAAGACAGCGCCATCTCCCACATGGATGTCCGGCTGCTTGGCACTAAACCCCCTCGCCCAACCTAACAATCCAGGCCATATCCCACCCCCCACCGCGGTGAGCGACGGCACGCACCCCATCTCAAGACGTCAGTACTCATGCTTCTTACGCAAAAACATGCAACGCTTACGCTGCGTACACGGCTCTACAATACATCGCGCTCCACAACTCTGTACATCCGCTGCCACGCCCTCCGCGCGGTGACCATCGGGCATGTCCGATCAATTGGCCCGCTGGGCGATCATCATCGACGCATCGGCGTCCACTGCGATGCCCCACAACAACCCGATCTCTGACAGCTGGGATTACTGGGCATCGTCGATGGGACAGGTGTTGAGCATTGAACACTGTCTGTTGGGCACGCAGCAGCCGGGCGACGTCAGCATTCGGACGGGCACTTGACCTCGGCGACGGCGACGACTAGTTCTGCCTGGCATCGGACGGCGACCTCGGTGACATCACGAACGAGCTCGACAACGCTAAATCGGCCGAAGTCCAGGCGAAAACATCTTGTTTGCAGTGGCATTGCAGTCTCTACATCTATCTCTCTAAGAAGTCCTCGCGCTGTAGCGATTACCGTCTAAGTCGCCATGGACGATCATTCGAGCGATGACCGCGGTCAGTCAAGTAGCCGTGGGCATGATCAGTCCGGGCTTGGCCACAGCCTTGGTCAAGATAACAACAGCGGCCAGGACGGCGACGACCACGGTTCCCAAGTGACAACAGGCGGCTCCCACGGCCACCACGATGGCGGAGAGAGCAGCCGCCACCACGGCCACCACCACGGCCATCACCACCACCATCACCACCACCACCACTCCCACCCCCACCCCCAACCCCCGCCCTACGACCTCCTTCATATTCCCGAGGACAGACAACAGCCGTACGCAAACAGCGACACCTGGATCCCCGGGATTGTTTCTGGTGTCCCAGTGGCAGAGACAGCCCTCCTCGCTGAGGACGCGGCTGCGGCTCGGCGGTCAGCCTCAGCCAGGTCCAACAGGTCGAGCAGGAAGAACAAACGTCCCGAGTCGCCCTCGAAATCCAAGGGCAAGGCGTCGGTGTCCCGATCTCGTTCACGGCCAGTCGGGCTTGCCCCTCCCCCTACCGAGCCAGATCGGAACCGCACTGACGAGCCTGACCAACCTACAACCCCCACCCCCACCGCCACCACCCGCCCCCGCTCGCAGTCGTGGGACAACCTCCGCGACGGGAGCGTCATGCGCCGCCCGTTCTGGCGCCGCCCGTCGCCGCGCTGGGTGCTGCCGTTTGTGCTGGGCGTGACGGTGTCGGTTGGGATGACTATTGCGCCGCGGGCGGAGCTGTATACTGATCTGGCGTGTTTGGCTCATCCGCCGCGGATGCCTGACTCGGCGGGATACGCAGCGAGCTCGGCACTGGGTCCAGAGTCTGGCGGTGCGGTCGACTACAGGAGCTCAAATTACTCGAACACGGGCTACTATGATGCCTATGGATTGGGTATCTCAGCAGCAGCGAACAACCACCATGTCCTGGGTGGGGTTGAAGTCGGCCTCCCCGTCGTCGGCGGTGGGCAGGGCGCCTCAGGCGACACCGCGGACGACTCCCCCTCCCCCCGGCCCCCCCCCCCCCCCGACCCCGTGGACCTCTCCCCCGCCGAAAAGTGGTTCCGCGAGGCCCAGCGCAAGCTCTACAAGTATCTCCACCCCGAGCTGCCTATCGACGACGACGGGAGCACGCCGATGCCGCTTCCGAGTGACCCGAATCCTCAGCCGGGCAAGAAGGGGCCCAAGGGGGGCAACGGTGGGGACCAGCGGGCGCCGTCGCCGTTTCCCGAGATTGACTCGGCGTTGTGTCGTGCGGATGATGGTGTGCAGCGTGTTGCTACGCGCTTGGTCATGGGTGAGTGCAAGAATAGCCTGAGGTTTGGGCGTGGGCGTGGGGGTGGGGGATTGGGGTGGAGAGTATATGGGAGGAGATGGTAGGGGTTGAGGGTGTTGGCAGAGAAACGGCGTGCGCGTTCATCGACAAGATGTGACTCTCCGGTGCTCATATGAGGATATATGAGGAACACTGCTGGGAGAGCAAGAGCTCTAGGGGGAATTGTTCCTGATAAGAAACCGGACCCAGCGGGAGAAGGACACGAAGGACAGGACCCAGTGGGACGCGACCCAGTGGGAGATGAGCGACTTCGCGGAAGTTGGGGCGGGCGAAGGTGTATTAAGAATCTCGCTGACACCAGTCCTCGCAACGACCGGCGGCATAGTCTCGGCCATAACCACCGGCTACTGGGCGAGCAAGAGCGACCGCATCGGGCGGCGCAAGATCCTCAGTCTGATGGAGCTGGGGTTCATCTTCAAGTGGGTCTTCACCACGTCCAGGGCTTGATCTCGATGCTGATTCTAGCGACGCAATCTTCCTCTTCATCATCTCGAACCCCGCGATCATCGCCCGCGTGAGCCTGTATGTGCTCGTGCTCGGTCCGCTCGTTGAGGGTCTGCTAGGCGGACTGGCGACACTCATGGCCACAAACCACGCGTACATCAGCGATGTGACGCCTGATGGGTCGAGGGCGACGCACTTTGGGCGCCTGTTTGGCATGCTCATGGCTGGGATGGCTGTGGGGCCGGTTCTGGGCACTGCGATCATTCGAGCGACGGGAAATATGTGAGTGGAATCCTGAGCTAGACACGGGTCGTTCGGTGTACGGTTTCGAGCGCTGCTCATCATATCTGGTGGCGCGGTTGCTAGTCATTATCCTCAGCCACATGGAACTCAGCACAGTTCGGCTGCTTGACAATTCTGTCAGCACGGTATCTTGCCGCTTAGAGTCTCTGGGCAGAGGAAATCCGCTGCTGGGCATCTCCATCACTAGCTGCTTCGTCACGATCATTTTGTCGTAATACACCTCCCCCGAACCCCGCTGACCCCAGCATGTCCCCCTTCTACATCTCCCTCACGATCCACGCGATCTTCACCCTACTCCTCCGCTTCGTGCTGCCCGAATCCCTGTCATCCGAATCCCGCGCGCACCTCAAGAAGCGGGCATACGCCGCACGCGACGCAGCACGCGAACGCGACGCCGCCGAGCGCGAGTGGGAGCACGCCGGCGACGGGCACAACGCGCCCACCCGCTCTGGCGGCGAGAGCGGCTTCTCGATCGTCACGACCCCGATGCGCCGATACCGCACGACGCGGAAGGCAGCCGGGAGCGCGCGGAGGACGCTGCGGAGCATGTTCTCGTTCCTCACCCCGCTGCAGATGTTCATCCCCAAGGCCGACCCCGTGACGGGGAAGAAGGACTACAACCTGTTTATTGTGGCGCTGATGCACGCTCTGTCGTCGAGCAGTGTGGTGAGTACCACTGGGGGCAGTGGCGGGTCAACCAACTGCCCCTTTCCTGACCAGGCCACTCTCAAGTGGGGGTGAATGGTCATGGCTAACGACCAGGGGGTTCAGCAGATGAAGGCGCTGTACACGCAGAAGGCGTTCGGATGGGGCCAGAAGGACCTGGGGCCATTCTTGAGCCTGATGGGGTCGTGTCGGCTGGTCGTGTTGTTGGTGATCACTCCGGGTGAGTAAACAATGATCCACCTTGTACCTCGTTCGATCTCTACAGCATCTACCAGAGCACCTCATTGTCTCTCGCATGAATCTGAATCCCCCGCTGACCCCAGTCTTCATGTACTTCATAAAACCCTACTTCACCGAGCGCACCACCGTCGAGCCGCAAACATCCGACCCCTCCGCCTCGCCCTTCAGCACTACCCGCACTGCATCCCCACGCCGCACCCGCACCGCAACAGAGACCTCCCCCCTCCTCGCCCGGTCGACGCCCAAGACCCAGACACGTAACTACACACGTTCCGCTTCTCGCTCCCCGTCGCGCTCTCCCTCGTGCTCACGCTCGGCCTGCTCCTCGCGATCCGCATCGCCCTGCTGCCCCCCGCCGAAACCCAAGCGCTCGGCCCAGCTCGACCTCGTGATCGTGCGCGGCTGCCTCGTGATCGAGTCGGGGTGCTGGCTCGCCCTGGGGCTCAACGCACAGCGCTCCCCCGCGCTCTTCTTGATTGGCAGCGTGGTGATGACTCTCGCATCGGCGCACTCGCCCGCCGCGAACAGCCTGGCACTCGCCCTCACACCGGACAAGAGCGAGGTCGGGCGCCTGTTCGGCGCAATGGGGGTGCTCTCCGCGCTGGGGAGTGCGATCTGCGCGCCGCTCATCTTCGGGTCGATCTACTCCGCTACAGTGGACACGTACGCGCCGGCGATGTTCTTGGTGGCCAGTGGGATCCTGCTCGTTGAGCAGGTGGTGTCGTGGTTTGTGCGGCTGCCGCGGAACGAGGAGGAGTTGAGGGGCAGGGGGAGGCAGCGCCGTGCGGCGTAGCCGCATGAGAACTCCCGAGTCGCCAGTACATCGACTCATCGAGCTGCGAGATCCCGAAGAGAAGGGGAGCAACAGCCGCAATGTCCAAAGATCAATGGCGCTCAGCCCCCTGAACATTTGTTGTCGAGCAGAAAACCTGTTGTCAAGCTGTTTGTACGCTAGAAGAAGTCATGCACGATTCATACATACGACGATCGCAGTTGCATAACACCCCGACGAAGGGACGATTCCTCTTACTGTCACTGACAGATCGGCTTTACCGCTCATTGTGAGCATCCCAAAGTCATCTCCTCACTCCTCACTCTTACAACGTCCGGCACCTTCATCGCATCGCGAAACTTGCGCCAATTGTACACAGTACATGTTGCGTCCATGGGCTCAGCGGCCGTGATCTGCAGAATGAGCAACCTAGCGCGAGTTCGCATCGCAGTGCACGATTCTGTCTGATCGCCATTCTCCAATATCGCTTCGGCCTGTCCTTTGCGCAGTATGACCTCTCTGCGACATCGGATCTTGCGAAGTGATTGCAGTTGTTGTTGTGATATCTGGTTAGATTACTATGTTCAAAGCCACATTGATACACATGCTGGACTGCCACTGACACTGTCAGTAGTGTCTGAAACACAAAGAGAGACCGAAGGACTCAGTAGCTGTGGGATTGCTTCTTCAGAGGCTGTCCAGAATCAGAATCGCGCAGCGCAGTCACAACTATTCTAGGGTTCCCAACGACGTCGAATCTGACACGTACTATGAGAGCTGTCGTAGACAAAACCTCCAGAGCAAACATTCAGCCATATCAGGATTTATCAGGACTAGATCTCTGAGAACGACGCAGGCATTGTGATCGTAGCAAGCCTAACATCTACTACTGCTCGGCGATCATCGAGCTACTCAACATACTCATAATGTCAAGAAGCTGGACTTCGGAAGTCAAGGGTCCTCTGTTGCAGCTGCAGCTTCACGCCCCAGGAGCTGAGCCTTACCCATGTTATGTTTAGTTGGTAGGAAGGACTCTTGCTTCGCGTCCCTCATGTGCTTCTCCATTCCATCTCATCTTACAATTCACTACACTCTACACTAGAGCCAGGCAACAAGCAGGCTGCCTGCCTGCCTATACGCTGCGCGATCGGAGCAAACTCCGTCTTGCTGGTCGCGCATGCCACCCGCTCGCTGCGCTCACAGTCGGCTTAGAGCTTCGCCTTGGCCGCCTTGAGCACCGTATCAAGCTTCGTCGCGAGCATAATGTTGCCCTTGACCTTGAGCTGGCCGGTCATGAATGCCTTTTGCGCGTTGACCTTGCCGTCTGCGAGGCCGACAAAGGTCTCGTCTGCGAGGTTGATGGTGACGTCTGGGGTCAGCCCGAGCAGGCGCCGAAGGCGGCTGCGAGGAAGAAGAGGTCGTGCATGTGAGAATTCTGCAGAAGGGAAGCTTGCAGAAGGTAGGATCGGTCATGGGGTGCGAATGCAACGTCAAGCCACATAAGGCAGAAGTGGCTTCCCTACTGGTTGGCACTTGAGGATCATACAGCAGCAGGGCATGGCCCCAAGTTCATGAGTGAGCCGTGTCTGCACAAAACCGCAACTCGCATGCTCCTGTCTGCAACCTCAACACACCTCGGCTAGCCAACCTGAGGCACAGACAGGTCCACTAACGCAGTCCTCTCTGATGACCAAAAAATCGTGCTAGTCATATGTTTGGGATGCGAATCGAGTGATGAGACAACATGCTGACAACAAGTGCCCCTTCGAACCACTCCCCTCGACATCGCCCCAGCCACTCCGACTCACCCGGCTTCGGGCCAGCGCCCTTGGTCACCTTGCCGTCCTTCTTGAGGTCGATCACGTACGTCGCCTCCTTGTTCTCCTTGTTCTTGACGTTGATCTGGAAGATGCCGTTGGTCTGGAGTCAGCGAGCGACGCGGAGTGTCGCGAGGTTCGGCGTTATATATTGAGGAGGACGGACAGCTGACTACCGAGCCTCCGCAGACAGTCACCACATGGTCACCATGCAGTAGACAACGTTGCTCTAGCTAGACGTCGATAACCCCAGCCAGCCCACGCGCGACAGCAGCAGCTTCGCTGCTAATGTCTACCCACCTTCTTGATCGTCGCCGCCCTCTCGCTCTCAGGCAGCGCCTCGAGCCCCGAGCGGATCTGCTCAAACACCTCGGACGACTGTGGGTCAGCGTCGCGCGTGACGAGTGGCGTCCGTCGACGCGGACGCGCTCACCTTGAACCCCGGCTCCTTGAAGTCTGACATTGCGACGCGTTAGATGTGTGGGCGTTGGTATGGAAGTGTACTGAGGGCGTGTGTAGTGTAGTGCTGCTCGTGATGTGAGAAGAGTACAAACACAACAGCAGACCGTCTCGACTGCTCGTCGATGTTCTTGGGAACACTATGATCGCTTGATAGCCGGATGCAGCGGAATGATTAATGACGTACGCGGTGGCCGGTGACCGCGCCGATCACTGCCACGTGGCGCGGGTCCGGGTATTACGGAAAGTGTTGTCGATTAGAAGGCTATTGAAAAGGTTTCTAATCAGAATACTAATGAGTATTAGTCGCTGAGGAATTAGTGACACACTACTGAGAGACTTGCAATGAATGGGTCTTGAACGATTTGATCCGTACAGATGACATCTGCTTCGACTATCGTGCTCACTGAGAGACATCTTCTGGCTGCGATTAGCATGGGAGCACGGTGCCGCGTATGCTGAGTAACTGGCGTTCGCATGGGGTGGGGATTATGAATTTGGAGG
The DNA here is from genome assembly GCA_002335625.1 of Cutaneotrichosporon cyanovorans. NCBI lineage: Eukaryota > Fungi > Basidiomycota > Tremellomycetes > Trichosporonales > Trichosporonaceae > Cutaneotrichosporon > Cutaneotrichosporon cyanovorans. Next base: position 19,475 of record BEDZ01000004.1, on the reverse strand, counting down.
ACGGGAGAGCTGCAAGATGACGAACAGGGGCAGGGGAGATGGAGATCTTTGAATCATTCAACGGTGGCAGGAGTTTCCGTCAGGCAGACGCAGCCGTGTGAGTAGCCTATATGCGCTGCGCTGCAGGGCAAGTTGTGATCATTCAAGAGATAGGCGATTATGCAGCGCGGGTGTCGTGGCCAGCTTACGTGGTGCTATCTGCGTGTATTGTAAGAACGCGTCGAGTGCCACAGGTGTGAGTACCTCTCAATCTTTTCCGCCATTTTCGGGAAGCTTGCATGTCGCGCATGTCACTCTTAGCTGTGATGCGAGTGCTGATGTTTTGAAAGTGATGTCTGAATTGTCTGTGAAAGTCCAGCCCACCGGACGATGTAGCATATGCCGTGCTGCGGGCATCATCATCTCTACCACACCACTAGAAACGCCAGTGCCGGTCAGTAGTGTTGTAGACATAAGCCTCTGGGCTCATTGCACACGCGATAGTGGAGAAAGTGAGCTCTCAAGCCGCAGAGCTCTTGTCAATCTTTAGTTTGTGCATGCTCTGCATTGCTGATGGAGTAAACAATCTGAAGACTACTGATATCACTGGTGACACCACGCAAATATCCACACGTGATCATCGCGATAACGCTTGCTTCAAGGTATCGAGACTGTGATCACTAACTCGCTCGCTTCACAACACTTTCTCCAGCAATCTCAGCAACTCGAGCATTCTCTGTTCTGATAGCAACTAACATGTCCTGAACATGCTGCTGAAGCTATTAGCATTAGACATCTGCTCTCAACAACGCTCGGCGCATGTCGGAGTACCCTTATCTGTACAGCTGAGACGGCCATCCGAGATCACCCACTCGGCCAATAACGCGACCTGGATAACATGGAATAAGCTCACAAACTCAAGGCACTTTCACTCTAGCGACGATAACAACATGACCGAGTTTGGCTCGACATGTGCTGAAGTACGCGGTGATGCCTTCAGACATAACTAACAGGCATTATCTGAGGCTTATCTCTCGAGCTGTGCGCCTTTGCTTTGGCGAGGTTACACGCTGATCCTCGAGGTCGAGTCAACATCAACCATGACATCTCATGTGGCTCAAAATAACTCACTACAGCTACTGTATCGCAAGTATACGAGCGGGTCACAATCGGGCCTCGCCTATCGTGGACGACTGATGAACCGGTATCTGCTGGGATGCCCTCACTGCAGGACGCCGATAAGGCTTATGAACACCGCTTGCCTGCTATCTCATGCCTCTGTGCGAAGTGGGCCACAGCGACAGCAGAGACATCGTTTACGAGTCTTATCCCAGTATGTGCAGTTAGTGCAGAAGCGGAGACAGCCGTTCAGACTTGAGAGGGCTCGCTACTCCGAGTATGAGATCAACCAATGCCTGGCGAGTGGGAGATACCCGCTATCTGCGCTTGACCTTTGGCCGTTATTGACCGCTTCGAACTCACTCCAAACGTTCCAGTCGCTGTCCTTGCCAGAGCGGCGATGTGCGGCTTGGTATCGAGCTTCAGCAACCTCGGAGCACCTATGCGGACTTGCAACCGTTGACAGACCTTGCGCTTCACTTGCACTGACGATCACGACGACTCAAGCGCTGAGCAAGAATGTATTTATACTGCAAGTTTAGTACTCAGACACAACACACTGCCCAACAATCTCTAACCTCGATATTATAACTGAGCAGAGGAAATACTCTCGCGAGCGTCCCAAACAGAGTTCAGATCACAAATCGGGAAAGGTAACAGATAACATCACCCAGACCCCAGGGACAAGCTCTCGCCGATGTCCTCCTCTGATTCAATACTGCCACAAGGCGCAGGCTACGGTGTCGTCGTGAGTATCCATCTACAGTACCTATCTATCGCTCCTCTGTAACTCACTGATCTCAGATCGGCATGGGCTGCGCCTTCTCCCTCCTGATGATCTGCATCTCCAAGCTGCAGAACCGCTATACGGCCCACAAGTCAACCAACGCCGAGGAGTTCAACAGCGCGTCGCGCTCCGTCCCGCCTGGCCTCATTGCCGCAGGCATCGTCTCCGCCTGGACATGGGCCGCGACGCTCCTCCAGTCCTCAGCTACGGCGTACAAGTTTGGCATATCGGGACCATGGTGGTACGCCGCAGGTGCCACGGTGCAGATACTGCTCTTCGCAATGCTGGCTGCCAAGATCAAGCTCAACGCGCCGTTCTGCCACACGTATCTTGAAATCATTCGGGCGAGGTGGGGGACGGCTGCGCACCTCACGTTTTTGTTTTTCAGCTTTGCGACGAACACTATTGTGTCGACGATGCTGATACTGGGAGGGAGTGCGACGGTGTCGGACTTGACTGGGATGAATGTTGTTGCTGCTTGCTTCCTCATCCCGTGTGGTAAGTGGCACCCTACAGTAGACACCCATGCCGAAGCTTTCAGAATCTCTTCAGCAGCACCCTCCCTCAGCAACCCATTCACACCTCCCCGGTGCTAACCCCAGGCGTCGCCATCTACGTCCTCTTCGGGGGCATGCGCGCGACCCTCATCGCAGACTACACCCACACCTTTGTCCTCTACTGCATCCTGATCGCCTTCGCCTTCATCGTGTACGGCACGTCGCCGCTCATCGGGTCCCCGAGCAGGATGTGGGACATGCTGTGCACCGCGGCGGCAAACCACCCCATCGCGGGTAACGCGCAGGGCAGCTACCTCACCATGCGGTCGAAGTCGGGGCTCATCTTCGGCGTGATGAACATCATCGGCAACTTTAGCACCGTGTTCGGCGACCAGGCGTACCACATGCGCGCGATCGCCAGTCGGCCAGAGACGTCGGTCAAGGCGTTCATGATGGGTGGCATGGCGTGGTTGTGTATACCGCTGAGTATCGGTAAGTCCTCAGACAAAGGGAGTGCAACAGCGTTCATCAAGTCTCCTGAAGAAGTGCCCCCACTGACCCCAGCCACATCCCTCGGCCTCGCAGCAGTAGCCCTAGCCCATGGACCCAACCAGCTCATCTCCCTCTCCTCAGCTGAGGTCGGCGCCGGTCTCCCAGCAGTCAAGGCCATCTCCGTCCTTGCTGGCAAGTCCGGCGCCACAGCCATGCTCATCCTCCTCTTCCTGGCTGTGACCTCCGCTGCCTCAGCCGAGCAGATCGCCGTCTCCTCCATCTTCACCTACGACGTGTACGGGACGTACATCAACCGCCGCCCGAGCGAGCGGCAGATCCTGTGGGTCTCCCACCTCTCCATTGTCGGCTGGGCGCTCTTCATGGGCGCGATCGCCACGGCGTTCAACTACATCGGCATCTCGATGGGGTATCTGTACGAGCTGATGGGGACGATAATTGGGAGTGCGGTGGTGCCTATTGCAACGTGTATCTGCTGGCGCAAGGCGAATGGCACAGGTGCGGTCGTGGGGACGGTCCTGGGCTTTGCTGCTGGCGTGGCGGGCTGGCTGGGGCTCACGGCGAGGTTGAACAACGGCGTCATCAACGTAGAGACGACGTTCGGCGACTACGAGATGCTCACGGGGAACTTGCTTGCTATTGGCGTCGGGGCCATTATTTGTGTAGGCTGGAGTTTGGTTTGGCCAGCAGACTTCGACTGGGAGGTCACCCGGGCCATCAACGTCGTGCAGGGCAGCAAGGCAGCCGATACACAGGAGGAACCGCGTACCGAGGAGTCGAGTGTCGCTGAGGTACATATGGGAGACGAGCTCATGGACAAAGACATCGATGAGAAAGACGTCAGCGCCCGCCAGTCGGACGTCGAGGTGGCATCAGTCGACATAGGCGCTCTGCCTGATGGCCCGGGGCTGAGGCGCGCATTCAAGCTCGCTGCGACTGTGGCGACGGCGCTCACTGCCATCCTGCTGTTCATCATCCCCATGCCGCAGTTCTTCGCGCACTACATCTACCCCAAGGCTGGGTTCACGGCGTGGGTCGTGATAGTCATGGTGTGGTTGTTCGGCGGGCTGTTCACAGTGGGTATCTATCCCATCTATGAGGCGCGGCATACGCTTGCAGGCATCGCGAGGGCGATGTGGCGCGATGTGAGGAGGAAATGATCTCCCATAGCTTAGTCTGAAGTCCGTAGTGCATTAGTATGTTAGTTCGCAGTCGTGTTGATTGTCATGCAGGTGTTTTGTTAATGCGCTCCATCACTATCGTCAGTCGTCATGGAACCGTGGAGAGAGATTACTTCAGCCTGAGACCAGCCATGCGCTAGAATGGTCAGCTTCGCAGCTTCATCGCAGCCATGCAGTAGTGCTCGCAAGCATCAAACGTAGTGATAGGAGAAGGAGACCCAAAGACTCATTGAGCGCAATTGACGCGCTCGCCACCTGTCTCACGAAACACCCCAATGGACAGCCCGCCATCGTCATTAGCGGCGGTGGCGCTCGGCGCTGCCCTCGGCGTCTCATTCTGAGTGTCACCGCCGCCAGACGTTTCCTAGACCCCTAGCAACTCGTAGTGACGATCCCAACGTCGTGACGAACTTCGATACCGATGTGACGACAACCGCTGCAACTTTCCAGCAACCGCCCAACTCCCGCTGTGCCTTGCCGTCATCTTCGACGCGTCGCTTCACGTTCCAGAACCTCATACTCATCCCTCGGAGCTCCTGAGAGCGCAGTCGAGCTTGATCGCTCGCCGCTCGCTCGCTTCCATCCACGTGGCTCCGAGGGTCGTTCTTAACGCGCTCGACGCTTGGCCGTTCCATTTTCGACGCCTGTCACTGACGGCAGCTCCCTGGGTGCCCTAGATCGCAAATGTGATCGCAGCGAGCAGTGCTGGGGTCCCGCAACTGCACCACGACGACACAGCCTCGCAGCGAGCAGTGGGAGTGGGAGTTTCTGGCAGTAGCTTTTGCTTGTCTCTATCGTACTCTTTTTGTGGCTGTTGCGCGTTCTCGTCTCTTGTTGTTGTTGTGTTTTCGAAATCCAGTAACGATCAAGGCCGGTCCATCACGCGAGATCATCACAACAAAACACCCGCAGGCGTCCATCTCTCTCTCTTTCTTCCGCAGTCGTCCAAGGCAGAGTTGGGAGCTGGAGTAGTCCACATACTTCCTTTTGCTAGGCTAGGCGGCCTCCGCCATACGCCATGAGCTCGTCTGCATCAGCCTCCCCGACCTCGACGGTATCGGCGTCCGCATCAGCGTCGGGCTCGGGCGGCCTCAGTGCCGACAAGAGCAATCCTGCGTTCTACATCGTCGGTATCTGTCTCGCAGTCGGCAGTGGGCTGTTCATCGGTGTCAGGTGGGTGTAGAGACGGAGCAGAAGCAGCGAGTGGGAGGAGCCTGTGCTGACGCCAGCTTTGTGGTCAAGAAGAAGGGGCTGCTGGCGGCCTCGGCCAAGTCTGGCAACGCGGCAGGCGAGGGCCATGCGTACCTCAAGAACTGGCTTTGGTGGACGGGTATGACGCTGATGATCATTGGGGAGATCCTGAACTTTGTCGCATAGTGAGTAGGAGCGGTGGGAGAGGGAGGAAGGGTGGGGAAGGTGTGATGAGAGGATTGAGGAGAGGAGTGGATTGTCGACATGTGTTGTAAGGAGAGGAGAGGAAGGTCGTCATGAGGAAAGAAGGAAGGTGGTGAGGTGTTTGATGCGCTGCAACTGCAGATGTGACACTCTCGTCTGCTATCATCTCTGCATTGCAATCTCAAAAAGAATGGACTATGCTCTTCTTGCTGCTCGACACACGCTGACCCCAGTGCATTCACCGTCGCCATCCTCGTGACAGCAATGGGCTCCATCTCGGTCGTCGTCGCTGCCATCCTCTCCCACTTCATCCTCAAGGAGACGCTGACATTCTTCGTAAGTACGCCGGGTCTCCACCTCCATTGCTGACCACAGGGCTGGATCGGATGCACCCTCTGCATCCTCGGCTCCATCATTCTCGCGCTCAACGCTCCTTCTGAGCAGTCGGTGCGCACGATCAAGGAGTTCATGCACTACTTTGTCTCGCCGGGCTTCCTCACGTGGACGGGGATCTGTATCGTGGCTTCCCTGGTCATCGTGTTCTACGTCGCACCGCGCTGGGGCAAGAAGACGATGATGCCGTATATCTCGGTGTGCTCGCTCATCGGTGGTATCTCCGTGTCGTGCACGCAGGGTCTGGGGTCTGCCATCATCACGAGTATCCAGGGCGACGTGCAGGTCAAGCACTGGTTCTTCTGGTTCCTCTTGGTGTTTGTCGTCGTGACGCTCCTAGTCGAGTGAGTGGCTACAACCCCTACTCAAAACACAACCGTACTGACATCCAGGATCAACTACCTCAACAAGGCGCTCGAGCTGTTCAATACCTCGATGGTCGTGCCAGTATACTTCTGCTACTTCACCTCCGCGACAATGGTCACCTCGTTCATCCTGTACCGCGGACTGAAGGCACCAGCAACCCAGCTTGTCACCATGATTCTCGGTTTTCTTGTCACATGTCTGGGCATCACCCTCCTGCAGCTCTCCAAGGTCGACCCGAAGGAGCTCGCTGGGCTGGACCGCAAGTCGACGATGCTGCTGCAGGCGTCGCGCCACGAGACAGAGGCACAGGAGAAGGGCGAGATCACGGCGATGGAGGAGCCGGGTATGGATGCCCTGCGTGGCGGGTTCGGTGCAGTTGGCTCGATCATCCGGGCACGTACAGCCTCGCGCAGGATGAGTACTGCGAGTCACGGCTCAAGTGCACATGCCACTGCTCATGGCCACCACTACCCGCCTATCTCTGGTATGAATACCCACGGCCTAGCCAACCTCCCGAGGTACCAGTGTGAGTACTAAACGACAGCTCTGTCTTTTCAGTCAAAGGTAATTCCATGGACATTCTTGCTGACCCCAGTGTCCGACAACCCCATGCCTGATGACCTCGAAAGCATCGCGCTCAGTCCGACGATTCCGCCCGGCCGCAGCAGCAGCAGCGCAAGCGGGTTCCCGCGCAAAGAGTCGTCACTGTCGTTCAACGACGCCGACATTATTCACCAGTACGGCTACACTCAGCACGGGGGCAAGACGGACGCAACGCACGGCATCCGGCTGCACGAGCCGCACTTTGGCAAACGGCAGTTCTCGGGCATGGCAGGGTCGATGGACACGGTGTCCGAGGTCGACGATGACGGGGAGAAGGCTGTGTCGTCGTCAGGTGCGACGATCGTCACCACAGCCGTGCCATCACCAACACGATGGCCATCATCCCCAGTCAGCCCAGGAGGGCACACCCACCAAGACCCGGAGCGCAAGACGTCCTTCTCAACGCTGTTCAAGTCCGCAACAGAGGACCACAGGCATCCAGACTACAGGCATACGGGGCTCTCGAGATCCCGCTCCAGCTCACGCGAGGTGTCCAGGCCATACCCCAAGGTCAAGGGGGAGCCCGACCTCGAGCGGGAGGAGCGCGCCGCCCTGGTCACGGACGAGGGCGGGGATGGCTACGGGAGCGACGACGACTACGGCGTGTACAGCAAGTACATGGTGCAGGAGAGCCCCGAGCTCATGGACGCAATGGACGGGGATCTCGGCGAGGGGGATCTGGGCGCGCGGCCGGGGGTGGGGGTGGGGGTGCAGAGTGACACAGCGGCAAGTAGTACGAGTGGGAAGCGGCGGCCAATGGGGCCAAGATAGATAGATATACACGGACATTGTAGAGTGTAACGAGCTTATGACTAGAGCATATGAGTCCTGGTGTCGAGCAGAATGAAGACAGGCAGGACACAGATGAGATCCCAAGGGCGGTGTGCGACGCGACTGTGCCTGGCTCGGTGGCGGTTGTGATTTCGACAACCACTTGTTTCCGACTTCTAGACACTGATCACTTTCGTACCAGTCTCCTGTCCGTTGTTTGTCGCTGCTGTCATTCTGGGAGACGAGGTACAACGCGGTGCGGAGCGCAGTGTACTGCAGGCTGAGCGCGGGCGCAAAGGACCTCAGTGGCTTTACTGGTGTCGACGTCGGACCGGGTCAGCACAACAACATCCGCCCCCAACAGCAGTTCAGGACGGCCAGGACCAGGATACTTCTCCCACGCTTCATCAGGAGGGTCAAGCTTCCCCAAGAGCGCACGCAGGCTCGTGCTCTCATCGACGAGCTGGCGTTCTGGGAGTTCCGTTGGGCTGCTCTGTAAGCGTCGACCGCGGACAGTCTCTCCCCGTCAAACAACGGTGCACGACCAGCTGCAGACGAGAGTCTCCAGGATAGCTCCAAAATAGCTCAATTCCACTTGATCTTGTAGCCCAACTCGGCTTGAAGCTCGACGTCAAGTGCAGACCCCGGAGCTTCATCGCACGCCCTTCCAGCCTAACGGCAGCTCGCGATCTGCGCACCATGGCCCTCGGCAGCTTGGCAGATGAGCTCGGTCTCGGTCCCGAGTCTCCGCCTCCTCAAGGCGGCGGTGGGCTAAGCCTAGCGGATGAGTTCGGCTTTGGTGAGTTCGACTCTGCTGTGGGCACAGAAGGTCTATTTGACAGGCTTCGAAAGACTCAGCCGATGCCTGAGCGGTCTGAACGGTCAGCTGAAGGCGTCGATTTGACTAGAGGGCTTCTTCGACCAGAAGCTGCAGTCCCTCTCAACCCATAAGAGTCGCCGACCATTCCATGCGTCTTGTGCTGACAGCAGGCGATGAGGCGAACGGCTACGACGATGGCGGACATCTAGACCCCCACGATGAACTGGACCTCGAGGCTGAGCTGCGCTTGGAAGCGGAGATAGGCGGGAGCGTCGAGGCAGACTACGGCGACGGACGCGGTCTAGGAACGGAGGCCGAGCATCTCAATGAACATGGGCATGGGTCAGAGAATGGGCATCAGCAAGGACACGACAGACACGACCCCTGTGACGGATCAGGATCTCAGCACCACCCCTATGACAGTGCGAACGGGCACGCCCACGATTCGAAACTTCACGACCACGAAGCTGTTCACGACCGCAACGGTAACGCTCACCCACCATATGGCGGCCCTTCAGAGCCTTTCAGCACCCGCTCCAGAGCTAATTCTGCTTCCTATGGGCGCACACCCTCCAAGACCTGGCCCTCGCGACAAGCTCTGGGACTGTCAGATCTTAGGCGCGCGGATGATGCCGATTCTCTAGACACTCTCCGCGACGCAGCAGAGACGAGCGGTACCTTCGCTGCCCGCCTCCGTGCAGACACTGGCCTAGGTGCCGGTGTCGAGACACAGTTGGAGGCACACGTCTCTCGACTGGTTGAGGCGGAGCGACAACGCGACGAGCAGGTGCGGGCGTTGGCTGGGCTGATGCGCGAGCTTGAGGGGATGGCGGGGTGGGCCTTCGGTGTCACGGATGAGGCAGAGCTAGGAGCTGGCTCTAGGGACATTGCGAATCTGGGGCGAAGGTCGTCAGTCAACCTAGACGATGACCAGATCGACGGAGGTGCAGGGCTAGGACTGGGCCTCGCAGGCAGGAAGCCGGGCGGTCGCGTGATGAACGACACGAATGGTACCCTGTCAAACGGCACCGAGCTCAAACCACTGCATACTGTTCACGAGGATGACTCACTGACCTCGGACGATACGAACGACTCGGAGTCACCGCCGATGTCTCCGCCACCACTATCACCCCTCTCGCCGAGGTTGTATCCCCGCAAGCGTGTACCTCCTGTATCGCCGACGAGGTCTCGGAAAGTGCAGCCGCTGTCTCTGGGCTCCAGTATGGTACCCGACTCGCCGGTCTCTGCTCGGAGTGCCCTCTCCAGTGCCTCAGATGACCTAACCAAGCCCCCCTCAACCTCACTCGGCGATTCTCCATCTGACACCCTCGTCGACGACCCCACCTCCACGCTGCTCTCTGACGACCCCGCCTCTCCGCTCCTCAACGCTCTGCACGCCTCCACCGACTTCGCAGCCACGCTGAACATCCTCGCGGACGCAACGTCGCTCGCCCTGCAGATCTCGCAAGGTGCCTCACGCACCGCCAGGGGCATCCGCATCGCACTGGCCGACGCGCGACGGAGAGAAGCGGAGGAAGAAGAGGCGAGGAGGGCGGTGGAGGCGTACGAAGCGCGGTTGGCCGAGGGCAGGGGCAGGGATGTGGGGGAGGAGATGCGGAAGGTGGTCGAGGGGTTCAGGGGTGTGCTGGAGGATGTTGAGGCGAGGTTCGGGGCTCTGAGGGCAGGAGGTGTGAGTTAGCAATGGAGCTATAGGTGGGAGGGAGGGAAAGTTGAGGGCGGGATCGACTCCCGACTCCTGGCGCCTTCTGCTAAGCGGGTTGAGCAGTGGGGTGCCGTCGCCGCTCGCGTTGCCAGCTGCAAGGCAGTCGGCGTAGGATGATCTGCAGCTCGGTGGCGTGAGTGAGGCCGCCCTCGTCGACCTGCGAGAAAGCTCGAGCCTCCAAACGAATTGTTGGGCGCCTCAGGCTATCGCGGTGTTCAGCGCAAGGGTGAGAGGAGGAGGGGCTAGCAGTAAAGTATCGTTGTGTCCCAGTCATAAAGGACAGTGTCAGTATCCATGTCAGTCATTGTAAACCAGCATTGTAGAACAGAAGCATCACATATGCCATGCATTGAGTAGTGTACAATGAGCCCGGCAGTTGTACCGAGCTAGAGCTATCCAAGAGCCCAAAATGAAGTGTCCATGCAGTGTTTGTGGAGCAGTGCGAGGCGGCAAGGACCCGCGGCAAGCGCCAGCGCTGCCTGAGCCACTACTTCGCTGCCTGAGCCACTACTTCCCCTCCATTTCCCCTCAGCGATCAGATCCCAGATCCCAGCTCCGAGTCCGAATCTGACTCGCTCGAGTCCCAGCCCGCCTCGCTCCCCGACGACTCTGAGCCCGAGCCCCAGTCCGAGTCCACCTCCGACACCTCAGACTCGGTCTCTTCCTCCACCATCTCCGCCATCAGCGCCGCAATCCAGCGCCCGCGCTCCTCCTCGGCCTGTGCCCACTCAATCCCGACCAGCACCCCGGCCTCCCTCCACTTCTGGGCATCCCTCTCCCTCCTTTCCTTCCTCCACCGCCTCCGCTCCTCCTCGCGCGCGTCCACCTCGACCTTGAGCTCCGCGCACTGCGCTGCGATCTCCTCCTGCGAGCACCATGGGCGGGGGTACATCTTGATGGGCGTGGGCTTCTTTGACGGGGCGAGGCCAACGGCTCGGCGGACTCTGCGAGACGCCGCAGACAGACGGTAAATCGGCTTCTTGGGGATTGCGCGGATCCTCTCACCGATAGAGGGTGTGGGAGGGAGGGAGAGCACCCACTCGCACCATGCTGCGTGGGTGAGTTCCTCGTCTGTGGGCTCGGGGTTGGCCCAGGGCGGTGGGGCCGAAGTAGGGGTTGGGGTTGGGGTTGAGGTAGGGGGCGTGAAGAGAGCCGCGAGGGAGGCGGGTGGGGTTGGAGGCGGGATGAGGTAGTTGAGGATGGAGGTGTGGAGCCTGATGTGGAGGAGCTCGTAGTCGGTGGTGCGGAGGGTGTTGATGTGGGTTGAGAGGTAGGTGTAGGGGTGCAGGAGGGTGAGGTGGGCGAGGTGGGTGGTGAGGCGGGCGATGTGGGTGAGGAGGAGGTAGAGGGAGAGGAGGAAGTGGGTGAGGAGGTCGGTGGGGTTGGTGATTGGGTGGTTGTTGATGCAGAGGATGTGGTTGAAGGTCGGGGAGGTGAGGGTGAGGGTGGGTGGGCTGGGGTAAGTACGGTTCGACAGAGACAGATCCAGGGGAGGGGGAGAGGGAGGGGTGGTTGAAAACGATCCCAGAGATGGAAGAGGACGGGTGGAAGGATGGAGAAACAAAATGGTGCAGCTGAAAAAGGAAAGAAGTAATGGGCATGCAGATGTCCTCAATAAAGCAGGAGAGATGGCGAGGAGAGCCAAGGGGAGAGAGGGGGTTAAGGGAGAGGAGGGGGGAGGGGAGAAGAGGGAAGGAGGAAAGGGGGATTGGAGAGAGGAAGTGAAGAAGGAAGGAAGGAAAAGAGACCTGCTGCAAATGAAGAGCCGAAGGAGTAGGACAGGGAATGGGAGAATGTTAGAAGAGAGATGGTTGATGGTTGAGAGAGAGGAGTGTGACAAGAAGACCGGTGTAGGAGCCACTCACTTGATAGGCAGCACCTGCGCCACGACCCAGAAAAGCGCGTTGCGCACGAAAATGACGAGGTTGACGATGTGAACCAGCACAGCGTTGAAGTGGATGAAGGCGTTCCACGCGGTCAGGAGGACGGCCGAGGTCGTCGGCTTGCGCTCGAAGCGGGCGCGGGCAGGGCGGGTGGCCTCCGCGAGGTGGTTGAAGGCGGAGGCGAGGGGGGTGAGGTAGTGTCTGGGGTTAGCGGAGCCGGGGGACGCGACATAAGGCGAGTTCAGTTTCAGTCGAGGCAAAGCCGAATGGCAGGCTAATCAAGTGTTACCAACACAGAGCTTCAGCCAAGCCGAAGCAGGGACCGGACAGCAGTCAGGCCCAAAGACGCGTCTGGCAGAGAAACGGACGCTCAGAACTTGTCTCGACAACTGCTGCAAAGAGCCGCACTCACGCTAAAGAGAGGATGTTCTCGTACGAGAGGAGGTACAGCCCAGCGACCAGCGCGGGCGTGACCTTCGCGCGGAGGGAGGAGAGAGTAAGAGAGGGCATGGCGGTAAGGAGTGGGGTGATCGACACAGTCGAGGGAGGGGAGTCGAAGGTGGGCAGAAGGCGAGGGGATAACGAGGGAGTCGAAGATGGGAGAAAGGATGAGGGGTAGAATGAGGGTTGAAGAGTAAAGAGGGTGAGGAGGAGGTTAGAAGATGAAGGAGAGTGAGAATGGAGAACAGCAACACCAACCCGCGTCGTCAGTATATATCCCCCTCATGTCAGCAGTCAGCTGTCCTGCTCAACGCGTTACACCACGCAAGAGGCAATGTCGACCCGCAGCGACGACATCCGCGATGATGAGAAGATGGCTGGAGTGGACGAAAAGAGATCTATGACCAGAAAGGCAGGCGCGTGAAGCGTGACGGGTCGACGCATGGGGTAATTTCTCGTGGGTGTCGCGTGGCACATTTGCTTCCGTGAATGGGGGGCAGGGCACGCGGGCGTCGCGTGGCGTCGAAATCTGGTTCCGCGGCCGCATGTGGTAAGCACGTGTGTTTGCTCCCGCTCAACAGTCACGTGGCTCCACCGGATATGGAAATATGGAAGACTGCCTCGGTGATACTTCCGGATGCGTCAAGAGGAGAGCACCTTGCCTGATGCCTGATGCGTCGATGCTAAAGCGTTGCGATTATGCGATCTGGAGCAAAAAAATGTGCAGAAGCATATCTGTATGTGCAGATGCAGGTATGCAGTGGGAAAAGACAGTGCAGAGTGAGCAGAGCGTGCAGAGCTTCTAAAGACTGAGATGCGCTGGAGCGAAAGAGGGACAAGCTGACTTGGTGGGCAAGATCGCGACTTGCCTCTCCTCGGGCTTTGTGGGGATGATCATCCTTGCAATGCACGAGGCCACGTCGACAAAGACATCGCTGTAGCATGTAGCCCATGGACTGCTTGCATAGGCAGAGTGTGTTGAGAAAAAGCATGAACGTTCGCCTCTATGATGTTTTAGTTACAGGAGCACCGACGGCTATCTCGGCTGTCTGTGATATCAATGACGTCATGGTCAGTGCTGATTGCCGAACTGCCGACCTTAGTTTGCTGATGAAGTTTTGTTCGACAGACGCATTGACAATGGCATGGTCGTGCGCAGCGAGCGACGTCCTCATTACGGGATTCAACGTCGTCGTGAGCAACGAGACGTATACTTGGGCGCTTGTGACGACGCGCTGCTTTCAACTCTTAAGGCAAGGCAGGACCGGAGCAGGGGCAGGGGCAGTAAAGCGGGCGTGTTGATGGGTGATGCGCAGAAGAGCTGCCTCAGACTATTGAAGCAGCGAGATGAATGAGCCAGTTGCCGTGAGCAGCAATCGCAGTGATGATGCTGCAGTCATCATTAAGGCCGTCGCTGTACTGGAAGCCTCTGAAACAGTCATCATAGGAGGCAGAGCGAGGGCAAGATTGCTTCGGCGGATTAGCTGCAGTCCGAGCCAGCCTAGCAGCTGCGATACGTCGCTGGTTCAGTAACGGCAGTCAAGCAGCAGTCTAGCAGCAGTCTAGCAGCAGTCTTGCAGCAGTCCAAGCAGCAGTCCAAGCAGCAGTCAGAGCAGCAGTCCAAGCAGCAGTCCAAGCAGCAGTCAGAGCAGCAGTCAAGCAGCAGTCAAATCAGCATTGCGACAGCAGCAAACTCAGCAGCGATTGCAGCATCAGATTTGGCATTCCCAAGCAACATTTGTGGTTCAAGCAGGATCCGCAGATGAGAGACATCAGGCGGAAGCTAGGGCAGTCTGAGGTGTATGGAGACACCTAGAGCTACAGACATAGCCAAAGTCAGAGGGGCATATTTCCCTGTCAGTAGTAGTTGCAACACTACTCTGTAGCTAGCTGCTAGCAGTGCGCCACAGCGGCAATACAGTACGTGTCAGATCAGCTGAGGGAAGATAGTACGCGTCGATCGGCAGCCAAAGCCGCGTCAGCAGCAGCAGCAGCCCCGCACAACAAGCAGCCTACAGCTGCACAGCCGTGCACGGGTTGTAGTGGACAGTCCCAAAGCAGCCGGCAGCGCGCAGTAATGTTCCACAGGGCTAGGGGATAGCGATCCAACGTTTGTCCCAATACAGTAGCTGCTAATCCTGCTCCGACGTGTTATGCTGCTGCAGCGCAGCGTGGAGCGATCGTCGACCTCGAAGGGCACAGAATGGGGTGGTCGCGGCTTTAGGCAGCGACTGCTAGAGCTGCTCACGGGTGAGGGTGCAGCCCAGCAGCGCTCATCATGGAAAGGCCAGGCTCTGGATTGGGAGCAGCAGACGGATGCAGCCCCGCAACCCATCATGGGGTAGGCACTAGCAGGAACTTGAGTGCAGTCGCAGCAGGCAGACGTACGGGAGTCCATCTGAACTGATCATATAGTCTAAACTGTTATACCAAGTATTGAGACAACCCGTAATCGATTACAGTCCTTTTGAACTGATCATATAGTCTAAACTGGAGTCAATCAGTCTGCCTTCGCAGGAATAACAGCGAGGACGAAGCAGCATCGATCGAACGCGGACACCATACATTAGGATACAAACACGGGTATGACAGACAAAGGCAGTAGAGTAGATATGGTTATCGATTGATGGCGGGCCGTCCAGAGTAGTTTGGACGTTGCCGTGATGGCCGAGATATGTAATACGATGGTAGACACCAAGCTGTTCAACAGCAAGGGTATGCGGGATGGCCCCTTTCGGAGCAGTGATCGAGCAGGTGGGGGTGGCCTGAGCATATGGGGTTCGGAAGTGGAAGTGCATACCGGTGCTCACAGGCATCGCAGCATGCAGAGCAATGCGAGGCTGTTCACACCCTGCTCCAAACTCTCAGCCCAAGAGCTGACAGCACCATACCACCATACCACACTTCGCTCAGTCGCGGCTCGCAGCTGCGCTGCTTTCTGCTCCCTGCTCCCTGCTCAGGTATAATCCCTCATCCTCGCCGGGGGCTGCACATCCCTCCTCGACCTCTCCCTCACGCTCTCTGGGCCTACTGATGCCGTCCTCAGTCCGCCACCACCGCCACCACTCCTCCTCCCCGCGCCCTCTGTGGCACTGACTGCCCGACGCATCGCGCTCGACGTCGGCTCGAGCTTGGCCTCGGGACTGGATCCGAGCTTCGACCCTGCTCCTCCCTTTCCTCCTTCCCCTCCCTTCTTCCCTCCCTCAACATCTCCACTACCGGGTCCACTCTTCACCTCCCCTCCGACCTTGCCTCCTTCTGTTCCTCCTTTCCCTACTCCGATGTCCTCGGTACTCACACCCACCCCACCGCCCACCTTGACCTCGGGGAGCGACACCGCCGACCCCACAGGCGACACCGATGCCCTCTCTCCCCTCCCTCCCCTCCCCCCTCCCCCTCCCTCCGCCCCCGCCAGCCTCGACCTCTTCCTCGGCCCCTCTCCCTCTCCCTTCACCCCCTCGTCCCCCCTTGCCCCCTCGTCATCCGCGCCATTCGTGACCGTCCTGAGCGGAGAGTTTATGCTCACCTGCCCTGGTGGCATGGTCGTGGACAGCCCCGAGCTGCGAGTGCGCTTCAGGCTCCTCGACGTGAGCACCGCGCCAGTCTCCTCCGTCTCTGATCCGACGGCCGATGATGCCACCGACGCCGACGCCGCCGCGTGGAGACCCGCCACCGACGCCTCGACCGACCGCGCCCTCTCCCTCGCCATTGCGCGCTGTATGGGCGGGATCATCGTCGCTGGGGGAGGGGGAGGGGGCGGGGCAGCAGAGGACATCCTCGACCCCCTGCTCCCGGACCTCAACGCCTTCCTCCGCCTCGCTAGGGCTGCTGCTGCCCTCGCCGCCGCGGCATTCTCCTTCTTCTGGCGGGCTTTCTCCTCCTCTGCTCTCTCGGCGCGGGCTAGTTCTTGAGGCGACGGGATCGTGCTCCGCGTGTTCGCGAGGTCCGCGAGGCGGGAGTACGGGTTGCTCGTGGCGTGGTTTGGGGGTCGGGGACGTGTGGTTCGAGTGGCGCTTTTTGGTGTGAGAGGTGTGTCCGCCGCCCCCGGAGGACGAGGAGGAAGGGGACGGCGGGTCGAGCGCGAGGCAGCGGGTCACGATGGTCGTGTTCTGGGGGACCATGGTGGAGGACAGGAGCTGGGGGGTGGGGGAGAGTGGTGGATTGAACCTGGAGTTGAGATTGAGGGAGATCGAGGTCGGTCTGCTCGAGCTGAGGTGATCGACTTGGGCCTGGTTGAGCTGAGATGATCGAGACAGACCTATAAGGTTTGGGTGGCCGAGCTGAGCTAGGTCGACTTGCTGAGTTCCGGTGATATGTGGCCTAGATAAATAGATGCCACTGTAGGGTGAAGATCTGCAGTCGTAGGGTGTGGGTCTGCTCTGCCGATAGCAGTCGTCCAGTGCTGAGGGACGGTCGCTGCGGGTCGATTTGATCGAGAGATGTAGTGGACAGGCAACTACTGAGCAGATAGACCCGTAGGCTGGAGTCGGTGGATTACGGCTCGAGCGACTATTGTGATGGCCGCTGGGAGTGATGACCCAGGGATTCGACCCAAGAAGGTGCAGTGAACAAGCGGCTAGCAGTGATGGGGTCGATAGCAGTTGGCGTAGTTGGATGATCGATGCAGTCAAGTAACGATGCTCAGAGTGGTGCAGAGTAGTCGCGTAGGCGGGTCGAAGCTACAGGCGATTCGGAAGATAAAGCTGCGCCAGGTGGGGAGTCGTCGGATCCACTATAGGTAGTGAGGTCGTGAGGTCGGACGTGGTGATCGCTGGCTGTATTGCAATTCGATCAAGCGCGTTGCTCAGCTCACAGCGAACTGCAGCAGAGAGGCTGAGTTGCAGTCGGGTTGGGACCCAGTGGTGTTGGGTGATGGACTGTCCTAGTCGGTAGGACTGACGCGTCCAGTGTGCGTCCGGTGTCGAGCTGGCTCTAGCCGGCTTCTTGCACTTCAAACAGTGAAGCGCAGACAAGCAGTAGACCAAGTGCTCACAATTCGCAGCGTTGCTGAGCTACGATAGTGCTGGGGTGCTGGGAATGCTCGTTGAGAAGTGTTGGTACCAGGTGGGGGGTAAGATTTGACAGGCGATGGTGTCAATAGTGCCGGGGGTGTTTGCGGAGATGTCGACGGCGAGGACTAGCAGTCGCAAACAGCGCAGAGCACTCTGAGTACAGCTGCGACTCTTGAGTAGATGGGCTAGTGAACAACTTGAACAGGTGAACAACTGTACTGAACAACGACGACAACAAGGACGACGCTCCCATCCCCCCCCCCCCCCCCCCCCTCCGATACCCCGTCCATCCATCACCCACCCCGCTCGACTTGACTCCAGGGACGATCACGCCCGGGTCATCTGCTCAAAGGAAGCGACGCTATCGGCTTAGCGGGGATCGTTATGGGGGGGTACAGATAAAGTATATATGATAACAGGTTTGGAGGAATACACGGTATATGCGGTATAATTGCGTGGCTAACACGTGTTTGTCGCGTGCCCACGAAGCCACATGGCACATGGTGTGCACGTGACTTGGCGACTTGGTACACCAGATTATTGTTCGACACACGTTTCAATGCGCTTGATGCAATGGTTTCTATATAGTGTTTTGCGACATCAGGTTTCTATAGTTGCCGCGTGATAGCAATGTGCATAACTACCATAATCGCGTGTTAATCAAGCGTTATCAGTATCATTCCATTGCTAGGCCCGGATTACGAGAATAGGGTATTACGTTATCCGGAGTGCGCCTAGATCTGGGAAGGGATATTCCTGTAGATGTAGATTGCGATTGTCGCTCATGTCCGTCGAGCAGCAAGGACGTAAGGACAACCCTACAACCGAATGTCGCTGTGCTCGTTGCACGCCTCGCGCCTTGTAAGCTCGTGACCGTGATCCTTGCTCGATGCTCGATGAACGATGGGCGACACTCATGGCTTGATAGGACATGTCCATTGTTCGATGTCTGGACAACGAAGGGCTAGAGTAGTACTGCCGGTGCTGAAGGGGTGGGTAATGGCAGACGACCCTGTGGCTTCTGGTGCATCTCTGATCTCTTGGCTTGCTCGATGCGTGCTGCATCTCTTGGCTGTTTCTGAAAGATTAGCCAGAAGTTCAAGCTTGCATGCAGTCGTATGCATTGTCTAGTACAGTGCAGCAGTGCAGCAGTGCAGCGATGCAGCGATGCAGTACGCAGTATGCCGTGGTGCCGTTGCAGCATGCAGTAGTGCAGTGGGCTGCTAGCTGCTAGCTGCGCACTACGCACAAGTTCAGTATGCAGTAATAGTGAGTTATGCAGAAGTTCAGTAGTAGTAGCGTAGTATGCAATAAGGAACTATACAAAAGTGCGATATTGCGTTGGAAGTGCAGTGAAGTACAGTAGTATACTGCAGTATAACAGTGCAGTCGCTCCTATACAGCGATGCCTAGTGCCTGCCTATACAGCATACAGAATTGCAATGCTGCAGGCTGTAGCAGTAAACGGTAGCGCAAAGAGGAGTGAGTATGCACTCTGCAACATCCAGTACGGCAATAGTGCAGTTCAGTAGTGCACTGGAGTAGCAGCAGTAGTGCAGCGCAGCCTTCAACGCCATGATATAACAGCAGCGACGGTACAACGGCAGACAGCACTGTCAGTCGAAATGGCACAGCGCAATACTGGCAGCAACTCGGCAGCAGTCACAGTAGCAGTAGCAGTAGTAGTCGCAGTAGCAGTCGCAGTAGCAGTCGCAGTGGGAGTCGCGATAGCAGTGGGAGCAGTGGTAGCAGCACTCGCAGTGTGCAGGAATAGCAGTCAGATGTGGCAGGCAGGAGTAGCAGCTTAGCAGGCCGAACTCTAGTGGTGAGACAGTGCAATCAGACAGTAACATTGGGGCAGTAACACTTACTGTCTGAAGGACAAATCCAACCGCGACCGGGTTTTTGGACGGGATCCAGGTTCAAATTTGCTTCCGCTTTCGGATTCGTCCATTATACAGTTGTAGCTGTACCCCGGTACAGGTAAGACTGTAC